>CM041628.1:6110455-6242890 GCA_023333625.1 Bothriochloa decipiens | reverse complement strand
ATCAACATCACATATATCACACTCATACCTTAAATATACAAACAGATCCTACAACTACATATAGATATAAAGATCGTGTCCTTCCGAAGATTATCGAAACCATCCAAGGCTCCGTACATAATGGACACATCGTTATCTCTTTGTGACACCATACGAGATCATTATCTCTTTATGACACCACGCGAGAGAAGTTAAAACTAAAAACAAGAGAAAAAAATCCGATGAAAAATCATGGGTCAAGCAGGGCTTGAACCCACGACCGGCTGCTCCTTCCCACCCGCCACGCCATCGCATGATGACATGATCGGATCATCCGGTCCATTCATCCTCATCTCCGCGCACGTCGATCCAAGAGCACGAATAGGAAAGCGTGGAATCACGGAAAGAGACGCATCGACGTCGACGGCGAAGGCGACGCCGGTTTAAGCCTCCTTGGTTGCTCGAGGCAGGCTTCCTTCTCACCTCCACAGAGACGGCGTTGGTTGCCGGGGGTCAATGATGGCGGCGGAGGCGAAGGCGCCGCTGCTGGAGGAGGCGCGGAGGGGCGCCACGCCGGCGCAGACCATCGGCAACATCGTCGTCTCCATCGTTGGCACCGGGGTGCTCGGCCTGCCCTACGCCTTCCGTACCGCCGGCTGGCTCGCCGGCGCTCTCGGCGTCGCTGGCGCCGGGGCCGGGACATTCTACTGCATGCTCCTCCTGGTCAGTTACTACCTGTTCCGATTAATCCTTGCTCCTCCAGATGTAGCTAGCTTACTGATTCATTGGAAGCTTCATCCATCCACCAAATGAAGCTGGAATGCAGAGACAAGCTGCGAGAGCAAGAGACGGAGGAGGACGGCCAGCAGCACCGCACCAGCAACTACACCTACGGCGACCTGGGCGAGAGGTGCTTCGGCCGAATCGGCAGGCACTTCACGGAGGCCACCATCATCCTCTCTCAGACGGGCGGCACCGTGGCGTACCTCGTGTTCATCGGCCAGAACGTCTCCTCCGTGTTCGCCGCCGATGACGGACGCGGTCCGCTGACGCCGGCCACCGTGGTGCTCGCGCTGCTGCTGCCCGTGCAGGCGGCGCTGTCGCTGGTGCGCTCGCTGTCGTCGCTGGGGCAGTTCAGCATCCTCGCCGACGCGTGCACCGTGCTGGCCGTGGCCACCGTGGTGAAGCAGGACCTCCAGCTCCTGGCCGCGCGCAGCGAGCAACCATTCCACGGCCGCACCACGGTCGCGGGGCTCTGGGGCGTCGCGTTCGCCGCCGGATTCGCCGTCTTCTGCTTCGAGGGATTCTGCATGACCCTGGCGCTCGAGGCGTCCATGGCCGACCGAAGCAGGTTCCGCTCCGTGCTCCTCCAGGCCATCGCCGGCGTCACCGCCGTGTACGTCTTCTTTGGCGCCTGCGGATACGTCGCCTACGGCGACGCCACCAAGGACATCATCACGCTCAACCTCCCGACCACCTGGTCCACCGCCGCCGTCAAGGTCAGTCCAGAAAACTCTCTCATGCTCGGACAAGCCGGCCTCATCCATGAAATGAAACCAAAATGGCTACTTTTGCAGATAGTGCTGTGCATCGCGCTGGCGCTGACGTTCCCGGTGATGATGCACCCGATCCACGAGATCGTGGAGGCGCGGCTGCTGGCGCCGGGCGGGTGGCTGCGGAAGCGCTGCCACGCCGGCGGCGGCGCGGAGCGGGCGGCCCTGCACGCGAGCCGCGTCGCCGTGCTGGTGGCGCTGTCGGCGATCGCGTGCTTCGTGCCGGCGTTCGGGTCGTTCGCGTCCTTCGTGGGGAGCACGGTGTGCGCGCTGCTCTCCTTCGTGCTGCCCGCGCTGTTCCACCTCCGCGTCGTGGGCGCCGCCGCGGGCGCCGCGCAGCGCGCCGTCGACTGGGCCATCCTCCTCTTCGGCCTCGCGTTCGCCGCGCACGGCCTGTACGACGCCGTCCTGTCGCGGCACTGACGGCTGGCGGCGGCAGCGTTCCCATTCCAACACACGAATTTCTATCTCTTCCACGCGCGCTTGTGTTGATAAGATAAGATAGAAGATGTACGTAGCAGTTTCGTTATATAAAATTGGCTGATTGATACGTTTGGGATAGGCCTGGACCGCCTGGAGGATTTGTTCACTCCTGCCTCTTTTCAGAAAATAAAAAATTACTACAAGTTCAGACTAGCACGACAAATGATTATCTGGTGTACTCTGCGCTCCTGTTCTTGCCGCGCTCAATAAAAACAGATGAACCACCACTATCGATCACAAATACAAGAGTAACTTGAACAATTTCTTAGAGAATCTAAGGGACCTTAGGCTGGGAGGAGCAGGGAATCAGAGAGGAGGAGCAACAACAGCACGAACCAGGCCCATCTAGAGGAAGGAATCAGAGGGAATTTAGCGACGACTCGTTGTTTGTGTTTAGTGCTTTGCCCTTGGACTGACTATGCTAAAGGAACCACGAAACAGGCCCATCTACCACCGTGCTTCATTGATTTGAAACGAAAGCTGAGAGAAAATGCATCTTCCCTCCGAAGCATCAAGCACCTAAAGTAACGCACCTTAGCTATTCAGAAAGTAGCATCAATTCAATGGTTGCAATGCCATCAAGGTCTTCATTCAAATGTCTGTTTGCGAGCCGAGGAGAATTAGCTAGAAACATAGTCTGGCAGAGAAGAGTATCATGTTGGAAAGTTATATATTAATCTACAGTTGTTAGGAACAACATGAACCATGCAGCCTAAAAGGCACCCCGACAATGCATGCCCTGCTTGCTCTTTGCACATGTCTGCCACAACTATGCAGTTTTTTTTCTCCCAGGGTTTTTGTTCACATCCACCTGTGGTTTTTTTTTTATAGTAGTATAAGCAGCAAGGGACACATTCCGGGAGATATTCAATTTTCATGATGAGCTAGCTAATTCTACCTTTTTTTGAATTCTGTTGGTTGAATCCAGTACAAGGCATAGTATACTCAATTGAGCAACTGGTAAAGGGTGAGCTGCTGAGGTGCTTTGTTGTAGTACTGATGTATTGGAATGGTGCAAGTGTAGTAGAACAAGCTTCAAGTTGAGTGCTATCAAGTGTTCTCTAGTATAATTCCTAATGTTGTTGTATAATTAACTACAAATTAGGAAAGTAGCCAACATGGTTGAGAAATTAGCTTTACATCATGTACCTTTGCAATGTGATAGGATACAAAGATGAAGTAGCCTCTTTTTTTCTCTATAGTAGTTATTGTTGATGGTTTAAGCGGTATTTTTAGACTAGTTTAAGCACAAATCTCTCTCTTACTCGCACAACAAAAGCAAGAGTAGAGGGCACTAAGTGATGGTCCAACGAAGGCCACCTGAATCCCAGGACAAAGATTACTCACAGCCATCGCAAATTGTAACCCGAGCCAAGAAGACATGTCACCGGGGCCTTCAAACTGGCGTGGGACATTGAGCGACATGTCAACATCGAGTGGTGTCATATAAAATAGAACCTCATCAAAAGGGATCACTTATAAATAGTCATTGCCTATATAAGTGTCCAAGAGCAAAAAGACCTCACCTTCCATTCATTTCCACTTGTTTAAAACTATAATGGGTCTCCTCTCCACCATCGAGCTCTCTCCTCTTCCCTATCTCTTATTCAGAAATATCAGTCATGGACGTGGAAACATACTCCTACATATTCATGTATTTAAATATTTGTGTTCACAATTTTTTTTTGTATGAGGAGGATAAAGGCTTGTTTGAATGTATTGCAAAAGTAAATATAACATTTGGAGACAATTTATAAATAAGAAGCAAAATTAGAACTTTAGATAGAAAATTTAGACGTTTATACTTCCTAGTGTAAAATATAAACATTGATCTTATCTCTATTCATCACTAACTCAAAATTTTTTACATAATAATAGGGTCTGTGGAACCCGGTTATACAAAGTGTTTCTTGGAATAAAGATGGAGAATATTTACTTTTTCCATAGAGTTCTTTTTCATTATTATTGCAAAGTCAAATAACCATTATGAGACACATTGGGTCGTGTGAGCAACCTTCTAGTGACACTTCGGGTTGTGTGAGCAACCTTGTAGCAAGTGGATGTATCAACAACATAATCTTAGTGTACTCACGAATGATTGTGATAAGTGAAAAAAAATCCCTATTTAAGCAATATAACAGGCTACAAGCTTATTAATTGTTAGCTCATATGCTTAAATTAAATTATGAAAAGTAGGAGTTGACTTAAACATAAAGTTGTCAACATTGAACCTCATAAAAATCAACGGACTATAGAACGTAAAAAAAATACCCTAAAGTTCTAGACTTTTTGTTACCTTGTCATACATATGGATTTGTAAGAAGACTAATAATTAGGATTTGTTGTTCTTTAGTTTTCGGAAGTCACATTTGCCTGCATTCTATTCATTTTGTTATATAAGCATATTCAGAAATGCTATGGTGAGGACGACCAATCCTTCGGACACTCTCGTTCAAGGGCTGTGACATCAGCTCAATTGTCCAACGGTTGTAGCCTCTTGTCCTCTAACCATAGCCTGTTGTCTATTCTCCAGAAAAATCACCGCAGCTCGAGCAAACACGCTCTGTTGTGGTTGTGCTCCACTGTGCCGGTCGACATTCTCCACGGTAGTCGGGGCGCAACGGCCAGCAGCTCTAATGTTCCTAAGGATGACCACATGCCTTGATCCTTTACATCGTTCCTGGCTACTAGAGCCTTGCCCTCTCTTCACCATGCCTCAGCCCAATCATGGCTTCTCCAACTTGCCGACCGCCATCTCCACCAGACAATGACAGTTCACGCTGAACTCGCCACGACCTTCTCTATCAGGGCGGCGACAGCTCGCACTAGCCCGAGATTAGGAGTGCCACCATCTAACATTATGTCGATTCACCTCGCCTGTCATGAAAGGGAAAACATCGGTATCATTCATCTACACCCCCATACACCTCGTGTTGTCGGCCCTTAAAGGTGGATTGTGGCCGCGCGTTAATGTTGTGTTTCAAGTGTTTCAAGACTTTTTTCAGACATGTTGTAATTTTATGTTTCAAGCATGTTAGTTGTTTTCATATGTATGTTTTAAGTGTTTCATACAAATTTTGTAAAAGTAAGTCAAGATGTTGCATATGTTGCAATGGTCATACATGTATGTTGCAAGAGTTTCTCCCTAATGTTTCATTTGTTTTTTGAGACGCATGTTGTAAGTGTCTTTATCTAGATGTTGCATAACTTTCAAGCGTATTTTGCAAGTGTTTTATCGGACGTAACGTGTTTTCCAAGTGTTTTTGGATTGTTTCGTTTGTCTGCTTCTATATGTTGTAAGTGTTGCATTTGAATGTTTTAAAAGTGGATCAGGACGTTGACATGTTGCAATGGTCTTTTAACAGTAAGTCACAGTAAGTCCCAAATACTTCATCTATTTTAAACGTATATGTTACAAAAGTTTTATTTGGATGTTGCAAAAGTAGATATGACGTTTGAATGCTATAGTAGGCCCACCTGCCATAGCCACCTACTTGCAGGTATTGGGCCTGCCTGCATGCGTGTGGGAGCAGAGGCACGAACGGTAGGCTTGAGAAATGCGATCGAGAGCGGGCACATATTGAGAGACGGCCCGGCATGGGGGCGCGCATGCACCAGATCGAACACAAAGGTAGCATGTGTCCCATGAATCAGTCGCATGTGTGCGGGTATACGTAGGCGCAGTTAGAGATAACGTTTGAATGCCAGCACCAAGCACATTGAGAGCGTAAAACGACCACAAGGATTATGAATAAGAATGGAGTTCAACATTCAGTCTTTTTGTGTGTCCAGAATGATGAACGGGTTGACTTGACAGTGGTGCCACTAGTAATCTGTCTAGTTCTTGTACACTACTTACTATGCACTTACTTCGATTCTCTCAATTTAGAATCCTTTGATCCCTTAATATATTAAGTACGGTCCATTTCAAAAATGTATTAAGTATGGCAAAAGAAAAGGAAAAACAAATCCTATGTAGTCTCACCAATATTATTTGCATCATACATCGACTAATATGTCACAACCACCTTCTTACAACTGTTAGGCCCGCATGCATGCGTGTGGGAGTGGAGAGGCGCGGGCGGTAGGCTTGAGAAATGAGAGCAGGCACATACTGAGGGATGGCCTGCGGGCGCCGAACGCTAGCAGATCCCAGGCACATTTAGAGCCTGAAACGACAACAAGGAGTATGAATCGTAATGGAATTCAACATTCGGTCAATATATGGTTCTGGAATGATGAAGGGGTTGACTTTAACAATGGTGCCACTAGTAATCTGTCCAGTCTTCCATAGGCGGACCCAGGAAATTTAATGAGCCTGGACAATCAACACACAGTCTAAATAAATAAGCGCGGTTGCCCCTTTTGATGGACTGTAATAGTTTCAGATTGTTTCTGGAGTTTAAGGGCCCATAGAAAATGAGCCCGGGCAAAGGCCCAGGCTAGCCGGGCCTTGGGCCCGTCTATGCCGTCTTCCATACAGGTATATATATACATTGCTAACTCTAAAAAAATATAGATGAAATTTGCTGTGGGATATTGGAAAAAAAAACCATAACTGACTAGGACACACCGCAAACGGTAAAATATGCTGTGTATACCATTATAAATTTATGCATCTTTACCGAGACACAGTGCGTCGATTATTTTATTAGTTTTTTATATTTTAGGAGAGTGAAGGTTGAGAAAATGTCTTCTTTGCCCTCTTCTTGGACCTCTAGCCCATCATCGCTGATATTTGCGTGACACACCGCCGCCGCCGAATTGGTCGTGGGCTCCCGGCCCGACATGCCGCCCGAGGTGCACGAGGCTGAGGACCTTGAACGCAACCGTCCGCTTACGACCCCACGACGCCGGCGACTGGTCCATGCCTCTGGCGCTCTGTACTGTGCCACGTACGGAGCAAGCCGCTACCTCCGCAGCGTCGCGATCTCGTCCACCAGCCACTGCCGCAACTACTTGCAGTCCTCGTCCGGCCACAGCTTCCTCGGGAATCTGTGCGTACGTGAGAAACTGATCGCACAAGTCCATTGCGGAGCAAGCAAAGAAGCAAGCAACCGTGCCGGCGGGGACCTGAACGCCGCACATCCCATTGCGGACGTTGGCCTGGCTGTTAGACTCGTTGGCACTTGGCACATGTAGTAGTCCTGGAGCGTGTCCATCACGCTGAGCTTCAGGCCTTCAGCACGTGCTGCACCTGCACACCTATGCAGTGGCGGAGCTAGAAATCAATCGGTGGTGGGCCGGGGGGCCGGGGGGGGGGATTTACTATTGAAGATGAACAAGTGACTTTGGTGGTATATTTCCTTAAACACTATCACAATGCCTCCACGTTACACTATCGGATTAAATATTATATGTATATATACATATACACTACATATAACATATAGAGCTAAAAATAACTTTATATATATTACAGATTAAAGAGTTTGATGAAAGTTAAAAAAGCAAAGGAATAAACGAGAATTAGAAAGTAATTAATTATAGCTGTAGGGTAATAGAGTATACGTTATATATATAAAGAAGAAAGAAATAAGACTGCACGCGTAGGCCGTGGCTGATTTTCTAGCCGAGGGCTCTGAGGCCTGGCGACATGCAGTTGTAGAGGAGAGCTACTAGCGGGACAATGAGGCGCGTGCTGCGTGCACGTACTCCACTCGCTGTCCTTGCTTGCATGCATACATTCGAGAGAGAGAGAGAGAGAGAGAGAGAGAGTAGCTTCTGCTATTCTTGGCGTGCTGCTGAGAGGGCCTTCGTAAAATCACAAATACAAGGGGGGGTGTCGGTGTTCTGACCCTCGAGGGGTTAACACCAACGAGTAATATCGTATCCACGTGCTCCCTAATCCGGTGGGTGATGCAAGAATGACACAATGGTTTATCCTGGTTCGGGCAAAGAAGGCCCTACGTCCAGCGGGGGGAGGATGATTCGTGTTATCTTGCACCGAAGTGCTAGTACAGGGGAAAATACAAGCTGGTGCGAGGAGTGAAAGGTGGAGTTGGGGCGTTCGGACGCCTTGCTCTCGACCTTGCACAGGCTCACGGTGTCACTCTGTGATCTAGGGCCTTAATGTTTCTATGCTCTAGGTCCTCTTGATCCGAGTCCGGTCCCCTTCTCGCCCTGGCGCCTCCTTTTATAGACGAAGGAGGGGCACAGGTATACATGTATTTCGAGTTCGCATGACGCTGATGACGTACGACGTTGAGGCCGATCATGTCGATGCCGCTGTAGTGATGTACGTCGGTATGGGAGGCCCTGCTGCCGTCGCATCGGGAGTTGTTGAAGTTCAGCTCGAGGGCTTGCTCGGTGAAGCCGAGGGGCGACGGTCGAGGGTCCTGGCCGGAGCCGAGGGGGTCGTGCTGAGGAGGTCGAGCTTCGCTGGATAAGATCGAATCCCGGAAAACACGGTAAACATGTTAGTTTATACGTCTCGAGGCGGTGCGGGTCATGGCACAGCGCTCGGTATGGCGCAACAGCGTAATATGACTTGCGGGATTCCGGGGCATGGGCGGTAAAAGTAGATTTGACCGCCACGCCTGAAACTGTTATCGTAACTGTGGCCATGCGGTTAGGTGGGGGTTGATAGATCGCATTAAATGCGCTTGGATCCGTACGGGGGAGTTGGTGGCCGAGGGAGGCACTGTCCTCGAGGGCCGCCCATTCGCCCAGGCGAAGTTCCGCCCTCGAGGGGTGGCTCGTTCGCTGGGCGAAGTTACGTCCTCGAGGGCAGGCTCGTTCGGAGGATAAACTTCCGTCCTCGAGGGGTCGCTCGAATCGTACCCTCGCGTATACAGTACTTGTTCGTTCGGTATCCTCTCGGGTGAGCAGTACTGGTCCGTTCGGTAGCCTCTCGAGCAGGCGTTGGTTTCGGGCCGTCATTGTTCGTTCGCGGGCCAGTCCGATACGTCTCCGCTTTTGGGTCTTCGTACGCTAGCGCGGGAGATTATCGGACGGGTCAAGATGCTGATTTTGCGGGGCTTTAGTTTGTTAAGCAAGGGGTCTGGGATACCTGTTTCCAGGGTATCGACAGTAGCCCCCGAGCCCCTGCGCGAGTGATGTCACTCGGGGAGGGGGTCAGGTTTTTAGGAATGAGACGTGATTCAGATTTTTTCGCGGGGGGCGCGCGAGCGACCCCCGCGGGGGTAGCCCCCGAGGCCTCGTAGGAGTCGAAAGACTCCTGTGAGGGCTTTATTTTATATTTAGTTAAGGGTGCTCGTCCAGTCGGGTATAGGCCTGAACTGGAGTCGTAGCGTTTTACCGAGGGGAGCCCCCGGGGGATTTTCGACCCTCTTTCATCGAGAGGCGCCGGACACAGGCGAGCCCCCGAGCCTCGTGCGGCTGGGGCGTTGCTGGCCTCGGCATTCTTCTCACGAGTCCTTTCGATCGGATGTGAGGCGAGAAGCATCGGACTACCCCCGATAGGGCGAGCTGCGAAGATCTCAGTGAGCTGGTAACGGGAAAATCCAAGCGAGAGCCCGTTCCTCGTTCGATAGAGGTCGGCAGGTGGCCCGGAGGTGGTCTCATTGAAGCAAAACGCAATGGTCCTACGGCTTCCGATTCCATTCGATAGGTCTCGGCGGCTCGATGCCTCCCTTCGGGGGGATTCCGTAAAGTCCGTAGCGTTTCGCCTTGGATGCGTCCAAAGGGGTCTCGAGAGTTCGTTCTCGAGCAGGGCCTCATGTTGGCTCCCCCTTGGTCACCCCTGACTCGGGTGCTCGAGGGCGGCTGTCGAACCTTGTTCGTGGGGTCAGCCTTCGCTCCTTCGAGACTTAGGGCCGGAGCCCGATTTTGGTGCTCAAGGGCGGCCGTTAAGCCCTCACTCGAGGACCGGCCTTCGCTCCCTCGAGACTTTGAGATAGGGTCAGAGCTCGTTTTCTCCTCTCGTGGAAATCTCTGTCGACGAGTAATCATTCTCTTTCGGCGCTCAAGTGCGGTCGTTAAGCCCTCACTCGAGGACCGGCCTTCGCTCCCTTGAGACCTCGAGGCGGGGTCAGAGCCCGCTCTTTTACGGTGCTCAAGGGCGGTCGTTAAGCCCTCACACGAGGACCGGCCTTCGCTTCCTCGAGACTTCGAGGCGGGGTCGGAGCCCGCTCTTTTGCGGTGCCCAAGGGCGGTCGTTAAGCCCTCACTCGAGGACCGGCCTTCGCTCCCTCGAGACTTCGAGGCAGGGTCGGAGCCCGCTCTTTTGCGGTGCTCAAGGGCGGTCGTTAAGCCCTCACTCGAGGACCGGCCTTCGCTCCCTCGAGACTTCGAGGCGGGGTCGGAGCCCGCTCTTTTGCGGTGCTCAAGGGCGATCGTTAAGCCCTCACTCGAGGACCGGCCTTCGCTCCCTCGAGACTTCGAGGCGGGGTCGGAGCCCGCTCTTTTGCGGTGCTCAAGGGCGGTCGTTAAGCCCTCACTCGAGGACCGGCCTTCGCTCCCTCGAGACTTTGAGGTGCGTTTTACCTTACGTAGAAAACTCCGTTAGTGAGTAACGGTCTTTTTTTCTTACCGCTGGGCACGCCTTTTGAGGAGAAGGGCTTACCAGAGCGATCGTGGCGGGCCCGAGCAACAGCTCTCTGTCAGAGGTGTGACGCGTGCGTCCGGTCGAGGGGCGAGGGGGGAACGGTCAGGTGAACGCATTAATTGCGGGAAGTTACCTTTTCCCTGCCGCCGGGCGCCGCCCGTTGCTCTTCCCGAGTATAAAAACGGAGGGGGACAGGCGTTCGCTCCCACCTTTGCCATTCTGCCGAGCTCCCGCTTTCCTGCGCGCGTGAAGATAAAAACTTAGAGCGAGAAGTCGCGATTGGGAACCTTCCTGGTCGTCCGATTGCCGAGGAGATTCGTGCTGTTGCTGCCGCCGCCGCAACCACCGAGCAGATCTGTGCCGCCGCCGCCACCATGGCCCCAGTCCTCTAGCCCGCCGAGCCCTGGCGCCCGTCGACCGTGACGCGGCAGTGGCTTACCGAGCTGGTGAGAGAAGGACTTCTCCGCCCCGTCACGGATTCGAATCGGCCGGAGTGGATTGCGCCGCCCAGGGACCACGAGGAGCCAAATCCGCCGGAGGGGTATGTGGTGAGCTTCCTCAAGTTTCATCGGCACGGGTTCGGCGTTCCCCCAAGCAAATTCATGCGGGGGCTGACGAACTACTACGGCGTCAAGCTCCACCATTTCTCCCCCAACGCCATCTCCAACGCCGCCATCTTCGCGGCCGTCTGCGAGGGCTATCTCGGAATGGAGCCACATTGGGAGCTGTGGCTCCACCTCTACAAGGGGGAGTGGTTCGCCTCCCCGGTGTCGGTCGGAGTAAGGCGGATTGTCAGAGCGGGATGCCTCAACTTCGCGTTGAAGACCGGGAGGTCGGAGGAGCCACGCGAGTACATCCCCACCGGGTTGGCGACTAACCACTCCCGGTGGGACGAGCAGTGGTTCTATCTTCGCAACGACGGCGGCTGTCTCCCGCCGTACACCGGGCGGCTCATCGCCGAGCGTCCATACAATTGGCCGTTCGGTGTCGCGGGAGACCTTCAGCGTCGACTTCACCCCCTCGTCGTCGCGATGAGGACTCTTCGAGAAGCGGGCCTGACGGCGGGGATGGTCGCCTCGGCCTTTCACAGTCGACGGGTGCTCCCTTTGATGGAGCGCCCGTTGCGGTTGGACGAGATGCTCCCCTCGGCGGCGCCCGAGCTTCTCAGGAGGTGCCGGATGTCCGGCAAGAGGCCGTCCGCCTCGGAAGTCGTCGCACGGGTAAAGGGGATGGTGTCTGGCTCGTTCAAGGTGGAAGATGTCAACCGCCTCCCCATGCGGCCGGAGGAGGGTTGCCTCGACCTGGTGAGTGCCCCGGGTCGTGCCCTTCGAGTTCTTTCCCCCCCTCCTCCTCCCCTTTCTTATGTCCCCGTGACTAAATGTCTTTGCGCAGGGGAGAATCGACTACCGGAGATCGAGGCCTCCACTGAGGGAGGACGCCGCTGATCGTCAGGTAAGACGCTTCACCACCCAGCAAGAGAAGCGGAGTAAGGACGAGGAGGAGAAAAAGAAAGCCAGGAAGCTCCGGAAGCGCGAAAGGCTCGCGAAGCGCCGCGCTGAGCAGAGGCGCGACGGGCTCTCGGAGGAGGAGTCTCCCTCGTCCGAGGGAGATGAAGATGATGATGATGACAGTGATGACATCGAGGGGGTGGAGGGGCGCCTCGACCGCATCCTGCCGGAGTCCTCCCATGCTGACCGCCCCTTCGTGCAGGAGGAGGTGGCGGAGCAGCGCGCCCCTCAGCCGGTGGCGTCGGCCCCGGAGCGCCGACGTGGAAAGAGGGGGGCCGAGGTCTCGCCTCGAGGGGGGTCACCTACCTCGCGTCGTACTCGAGGCGGGAGCCCACCTACTTCGATCCGGGAGACCCGGTCCCGGTCGTCGGCGCGCGCGGAGCAGAGGCGTGCCCAGGAGGCCCCGTCGAAGCAGGGAAGCGCGGCGACCCTATCGACAGCCCCGAGCAGCCCCAGCCCTGCAAAGAGCTCGGCTTCGAGAGGGGTCTCGAAATCTGCGGGCAGTTCGAGGGGTGCCCGGAAGGCCTCTATACCCTTCGGGTAAGTGCCGTTGAATCGTTTTCTTTTTGTTGCGTCGTCTTTGTGCGCTTTAATGAACTTTTTTCCGTTCTGCTTTTTATTCAGGCCCAAGCGCCAGATCGAGGAGGCGTCTCTTGCGCCGGCCAAGCGGCTCAAGATGGATGCAGCCTCGAAGACGGAGGCCCCGGCTACCGGTGCGTCGTCGAGGCCCTTGGCCTTGTGGGAAGCCAAGTGGTTGTCCTCCGCCCTTGGTGCTATGGCACGCGGTAGGCTGACGGGTTCCACTCCTGCTGCAGGGTCGAGCGTCCCGGGGGCCGCGGCGGGTGGCGACTCCATTCCTGGGAGGACGCATGAGGGAGGGAGCGCCTCCTTGACATCACCGCCTGCGGCTCTCGAGCTCGACCCGGCACCAGGAGGCGGCGCCCCGACGTCGGGGGCTTCCGTTCCTGGTGGTCCGGAGGCTTCGATCCCCGCACCCGAGGCGGGAGCCCCCGAGGGCCATGAGCCGGGAGAGGGGGCCATCGTCGTGGACCTCGAGGGTGAGGAGACCTCGACCCTTCCCCTCTCGACGGGAGAGCGGCGGCCCTGGCCGGCGGGGCTGCGCGAGCTCGAGGCCCGGAGGGAGCAGGAGCAGGGGGCCCTGCAAGAAGCGGAGCTGCCACGGCGGCAGCAGGTGGAGGAGAAAGCTGGGGGCCAGCCCCAGCATCAGCAGACGCAGCAGCCGCCCGAGACGTCTGAGGCGGAGGCGACTTCCGGACTACCCAAACAATGGGTGTCCGTGATTATTTTGGACGAGTTGCTGTCCGAACAAGAAGCGGCGTCAAAGGCGTCGACGGTCCCGCGGCTGCCGGGGGCGCAACCGGAGGATGCCTTGGTACCGAGCCCGGCGGAAGACGCGCCGACGGATGTCCCACCGGCGCTACAAGTCGTGGCGTTGGGTGAAGCGACGGCCTCCACACCTTCGCTGCCTCCGACGGTGCCGGAAGCAGCACCGGATCAGGCGCCGCAGCCGTCGATGAAGCAGCCGGCGGAGACGGCGGCTGTCGGCGTGCTGAGGAGGTCGACGTCCGACCCCGGGCTGAGGGGTGCCCGTGCCGCGTCTGAGTTCCACATCCCGGGGGAGTTGGCCGTGCGTTATGGCGTTCCGGGCGATGTGGTGGAGGAGATTGAGTCCTTGGCGCGAGCCAAGGTCAAGATGGTCCTTCCAGACTGGGGCAAGGAGCGCATCGTGCTCCGGGAACTCAGCGATTCCGGCGCTCCGGGGATCGAGATGAACGACCCGGCGGAGGTTGAGTGTTGGGAGGAGGCCGAGCGGTCCCGGGCGTGGCTGCGGCACTTGCTGAAACTGGGCGCCGAGCTCGCCGAAGGCCTTGACCGGAACCTCGCGGTGAGTCGCTGTGTTAGGCCATATGTAGTTTTTTAAGTTCTTTCGTATGGGATGCTTTAACCCTCGATTTCCTGTCCCCAGGTGGTGCGGAAGCGGTCCTACTCCAAGTCAGTCTTCCTCCACGAAACGCACAACAGCCGGGAGGAAGTGCTTCGCCAACTCGAGGCCGGCGGCTCTGCACAGAGCAGGGTGGCCGAGCTCGAGGAGGAGCTGAAGCAGACGAGGGAGGAGGCCGCCAAGGCCAAAGAGGAAGCCGCCCGGGCAAAGGCGGACTCCGACGCCGCTCGAGGGGAAGCCGCCCGCCTCGAGGGGGAGCTCGAACGTGCCAGGGGGGAGGCTGACGCGGCGAAGGCCGAATCGGAGAAGGCCAGGGTCGAGAGCGTCCGAGCCCAGGAGCGCGTCGAGCTGCTCATCGCGGAGGCTCAGAGCTCCGTGGAGCGCATTCGTTCGCTCGAGGCCAGCTTCGCTGAAGTCTCCGCCACGCGCAACGCCCTCTCCGCCTTGGTCCAGGAGGAGAAGAGCCGTGCCGCCGACCTGGAAACCCAGCTCAGGGCAATGAAGGCCACCCTCCAGGACAAGGAGCAGGCCATCATCCTGGCTGGTGGCGCCCTCGAGACCCTCCGCTTCGAGAAGACGGAGGTGACCCGAGCCTTCAAAGAGGCCCAGCGGGAGCGGGACGAGGCTCGGGGGGAGCGCGACGCCGTGCTGGGGGATCGCAACGCCCTCGAGACTCGCTGTGCTGGTGAGTTCCTCAAAGGGTTTTTGATCTTTGTTCCTTCCGTACGGTTTATCAAATTCCTGCTTTGTGTTTCAGGCATCGAGTCTGAGCTGCTTGCGACCCAGACCGCCGCCAAGGCGCTGCAGGAGAGCCTTGCGGCGGAGGGGGCGCTTCTTGGCCGGCTCCGGGTTGCCCTCGATGGGCTCTGCGCCCTCTGGGAGGTCGGGCCCGTCGAGGGTGCCGAAGAAGACATCCCCGGCGCTGCGCTCGTGGACCGGATCTACTACCTCGACGCCACCCTTCGCGATCGCGTGCGGGAGGCGCTTCACACTGGCGTGAAGCGGGCGCTTGCGGTGGTTTCCTCCGGCTTCGTTTTTGATATGAACGTGGTGGCCCAAGGCTTTGTTCCTGACATCTCGAAGACCGACGCCGAGAATGAGGAGTGCTGCCGAGGGCTTATCAACGACGCCGAGAGGCCGGGGGGAGAGCTGGCGAAGTTATTCGAGGACGAAGTCCTCCCCCCGGCGGATCGAGGGTACCATGTCGAGGAGGGCGGCGACGGGGTAGGCCTGTAGGGCAAGACTGGGCGAGGGTTCCCATGTAATGAATTAATTTTTTGTAACTTATATTCAATTGTGGCTTCGAAAGCCTTTTTTTTGGACATTAATACATCTATCGTAATGTGATGCGTCCCTTTACTTTCGAACCTTTTCTGCTTTCTTCTCACCTAGATTTTGCTTTTTTGACTAAGTTTTTGACGCAAGCTCGTATCCCTCGAGGGGGGAGCGAGTGGAGGTACCGTAGCCCGGAGGCGTAGGAGTGCTCCGGCTCGACAGCCCTCGACCCCAAGGGAGTTCGAGGCGCTTTCTACTTAATCGCGAAGCGTGACGAGGTGTGAGAAAGAAGAAGCGCTCGAGTTCTGCTCGCCTCACTTTTGCTTTCCGACTGAGCGTTCGACGTGAACTCGTATCCCTCGAGGGGGGAGCGAGTGGAGGTACCGTAGCCTGGAAGCGTAGGAGAGCTCCGGCTCGACAGCCCTCGACCCCTAGGGAGTCCGAGGCGTTGTCAACTTAGTTGGGAAGCAAAAAGAGGGGAGCGTGCGAAAAAATCATTCGTATTTTTAGGAACTTAGGGGGTTCCCCCCGTTAGCCCCCGAGGGAGGCTCGACTCTGGTGAGACAGGGTCGAGGCTACCTCTTGCATGTACAATAACGAGTTTGAACTTATAATCGAAAGTAGTCCTTATATTTGTCATGCGGGAATGTACAAGACATGCGAGAATGTACAAGGGCACTGGTGCCCTAAGGGTAGAAACGACGTAGCTGTTCGATGTTCCACGCGTTGGTGAGGATTTCGCCTTTGTCGTTAGCGAGCTTGTACGTCCCGGGCTTTAGCACCTCAGCTACGGCGAATGGACCTTCCCATGGCGGCGTCAGCTTGTGACGTCCTTTGTTGCTTTGCCGTCGACGTAGGACGAGGTGTCCAACTTGGAGGTCCCTCGGGCGCATGTGCTTATCGTGGTAGCGTCGAAGTTTTTGCTGATACCTCGCGGAGTGAAGCAGCGCCATGTCTCGAGCCTCCTCGACCTGGTCGACGGCGTTTGCGAGGGCTTCTTCGTTGGTTTGCTCGTTGTACGCCTTTAGTCGAGGGGAACCATACTCGAGGTCAGTGGGGAGGACGGCCTCGGACCCATAGACCAAGAAGAATGGGGTGAACCCTGTGGCTCGACTAGGTGTTGTCCTTAAGCTCCATAGGACCGACGGCAACTCCGCGGCCCATTTTTTTCCGTGCTTGCCGAGGCGTTTGAGGATCCTTGGCTTGAGGCCCTGCAAAATCATGCCATTGGCACGCTTGACCTGGCCGTTAGTTCGAGGATGTGCAACCGCGGACCAATTCACACGGATGTGATGGCGATCGCAAAAATCCAAGAACTTCTTGCCGGTGAATTGCGTGCCGTTGTCGGTGATGATGACGTTCGGGACCCCGAAGCGATGGATGATGTCGGTGAAGAACTCGACCGCCCGTTCGGAGCGGATGTTGCTGATGGGCCAGGCCTCGATCCATTTGGTAAACTTATCGACGGCAACGAGTAGGTGCGTGTACCCTTTGGTTGTCCTTTTAAGAGGCCCCACAAGATCGAGCCCCCAGACCGCAAACGGCCAGGTGATGGGGACCATTTGTAGGGCATGAGCTGGGAGGTGCGTCTGCTTGGCGTAGAATTGACACCCTTTGCACGAGCGGACGATGTTCGTGGCGTCGAAAACGGCGGTCAGCCAGTAGAAACCCTGTCGAAAAGCATTGCCTACGAGGGTCCTTGGTGCTGCGTGGTGGCTGCAGGCTCCTGAGTGTATGTCCTCGAGGAGCCTCCTGCCTTCCTCGATGGTAATGCAGCGCTGAAGAACGCCCGAAGGGCTTCGCCTGTAGAGTTCCTTGCCGTCACCGTAGATGACGTAGGACTTGGCCCGTCGCGCGATCCGTCGAGCTTCGGTTCGGTCCTCCGGAAGTTCTCCCCGAATGAGGCAGTTGAGTAAAGGGGCTCGCCAATCCGGTGGCGGGTTCGACGGAGGGGATATCTCCTGGATCTCCATAACCTGGGCCCCGGTCGAGGGGGCCCCGATCGAGGTCATGGGGTGGGGCTTCGAGGGTGTAGAGCAAGCCCCCGAGCCCAAATCGACGGAGGGCTCGAAGAGGTCCCTCGAGAACACGTCCGGAGGGACCGTACCTCGAGTCGACGTGATTTTCGCGAGCTCATCCGCGGCTTCGTTGTATCGTCGAGCGATATGGCTAAGCTCGAGACCGTGGAATTTGTCTTCCAACTTGCGCACTTCGTTGCAGTATGCTTCCATCTTGGCGTCGTGGCAGCTCGAGGCCTTCATCACTTGGTCGATGATTAGCTGCGAGTCGCCTCGAACGTCAAGGCGTCAGACCCCGAGTTCAAGGGCGATTCGTAATCCGGCGACAAGTGCCTCGTACTCCATGACGTTGTTAGAAGCGGCAAAGTGGATGCGAATGACGTAGCGCATGTGGACTCCGAGGGGTGAAATGAGGAGCAAGCCCGCACCTGCTCCTGTCTTCATGAGCGACCCGTCGAAGTACATCGTCCACAGCTCGGCTTGAATCTGGACTGGTGGCAACTGAGTGTCGGTCCACTCGGCGACGAAATCCACCAGCACTTGAGACTTGATGGCCTTCCGTGGTGCGTAGGTGATGGTCTCACCCATCAGCTCGACCGACCACTTGGCAATCCTTCCAGCGGCCTCCCGGTTATGGATGATCTCCCCCAAGGGGAACGAGGATACCACAGTAACCGGGTGGCCGAGGAAGTAATGTTGGAGCTTGCGACGCGTAAGGACGATGGCGTAGAGCAGCTTCTGCACCTGTGGGTAGCGGATTTTTGTTTCCGAAAGTACCTCGCTGACGAAGTAAACCGGCCGCTGGACTGGCAAGGCGCGTCCTTCCTCTTGCCTCTCCACCACTATGGCCGCGCTGACCACCTGGGTGGTTGCGGCGACATAGAGGAGGAGGGGCTCAGGCGGTTCGGTCGCCGTTGCTGGTCGAGGAGGGACGAGGATCGGAGTGGACGTCAGCTTGGCTTTGAGTTCGTCGAGGGCCCCCTCGGCCTCTGCGGTCCACGTAAATCGCTCGGATTTTTTTAAGAGACGGTACAGAGGCATGGCCTTCTCCCCTAAACGTGAGATGAAGCGGCTGAGGGCCGCGAGGCAGCCTGTGACCCTCTGCACGCCCTTGAGATCCCGAATTGGCCCCATTCGTGTGATGGCCGCCACCTTCTCGGGGTTGGCCTCGATCCCGCGTTGGGAGACGATGTATCCGAGGAGCATGCCCCGAGGCACTCCGAAAACACATTTCTCGGGATTGAGTTTTATGTTTTTGGCTCGAAGGCACCCGAACGCGATTTCGAGGTCTCGGATGAGGTTGTCCACTCTTTTGGACTTGACCACGATGTCATCGACGTAGGCTTCGACCGTGTCGCCTATGTGTTCACCGAAGACATGGAGCATACACCGCTGATACGTTGCCTCGGCGTTTCGAAGGCGGAAGGGCATTGTCACGTAATAGTACATGCCAAAAGGTGTGATGAAGGAAGTCGCGAGCTGGTCGGACTCTTTCATCTTAATTTGGTGGTAGCCGGAGTAAGCATCGAGGAACGAGAGGGTTTCACACCCCGCGGTAGAGTCGACAATTTGATCAATGCATGGTAAAGGAAACGGAACTTTGGGACATGCTTTGTTTAAACTAGTATAGTCAATACACATCCGCATCTTTCCATTCTTTTTCTTAACTAACACAGGATTAGCTAACCATTCGGGGTGATGAACCTCCTTGATGAATCCAGCCGCCAAAAGTTTGTGTACCTCCTCGTCGATGATCCTGCGCTTCTCCTCGTCGAAGCGGCGCAGGCGTTGCTTCACCGGTCTGGACCCGGCCCGGATTTCCAAGGCGTGCTCGGCGACTTCCCTCGGTATGCCCGGCATATCCGAGGGACTCCACGCAAACATATCGGCGTTTGTGCGGAGAAAGTCGACGAGCACGACTTCCTATTTGTCCTCGAGGTCAGCGCTGATCGTTAGCACCTTCTCGCATGGGCAGCTCGGGTCGAGGGGGACTTTCTTGGTGTCTTGTGCCGGCTCGAAGTTGCCGGCGTGCCGCTTGGGATCTGGCATCTCGTCGGCGAGGTGCTCGAGGGTTGCGGCTATCATGGCATTTTGCTCGACAGCCTCCCCGTATTCGACGCATTCGACATCGCAGTCGTATGCGTGCTCGTAGGAGGAGGCGACAGTGATGATGCCTTTGGGTCCTGGCATCTTGAGCTTGAGGTACGTGTAGTTCGGGATCGCCATGAACTGCGTGTGGTCGGCCGATGATGGCGTGATACGTTCCGTGAAACCCGACCACCTCGAAGGTGAGGGTCTCTTTCCTAAAGTTGGCGGGGGTGCCAAAACAGACAGGGAGTTCGATACGGCCGACGGGGAAAGCCTTCTTCCCTGGCACGACGCCATGGAACCCCCCGGCACTGGGTCGGAGTTGATGCCTCCTGACTCCCAGGAGGTCGAGGGTCTCGAGGTAGATGACATTCAGGCTGCTACCGCCGTCCATGAGGACCTTCGAGAGGTGGGTGTTGATGATGATCGGGTCGACGACGAGCAGATAGGCCCCGGGGTTGGGGACTCGATCCGGATGGTCATCGCGATCGAACGTGATGGGCACATCGGACCAGTCGAGGTAGTGAGGTGTCGCGACACGAGCTGAGAAGACCTCTCGACGCTCCCGCTTACGCTGTCGGGGCGTGAGCTGGGTCGAGGGCCCCCCGTAGATCATGTAGCAGTCATAGACTTCGGGGAATTTTCCGTCTTCCCCGTTGTCTCCCTCGCCGCTGCCTTGGTCTTTCTTGTCGTCACCTTTCTTCACACCCACTTGCTCGAAGTGCCTTCGAAGCATGCGGCAGTCCTTAAGCTTGTGCCTTGCCCCGTCCTTATGGTAAGGACAGGGCTCCTCGAGCATCTTATCGAAGATGGCGCCCTCGGGGGGCGCGGGGGGACCTCGAGGTCTTTTGCGTTCGGTTGCAGCGACGAGATCATCTTCTGCAGCCTCCCGCTTGCCTTGTTGATTCTTCTTCTTCTTGTTATTTCTCTTCGACCCTTTCCTCGAGCCTCCGGCGTTGTCGGCTACCGGCGTTTTTCCCTTGTCCTTCACGTCGCTGAAGAAGGCGTTGACGGCCTCCTCGCCAGCGGCGTAGTTGGCGACCACATCCATAAGCTCGTCGACGGTGTCGGGGCGGTTGCGCCCTAACTCGCGAACTAGGTCCTTGCAGGTTGTACCCGCAACAAACGCTAGAACGACATCGAGGTCAGAGATGTGGGGCAGCTCGGTGCGGAGCTTGGAGAACCGTCGAGCAAAGTCGCGGAGAGACTCCCCTGGCTTTTGCTTGCAGTTGCGCAGTTCCCAAGTGTTTCCGGGACGCACGTAGGTACCTTTGAAATTCCCCTCGAAGATACGGACAAGGTCGGTCCAAGTGCGAATTTGGTCGGGGGAAGCTCCTCGAGCCACCTACGCGCGGTGTCGGACAGGAATAGGGGAAGGTGACGTATGATGACGTGATCATCGCGCGCCCCGCCCGCCTGACAAGCCAACCGGAAGTCGGCTAGCCAGAGCTCGGGATTGGTTTCACCGTTATATTTGACGAGGCTCGTGGGGGGTCGAAACTTGTCGGGCAGCTGGGCGCAGCGGATCCTCCTGCTGAAGACCCGAGGGCCCGGTGGCTCGGGGGCCTGTTGGTCCTCTTCGCTGTCGTAACGCCCTCCTCGATGGGCGCTGTACCCTCGATCCTCGGCATCCCCGTGCTTGCGTCTGCGATTCTCGACAATGTCGAGGCGCGCGTCGTGGGGAGCGCGGTCATCGTTGATAGGCTCTCGGGCCGGGTTCTTCTTCTGTTTGGGGGCCGTCCCCTGATCGACCGAGCCTTCCCTCTCTGGCCGGGAAGGCTCGACCTGAGGCTCGGAGGCAGCCCCTCGACGCCTCGAGGCTGAGCTCTCGGCTTGTTGAGCAGCAGCAACTTGGAGGAGACCCTCGACCTCGCGTTGTATCCGCCGAGCTTGCGAGTTGGACGGAGCGGGCATATTGCGGAGGAGCATAGCCGCCGCCACAACGTTCTGGCTTGCTCGGGGATAACGGTGGACGGGTTGCTCGGGTGCTCCTTCCTCGATGATCTGCCGGTTGACCTCTCGGGCCCTGGCTCGGGCTCTACCGCCGAGCGGTCGCCGTTCTTGTTCGAGGGTCATCTCGAGTAAGCGCAAGCGTTCCTGCTCGTCGGCGAGCTTCGCCTGCAACTCCCGAATTTGTGCCATCTGCGCGTCCTGCTCGCAAGACCAAGGGCACGCTTCTCGGGGTATGTCTGGTTGTTGGTGCTCTGCTCTGGGGGGGCGTCCCTCGCTACGGCGGTTGACGCCGCGGCCGCTGGATCGACGGTTTCCTGATCGGAGTCGACGTCACCATCGATGTGGAGGCACTCTCGGGTAGGATCCCAGTGATCAGAGTCAGAGTCAGGGTCGTCGCAGTAGAAGACGGGGAATTGCCCCCGCGCCTCCTCCTGCAGCCGTCGTCGGAGTGTGCCGACGGTGTACCTCCGGGGGCCGGGCGCTCTTACGAAAGCCAAACCCTCGGAGGCCGGTGTGACAGTCCCCACGTCCGTCATCGCGCGGAGAAGGGTGTCTGGGCGGCCCTCCAACGCGCTCATGACGGAGTGGGTTGCTGTCGTAGCCATCGTCGTGGGTTTATTGGAGTCGGTCGAAGACCGCTGGCGACGCTCGAACAGCCTGTGCGGAAGCGAGCTTGATCGAGCGGGGGTTTCATCGCACTTTCCTGACGAGCGCTCGGTAAGAGCAGAGTCAGGGTTGTGCTGGGATCCTGCCGGTTTGCCCTCTGCCTCTAGACTCGGGTCAGATACGCCCTCAACAAGAGGTTTCTCATCTCCGGTCAGGGGCGTGGAGAAAGCGGCGGGGACCCTTCTTGACTTGGGTTGACGGTGATGACGGCGCCGACCGTGCCTCCTTCTGGATGTGGAAGCGTGGTCACGAGACTGGCGAGCGGCTCCCCATGAACGTGGGGGTGTACTGCGACCTTCGTTCGGGTCACTGATCGAGAGCAGGGTCATGTCGTAGCCCTGGCCGAGGGTCATGAACTCCAGGCTCCCGAACCAGATCACCGTAGCGCGCGGAAGTGGTGAAACGAAATCGCCCATCCGGAAAAATGGCGGGAAATCGTTAGTGACACGCGGTTCCCCTACCTGGCGCGCCAACTGTCGGTGTTCTGACCCTCGAGGGGTTAACACCAACGAGTAATATCGTATCCGCGTGCTCCCTAATCCGGTGGGTGATGCAAGAATGACACAATGGTTTATCCTGGTTCGGGCAAAGAAGGCCCTACGTCCAGCGGGGGGAGGATGATTCGTGTTATCTTGCACCGAAGTGCTAGTACAGGGGAAAATACAAGCTGGTGCGAGGAGTGAAAGGTGGAGTTGGGGCGTTCGGACGCCTTGCTCTCGACCTTGCACAGGCTCACGGTGTCACTCTGTGATCTAGGGCCTTAATGTTTCTATGCTCTAGGTCCTCTTGATCCGAGTCCGGTCCCCTTCTCTAACGCCCTGGCGCCTCCTTTTATAGACGAAGGAGGGGCACAGGTATACATGTATTTTGAGTTCGCATGACGCTGATGACGTACGACGTTGAGGCCGATCATGTCGATGCCGCTGTAGTGATGTACGTCGGTATGGGAGGCCCTGCTGCCGTCGCATCGGGAGTTGTTGAAGTTCAGCTCGAGGGCTTGCTCGGTGAAGCCGAGGGGCGACGGTCGAGGGTCCTGGCCGGAGCCGAGGGGGTCGTGCTGAGGAGGTCGAGCTTCACTGGATAAGATCGAATCCCGGAAAACACGGTAAACATGTTAGTTTATACGTCTCGACGCGGTGCGGGTCGTGGCACAGCGCTCGGTATGGCGCAACAGCGTAATATGACTTGCGGGATTCCGGGGCATGGGCGGTAAAAGTAGATTTGACCGCCACGCCTGAAACTGTTACCGTAACTGTGGCCATGCGGTTAGGTGGGGGTCGATAGATCGCATTAAATGCGCTTGGATCCGTACGGGGGAGTTGGTGGCCGAGGGAGGCACTGTCCTCGAGGGCCGCCCATTCGCCCAGGCAAAGTTCCGCCCTCGAGGGGGGCTCGTTCGCTGGGCGAAGTTACGTCCTCGAGGGCAGGCTCGTTCGGAGGATAAACTTCCGTCCTCGAGGGGTCGCTCGAATCGTACCCTCGCGTATACAGTACTTGTCCGTTCGGTATCCTCTCGGGTGAGCAGTACTGGTCCGTTCGGTAGCCTCTCGAGCAGGCGTTGGTTTCGGGCCGTCGTTGTTCGTTCGCGGGCCAGTCCGATACGTCTCCGCTTTTGGGTCTTCGTACGCTAGCGCGGGAGATTATCGGACGGGTCAAGATGCTGATTTTGCGGGGCTTTAGTTTGTTAAGCAAGGGGTCTGGGATACCTGTTTCCAGGGTATCGACAGGGGGCATGGCCTCGTATGCCCTAACGTGGCTCAGCCAGTGCACCCATGGCTGCTCGTCGACGCGTCGAGCCTTTCACCGTCGTCATCGCCACGCTCCTCCTTCACTAATAACAGGTCCGTCGTGGACGAGTTGGGGCTGGGCCTAGGGAGGAAGCGGGCCGAGCAAGCCAATGTGCGGCACGGAGGAGGTCGCCAGAGAAGTAGATAGGAGGAGAGGAGGCGGCCCAGGCGGCAAGTCGGGAGCTCGCCGACCTACGAACGACCAAATCGACGGTGGCGGTGTGTTACGACAAATATTAGTGATGGACTGGAGGTTGAAGACAAGGGCAAAGAAGACATTTCACCAACCTTTCCTCTCTTGATATCTGAGAAATTAATAAAATAATAGGTGCGGTGTGTCTCGGCAAAGAAGCGCAAATTTATAATGGTATGTAGCATATTTCACCGTTTGCGGTATGTCGTGGCCAATTACGCTTTTTTCCTGTGTCCTAGGGCAAATTTCGCTAAAAACATATCTTGCCTATTCTCCCACCTATTATACCGGTGCTTTTCTTGGCTATCCGTGACTTTACTTACCTACCTTGGCTACTTGACCAAGCCCTTGTGACTGCACTTTCCGTAGTTAGCTGCCCTATACTACTACTTTACCTACTCTACTTATCACGAAACGACGCATAACGCTATGAGCTTATCGTGTACATTACTATGCACTTCGATCGATTCTCTCAAGTTAAATGCCTATGACCCCTTAATATATTAAGTACGGCCAAAGGAAAGGAAAAAGAAAACAAATCTTGTGCACACTAGAAGCGAATGTCACAGAACACGCAAACTCTACATTCAGCCTAGGATGCCCTTAGTCCTCACCAATATTATTTACCCCATACATCGATGAATCATCAGTGTTGGGGCCATGTCACTTATGGCCATTCACATTACCACTAACTCAATTGCATACACCTACGCAAAATAGCACAAGTTACTATTTATAATACATACATGCACCTATCAATCATAGAAATCTCGATGTTCACTAAATTAGAGAAATCTTCCATGGTTTCACAGCTATTGCATCCGTAGCAGACGTATCGTGAGTAGTTAATTTTAAACGAGAGATTTATCTGAAATTTTTTTTAATTATAATAGATATTATTACACGCACACCCACGCACCTGGTCAGGTCAGGTGCATTAGGCTCACTGGTTGAGCACAGAAGCCTAGCACGCAAGATTACAAGTTCCGAGCATTGCAGATCTGTGTGCTGTGTGCTCTACACCGATCGATCAGCGCAGAGAAACAGAAGCCGGAGCTTCACTGTAACACGTGTGCGCCCCCTTTGACCCGTACAGTCTCAGAATCCCGAGGCCTAGCACTAGCAGTAGTAGTAGGGTAGCTGCGTGCTCCCCGTCCGTCTCCGTGGCGTGCAAGGACTAGTCTGATGTGAGTGATTGGAAACCGGATTAAATTAATTAATTAATTTAATTTACTTTTAACCCGGGCCGGACGCGATCTGATGAGGGAGGCCGTAGGCTAGTTTTAATTTATACTTTTTTATAGGTAAACGAGCAGAAAAATGCAGTTTATTTGGTTGCTGCGCTGTCCGTGGAGGACGGTGTCCCCGGTTTGGGCAGCACGCTCGCAGGAAACGATAAATTTTGCATCGATTCAGATTCAGATATGTACGAGAAAATTTAAAGTAAAAAACGAACGAACGGCAGGGGGAGGAGCAGGAGCAAATGCTCCTCTGCCAGCGGAGTACAGAACATTGAAATTTGGGGGGCAGGGTACATTGGATTTCAATAAATTTGGAGTATGATCCGGTACGTACTGTGCTTGTCGTAGTACCGAAATATTCAAAACAATCACGAGAAAAACAAGGACGGGGGCCAGGCTACGGTACCACCGATGTTGTGGCCACATTGTTTTTGTTTTCTTTTTTTTTTGTTTTGTTTTGTTTTTGCGAGGAACAGGGAGAAGTGTCGTCGTTGTCAACTTGTCATTGCGGCATGGGGCGGCTGGTGTGGAGTGCGGCGGTGGCGTAGAAGATCCGGCCGGCGCCGGCGCCGGGGCCCCTCTAGCCTACCTACATGTCCTGAAATGCCAGTCATCAAGGCATGTCAACCGGACTGGAAAGGTGGCGAAGCTTTTGCCTCTGGAAACCCGCTCGATCGCCGCCGCTCTACGCTGTACTAGAACTGCTCTGCGATGCGATGCATGGTCACCTGTACTCTATAGTCTATACTCCTACAGTACGTGGTAGGACTGTGCAAGACGGAGCTAGAGCTTCGCTAGCTGCTCGCCTGCTCAAATGAAAAATAAAGTCCATGAAAATAGTTCGATGACAGCACTAAACAAATGCACAGCGAAAAGGTCGTTTGAGAGTAAGTGAATTTATTTTGAAAAAGAAGAAGTTTTGGCCCGAATTGTTGGGCGTTAATTTGAGCTTAAACCATTTTTATGATGTGCTTTTAATAAGAGTAACAACTTGGGTAAAAAGAAATTAAGAGTAACAAGTACATTTCAATTTCGATCTCACACAAGAAGTGCCTCTCTGTTTCAAGGCTCACTAGTGACTACAACAGCTATACTAGAGTATTCTGTCCTTGTGTGCTCCATAGGAGGCAGCAGGATTATACCACTGTACATTCTTGTATGCATAGGGGTACTCCTTATGCCTCTTTTTATTAATTCGTTAATAGTAGACTAGTAATAATAGTAGCAATATACTGTACTAGTATTATGTACATGCATGGGGTACCGAATAATGCATATTCTGCGTACATGCACATCTCGCGTTTTCAATAATGCATGTACTCATGAATGAAGGTGATGGACATGCTCTTGAATCGGTTAGGTCAGCACTTACTCACCCCTCTGTACGATAGCAAGTTAAACCCGGGCGTACGTGCCCATCACTTACTTGTTGGCAAGCTTGCATTGCATTGCATGAGAAGACACCTCATCACTTGCACGGATATAGTAAAGTAATCATGGAGCCAGCAGGAGGAGATACCTCGGCCGCAGGACACTGCAGCAACGCACTGGGGATGATGTCCTGAAGCTCAGCTAGCTAGGACATGTCCGTATGCCTGACGAGACTACGACCTCTCACCTGCATCGCAACAAGCTACAAGGAGAAGAACAACACAGACGCCAAGAAGTTGAGGTTGTTCGTGGGAGCGAGATCAGCTGAGGAGCTGGATCATATCGGCCGCCGGCGCGGCGGCGTGTGGTATGTAACTGGCCTGCTGGTAAGAACAAGCCGTGGAGCTCAGGATAGATAGCGCTACAGATTGATAGACAGAACCAGCCTTGAGAAGAGAAAGAGAGCTAGATTCACATCTCTCTCTCTTTTCCTCATGGCTAGCTCCAATCTATGTGATGTCCTAGGCGCTATCCCTCCTGAGCTTCAAGGATTGTTCCATACCTTTTCCTTCCTTCTCCTCAGATCCTGCTCAGTTCGGGGAGTAGTATCTATCTGGCTCTCTAAGTGCTCTAGCTGGGTTTTTTGCATGTGGAGGAACAACACCAAGCAGCAGCAATGGCGGCAACTTGAGAGAAGAGGGGTGCAAGAACCATCATGGCGAGAGTATGTGAGAGAGAGAGAGAGCAAGAAGGTTAAAGCAAGTTAGTGCTGGAATGGAAGTGAAGATGGAATGGCCCCCAAGTGCCTTGCCCTATTTATAGTGAGAAGGAGATCGGTGCCTTGCCCTACTGTCACGCTTGTAGAGGCATGGGGGAGGGAAACGGGGGGAGAGAGACGAGGCGGACATCTCCGGTGTTTCTACTCCAAAGCCACGCTACATTTGCTTTCAGCTGAAGCGAGCAAGAGGCCGAGGCGGCCCAGTTGCCACTGCTAGCTTCTACGCCGCCCCCCAACCACACAACACCCCCCCCCCCCCCCCTCCTCCTCTTCCAACGGTGCCATGCGTGGGGTGGTGGCGGCGGCCATGGCCGCCTTGCATGCAGCTTCTTCATGGCTCCCTGCCCTAATAAAGCGTGGTGTCACTACTCTGCCACCACACGTCGTCCTCGCCTCGCCTTTGTTTCTTTTTTTTTTCTCCATCGATCCATGCATGGATGCACCGTCGCATGCACCCGTATCAATAACAAGATGACACATGCTAAAGACAAGGCTATTCGCCCCTTCGCCATGAATGGATCCATATCATCCATGGAAAATTAAAAAAAAAAATACAGACATCCCGGTACAGTGCTAGTGCACTAGTCTGGCTGCTGCTACACTATGACCTATACTAGCTGCTGCTTGCACTCTCTGCACGTAAGATATCTGACAGCAGATAATCTGCGAGATATTTCTGACACTAAATCATTCCCATCAGTGTAAATCCCAGTGCCCTAGCTGCTTCGTTCACATGCATATCGTGCACGGTTCAATACCTAACGATAGATACTCTTTTTTTTTTTGTGAAGAATCTGGAGTAGATACTCTATTTTTACAACGTACTGCTAGTTACTGTCACTACTGATGGATGCGAGTGCATTACAGCATCTTATATTTATATACTATATTTAAGTTGTCATGTATATATGCTGGGGACTCGGTGTTCTTGTGAGATGCAATCGATGATGAAGGAAAGAAACAAAGAAATCTGCTGATTAGACAGCAGAGATAGAGATAGCTGGTAGCTTTATATTTAGTCAGGTAGTGTCATGGATCTAGCTTTTGGTTTTATCTGCCCATGATGTGAGGAGGCCTTTGCATGCTTGACTAGCTTGTGCATATATATATATATATATATATATATATATATATATATATATATGTGTGTGTGTGTATATATATATAGAGAGGGAGACACACAGCATGCCAGAAAGGCAGCAAGCTAGACAAAAGCTTGTGGATGTTATGCTCAAGCGATCATCAATTCAATCGTCTATTCACTCCTAACAGTGTTCAGGTCGTGGAAAGGTATAGGGCTGTTGCTGTTTGTGCAGGGACTGAACTCACACCCGGAGGCCACGTTTAGCTCTTCAAATTTGCTATCGAATTTACTACGTAGAATTTCTATTTTTCGTCATATTAAAATACCGGCATATACATATAGATAAAATCAAAAATTAATTATATAATTTTATTATACTTTACGAGACGAATATTTTAGGTCTAATTAGTTAAAATTTAGATAATTTTTATAAAATATAAACGAAATACTACGGTACGCTATAGTGGTGCACGCTGATTCGACGGGTGCAGAATTGGCCGATCTAAACAAGACCTAACTTAGAGCAAACACTATTCCGATCCATCCGTTCATCAAAAGCTCGATGATGACTGATTTCACTAATCACAGTAGTCAGTCAGTCAAAAAGTAGTTGTGGTAATTATTGAGGAAAAAAGGTTATTTTTGAACTTTGGGAGAGTCAGAAAATACTATACTACGTACAAGGTATTTTTTTTGAACAAAGGTTAAAGCAGCATCACATCCATCTACCCCCGCCTCACTAGTATTTCGACAGCGCATTCAAATCGATACATAGATGTGCCAAAATCATGTTCATCAATGTAGCATTCACGAAAAATTCAGTGAATGTTTGTAGGGCAGCTATAGGAAAGGCTGGGCCCCACTGGGCTGCTTCAGAACATAGCGAGAGCAACAGGGCCTGCGGCACGCGTATGTGTGCACTCCATCAGTACTGATCAGTAGTACACCCGTCAAGTATGGCGTATTCAATTCGTACTGGCATGTTTTTCTGTCTGTCTGAATAACTTCCTGCGCTATTCATCGTCCATTCATCCTCGACCGATCTGGTTCTGTATATTTCTGAAAAAGAGAGGTCAATTTTGCTTCCTGATACTCCCTCCGTCCCCTGCAAACGTTGATCGAATATATATATATATATATATATATATAAGAAAAATATGAATATTTATTGTACATATTAGTATGATTGGATAGATCAATAAATCTATTTTCATAACAAACTTATTTTTTGAGATACAAATAGTGTTATATTTTTTCACAAACCTAGTCAAGTTTAATAAGTTTGACCAACAAGAATTTGTATAGCGACACTTAAAAAACAGAGGTAGTAGATTCGTAGATTTGATTTGTGGATCGGGTCCATATATAGGAGTGCAACGCAGGAGCTCCGGGGAAAATATTATCTCGTTGCATTTGTCGTACCCATAAGACATTATTTTGGCCCAAATCCTTACCCCTAGTTGACTCCAATGCCAAAAAGAAAAGAAACGAAATGAAAACAACATGTGCATGTATTGAGCCCTTTCCACCAGAGTTTAGGACCTCTTCGCTCTTCGGAATGCCAAGTTTAGAATCAAATGAGTATGAAAAACGTAGAAATAGAATGCCTTAACATCTTAAATCTTGTACATGCATTGGACACAGGAAACTATAAAGCAGATTAAACGTTTGGATGGAGCACAGGAAAACACAAGAGAGGGAATGATACAAAAGAAAACTTTCCTTGAGTTTATAACTTTTGGTAGTATTCCTCCAAAGTTCCTAAATATGCCCTATAGAAACTTCATAAGATTTGTTCCAAGGGAGCTGATAGAAAATTTCCTAGAAGGACTTCAATCCTCTAGATCGAATTCGTACACTATGGAGGTGGAGGCACTCAGCCACATGCGTGGGAATTTTTCATATGACGGCTGAAATTAAACTCGTGTTGCTCTACAAATGTTGTGCTTGTACCAGTAATTAGGAGTATCTAAGTATAGCTATGATGCTAAATGCTACATCATATCCATGTTTATATGTTAGCAAAAATCACTAAAACCAACTTAATGCATGTATGTTTAGTGTGTAGAACTACAAATGAGTCAAGCTCAAGTGACATCGTCGTCTCATGCTTCAGCATGAGCTTGTTATATATGATCCAGCCAAGCTAGATCCGAGCCTTAAAATTGCCAAAGCATGCATATATATCTTGACTTGTTTGTAAATCAAGCCTAACTAAGACAAGCAAATTACAACACAAGTAATGCATGATCTTTGAACTTATTTTATCACTCATAAGTAGTGCTGGACCTAGAGTAAATTAAAATGAGTGCAATTTCCTTGTGTGTATGCACTTCGACCATGAGGGTGTATATGGCTCTTTGAGATGGTGTTCCGCTGGTTGTCTTAATGCTTGCAACATCATGCTTCTTTATTCTTGCATAAGTCTTGAGGATGGTTCTACCAGTCCATGTTGGATCCCCTGCTCTTATTAGCGTAGGCAGCTCAAGTGTAAATTCTGTTGAATTGGCTCAATTCTTGTGTTAGCATTGCTTGTACAAGGTTTGTTTTGACACATGAAGACAATAAGGGCTAGCAACTGCTCCAGCGTTGTCAGAGAGGAACTTGCAAGGGTATAAGAGGTTCATCAAGTCATGAGGGTGTAAAGCCAAAACAGGTGAGCTCAGCAAGCATGTACTGAAATTATGTGTCATGTTAAAGCCAACCTTATGCATTTTGATGAATTTAAAGCCAACCTTAAGCTTTTTGATGAATTCCTCATTCATCAGGTTCAGCAATAAAGTGTTCCTTAGCTCTATCTAAGTTTGAATGGGAGCACCAACCTTTTGAGAAAAACTAATTAACGGTTCTTGCACCTGCTAAAAAGCCTCAGGTCCTTACCCCTTCATGAACAACGGCCATACCGAAGAAGAACATTGCACAATAGCAAAATTGAAATTAGAGATCTTATTTTTAGACTTTAGCACTAACTGTATTTAGGGGGTGCATCTTCCCTGTGGGATGCATGGACTTCGACCATAGAAAACACATGTAGGTGTTGAGGTTGTAGAGGTAGTCGCCGTCCATCGATTGGACGATACACCCTTGGAAGTCGAATTTCGAGTAATTGTGTGCTTTGTCGTGGCCCTATGTGTCTGGGTATTGTGTTGGCCCATGGCCAGGCGGCGCGCCAGAGGTGACATAGCAGAAGAACATTGCCTTCGCGTTTCCAAAAGTTTTAGACTATCACTAAATTTGTTGAAGGGGGGCATGTGCACCCACAGTTACATCAGCTTCGCCCCTGGCCATAAGCTTATCTCATTCGAGTCTATAAATAATTGGGCTTGATCTAGATAATGCATTATATGTGGACCCCTAGTATTTGGACATCATAACTGGGCAAAATAGACACATGCATGTTGTATATACCTCGGCAAGGTTTAATGAACAAGGTTGCTAGGACTCACGAGTTCAATTTTGTCTTAAGCTTGAGCTTTCTGGCTTGGATCATCTATAATTTGTATTAGCCTTGAAACAAAACCTAAAATGATATGAATTCAAGTGATATAGGAAACCTCGAGCTTTTTTACCATTTCACTATACGGTGGGTGGCTTGTGACAAACCCTCGTATTGCTATTTGCATGAAAATGTATTAATTATGGGGTAGTGGAATCTTAAAATCTTATCGATGTATCGGTAGTAGACGCAGTTTCTTGCCTGTTGCCACCATTAAACAAACCAGGTGTGTATTGGTCAACACATCATATACTTGTGATGAACCTGTTTTACAAAGGAACAATTTCAGCCTTCTACGACTTCACTTGAATTGTTCCCTCTATTTTAAAAGCTATAGGTTGTTCTGGCTTTTTATTAATATATGGTATATATCCATGTACATTGAAGAGGCACACATGATATACATAGCAATCTGGCGAAAAGTGCTTCTTGGGTGAACTCAGATTGAGAACCTCCGATCAGCCTCCAGACAAGCTGAGACACATAAAGTAGCCAACTATATGATGTGGAACATGTGAAAAGGGCGCAACCACAAAATCTTTGATAGCAAACATCTACTGTCCAGAGGCTGAATGAACTAAGGAAGATTTAGAGCAAATACAAAGGACCCTCGGAACATGGCCCTAATAAGCAGAGCTCCTCATATAATGGACGGAGTGTAAAATGTTATAATAAATAGAGATAATTTATAATTTGGAACGAGAATGGAGTTATATTATATCATGATAAAATGAAATGGAAACTTTTGGTAGGCTAAATGAATTGAGCAAGATTTAGAGCAATACCAACAGGCTTATGTACGGAGTATGTTAAAAAATAAAAGACTAGAATAACTTATAATTTAGAACAGAACAAGGTATAATATATCACGATGAAAATGAAATAGGAAGAAATAGAAAGCTTTCGGTGCTCAATTAGAGGGGAGGAGAGAGTTATTACTACTTATCGGGAGGAGGACGCATGCGTCAACTCACATGTCGGGGTTGCGGGGGGATCTGGGCATCTGGGGCGTGCCTTGGCTGGCTGGGTCTGGCCGGGTGCGCCCCCTCCATATCTCCTGATCAGGGGCAACCTCTTCATGACAAGGTGTCAGGCCATGATCCCCAGCTTTCCGTGGGGAATTAATTGTGCTAGCTGTTGTGTGCTTCGCCTGCACCTCCTGCACTCCTCTCTCCTTTCCCTCGCACCCGCACAATCGCGGCTCAGCTGCGTACCTGCAGTTTCAGCTAAATCAAAATCCGTGTCTCGCCTTTCCCCTGCACGTCTGCCTCTGCGGCAGCCACAGACATGCTACTACTACGTAGTACTGCTAGCTTTCCTTCCCTTCTCCAAGTCAAACAAAAAAGTTTTGTCAAACTCCTCCACTTGAAAGCCAAGTAGCTAGGCCATCCAAAGGAAATAATAAACTAGACTTCAGTTTAGCCCGATTAATATCAAGCAGTGCATGGTTGATGAGACTTTAATCACCTATATACATACTGAGTATAATATAAAGTTTAGTTGGACATACTGTAGGTACTGTACTAACAACAATTTTAGGTGATCGATGATCTACACACGCAGACAAGTGCACGGAATACACCAGAACGACGAGCAGGTAACTTTTACCGGATGGTTGGTTTTCAACAGCTTTTAGTACTATCTTGCGCAAAAACCGGTCAATAATCCACTGGCGTTTCACTGAGACATGCATCATCCAGCAGCACTTTTACCGCATGGACCGGATTTGACATAAATCACACAACCATGTGCCATTTAAACCCCCAGGGATGGACGACTACGACAACTATTCTATCGTGCTATGGAGCTCTCTGGGAGTGGGAGAGCAATAATAGAAAAGGCTGCAAGCCATCAAATTAAAGGTAGAGAGAGGAATAGGAGGTGATGGAGTTGAGAATTTCTCTCTGGCACTGCCACTGCCATTGCACCACCACTACCGGGAAAAAGCTCATTCTTGAATCCATCCAAAAACAAGTCGGACTACTTTTATACTCCCTTCAAAATTATGCAATTCTTGCCCCTTGGAAACCAACCAATTTTGGCAAAATTTATATAAAAAATTTGATATTTATGATACCAAATAAATACTACTAATTTAATTACACAATATATAAGATATTATTTTTTGTAAAATTATTTGTACATAGAAAATCGGCCTAGGATTGTAAATCCTAAAGGAACTGATATTGTTTATGTCTTTGGTTCATATACAGAAATGGAGTACATAAATAGTGTAGGTAATTTTCTATTAACTGTTGTTACTAATGTGATCGCAGCTTGTTGCACCACCTTTACACTTATAATAACTTTAGACTTTGTTTGGATAATTGTATGCTACTTTTTTCATTCTAAATTATAGTTTACTTTAATTTTTTTATGTACGTATTTTACTATATATGTAGATAAATAATATATCTAAATATATAATAAAATATATACATAAAAAAATTAAAATAGATTATAATTTAAAATGAAGGGAGTACTCCGAACCGGGTAGATCAGCGAGTCCTCAAGGGAATCAGCGAGCACGCACGTAGGAGTAGATTGTACTGTACAGACAAGTAGCCAGCTGGTGGCTTTTTGGGCGAGTGCACCTAGGAACTTGTGCCTAGCCGTTGTACGTGAATGGGCAAATAGCCGGATATACAGGAATCCGTAGATAGCGACGCCTTGTGGCGCGGCTCGTGGGCTTTCGCGCCCACTGACACGCCCCTCCTCTCCTTCCGGGGCCCCGAGGGATTCTACCTAGCTTTAGCCTTGATAGATTAAATATTCGTACATATTCGTACATATATGAAGTATTAAATATAGATGAAACTAAAAACTAATTGTACAGTTTTATTATACTTTACGAGAAAAATATTTTAAACCTAATTAATCAAAGTTTAAATAATTTTTACTAATTTAACGCGGCACTGTACAGAATGTTAATTCCGACCTCAACTAAACAAGGGCTCTCACCTTCTCAGCTTCTGTTTATACAGGAATCAATAGATGTCTTCTCTTATTTCAACCCATCGTTAGCCAAAAAAAAGACTTATTGTGATACCTCCAATCCTCGCTAGCTCTAACCTTGTATCTGATGCCACGTGTGAAAAGAGAGACTAAAAATCTTCGATCCAGTTAGCTAAACTCTTTAAGTGTCCCAATTTTGCATGAGGACAAAACTTCTGTATCTCTCCTTCAACATGAGAGAGAATATATATGGATAAACAACATATTTGAACAGTCTAGAAGTTGCTCGCTTAAATTCATCCTATAAATGACACAATTTGCAGAGCTATTTGAATTGCTCTCTATAAATATCTTTTTGAACCTTCAACAATTTTTCTATGACTTTGACACACTCTAGAGAGGCCATTAAGCGAATCCCGCTCTCCATCTTTGACTAGTAAGAAATGCGGAATAGACATGATCTAAGAGTCATTTTCTAACTCCTACTGTTGAAAGATGCCCTTTGTTTATTTCTTTAGAAGTTTTCTAACTTTTTTAAAGCTAGCTGCTAGCGCAACAACATTGGGCGGTCTTATTAATTTTAGACCCAAACCAGTAAAAAACTAAAACAAATGGACCCTAACACCGAAGAAAAATCTTTTAGCGCAGCAGCTCCAACAAGAGGGGTAGAGATCGAAGGGAGCCTGTCGACGACCGTGGCCACCCAGAGAGTATCCCACCGGTCCCGGCGGCGAACGGCATTCCCTGAGAAGATCGCCGGCCAGTGGCAGGCACCAGCTGAGCAGCACGCTGCACGCACCAACCCTTTCCCCTGGGCCATGTCTTTGTCCGACCTTTGGGAGACGCCGTGGCAGGCTGCCAACGAATGCAGTCAGTGCCAGGGCTCGCTAGTGACTGACGGGCACGGACACGCAGACGCCGCCGCGCGCGCGCCTCCAGCTAGCTGCAGATTCCTGGTCCTGAAACCCCCGTTCGATCGATCGCCGTCGTCTCGTCTCGTCCAGGACGCCGGACGGCGGCAGTAGCAGTACTAGTACTGTGACTGCGCGCGCGGCTCGTAAATTCTGGCGCAGAGCTAGCGCGTGGCCGCAGTGGGCAGTGGCACAGCATGCCGTAGTACAAGCAGCTCCAGCAGCAGCAGCGCCACTAGCTACTCCTTCCGACGGAGTACTCCACGTAAAGCGCTCGAGAGTCAAGTGTGGTGTGTGGCAGTAGCGCAGGCGCGCAGGTAGCCCCTACCGTCGTCAGTCCCAGGGAAAGCTAGCACTGGCTAGCTCGCTCCCCTACGGCGTACTCCTAGGCCTCGTTATATGCGAAATGTTAACTTTCGTTTATATTTAATAAATATTATTAATTATAGTCTAACTAAGCTTAAAAATTTATCTTATAATTTATGACTAAACTATATAATTAGTTATTTTTATCTAAATTTAATATTCTATGCATGCGGCTAAAAATTGATACGATGAAGAGAATAAAAAAAACTTAAAATTTTAGATGTAACTAAACAAGGCCTAGTCAGGAGAGTTACAGCTGGAGCTTTAGGTTGAACACTTTCGACCAACTGGTGACCGATGGATCTCCTACGCAACGCCGGTGGCCATTGCCTGGCCATGAACATGCATGGCCTGGCCGGCGGCCGCATGCGCGCTGCCGTAACGAGTGATTGCATTGCATGCGCTCTGCCGTGCAGTCGTGCGCCTTGCAGGGATCTCAATCTCGAGCGCATCACTGTCACGGTTACGGTGATACGGTACTAAAAAAAATACAACTACGTATTACGTATCAGTTAAAATAGTTTATATTTGACCAAATTTTTACTAAATAATTTCTATATTTATGACTCTAAATTAATTTATTATAAAAATATATTTTATAAATAATCTTATGATACTGATTTGATATCATAAACATTTATACTTTTTAATCTATAATTGATCAAACTTAAAATATAAAAACAAAGTACTATGCTAAAATTACATCTTTTTCAGGACGGAGGTAGTATACACTACACCCCAACAACGATAAGGTTGTGATCTGATCCTACAACGTACATCTGGCGGTCGTACGGTATTCATCTGTTTGTTTTAAAAAAAATTTGCAGTGGCATATAAAGCCTGCATTTCTTTAACTGAGCTACTGTAGTGATACCCTACCGGAGGTATCACTATCAACGTTGGCTTTATATTATCCGATAGTGATAGGCTGACAAGGATCATGGTTTCCGTAGTAGTAATATGTCACTTTTATATCGTCTTGTGTAAATATGAATTGAATCCATACTTCATGCATTACAATTTTATACAAGTGCTATGTTTGAATTTTGAAATAGATCTAATGAAAAAAATGGAGTGGGAGCAGCACACACCACAGTTCACCCGAAGTAGAGTGCCAGGATTTGCGTGCATGTACAAGCAGCCAAGCAATTATGCGTGTGCTCTCGAACAGTGAGCATGCAATCGCTAATCTACAGTAGCTCAGATAAAGAACTGCAGGCTATATATGCACTACGGGAAACGGGGGCTTTGCCGAATACCGTAAACTTTGCCGAGTGGTAAAATAAGGGCACTCGGCAAAGAGACTCTTTGCCGAGTGCCAGACACGCACTTGGCAAAGATTTCTTTGCCGAGTGTCTGGCACTCGGCAAAGCGAAGCACTCGGCAAATTGGCTCTTTGCCGAGAGCCTTGTACTCGGCAAAGAGGCGTACTCGGTAAAGTGGGACCTGGACAAACGACATCTGTGGCCGTCCCCTTTGCCGAGTGCCTAACGGTTAGGCACTCGGCAAAGGAGCCACCTTTACCGAGTGCCTGGCACTCGGCAAAGGCCTGCAATGTGGCGGGCTTAGGGTCGGCCAGGGCGACAGCCTTTGCCGAGTGCCACGTCGGCCAGCACTCGGCAAAGGCCTCTTTGCCGAGTGCCGCCGCTGGCACTCGGCAAAGCATAATTTTTTTTTGTTTTTTCTTCCCAGTTTTTTTGTGGGGCCTTGATACAGTAAATACATCTCAACTTCAAAAGTTGGGACAATTTTGACTTTTTATGCTATATTTCTTCAATTATTTTTGTTTCTTTGAATTTTTTCGACAACTCCAAATTTGAACTACATGTATATAAAATAATAGAATTTGGTCATTCAAAAAATGGTATTCACGATGTTCAGAGTATGTTGAGGCCGTATCCAGGACCTCGCATGAAGTTACGACCATGTTGGTGTCGTAACATGACGAGTTACGTGCGAGAAAAGTGTTTTTAAATTATATAAAATCCAAACAAAGTCCGAAAATGACTAAATGTGTCGAGGTGTGTTGTCATCGCATGTGGAGGCTGTGGTAAAAAATTGAGAAAGTTTCGAGCAAGTTGTGATATCGAGTGCCTAAAACCCGGACATCAGCTGATCACATGTGGAGATGTCTGGGTTTTAGGCACCCGACGTCACAACTTACTCGAGCGTCTACCCCAAGCTTGCCGCGTACACCTCCGCGTTTCGCCAGCGCCTTGGGGAGACGTTCGACCCCGTCACCGAGCCCCTGGACACAGACCTCTTGATGAGGTTGGGAGGAGGGAAGCAACACGGCCGGTACTGGATGGCCAACAGCGCCATCGAGTCGTCCTCTATTCCCACCCTGAGCCAGATTCGATGAGACGGGACCAGGAGCTCCTCCGACATCCCCATAGCGCATCGACAGCCGAGCAACGCGCAGATATTCTCGGCATTTCAGGTAAGTGCAGTTTTATTCGTCGTTCACTCGTTTCACACATGTACCTTGCCTTTACATACCATCAACCTTGCGGGTGTAATATTACAGGCCCAGATCGCACAGTCGCGGGAGAACCAGGAGGCCCAGGCGGTGGCCCATCAGCGGCAGCTGGCGGCTATCACGTAGCATTACCAGCGTCAGATGCAGGACTTTGCCTTCTACTTCTGGACGCTTCAGATCCCGGGAGTGCAGCAGGCCGAGCTCCCTGCCTCGATCTTCGCTCCACCACCTATTCATGTGCCTACTCCTATAGGGACTCCGGTGAGTATATTTCCTGTTGCTTTAGCTTATGCGGCCATCCTGCAGGTACTAATGAGATCACTTGGCCTTTGTGCAGGAATAGTTGGCGGGTTCGAACTCGACTCCTGCAAATGCTAGCCCTCCACTGGGCCCTTCTTCATCGCACGGGTGGTCGGCTCACCTGACCTTCCCGACTCAGGGGTTCACGTGGCCAGGTACCGCTCCTCCTCCACCGACGCAGCAGGGGCACTCCGGGCCTGCAAGCGACCCTCTGCTTTCGCCGTCCTACTGGACGTTCCAGTCGGCGCCGCGGTCAGGGTGGTCTCCATGGGAACAAGATGGGGGCTCTAGGGCCTCTGGGGACGCCGGGACGAGCTGGGTACCTCTACTGCCCGCTTGTGGACTTGTATCGATGAACTTGTCGCTCTTTTAGACATGTTATGAACTTGTATCGATGTAACAGATGGATTTGAGGACCTTTATGTATGAATTCGTGTTGAGACGTCATGGTTCTGATGAAATATGATTTTCATGTGATATTCTAGTCTATTGTCGTGAATATATGTGAAATTGCATGTCTGGAATGGAAGAAAACAGAAAAAACAAAAAAAATTTCCAGATTTACCGAGTGCCAGCTCTCGACAAAGCTGGGCATTTTTTCCAGCAGAGCCCAGCTTTGCCGAGTGCTGGGGTGGCACTCGAAAAAGTGACCAAACGTTTGCCGAGAGCCAGCACTCGGCAAAGGATTTTTTTTAAAAAAAGTAAAATATTTGCCGAGCGCCCGCCGTGGCCCTCGGCAAAGGATTTTTCAAAAAAAAAGTAAAATCTTTGCCGAGCGCCCCGTGGCACTCGGCAAAGAATTTTTTTAAAAAAAATGTCTTCTTCGCCGAGTGCCAGCCACATCGGCTCTCGGCAAAGGATGCCGTCAGGTTGACGACGTCCATTACCTTTGTCGAGTGCTGGCTTGGCGCTCGGCAAAGCCTTTGCTAAGTGCCTGCTAGGTGGTACTCCACAAATCCGCCTTTGCCGATTATTTTTTTGCCGAGAGCCACACTCGATAAAAAGTTTGCCGACAGCAAAAGTTCCTTTGTTAAGTGCAGGTGGCGCTCGACAAAGGAGGCGGATCCGCCTATGGCCGTGGCATGAATACACGAGCCCTCCTGGTCTACGAGTAGCCCACTGCACATTGCTTGCATGGAGCATGGTTATTGGAGCCACGGCTTCTGACTGTGGCAACTTCGATGCTGCATGGAGCAGTCAAACTCGCCAGGATTACTGACTCCCATGTCTCCAGCGTCCCGTCCAGCAGTTGCATGTTCCTGGTGCACTTCAGGTTCTTTTGTCCTCACACCCAAACATCTTGTAGCGATGCTGATCTAACAAAAAAATTACATTAAAAGAGTTGTTTCAAGCGCAAGCAATGGGTGGATAGATTGCCTTGTAATCTAATCCGCCTTATTAATGTAATTATTATATAATTACTGCTTCCTCGCATCTAGAACACCTCGGACCCCAGAGCCGATGCTGTCTCGGTATCGGATGATGGATCGTGTCCCACATCCGGTGAACACTTGGTCACTTGCCCTATCCGATACATGTTCTGCACAGTACTGTACAATTGTACAAGTCTTTGGGCACAGTGCTGCCAAAAAACAATGATTACTCTTTTTCAAATTATAATACACATTTTGATTCTCTCTCCAAATGCATTGTTTCTATACTACATATAGTACGTATCTAACTGTATAGCAAAAAGTCAAAACGTCTTTGTAATCTTTAACGGAGGGACTAAGTTGACACAGGAAAAATACAATTCTCAAGTATGTATTGCCAACTGTCTTATTCCTAGCCTTTTCATAATTCAAACGTAAAATGTTGGCCGCTGTCCGATATGACTTGCATCAATTGTTTCACCTTTTTCCTTTTTTTTTTGAGAAACGCCTTTTTCGTTTTTTTAGCGGAACCTTTTTCGTTTCTTTTTTTTTGAGAAATACCTTTTTCGTTTCTTGAGGGAGGAAGCAACAGTGGCATTTCTGTGGGCTTTCCTGACGAGATGGCACTTCTCTAGTGGGCTGTGCGGTAAAGATACACCCCCACACCTGGGTGCGGGCTGGGTAGATGCGATTTCTGAGTGGGAACTCATACTATGGCCCATCCCCATCGGCCAATTTTTGGATTGTCTCATGTCTGTTTCGTGTCGCCACCAAACAGAAACGTGATCTCGGGCCTCTGCCTCTGATGGAACAGAAACGTGATCTCGGGCCTCTGCCTCTGATGGAAAGCACTCGCCTTATATCTGCATCTCTCTTTTTAATAAAAAGATATTTTTTTCTGATGTCTCTGCTCACCTTCTTAGCATCAAGTTTATGGCTTTTAGGATGATGGAGAGCTCAGCTATGAAGATTTTCGAATCAACCTTAGCATGTCTGCTCTTTCCTTCTAGTCTAGTTCTAAAGGATGGACCAGAGAAGCAATAGTAGGTGAACCAAAAATATAACCTGCAAATAAAGTATCCTTTTTTTTTTCAAAAAACATGTTGTTTCGAGTCAATCAAATCAGCCACATGATTGAACATGCTTCCGTTCAAACTTGACAACCAAAACTGGGGTCTACCGATTGTAATTTGTAACTATGGACAAAAAAAACGGCTGTGTTTTCTTGGTAATCATAAACCACATGATAGACGAAAGTGAGACGTTGAATTATTTCTTCATTATTGGTACCAAAATTGACACTCTCAATACCTCTTCGATTTCTCTCGATCACGGTTCACCTAAACAATAGTTCTTTTTTTCTAAATCCTTTATTGAAAAAATTAATGCTATCATTAGAAGATTTTGGTGGGTAGGGATTCAAGAAGAACAGGAAACCAACCCTATTGCCTGCCGTTCTTGGGATGATATTTGTAAATCCACAGAAGATGGTGGCCTTGAAATTAGGGACATGGAGACTATCAACAAGAGTCTCATCATCCACTCAGCTTGGAATATTGCTAATGCCAAAAATCCCTTACTCTCTGCCATTTTGAAAGCTAAATACCACCCCAATGACTCTTTCTAGAGAGCTCCTTCCAATGGTCCAAAATCCATCTATTGGTTAGCTATCATTCAAGTTAAACACAATATCCAATGCCACAATTCAAATCCACAATGGCAATTCTTTCATTTGGTCTACGCCTTGGTCTCCTATTTGGAATAAAATTCATCAACATCTCATCATGCCAGTTACCAACTTCCCCCTACCTGATACTGTTTCTGATCTCTTGATCCAAGGAACTCATGACTGGGACTATCAAAGGCTCTCTTCCACCTTCACTAATCAGGCTGTCCAAATCATTGAAACTACTCCTATTGTCTCTTCTAACCAGGATGATGTCCTCAGGTGGACACCTGTCACTAATGGCATTTGCACCGCCAAAGTTGCTTTCAGGTATCTAGCAACTCAAGAAGCCCACCAACTTCCTGATCAGGGATCTAGAAGCATAAGTCCTAAAGCCAACAACATCCTTCGAAAGGTATAAAAAAGTAAGATCATTCCCCCAATTCTTAAAACCTTTGCTTGGAGACTAATTAGAAGGGCCATTGCAACTAGAGAAAGGGCTGGTAGATACTCCACTCATATTGATCAACATTGTACTTATTGGGGTGTCGTGGAAGATGATAACCGCCTCTTCTTTTTATGTCAGCTACCAAGTCAAGTTTGGGCCTCAGCTAATCCTCCTTTGCAGGTGTCAGGTATCAGCCAAGATGAAGATGGTGTACAGTTTTCTCTCCCTTTGCTTATTACTGCTAATCCTACTAACAACACTCTTTGTAAAACCCTTTTTTTCTTATGGTATATTTGGAAGGCCCGCAATGACAATAGATTTCAAAGGAGAACATGGACTTCCCTCCAAATTCACCAAGCATCCAGTGCTCACATGCTAACCCATCTTGCTGCCTTGGAAGAACAGGTACAAACTGAACAACATGAAACCCCCCTCCTGCGCCTATTGTCGCCCCTACAACCCAGCAGGATATTGTCTGCAACCAAGGTATAACAAATTCACATGCAGGCACTTCTCCTCTACACTTGATGGATAGATTCCTGGTCCAAGCACCTACACTCCTCCTATACCGATGCTTCCACTACTCCTGACCACTTGGCGCATGGAATTAGAGTCGCTGGCCTGGGAGTTTTCTTTGTCAATACGCAGGTTAATCCACCTCACAGTGTCTTCATCAAGGCGGCTACGAGGACAACCTCCTCTGTCCTGATGTCGGAGGCTGCAGCCATGGCGCTTGCAATGCAGGTGTTGACATCTTTACAGCTACAACAAGGAACCATACTTAGTGACAATCAACAGCTTGTTCAATTCCTCAACGGAAGGGACCTTGACAGCCCCCCAGACTGGAGGATCAAACCTCTTACTCAGCTCATCGCCAATTCCATGGACTCCAGCTCCTTTGCAGTTCGCAGAGTAGTCAGAAATCTTAATCAGATGGCTGATTGGCTTGCTAGACAAGGCTTTAGTGCTATTCAGAGTAATCAAACTAGTTTTGATGGCGTTTGCGTTCACGCAAATCATGATCATAAGTGTCCCCTTCTTATGGAACTCAACAATATATCCATTAATAATGTAATGGTTCTAACAGCTTTCTGTTGTTAATCAATATATATTGCTTCATTGTAAAAAAATAGTTTAGCCCATTATACAGCATTTAAATGTTACACAGTATATGCCATTTTCGTTTAAGCCGTCGTTTAGACATAATAGCGAGTGAGTGACTGACCATTTAGTTTTTTTTGTTTTGGATAACAATTTCTCTTTACAAGATTCTTTTCATTTCAAATTACATCAACCATAAAAGCCAAATGAAATATCAAGTTTCAAGGCAAGACCATGTAAAAAGACATTTTGTGTTTCCTTACACTAGACCATGTACTCCCTCTATCCCAAAAAAAAAAATAGATTTCTAAAATTATCTTAAGTAAAACTTTTTAGATTTTGACTAAATTTTAAAGGAAAAACATCAAGATTTTTGACATTAAATTAGTATCGTTAGATATACATAGAATATATTTTCATAATGTGCAATGTGCTCATATTATGTTATAAATGAATAAATGATGTTACTTTTCATTATTAGTTAAATTTAAGATAATTTGACTTGCACGGATTATATAAATTAAGTTATTTAGAGACAGAGGGAATACAAGGCAAGCACACTAGTGGATGATCTTTTTTTTTGACAAGGCACTAGTGGATGATCTGTTTCTTTTTTGCTGCCCTAGCCCAAACACAGTCCAAATAAATTGTAGATCATGCCAAAAATCATGCCACCGGTGGCTCATTGAGTGTGTCCTGTATTATTGAGGGTGCTCTAAGGTGCATATATAGTTGCTGGTTTGGCCAACCATACTGTCCGAGACCTTATCTACTATCCATAGCGATTTTGGAATGAGAGCAAAATAACAGAATTTACATTTCGGTGATGCCTAAACTTAGTTTCCACTGAGCCAATGAACCATATACTGCATAGGACGACTGAGCTGTGTACTGCGGTGCCGTTGTTCATTTAGTCTACAAACTACGCTGTTAATTTATATAATTTTCAAATTACATTTGCAAATCGTAATACCTAAAATTGAAGAAACAGTGAAAAAGAAAAAAAAATGAGCTGCGAAATTGGTGGTGGTATACCGCCACCTATCTAACGAGACTACGATGATGACAAGAGGTGCGCATAGAGCATCTGGTTCCAGACGTCGGGCACGCCGGGGAGGCACCAGTGGATGCAGTCGGCGCCGCTGCTGGGGTCGCGCGCCCGCGCCTCCATCTCGGCCGCCGTGAGCGGGCTCCACTGCCGCCGGTGCACCGACGGGTGCGCGTCCTTGCGTTGTTCCGACAGCTGCGTCACGTTGAGCACCCGCACGGCGACGCCGCGCGCGCCCAGCCGCGCCACCTGCGCCTCCACGGCGCGCGCGAACGCCGGGTCCGTGTCCTGCCCGCGGTGTCCCTCCGCCATGATCGGCTCCGTCTCGTTGTAGCACTGGTGGTTGCCGCCGCTCCCGGCCCCGGCCGGCTCCCACTCGTCGGAGTGGAGGTGCGTCGGCGACATGCTCGTGAAGAAGAGCTGGGTCCGGGCGCGGTCGACGTGGCGCTCCAGCCACTCCGACCACGTCTTGATCGACAGCTCGAACGCGCGCAGGCTGTCGGTCACCTCGTACGCCGCCCTGTGCGCGCCTTCCGCCGCCGCCTCGAACGACCCCCACCTGCACGTAACGCACGGTCAGTGTCAGTGTCAGTGTCTGCGTCAGTCGGACGGCGAGACGGAACAGACTACAGAGCACACACTCACAGGACTTTCATTGTCGGGCGGCGCCACCAGAGGTAGGAGTTGAAGACGAGCACGTCGGCGTCGGCCCAGTGCCTGGCGTGCTTGCCGATGGAGCCGGCGCGCACGACGCGGTCGGCCACCCGGTGGTGAACCGGATGGTCCGAGTTCGACTCCACCAGCAGCGGCGACCAGTAGAAGTCCACCGACGCATTATACTCCTGCACGCAAAATGTGATGGTGTCACTCTCACTCTGGTGGCATGGCGGCATACCTGCATGCTGAATGTGAATGGCAGCCATGGTGGATCGGCTGCACGTACATGGATCTTGAAGGAAACGAGGGAGCCGTTGCCGCCGCCCATGGACTTGCGCAGCATGGGGGTGGCGGTGTCGATGAGGCAGACCATGGATATCCACTGGTTCCGGTTCAGCGAGTCGCCGACGAAGGCCAGCCGCTTGCCGCGCAGCCTCTGGAGCAGCTTCACCACGTCGAACCTGGGAAGATCGCAGGCATGCGGCTGCCACCGCCAGTGCTGGTACTTGAGATCCGTCCTCCCGAACTTGCCGCACGCCGCCTGGTCCGACATGAACTTGCACGCGCTCTCCTCGTACAGCGGGTACGCCACGTCGTCGTACACCCACCGGCCGGACGACATGTCGCACTCATCACCCTGCCCGCCGGCGCCGGCGTCATCAGCAGGTGGAGGCGCGGTCGTCGTCGTCGTCGTCTCCCGCGGCTCGGTCCCGCCGCCGCTGTCGTTCTTGGTGGTGGTGACCGAAATGGCGAGGACGACGAGCAAGACGAGGATAAGCAGCACGAACGAGTTGAAGTGGCCGCGCCGGAGGCCAAAGTTGACGGTGACGCCCCACGCCGCCGCCCTTGCGTGGAGCTTCTTCGCCGGCGCCTCGGCCACCAGCCACGCCTCCTCGAGTGCGTCACCGCCGGCGCCGGCAGAGCACCGCCCCTTCCGCGGCGGGGTGTATCCGGTCATCTTGCCACCTGGGACGACGACGTCGAGCGGGGCCAAGGAACTTTATTTGCAGGGTCCGGCCGTTGCTCGCAAGCACTGGCAAGCGCGATCAAATAGTTTGCATGGTGTGTGTGCAGGCAGGTGAGTCGTGAGTGCACTGGCACTGAACTGCACTACTGCAGCAGGAGCTAACCGATCGCTTGTGGTAAAAGATTCCTTTTAGGTGAGACAGAGAGTTGTTGCCCCTTGATCTCGTAGGTTTTGGTGCACCTAAACAGCTACGATATATGAACTGCATCAACGCCTCAATTCCTCTCCAAATCAAGCGCAGAACGTGTACTGTTTTAGTATTAGTTCAGCGCGTGTATAAACACTGCAGATGGAGAAGTTAGGAGGTGGTTCTGACCGAGATACACAAAGAAGTGGAGAGCAGCTGAAATAGGATTGGCCACGGTGTTTCTGAACTCTGAAGACAACTGTTCATTGTAGTACCACTGTACCAGTAATGTATCTGCAAAGTCAGAGCTGCCCCATCTGGCTTGCAAGCTAAGGCATGTACAATTTTTTGGAGAAGTCTATTTATGTGCAGCAGATGACATGTAACTAGCTCAATTCTTGTGAGAGTGAGACCCCATCAGCGCTAGCTAGTAAATTCATGCCGTACAAATTAGAGCCCTAACCGCAAGTGGTGACTAAGTGTAGATCAATAGCTGGGAAGTAGCATTCATTCGCCAACTTTAAGCTTTGTTTACAGTGCATATGTACTTACATGATAGTGTCACGTCCAGTTTGTTAAGGTCTCCGTTGTATATTCCTTAATCTAGTCAAGCATACACTAAAAGGCTAACGCAGTGTCTCTTTCAGCTGCATATTCATCATGACTGCGGAAACAGGCCAATGGATTGCAGCCTGCAGAGCATCATGTAGTATAAACAAAGACATAAAGTTACTACGAGTTAATCAAAAGGAAACAGGCCAGTCAGGTTAACTGGACTCCAGAACTGAAATTCAAATCAAATCCAGGTCTTCCTTCCCTTTTAAGAGACTAAGATCCTATGGGTAAAGGCTTGTTGAGCACAAAAGTTTTGGAAGAAGGCCTTTCGTTGTCCACATCATTTCTGTACTGTCAAGTGCCGTGCATCTCGCCATCACGCGATGCGATGTTGATGATTGGACTTTTTCAGTGGAACCTGCATAATTCTTCGTGTCTGCTGAAGTTTGTCATGACAATGATAATCTTAGTTGACAGATGACAGCGCATTGGAGCCTTCGGCGCAGGACGGCAGGAGTGTTGATTTCTAGTCCTACCCTTCAGATTGAGCATCTTGTTTCGAATTTGTTTTCGTGCATGGTTTAGTAGCATTAGGAAGCTACTTCAGCGATGTTTTAGTTCCTCAAATCCCCAGATCCAGCTCCGATTCTCCACAATCGAAATCTTGGACAAATTGGTCATCAGTGAGTACGAACTAGTCCCGTTCGTGATGCTTGATTCATGAAACTAAACAATGCAGTCCTCAGTGAATAAAAGCTAGCCCATGGAATGGCCGCTGTTGCAGCAATGCTGCATAGGGTCCAGTCAACATGAAGTTACAACGTTTTTTCTCAATCAAGAAGCTAAAATTGAGTAATAACCCCTCCGTCTCAAATTATAGTTCGTTTGACTTTTTTGGACCTTAAGTTTGATCACTCGTTTTGAGTAAATGAAGTTAAATTTAGGTCATTCTTGAAATTCTTTGTTAAGAAAGCAAGCCACAACAAAAGAAATAATATTTTGAACAAATTTTTAAATAAGACGAGATGATCAAACTTGGTATCAAAAAAGTCAAACGAACTACAATTTGAAGCAGACTAGTACCAAATAGAGAAAGATTCAAGAGGTTAAAGGAAAATTAATAAAAACTAGCAACATGTTAAAGAAATGATTGTGGCAAAAGAGATGTTCCTCTTCCTCCTCTTTGGCCCAAGAAGGAAAAAAAACAGCCTAATAGTAATATATAGAGACAAAAACCTAAAAGAAGCACACTTGGCAATCAGGACAAAAAACTCAAAATCCTAATGCTCTGATTACAAATCAGAAAGTACATTTGAAAAACTAAAACCAAATGAAACTTACTGAATCGAATCAGATGTGATACCTTAGCTAAAGATATAGATGCTATGTTTAGAGGTAAGAGATGCAATGCTATTCTTGGCAGGCGAGGAGCTGAGGGCATCGTTTTCGCTGTCACATGAAAACCATATGTCTGATTAATATACCTTGTTCACTGTTATGGGGTTTCCAAAAATTCTGATCATGTTCAAAATCTAAATGGCATCGAGAGAGTAAAATGTTTTTAGATAAATAGATAAATAAATATGGATATCACAAGTTCGGTATGGGAAATAGAAGCTAAGCTATGCTTCTGCACAATAATAGACTTGCGTTCCGCATCCTGTTGGAACCTAAGTTGCACACATCTGTATGCTTGTGCAATTTGTAATTGTCCACAGGATATGCAGATTAACTACAAATGGAAGAAAATCAACTTTGCTAATCAAACTAAACAAAAATGTATCTGGATGATATCTAAGATTGAAGAAACCAGAGGATCCCGTCCGCGTCGCTCCTAGCGTGGGGCGGCTCGGACGGCCCCCAAACCCTAGGCAGCCGCCACCCCCACTCCCACCCCTCCCCTATCTCGCCGCCGTCGGAGGGAGCCGCCGGAGGCCGTGCGGCGACCTAGGATGGCGGCGACGGGGCCCATCCCGCCTCGGGAACTCTCACGAGGCGAGGCGAGCTCTGCGGGCGCGAGCTGCGCGGCGTCGTCGTGGCGCGCGCCCCCTGAGCTCTGACCTGCGGCGTCGTCATCGGCGTCTCCACCCTCCCTCCGACCTCCTCGTGCTACGCGCCAGCCGGCGGCGCGGCTCCTGCCGGTCGACGCGCGTCGCCCCACCCTCCTTTTCCTCGTCGTCTGTGGCGTCCAGGGGTGGGCGGCGGCGCCGGATCCTGTCGTGCGGCCGTGGGATCTGGCGCTCTGGTGCGAGCTCCTGCCCGGATCCAATACGAGCTGGAGGTCGTGTTGCAGGGGGCGCCGGCATCGGCCGGGCAACCCCCCCTGCCGGGCGGCGGCAGGATGGAGCTGCTGGCGACGGGATCTGGTTGGGCCTGGGCGGCCACGGCCGGATCTTCCGGCTGGGGCTCCCGGCGGCTGGCTTGCCGGCGGATCTGGCCAGCTAGCTTGACCGGCCCCTCCTCCTCCTCTCTCCTACGACATGCTCCTCTTGCCATCGTGGGCTTGGCTGGCCGGCTGGCTAGCCGAGGCGAGCCGGGTGTGGCCCTGCAGTGGAGCGAGGCGTGCAGTTCGGCCGTGGGCTTGCTGGCGGCGGGGCAGTGTGCTTCGTTTTTCGTTTTTGCAGGGGCTCAACCGCGCCTCGGTGCTCGCAGTTTGGCCGCGGGCTTGCCGACGGCGGGGCTGCATGCCCGAGAGCACCGTGTCGATGCGCGTCCCTCCATTGTGCGGGCGAGTCCGGAATGGCTCCGTACGGAGAGGCAGCGGCTGACACGACGCTGTTTGGATAGTGTGACTGCGTCGTCCATGACAGGATTCTGGGTGATAGCGTGTTGGCGGTGCCGGTGCGCGCCTCCCACCTCGCGGGCGAGTCCGGTTGCGGCTCCACGTGGTGTGGCGGCGACTGGCACCTCCCCTCCTCGTCCGCCGGTGCGCGCCTCCCTCCGTCGCAGGCGAATCCGGGAGCGGCTCTGCGCGGTGTGGCGGCGACCGGAATGTGTGGGCAGTTTGTCGACGCGCGCCTCCCACCGTCGCGGGCGAGTCCGACCGCGGCTCCGCACGGTGTGGCGGCGGCCAACATCAGCTACTCTATTCGGGCGAGGACGCTGGCCGGTGCGCGCCTCCCCCCGTCGCGGGCGAGTCTGGGAACGGCTCCGCGCGGTGTGGCGGCGGCCTGCGCCCCCTTTCTTTGTCAAGGCGTGGATCCTTGCCGGCGCGCGCCTTCCACCATTGCGGGCGAGTCCGATAATGGCTCTGCGTGGTGTGACGGCGACCGGCTCTCACCTCTGTTCAGGCGTGGACGCTTACCTGTGCCTGCGTTTTTCCTAGTTGGTGGCGGGTCCTCGGGAGCATTGGCAAAGGTTCTGAGCGAAAGTTCAGCTCAGATCTTTCTGAGCCAGCGACGATACTATCCTTGTTGAAGGCGTCACTGAAGAACCTTTGCAGTTGCTTCTCCTCGACACATGGCTCGGGCAAAAGCCCCGCCAAGCTGTTGCTTGGCTGACGATGATTACGCTACGGCGTCATATACCTTTCTGGAGGCATCGCTGAAAGAGCTCTTGTGCCTTGGTGTAGTAGTCTATGCTCTCGCAGGTGTTTTATCTGTGGTTGTTCCACTTCCTGCCCTGGAGCAAGGGCGTCCTGTGACGTTTTTATTCTCCATCCCTCGCCCTGTACTTGGGCGTATTGTTATAAACAAAACTTTGTACTATACAATGGGCCACTTTAGGCCAATATATATATTCAGGTGGGGACCGCCTCGCCCCCCCCCCCCCCCCCCGCGGGGGGCGGTCAAAAAAATATATATCTATGATTGAAACCTCACCATTGTTGAGGCTATCAGAAACCTATGAAAATATGGAAGAACCATTGGCATCATTCTATGGGTCTCTGGATTTTGAAGAAACCATATATCAGAATATAGCAGAAGAGAATATAAGATTTATATTTAATTTCTTAATAAAAAAGCATGGGATGTTTCTTATGGGAGAAGGAAAAACACAGCTATGCATATTGATGGTCATAAACTGCAGTTGGTGTAACTGAAGAAACCATTTAGCAACTGCACCCAAGTATATGTAGTAACTCACAGAATTCACTCTCTCTGAGGTAGAGCCCAATGGAAAAGTAAACAAAAAAATGGTAGCAACAAACAAGTTTGAGACTTGGATTTAAGAACAATTGTCTATATATGAGATCAATTACCTTAATCACAGGCAACCAAATCAAGATGCCAGTATAAAAGTATTAGTTCTGTATATTCTGTAGGAAACAAAATGAAACAACAATAGATTACTACTTTCTCGTATGAAGCCGCCTCCCAAAGAACTTGAAATTTATTTTCAGCTGTTAGTAACGCAGTCCCTGACAAATATTGTTCCAACATTCACGAGGAGGCAAGCAATCAGTCACCTCAACTTTGGTTTTATCAACCTCAACTGCTCGTGAGGAAACCAAATGACCAATCACAATACCCTCTTGACCCAGGAAATGACACTTCTCCCAATTGGGTACCAAATCAGCTTCAAGAAATTGCTGTAGAATAATCTCAAGATTGGCTAAAGATTCATCAAAATTCTGTCCCGTCCATAGACAGTGAAATCAACCATGACAACCTCTATACAGCAAGGTCTTATGCACAGAAGGAAAAAAAAGTTAAGAATAATCTTCAGCCATGTGCTAGGCAGAAGATGAAACCAACAACATGTGCATTAAAGATCCAGAATATGACAAACACAGCTCCATCCTAAATATCCATAACTTAACCTTGGACTATGACCAGTAAGTGATCACTAGTGGTTAATTATATTGCAGAATTCAGAATTGAGAAAGTCTTCATAGTGGACAGCCGCTAATGAGCATCAGTTGCAGTTCCACCATCGACCCAAATCACCGAATGAGATGCTTAGATTACACTCTAGAGGGCACAATACCAGCACGAGCTGCAGCATAAGCATCTGCAAGGCCAGGAACAGAGTCCATGTGACAGTCGATGAACTTTGATTTGAAAGTCTCCTCTCCAATTTTAGCTAAAGTGTAAAAGCTCGTATTGCTATCGAGCAATCCCTTTTCCTGCAGAACCTTCATGATATAATGCCTGGGCACTAGCCGCTTCTCCAGGCTTAATGCGAGCAGGACAGGCCTCTCCACAATGTACCGTGGCTCCATCGCAGCCTCATTGACTAGGAACTCAATCTTGCGCAGAAGAATCTCATCAGAGAATCCTAATATACCTGGCATCTTGCACAATGCGATGGAAGCATCAGACTCAGAACATCCAAGAGTCCTCTTAAAGAACTCAAGCTTGGCAGCAACCTTCTCTTTGGAATTACAGGCAATGGTGGCCACTGCATACTTGAACATCCTTGAAGTAGGAGGCACCCCAATTTCTTCCGCCCGCATCAAACACTCTTTCAAGCGTTCCAGGTTGAAGGTAAGCACCCGCGGGTTGTTTGAACACAGCTTAGCAAAATCTTGAACACCACACTGACGAAACAAAGCAATGTTGGGCTTGATTACTCTCTCAAGGCTCACCGCGAAGAGGCCATTGCACCTCTTTGCGGCCACCAGGACCTGCTCAAACGAGCCATAGAAGGAGACGAAGAACTCGAGCTTAGGAACGACGTCGCAGTGGAGTGCGCGTGGGGCGACCACGAGGAAGCGAGCTATCTGGGGAGTAGACAGACAGACCCGGTCGCGGAGAGCAACAAGGCGGGGGGCGATGTTCTTCACGGAAGCACGGAGGAGCGACGGGTCCGCGGAGACGGCGGCGGCGATGTCGGCGCGGGAGAGGCCGGCGCCGGAGAGCAGGGCGAGGATGGCATCGGGGTTGGAAGCGGAGATGAGGCAGCGGGAGGAGAGCTCCTCCAATGGTCTGTTGGATTGTCTGGATAACTCCTTGAACGCCTTCTTGGACACCTCGCGAGCTTGGGTGGGCGCAAGGCTGCAGGCGGCGACGAGGTAGTCGTCGAGGGAGAAGGGTGCGGGGACGGTGGCCGTGGTGGAGGTGGAGAGGAGGCGGCACGCGCTGGAGTGGATGAGGGAGGTAAGCCCCCGGGAGGCGGAGCGGAGCAGAGGGAGGAGGCGACTTCGGAGGTGGAGCATGGCGCCCTCACGGCCGCTGCTGCGCTCCCGCCTGCCCTGCCGCCGGCGTGGCTGCTGTAGTTAGTCGTCGTCGGCGGCGGCGCTCCTTGATTCTGTGGGGCGGGGAGAGGCGGAGTGGCGCTCGAGCTGGGCTCCTGGGAGAGGACCGTGTGGTTGATTTGCAATGGTAGGCTGCCAAACGGGCACTTGACTTGGGGCCGTATGGACCGGCCCATCAAAATCTAAGCAAAACCATAGCTGCCAAACGGGCACTTGACTTGGGCCGTACAGACACTTGGGCCGCGTTTAACATGTGCTGTGGATCACGCAGCTATGGTTTTGTTTGTTTACATACAAGATCTTTCCCCCCTGAATGAATTCGTTGAAACTGAAACAAAAGAGCCTCGATCTTATAACGACCCCCCAAAAAAAAAAAAAGGAAAACTGATTACATCAACGGAAGGTTTATGCTCCATGAACCACGACCTAACGGAGAGCATGGCGCACGCAGGCATGTACACCACTTACACGAATTTCAGTTCTTGTTCTTCATCTACATTTGTTTGGGCTAGCCCCTAGCTGGCAGTCCGTTTCATTCCAAGTATCTGTACGTATGCAGGCAGGCACGCAGGCCCGAATCATCATCGATCAGAGGAACTGATCGTTGCTGGGGAAGAAGAGCTTCCAGTAGAGCAGCTCGTTCCACGTGTCCGGCACGCCGGGGAGGCACCAGTGCGTGCAGTCGGCGTAGCTCTTGGGGTCGGCGCGCTGCTCCGCCGTCGGCTCCGCCCACTGCTTCTTGTAGGTCTGCGTGTGCGCGTCCCGGCGGTACTCCGACAGCCGCGTGATGTTGACCAGCCCGACGGGCACCCGCGACGTGGCCAGCACCTCCTCCGTCACCCGCATCATCTCCTGGCTCGTGCTGCCCCGGTACGAGGCGTCCCTGATCGGCGACGTCTGGCCGTAGCAGTTGGCGCCCTTGGCCTTGTCGCCCCACGCCTTGCCCTCCGTGTGCGTCGGCGACGCCGTGACGAAGAACACCCGCGACTTCTTGGCGTCCACGTTGCGCTCCAGCCACCGGACCACCTGGTACAGCACCAGCCGGTAGGCCTCCTCCGATTTCATCTCCACGACGTCCTTGCTCGGGTCATTGTCGGCGCCCCTCCTGCACAACAACTCACATCAGTTCATCATCACATAAACAAATGGAGTAGCAGGTTCAGGCGTTCGATCAGGCATAGAACATGGTAGTCTGTACTCACAGGATCTGGATCTTGTCCCCGGCGACCCACCAGAGGTAGGAGTTGAAGACGAGGACGTCGGCGCCCTTCCAGAAGTTGGAGTGCCTGTCCATGGGCGCGCCGCGGATGAGGCGGTCGTCGGCGGAGTGCACCACGGCGTCGTCCGAGTTGGACTCGGCCAGCATGGGCGCCCAGTAGAACTCGATGGTGGCGTCGTAGTCCCTTGCCCGGAAGATGCTCAGCGAGTCCACCGTCTCGAACGAATTGGCGCCGTCGGGGATGGCACGGTGCAGGAGGCACAGCAGCGACACGTACTGCCCACGGTTCAGCGAGTCGCCCACGAACAGCATCCGCTTCCCTCGCAGCATCTCCAGCATCAGCGTCGCGTTGAAGCTGCTTAATTGAGTTATCAATTAATTCCACGGCTCAAACAGTTTCCACAGACAGATGGAATTCAAATCATTGCATAATTAAGCACAATTATTCACGGCCCCCCAAGTCAAACGGATTCAGGACACGGTTAGTGATCGCTGTCACGCATCATGCAATAGGAATGTCGTGGCTTGTCGGTGCAGTCACGGCAGAAGGCAACGACGACCCGAGTCCACCGCGCGATCCGTGACGTCGGACCCAATCGATCCTTGCCGCTTACAGGAGTCGTCGGGACTCGGGACCGTGGCGAGACGTCTTTGGCTCTTTGCCCTGCCCTGCTCTACGCACTGACACGTCCCGGCACCGGCAGCTAGCATCCATCCTGGGGAGTGGCTAGCTAGTGAGTGGAGTGAACCGATCGAGCCAGGCACTGGATCTTGGGCGCCCAGCCGAGTCGTAGGTTAGTGGCCTCACCGATTTGGTCTGCGTCGCATGCCAATTTGCCAATGCCATGGCACCATGGTTTAGTGCTGTGCTGGTGGTGGCGGTCAGGCAGGCAGGCCATACGTTACGTCGCCGGAATGCGACGGCTCGCAACGGCACAAAATGTGCATGGGCCTCGCTGTCTGCTGGCCAAGATCGTGTTTACGTCGTGTCCCGAGCGCTGAATCTGATGGATGGACCACGTTTAGTCTCTTGCTTTTGGGAATTTGAACCGGAAACCAAGCCCTTGTTTAGATTCCCGAAACTCTCAATTTACTGTGCTAGCACTGTTGAACACTGTAGTTTTTTATTTTTATTTAATAATAATTATTTAAACATTGATTAATTAGGTTTAAAATATTCGTCTCGTAAAGTACAACAAAATTGTACGTTTTGATTTCATCTACTTCATATATTTGTCGGCATTTTGATGTGACGGGGAATAAGAATTCTGGATAGTAGAATTCCAAAAGCCCAAACTATGCCGCGTTCTGCTGAAATCAAAGCGTAACTATGCGTAACTGATGAACACTGCTACAGGTTGTTCATGTCAAATCTGTGGTTGGTAGGTGTGTCGCTATTTAAAATGGTAGCAGTTAGTTATATATCAGAATCTGTGCTGATCCTGATGCTATGGTTTATCTGTTGTGTCTCGCAAACAAAACAAACGTCATGTTTAGATCCCTCCAAAAGTTATAATTTTTTCACTCTCTCTCTATTATATTAATATTTAGCTGCTTGCATAAAGTATTAAATATAGGTAAAAAAATAACTAATTACATAATTTAGTTAAAAATCACGAGATAAATCTTTTAAGCCTAGTTGGTTCACGATCGGACAATATTTGTCAAATAAAATAAAAATGGTACTATTTATCAGGTTTATTTTTTTTCACGATCTAAACAAGGCCCTGCTAGATCCTACTAGATCGATCGCCAAGCTCTGACGAGGAGCTTTCTCTCGTTTCAAGAAGCTAATTTTACTGCCACTGATGGTTCATTTTCAAACTTGCCATTGATGGTTGTACTAACCCCTAAAGCATGAACATGGCTCACCTCACCTACTACCGACTGTTGCCCTGCGCACTGTAGTCCTGTGTGCTATCGGACGTACTACGGCCCCGGCCCTGCCGCCGCCGCATTATTGGCGTCCTACACAAGTCACAAGTGAGCGCAGCTCTCGAGGATCGAGATGCTCCATGATGACGCGGAAGAGTAACCTCTTTGTTACCGCGTGTCCTTTTAACCTTTGTAAAAACAAAAACAAAAAAAAAGACAGAAAGCAGGCATGAGTAGTAGTAACTCCTCTCTCTCATCCTCGCTGGCTTTCTTCACGGTTTCTTGCAAGTTCCTACGGCAGGCAGAGCAAAGCGGGGGCACGGCTTGTGCGTTTTCTCGCCAAAAAAAAGCAGCAGGAGCATTGGATTCTTGCAACCGGCGCACGCAATGTTCACCGTGCTAGCCACACGACGCAAAGGGGCAGAGATGGACGCCGGCCGGCGGCCGATGACGGCGCCGGCGAGGAGAGGAGGAAGGACGGAGGCTTGCGACTGCGGACCGTACCTGGGCAGGGAGCAGCCGCTCGGTTGCCAGCGCCAGCTCTGGTACGCCTTGTCGGGGCGGCCGTGCGCCTGGCACGTCAGCTGCGGCTGGATGTAGGGGCACTCCCACTCCTGGTACATCGGGCGGGCGTCGTCGTCGCGCACCCACTCGCCCTGCGCGACGTCGCAGCCCGCCGGCGCCGCACCCACCGCGAACGGCAGCGGCCCGGCACCCTCCTCGCCCTGCACCAGCAAGCACGGTGACCAACACACACAATGCATGGCGTGGCGCTCGTCAGAGCAGAGCCCAGGAGGACACACGCCTCTGGCGCATGCGGCCGCGGACGTTACCTGGCCGGCGGCGCGGTGGAACGGCGCGGCAGCGGCGACGACGAGCGCCAGCAAGGCGAGGACCTTCATGGCTGATGATGGCTGCACGGCGCACCAGCACGTCCGCGCGCGACGGCGACCACGACCGGCCCCGGCGTGTCACGCAGCTAGCTTCCGCGGCCTAGAGCGACGCGGCGGGGCGCATTGGGATCTGGGGTGAGAGCGAGCTTGTAGCGGTGCGTTTTGGCGCGGCGGGCTATCCACTACTGAGTACTGACCGGCCGAGCTGGACTGGACTCCCCCTCTCCCTGTGCAGCGCGCAGCAGATATAACGCGGGGCAAGGGTAGCCGGGTAGTAGGGGTCCAGCTCGCTTGTCGCTCGACCGACCGACGGGGCAGCTCTCAGTGGCTGTAACAACCGCGCGCGGCGTGGGCGGGACGACACGGGCAAGCTTTCGTCAATGGAGTTTTTATTGGCGAAATCCGGGCGGCGCGCGGCTGGTACCGCACGGCCGGTGAGATTTGCCTTTACCACCGGGCGGGTTAGGTGAGGTGGTGAGGCGGAGTGGGGCGGGGGGCCGCTGCTCCTCCCTGCTCCTAGAGATTCTTGCGGTTGGGTTAGGAGGAGGATCTTCCCCGTTCTACGGGGAATTCCGGCAGATTGGCGCGCGGCCGTTATCTGGATGGTTGAACAAATCGCGCGGAAATTCCTGTGCTTCAGTTGGGGTTTGGTTTGCCGAAATCGTATTATTATTCGGACGGACTGTTTCCCCGGTACATATAGGAGGGGATATCTGCGTCAAAAAAAATGAATTAAATTCAAATCGCGAGGAATGCTCTCGTTGTTCTGATATGGAATTCGTTGAGGTTTGAACAAGTTGACACGTACAATTACAGTTGCTGTCACGTAGGGGTGCTCCTTCATCAAAATTTTAACGCCCAAGCTCCTTTCAGTTTATGTATTTAACCGCGCCATCAGTACGGCTCATTAATTAATTATTAACGACTTCTCTGTGAATCGTGCTTTTTTCTGATAAATAAAGGGAAAAGGAGAAAAAAAAAGACGCATGGTTTAAGTAGGACTAAATTGCGCCACCACACGACCAGCACGCAAAATAGGTTTGAATTGTTAAAAGGGAATGCCCAGGAGTTGCTTTTTTAATTTAGAATCAAGGAGTTTTATATTATGGAGTAAAAAACACCTTTTGATGGTTCTTCTAATAAATTAATTATTTTCTATATTTATGTGGTCTACCGTATATACAAGCCACATCTCCTTCTAATAAAGACGGGATAATCAAATCAAATCTCTTCTTACGATATTACCAGCGTGGTTTCATATGGTTTTTTTATCTAGGTATAACTTCTTTCTCACCAGATATAGTGCCCTCTCGCACAAGATGTTGCCACACATTCCTCCCATACCGATGTTAGGTGTAGCTTGGATCCTCACCTAGATCTAATTATTATGTGACCGAGTGTCATTTGGCCTGTTTTTCTCATGTCTACCCGCACACCTTACGGTTGCTTTGCATCACCACGTCTAGTGGCAATCGAATTATCCCACCAAAAGGATCTATGGATGGTTAGAAAGAAGACTATTAATACATGGATTGTTTAAATTTTAGAGATGATGATACATGGAAATTGCTTGGGGAGAGAAAGATGTTATAGTATCGCACAACAAACCATAATATGGAGTCATGCTCATACGAGTTATAGTATCGCACAACAAACCATAATAACGGAGTCTGATTCCAGATATATTAGAATAAGAGAATATGCAAGATGTTATACCGTATGGCCATATTAGCTAGTATATATATGAAAAATAATAATTTAGGACTCGTGGACATGCTACCAAATCTTGAGTATTCAATCCGTTTCGAAACATTTTTTTGCCCCGATGATGAGACACGTACTGGGACACACACGTACAGGAGTCGTGGTATGGACCTAACTTAGCGGTGTAGTTGAAGGCAATGCAGCACGTTGCTTCAGTTAAACGAAAACTTTTAGGTGACCGTGTCTCCTGGTCGTCAACTTCAGGCTTTTGGCTTGCTCACACCATACTATTTGGTGTACCTAAAATTCTTTGTTATCCGGCGATATAAGACCGTGGATGGACGTTTGTTAGAGCGAGTAACCAACACGATGAGCACGGGACGGAATGTTTACTGAACATATATTTCTGCACAGGCGAACAGCATGAATGAAAAGCTGAAAGCAACAGGATCGATTGACCACCGGTGAGTGAGCGTGAGTAAAGAAAGAACTTGTACGAGAAAAAAAGGCGCGATTGATTTTCCCGTGTGTCTTGCAAGCAAAGTTTATATATTTGGCTCCAAAAGAGGGTTTAAAACAAGGTACGGCACCGGGGCAGTTGGCCAATGAATAGCGTTATGTTTTGCGTTTGGTGAGGGTTTTATTTGTGTAGCCTCTGCTGACAGTACAAACCTAAACAAGCAAGCGGCGAGAGGCTTGAGAAAAGCAGCGAGCAACGTGGGCCGCGCGTTCTTCAGTGCTGTGGTTGTTGCCCGCTCCATACTCCATAGTGATTAGCACAAACGATTAAGCCAAAGCTTTATTAAGCATCGCACAGGCTTCGTTAGAAAATAATAAAAAGGTAGAAAAGGAACGGAACCGACGATTTCATGAAATCGCCGTCGCATTACGCGAAAGAGAAGCCTCGTGTTTGAGTCCTTCCATTACGCGAAACCATGTCGCTGTCGCATTACTGAATAACCCTGAACGTTTTCATTATTAATAATTAATTATAGTATATAATCAGTAACTCTCCTGGTTAGAAAAAGGAAATGACGTTCTACGCGTTCCAGGGTGCGAATCAGTAGTGATTAAGCACCGTCCGAAGAAGCTTGTTGTCTGCAGGCCAGATCGCGGCCACACGACTACACGCGTACGAGAGCGCATCGCGTTCGCGATCGGGTTCTCGCGTTTCCCACGGCCTCTCCGTCCAGGCGTGCGTTAACGCCGACGCGCGCAGCGACCCTGCCTCGTAACCCACCCGGCCACTCCACTCTGCGCAGATCAAGAGGCACCAATAGCGACCATCACCTAATTAACCAACCACACGGTCCATTAAAATTAAAACCTATAAACAACACAGCTGCGGCACGCCCGTCGTCACCGATCCGGCGAGTGCTGGCCGTTGCGGTGTCGCCGAGACGCCGACGGGCAACGGCTCGGCCCCGGCAAGTATATATGATGCTCCCTTTGGACGATCGTGCGCATGCACCGCACCCACCGTACGTTCAGTGGGACGACGACCGACGAGCGCCCAGGCTGGCGGCGCGAGCGGACATGCATGCCAGACAGCGTCCGGCGGTAGGGCGACTCCATCGTCGTCGCGGTGCCTGTGTCGCGTCCTGGTCTACTGTCTACAGCGGCGGAGGACGCCTGCGGGTGGGCCCGAGGCGTCGCGGGATTTAACTGGTCTGTGCACGACAATGCTGTCGCTGGGCCCGCGCCTTGCCTCCAGGCGCAGCGTGGTTGAGTCTAGGAGATGAGATCGAGTGATCGACCGACCCACCCCCGAAGGCTAGAACCGCATGGCTGCACTGCCATTTCCGGATCGATCTACTACTAGTGTGTAGGGTCATCTATAGCACCACGCAGCCACATGCCCGGCCACGCACGACATTCTTGCAAAGTACTCGTACTGTACTACTGCGAGTAAGCCTTGCACTTGCAGAACGAAGCAGCCACCGTGAAATACAATGATTCTTTCTTTCCCGGATGCACATTGCGCAGCGTGTTGTCAAGTTGGCACCTTATCCTGGATGACTAGCCTTGGTGACTCGGAGCCGCCGGAGGGAGGAGCTGTGTCATGTGCAACTGCAAGTGTTGCGAGCTCGATCGTCTCGCTTTGCAGAATCAGTAAGCAACAGCCATCGCTGCGATGCGAATCACACCAACAACCAGCCCTTTTGATTTTCCCTCCCTCCTGCTCTTGGTGGCCGGCATAAAAATGTCAAATCGGTTGGTTAGACTAGACAGTGTGAGACGACAGTGAGAGAAAGAAGGGGTAGGCGCACGCACCAAATAAATAAAGGTGGCGGGCGCAGGCGAGCACGGCCCCCGCGCTAATGCTAATGCTAATGCTAATGCTAATGCTAATGCTAGCTTCCGTTGCAATCAATCGGCAATCATGCCAGCAGCACCTGCAGGTTAATAATCTCTTCCTATTATAATTGTACCCGCTAGGCCGCTACGTACTGCTACCAATTCGCTGCCGTGCGCATGCAACGCATTGCTGCTCGCTCGCTGGTGATCTGCGTGCGAATCCTCGAAAATGGCAGGCAGCTGATCGATCTGATACGTTTGCGCGCCAACACGGACGAGGAGCGCCGAGAGAGAGTGGAAGGCGAGCACACACATGGCTTCGTAGCCGGCAGGCCGTCGTGCCGCACGCACGCGTGCGCGTCCGGCAACAGCGTCTTCTGGTGTTATAAAAGCAGCCTACAGACGAGGGGCCTCGGCGCTGTATGGGTATGGGTCGCTGGCTCGCTATGCCGACGATCGGCGATCGGGATCAAGCTGCGTCCGCAGCTAGTACATTTTAAGAAACCTTTGATGAATGTTTGGTCGCTCCTTTTTCTTCCCCAAGGGCGGGCTCGCGTCTGCTCTCGCTCAGCAGTACTACTAGTAACATTTCCCGGTTGTTGGATCGAATAAACAATAAAATATGACTGGCCAGTGTCCAGCCCCGCAGCGTCAACGTCCCAGGTGATATCGTGATCAAAGAAATGTTACTGTATTATCTCCTGAAGTCCTGAGTCCTGAGCGCTGGCAACAGAACAAGAGAGCTAGTAGGAATAAAGCAGAGAGAAGAAAGAGATGCAGGTGAGGTGACTCTGACTGATCAGGCTAATTGCAACTCCAACCAAAGTACGAAACCCTCAAATTTGCCCGATGCATGACGGCAGCACAAATTTGGGCTGGCCATTGTTTTGTCTTCCAGCCCACTCCGCAAGGCCCATCACTTTGGGCTAGCCAGCTCTCCAACATTCAGCATTTCAGCCTACCAGACAAATTTGTTTTTCTCAAAAAAAAAAAAAAACCAGACAAATTTGATGCCTAGCGTAGGCACAGCAAAGGGAAGGAAACAGAGAAGAGGAATCAGAGAATTACAGAGAAAAAAAAAAAAAGGAATCAGAGAATTGCACTATATACTACACACCATGAAACAGAGGTCGTTGTGGGGAAACAACTTGCACGACACCAGGTATATATAAAAGATCACCTGCTCCAATTCCAACACTCAATGTTCAAGTTCAATAAATGAATCGTACATCAACAATACCATGCCACATGGAAGCTTTGCCAGCAAAGTATAGACAGCCGGCCTCATATAGATCATCAATCGACCACTACAGCATAGCTTCCATCTCCCGTGTCCCGTGTGCCTTCTTCAGGATGTTGGACCTATACGATGTGTCAAGCTAAACTATTCTCCAGCGTGCCAATACCAGAGTGACTCCCGGATGATCTGCTACTATGCTATGCTCCCAGTCCCAACTTCACCGTGCAACTTGCACTCTGTCAAAAGGGGATATGGGACTGGGCGATCAATCTGCATATGCCCCAACCTTAGCTCAGGGGAAAAAGAGCTTGGAGTAGAGCAGCTCGTTCCATGTGTCCTGGAGCCCTGGAAGGCACCAATGCGTGCAGTCCGCGTAGCTCTTAGGGTTCGCGATCTGCTCCGGGGTTAGCGGGTTCCACTGCTTCTTGTAAATCTGAGTGTGCGCGTCCTTCCTGTATTCAGAGAGCTGCGTGATGTTCACAACAACCACGGGGATCTTGGTCTTGGATGCGCTGAACACTTCACCAATGACTCGCATCAGGCCCTTGCTAGTGCCTGGTCCCCAGTAAGACAGATCCTTGATAGGAGTTGTCTGGTTGTAGCAGTTTCCATCAGTATCATCACCCCAATCTTTGCTCCTGTTAACAAAAGAACAAACCCATATTAATCATAGCTATGCATTTCATATATGTGCAGTTCATATATACTCTTGTATGAGGTTACTGCATTCAGGCTGGTCGGCTTACGTTGTATGAGTGGGTGACATAGTGACAAAAAATACTCTTGAAGTTTTGGGGTTCATGTTGCTCTCAACCCATTTCAGCACTGCATTCAGTACCATCCCATAGGCTTCCTCCGTTTCCATTTCTATGATATCCTTGCTTTTGTCTTCAAAAGAGTTTTGCCTGAAACCAGGAGGTGCTTTAAGGAATAAGAAATATGACACTTCATGCCGACTACAGAAAATAGACATTATGTTTTCAAACTGTCAATCCACAGCCTATTTTTCAGCTATGAGGAAATTATCAGTTTGAGGCAGACGGTGAAAGAACTTGGCATAATAAAGGAAGACACTTACAAAATTTTCATCTTCTGTCCAGTCATCCACCAAAGGTAGGTATTGAATACTAAGATGTCAGCCCCCTTCCAAAATTTGGCATGTTTCTCAATGGATGTTCCCCTTACAATTCGATCCGCAATACGGTGCACAACAGCATCATCAGAATTCGACTCAGCAAGAAAGGGGGCCCAGTAGAACTCAATGGTGGCATTATAGTCCTAGCAAACATCAAACGTTAAGTTTTTCAGCATGGATGAAACTAAAGAAGGATGTACCTCAGAGGCTACAAAAGAACAGATAAAGGCAAAGGAGCGAATCAAATAAGTTTTTTTCTTTTACAAGTTTGTTCTATCCCTCTTAACAGCTCTAGTCTCTAGGGGTCTTTTTATGAGGCAAAATTTTCAAGAGAAGATACTACTGGATACATGCATTGATGCATACCAAGAAGGAAAAAGTTACCATATAGGAAAAAAGGGAAAAGAATGTACAAATGCCTGGGTAGAAAGTTTAGCAAAGTATCTTTGGTGATCACAGTTGGTCCAGTGAACAGCAAAAAACAAAAATGATGCACCACATTCTGATTCATGCACCAATACTTCACTCTGTTTCTAAGCTTTTCGTCTGCTACAATGAAAGTGACAATGGGAATACCTTTGCTTTGAAAACTGTAAGGGAATCAAATGTGTCCATTGACTTGGAGCTCTCAGGGATGATCCGATGCAGGAGGCAAACCAATGATACATATTGCCCGCGGTTCAGAGAATCTCCAACAAACAACATCCGTTTACCCCTCAGCATCTCTAGCATTAGAGTTGCATTGAAGCTGAAATAGAAGAATTCTCCAGTAAGATACTGTGCATCACAAAGATGAGTAACTACTACAAAAACTGCATAGGACAGTTGGGAAGCAGATTGAAGCCCATTGCAGCACTCATATAAGACATCGGTATGCACAGTTCCAAAAAAGAAAAAAAACCACTATGACAAAAGAATGCCTTAAATTGTTCTACAAATATTTACTCATGAATCCTATTCACTAATCACTGGTAACAGTGACCTCTATCTGCATGCCAAATAGCGTTTTCTTCATAAACGTGACCTATATCTTGGCATCTAAAAATACCTCTGTTATAGTAATTAGAAGTAGAGATACCTCAGTTAAAATTCCTTCGCAAACAAAATGCATCACCTACAAATATAATAGATTTAGACCTAGTATTGTAATCCAAGTAGATCTAATTATGCCGACTATATTATGAACAAAATATCTCCATATAATAAGCAAGAACAGCTCCCTAAATTCCATGGCACATACTGTACCAACCCCCATCCACAAACGTCACATCGATCAATCAATAACATAAATTTTTTAGAATTCTATCAATCAATTATGTTATTGATCAATTATGTTATTGATTGATCAATTTATTATGTTATTGATCAATCAATAACATAATAAGAGTTTTGAAAGCTGAGAAAACGAGGTCGGATAGAAACAAAGCACCAAACCGCACAGGAAAGCACCAATGGCACCGGTACAGTACTGCCGCACAATCTTTAGACCGGGTCCACGGCAAAGGGGCCTGAAACCAAGCCCGTGCACTTTGAGGCTCCGTGTCCGTCCACGGCTCGGCTGCACGCCTGTCCGCACGAGCACGGCCCCCGCGTGCCACACGGACCACACCGTTCGGCAAGCTAATCGGCCGGCCGGCCGGCCGGTCCCTCTGTGGCTTGCTTGCTCGAACCTCGTGCTCCCACGTGACAGCCTGCACCCTTGCTCGTCCGGCAGCACGCAGGTCGCAGGGCTAGGAGTCATCAATCATCACTAACCAAGAAATCCGTACATGGGCCAGGGCAGCACCAACTGGAGCCACCATGCGATGCGAGACTTCTGCATCAGCGAGTGGACCGTGCCCACGGCACATGAGACATCTCGCGCCTCCCATGGTGGCGCTGCACCGCCGGAGCTGAGTCCCGAACTGGCGAACTGCCCACATCAACATTGAATTTGCATCTAGCTGGCATCTCATTGCCGACGTTGCCGTCTGCCCGTCCAGCGGCAGCCCGAGCGGCACGCGGCGCCGCATGGACCCCGTGTCCCGCCGTTGCCGCTCCCCCACCGCCCATGCCATGTCCCCATACATGGCGTTAAGGCTGGCTACCTGCTAATCACCTACGACTGCGAGGGACGACGGGGCCACCAGGCCCACCCGGGGGACTCGCGCGTCCGCCGCCTGGCGCCTGCGCCGCGTGCCGCGCCCTCGCCACCGGCCTCGCGCTCGGATGGTGGTCGAAAACGACGAAGCGTATGCCGACAAGCCTCGAAAGCTCGCCGTTTTGCGCCGGCTCCGTTCGCACGCGTCTCGATCCCATGTCGTCGTCTCTTTTGTGCCACTCTTTTTTTTTTTTGGATAGATTAGATTAGAATAACGGTGAACCTTTTGAGGACGAACTAGCATCATCATCAATCAAAGGGGAGAAATTTGACACGAGCGCGCTCGATCCGGTCTGGATCAAGTGCCTAGGTTCCTAAAGCTAATTCAGCACTGCCGGATCAAAATTACCGCCGGTTGTTCACCCGGAATCACGGCGAGGGATCAGGGAAAAGCGTACCTGGGCATCGAGCACCCGCGGGGCTGCCACCGCCAGTGCTGGTACGTGCGGTCGGGGCGGCCGTGGGCCTGGCACGTGAGCTGCGGCTGGATGTAGGGGCACTCCTCCTCCTGGTACCACGGCCGCGCCGCCTCGTCGTACACCCACTCCCCCCGCGCGACGTCGCACCCCGCCGGCGCCCCGCCCACCGCGAACGGCAGCTGCTCCGCGCGGCGCCCGGCCGCCTGGCTTGCTGCGTCTGAGGGGGCGTGGTGGCGGGGGCGGAGGACCGGGCGGCGGTGCGGCGGCGGGCGGTGAAGGAAGGGGCGGTGCAGCGTGGAGGAGAAGTCCTTGAAGTAGAGCACGGAGACGAAGGTGATGAAGGCGAGCGTCAGCGCGTAGGACGTCAGGAAGGGGCTCCGGCCCCCGCGCCCGTTTCCGTGCTGCGCCTTCATCGTCGGCCTCATCCGCCGGCCTCCGGGCTCCGGCCGGCGCTCCTTCCTCCCTCTACCCGCGCGCTCCCTCGCTCTTCCCTCTCGGTCCTGCTCGCATCGCAGGATCCGCGAGCAATGGAGACCGCGGGCGCGCCCTGATCTCTGATCTGGCGCTGGGTGCGCGGGATCTGGGAGGAGAGGAGCTTGGGGCGAGGAGAAGCAGCTCACCACCTGCTGCTGGAGGTGAAGCTTGCTTTGCTCTCTCGCTTTTGTGTTTGGGCGTTTGGCCTTTTGGGGCCCTTCACTTTTGGTGGAGTAGGCAAGGCCCGAGCTTGAGTGGTGGGGACTCCACACTGCTGGGTGGGTACGGGAGAACAAACGAGATGGTGCCGCCTCCAGCTTGAGTGCAAACTGCGAACAGCTGAAGTTTGTGACACAAGCAAGTCCGGGCGCCAGCTACTCGCATTGACTCTTCTGTTTCACTTGCATTGACCTCTAATCAGGGGAAGATAATATAATTATAAACGGATCTGCTATTGTCTAGTGTTTGCCAGTAAAACAAATGATCACCTTCACCAAGATGCCCTAAAGTTACGAGAGCAATATAAAAATAGTAAAAAAAAAGAACATAGTAGACCGGTTCAATTAGATTGTTGAACCAAATAGCCTACACCTAATAAAAGCCACTACAGGCTAAGAGGACCTAAAACAAACTTTATGATGATATAACAGCTTATATCAAACTAAATAGTTTGTGCCAAATACAACAATGACATTAAAAAGAAAAAAAAAAGTATGGCATTGGATTTTATGATGATTTTATGGCTTAGATTATCTTTAATTGAGATTATTAATAAAAAAATATAAAGGAACATGCACTGGTCGATTTTATGATCATTGAGCAACTTAGACTATAATGGAGAGTCCATTTCTAATACAATGATGAGATTGGTCAAACAAAGAAAATAACATTTTATTGTGACAACAATTCAAATTACATCAATAAGTTCGTGAAACAAAATTGATTTGCAAAAAGAAAGTATTAAAGTAATTAATAGAAACTAAAATGGATGAAAAAGGCTATCTATGTACGTTGTTTGAATCATGTAATTGTGCTATGGCGATAGATTCAACTAGTGAAATTCCAACTTAGTTAACTGACTAAAGTTTAGTTGACGGACTAAATTTTTTATCACTTTAGCTCACTTCTATGGTCTTATGAACTAATGGCTTATCTAAGGTTGACTAAACTACAATACTATAGACTGTCTATTTATAGAGCTTCAAAGCAAAGCTTATTGACTAAAATTTAGACTATAGGATCCAAATATGATTTAAGGTGGTTTCACCACTATTACACGAGCTCAAAAAAGTTAGGGCACCTTAATATGGTAGTAATGAGCTGGTCATGTGTTTTTTGCCTAATATAAAGAACTTGGTGTGGTCATCTTGGGGTCTTGAGGCAACGTTGGTTATTACTCGGCCGATGCAACAGTTCGGGTTTTGGAGGCTTGGACCATGCGAAAAGGAACTGATATGGGTAGGTCCGTTTGTTGCGATACATGAGGTCCAATGCATGTAGAAGGCGACCGGTGATAAATAATGAAATGAAACTCCACTGATTCCACCTACCTTTGAAGGCCCCACGCAACACGCAGCACCGATGCACCACTGCTCCCGTCTACAGCAACCTGCCAAAACAAAAATCATCTGAATTTCTTGTACAAAACGGCACTGGCAGGCCTAACTTTGTTTGAACCAGAGCTGCCTAAATTTGAAGCCAGGTCACACTTCAAGAGTCAACACGGCATGCAACTGCGTTCATGATTTACACGACTCCCTTCGTGTGCATCTATCGTGTCGGTGGGTATATCAGTGGTGGACATAGTAAACAGAAACTGAAAAAACAAAATGAAAGCACCGGAATCAAAGTTCAATCAAAATTAAAAGAATCAGAACTAAAACCCCGAACCCACCTTCTTCTCCCGCAAGCCACGCGCCCATGTGTCTCCTCCGCCGCATCCTCCCAGGGGTGCGGAGCGGCGCCGGCCACCCATTCGCCGCCGCGGCCTCCTCCCGTTTCGCTTCCTCCCAGGCCGCCTCCTCCCGCTCCTTATACACCTCGCGGTTCGTCCCTGCCGCGTACCACGCCTCCGCCACGGCCGCAGCCGCGCCGATCGCCATGTCGCGTCTCCTCCCCCGCCACTTGCTCCCAGGGGTGCGGAGCGGCGCCAGCCACCTCTTCGCCTCCGCAGCCACCTCCCGTTCCGCGTCCTCATGGGCCGCCGCCTCCCGCACCTTGTCCACTTCCCGGCTCGCCCCTCCCGCCTACCACACCTCCGCCGCGGCCGCGGGCGCCCAGTCGGAGGGCGCGGCGGCGGCGGCGGCGGCGGCGGCCGAGTCCACTCCCGCAACGGGCGATCAGCCCTCACCTATGCCTTCCCCCGCGGCGCGCGGGCGGTGGGCGGGGTCCCCGCTCAAGTTCGGCGCCTTGGCGGCAGTCGCCGGGGCCATCGGCGGCGTCGGATACGCCAGCTACGGTGCGATGCCCCGGTTCCTCACCGCGATCCGGCCTGCTAGGGCGATTTGGCTGTAGTGCAGATTTGGTCTGGGGTTTGGCTTGGGATTCTGCGCGCGCCTGACTTGTTTTTTTCTTTTCGTTTGCTTTTTTGTCAGCCTAGTCACTGAATGAAGTTGCGGAGAAGACGAGAGAGTTCAGGAAGAAGCCAGCGCTCCTCATCCCTGAGGATGCCTCCACGTTCGAGGTAAGTTATGTATACCATATGATCCTATGTTCCTTATTGTTGCTTGTTACGATTTGTATGAGCTATCCTCTGTTACTTATTTACTTATTGTTGCTTGCTAGTATTCATGTGAGCTGCAAAGCCAATTAGTCATGGCATCCACCCTTTTAGAGGGAAGGATGGTTTTCTGATGGTTGGTCTTTGTAACAGTTCGGATTCTTGACTAGGAATGTCTGTTCAGCTCCCATGAATTAGACTGACTATGCCAAACAGTTGCCGGAGATGCAACGATTGTGTCACTAGAATTTGATATTCCCTGTAGTTTCAGCCCACACTTTGTTGGTTGTGGAGTGCTATTCTGTTGGTTGGATTTGTGAGAGGATCTTTGACTTCAGTTGACTGTTAATTTCTTTTTAACGCCACCATTCAAGCATATCATAACTTAATTTATGACGCAATTTGTGCTGATACTGAAGCAAGAAGTAACTTATACGCACCATGAGAGTTTTGCACAAATGGGGGAGTTGCCTTAATTGAAAGAGAGTGAATCCTTCTCTCATTTGAGTGCGGAATTATGTTCTGACTGTAAATTATTGTTTTACTTCTTGCATGCAGAAGTATAAGGCTATGGTTTACTCGACGGCAGTGAAAGGTGCAAACTTAATTCACTCCTCTTTTTACTGTTCTTCTCTTTGTTTTCTTGGAATTCAAGGGCTATTGTTGCAAAGTCTTTCCTGTCTTGAGATCAATTGCTTTGCACTTCTGGACGCATGTCCCAATGGCAATGTGGTGATGCTTCATGAAGTAGGCTCATTTTCTTTTTCACCACGGAGGCACAGGCGAACCAAATTTCATTACTCAAAAGCAACGAAATTACAAGAGTTTGGTAAACCATAGTACGTACTTAGCTCGAACTGAAACCACCATCCCCAGCACAGTCTAAGACTAGATGAGCAATAATAAGAGTTCTCACCTCCAAGGCTACAAAGAGTACGATTTATTACAAGGCCAGATCAGATGGAGTAGCTCATAGAATGATAAACTATCACTGTTTATCTACAGTTGACAATTTTGCCTTTGATTGCTATTAAATTCTTCAATTTTTTTTGCGATTCAAAGACTTTATTAACAGTCAATTAGTATCATTACAGACTCGAGACACAACAAACTCAGGAAAAGAAGCAACAAAGACTTCACTACTACCTGACCTAATTGCAAAATGAGCAAGCTCATGCGCAACATAATTCTGATTCCTACTTATCTTTGCAATCTCCAGACTAAAAAGCTCCTCCATGTTCTTCCGTGCTTCTCGAACAAGGGACCAAGCCACCGATCGATCTATCACACTGCTTTTCAGCTTGGCAGCTACGACCGCAGAATCGGTTTCTAGTATCATGGGAACATCCGGCCACTGTGCAGCATGGGTGATCCCTTCACAACAGGCAACAGCTTCAGCCTCTTCAGCGTCCTTGCAGTAACGGAGCAGGCGCCACGATGCCAATTTTATTTGGCTATTATGATCCCTGATCACCACGCCTACAGCTGCAGTACCTGACCCCGATATGAAAGCTCCATCAACGTTAATTTTGAACATGCCCAGTGGAGGTGGAATCCATTTTAGCTGGCCTTGATGAGCCACATAAGCTGGCTGTTTGCTCCCCACCAACACACAGTTTTTCCCCTTGCTGTTAGACTGCAAAGTGTTATGTATATAATGCATGAGAGAGTCCATATATCGTGTCAGAAAAACAACAGACCCCTGCACTGAGATCTTCTTCCCAGCACGCAATACACTATTACGCTCACTCCAAATTCGCCAAAGAAGCATAAGTAAATTTGCATTCACCTCTGCTGAGAATTTACTCATGAGCACCAGCAGCCAGTCCAGACTAGTGTACATTAGATCCTTCTTAGCCGGCAGTACCCAATGATCCCTCATAGCATGGCACAAGGCAACAGCATGGGGACATTGTATGCAGGCATGGAAGCAGTCCTCTCTCCAATGACCACACATCTCACAAGTTGCCTGAGGAGCAATATGACGATAACACTTGTTAGTTTGAGTCGGAATTCCGTTGTTGGCGACTTTCCACGCGAAAACTTTGACCTTTTCAGGAACTTTCATAGACCACAGGTCCTTCCAGGTTTTCCTCCCATTAGCTGCAGTAGTACTACTACCAATCTCTCCTTCACCATGTTCACACCTTATAGCCAGCCGATATGCACTTCTCACAGAAAAAATACCTGACTTTTCAAAATTCCAGGCAACATGATCCGGACAAGTATTATGAGGGATTTTTATCTTCAGAATCTCCTCAACATCATAGGCATAGAAGTACCTTCTCACGAGCGTTTCATCCCATGATCCGGACTGAGAATCTATCAAGTGAGAGACCCATCTTAATCTGCAGTGCCGGACACTCCCGATAGGTTTCAAACCATGTGGCCTAGGGATCCAATTATCACGCCAGATACGAATGCTTTTCCCATCACCCACACGATATATCATTCCTTGTTTTAGTAGAGCCAAGCCGTGCTTGACTCCTCGCCAAGATGGTGAGGCATCTCCTGCAGTAACCGTGTCCAGTAAATTTTCCATCGGGTAATACTTGGCCTTTAGAACCCTCGCACACAAGCTATCAGGATAGAATACCAAACGCCATGCCTGCCGTGCTAACAGAGCTTGATTCACTAGCCGAAGATCCCTAAAACCCATTCCTCCAAATCCTTTTGGCATGATCATTCTTTCCCATGGCACCCACTGTACCTTTCTACGTCCATTTTCTGAGCCCCACCAGTAAGCTCTTATGTGCTTCATCAAGTCATCACAAAGAGTTACAGGTAGCTTGAACACACTCATCACATAGTTGGGTAGCGCCTGTGCCACCGCCTTGACTTCTTTTCCAGCTGCGGACAACTCCTTCTCCATCCAAGCTGTCATTCTTTTATGAAATCTTTCTGCTAACGGTTGGAACACACCCCTTTTCATTCTACCCATAGGTGTCGGCAGCCCCAAATATTTAGCCTCAAAGTCAACTATGGAAGCAGAACTCACTGCATTAGATACAACCACTGTTGAGGTTGAGTGGCTTCGTGAACTCCTAATGGATTTGCCGATATTTGAAAAACCGATACTTGCTATCCTAATGAACTGTGATAATCAAACAGTGATTATCAAGGTGAACAGTTCCAAGGATAACATGAAGTCATCAAGGCATGTGAAAGGCGGCTGAAGTCTGTCAGAAAAATGAGAAACTCCGGAGTGATAGCCTTGGAGTATGTCCAAATGGCTAAGAACCTGGCAGATCAATTCACAAAGGGTCTTTCACGTAATGTGATAGACAATGCATCTATGGAATTGGGCTTGAGACCCACATGAGTCATTCTGTAGTGGTAACTATTCTATGTGATCGGAGATCCCGTGAAGTAGGATAGTGAAACAAACTATGGATTGACTGAGAGAAGAGAACCTTTGTAAAAGGCTCATTCCAATGAGGTGCATTTCTCTTCTTATCTGTATGGCAGGTTGGTTTATACCTTAATGTGATCCGAGTGGCTTCTTTGAAGCAAAGATGTTATCCTACAGAACATCTTTAGAGGAACACACCTATATGAGTCTGACTATTGTTCATAGTTTATGAGTTCGGGTGATCTCTAGAAACTCATGAAAGGCATGGAGTAAGACTTATATGCTCCAAAACAGCAGGAATGCTTTTGCAGCCTTGTATGAGTAAAGAACTTTGGTCAAGCTTATTTGCACAAAACTATCAATTTAAGGCATAGTCCATTGTTCAGTTGTAAATAAGTGTAGCCTTAATTCTAGATGGATGTTCAACTTAACAGTCTCCATCGAAACTGGTATATCAAAAAGCGGTGTATTTGAGAGCATTTTTTTGTGTGCCTTGAAATATTTGGTGGGGATTGTTGGACTTAATTGGGCTAGGCTCATGATAATTCAATTAAATCAAATAATATTACAAGGCTCATTTCTAATGCTAGGGAATTGAGAGGAATTCAAATTGAACTTGGTTGAGAAGTTCGAATTGAACTTGTATGGCAAGTTCAAATTGAACTTGATCGAGAAGTTCGAATTGAACTTGTATAGCAAATTCAAATTGATCTTGATCGAGAAGTTCAAATTGAACTTGACCTTGATTGAGAAGTTCGAGTTGAACTTGACATTCTTGATCGGAGGGTTCTGGAACCAACCAGGGGTATGTTTTCTTCATCAAGTGAAGACATAACATATGGCTCAAGTTGGCTTACTTGAGTGTTAAGTAAGGACTTGCTTGTTGATCAAGTAATATTTAACCATCAAGAGAAGGACAACTTGTGTTTGTCAAAGGGTCATCTCCATCTATAAATAGATGAACCCACTTCTTACTAAAGAAGAAGAGAGAATACATTTATGGGTGAGCATACCACAACACTCCTCTCAAACCTCATACTCTTACTCCTCCTGCTATTGCTGTGCTTCTACGCATTCCTATCGCGACTCTGCGGGCACAGAGCTTGCGAGAGCAGGCCTCCGAAACCACGCCCCTCTGAGATCCTGCTCGGGATAGGCGGGTGATCAGGTTTTTGGGGAGCGTATAACGCGACTGCTCACTCGTGTCCTACTAATATTTCATGTGTGTAATAATATTTTTTCTGATGTTTGTGATGTGTATAATCTGTTATTAGTTGTGGTTCAGTAGAGGGTAGTGTGTAAAACAGCGATCATTTATAATTGCTTTTAATGTATAAGTAAATTGTAATGCGATGCGTGTTTACGATTTTATTATAGAAGAGAATGCAGATGACATGTGCTTATCTTACATGTTTTAAAATCATGTCATTTATCTTCAACTGAGCATTCATTCACCATCAGCATGTACCTTTGTATTACTATGTATTCATGGTATTCATATGCACTATGCATCATACAGGATCGTCAGAGCTCGAAACGGTAGTTCCCGGAGTACAAGGAGAGGAAGGCCAGCAGGAAGCCTTGGTGCAGGGGATAGCAGCAGAAGAGGATTCTGAGGTTGATCTTTCTGAGTGTCCTGACCATCAGCCAAGCTTTTTCCTGAAAGGCAAGCCTCGGAGCATTTTTCCTGTGGTTTGCAAAATATCTAACTTGAGTCCTCTACTTGTTTGATGCATTAAGTTATAGGCGTTGTTTTATACCGTTGCTGCATTACTTATATTCCTTGCCACTGTTATACTTCAACCCTGTTAGGTTCAGGTGCGATTATCTGCTTAGCCCTGCTTTAACTAGATCGGTAGAAGTCGGGTGATTTCCTGTCATCCGCGAGTTATAGGTGGTTACTCGGAATGGTTGAATACATTGTTATTTTGGATGACCATGTGGAGATAATAAATCGAGACCGGGCGGGATTGGTGTTGGGACTGAACTGGAGGTTCGGTGAGGTTATCCCGTCTGTGTCGAACTAGGACCCTGTCCGTTGTACGTCCTCAAGTCATATTGAATTTATGCCTCACATTTAGCTGGAAGGATAAGTCGTTCCGACCGCGAAGCCTGAGTTTGATTTGGACCGGGAGTCGACCTGCTGTACGCATCGTATTAGAGAAGATGGGAGACCATGGGTTACGCGGAGAGTAAGTCCGAGGTCAGGGTCGCCCTAAATAAGGCAGCCGGGCGGTTCCTGGATACGATGGTACCTGTTGATCCCACGACTTATCTGAATTGAATCTTCGGTGATCTGTAGCTCACTTTAGTGGGTGAGTGTGGTTTGTGTGAGGAATACCCGTTAGCTGGTTTGTAATCGATTATAATCGTCATCGTTCCCGGACAGTGAACACTTGACTTGAGCAGTGGCATCGTAGTAATAACTTGAATAAAGAGATGAGATGGTTGAGCCGTGACGTTGAAAGGCACTCAACCGGAATTGGTTACTATTCTTGTTGAATAATTATTACCATGCTTGTTTAGTACAGGTGCTAATTTAGTATGGTAAGGTTAATCAAATTAAAATACAATGCTAGAAGGTTATGATCAATTCTTTCTTTAATGCAAGCTTTTTCGCAACTGATGAGTCAGCTATCCTACTTATATAGCCTTGCATACTCCTTGGAGTCAATTTATTTTTAGTTTATGACGGGTAAGTCTAGCTGAGTACATTCTCGTACTCAGGGTTTTATTTTCCCATGTTGTTGCAGATGGTGAGATGTACTATGGCTATTGCCAACACTGCTTCTATCCCGCGTTGGGTGATGACTAGACCTTGGGCATAGTCACTCCACTCTACCTTATGCTTTTGCTGGATATTGACTGAGGACCTGGCACTCTATTTGAACTTAGTGTGTGTGTGGATTTGAACTAAACCGCTTCCGCTTTATTTTAAAATTTGGATTTGGTTTGTAACAACTTTATTCATACTCCGATTGTGTTAAACTATGTGCGAACTATGTACGTTGTGAATGGTGACGGCTAAACTTATTACGATCTTGGCTATGTCAGAAAGTTTAAAATCCTTCAAGATTTCGGTATGACTACCGGGTTTATTAGGTCTCAATCATGTAGTTTGCCGTCTTAATGGTGAATTATGTACTTGTGCTCTAATAAATTGGTCGGTTCTGTTACAAGAATGAACAATACACCTCAAGAAGGCTTCTAAGCATTGGTTGACCCTCTTAGTCTGACCATCCGTTTGAGGGTGATAAGAGGAGCTCATCAGCAATTGGGTGCCATACAAATCAAACAATTATTGACAAAGATGACTAGTGAAAACTCTATCTCTATTTGAAATAATATCACTGAGCTACCCAAGCAGCTTGTAAATATTAGCGAAATAAGCCTGGGCCACTTGTAAGGCTGTATATGGTTGAGATAATGGAACAAAATGAGCATATTGAATTTGTCCACTACTACCAGTATCACATCCCATTTGTTGGACTTAGGCAACCCTTCAATGAAATCAAGACTGACAGTGTGCCAAGCTTGATGTGGCACAGTCAAAGGTGACAGCTCTGAACATAATTCATCCCAATCTGTTTCAATCTTGGCCAGGCAAATAAGGCTTTGATTCTATGGTAGGTGGCTTGAATTCCAGAGTGACCTCCAACTCCACTGGCATGCAAGGCTTGCATAATGTGCTGTTGAGCCACAGATTATTGTTGCCTACCCAAATCATCCCTTTGTACTTCAGGATTCCATCCTGCAAGGTGAATCCTTGATCATTTACTGTTTGGAGACTCAGCTCAATTAGTAGTTTCTTAGCCTCCTCATCCTCCTCATAACTTTGTTGTAGTTTCTCCATCCAAGTTGGTGTACTCATAGATATGGCCAGTAGTGTGGTTTCTTCAAGCATTCTTGACAGAACATCAGCTGCAGCATTAGAAATACCCTTTTTGTACTGTATTTTAAACTGAAGGTCCATCAACTTAAGCAATGCCTTTTGTTGCATTCTGGAGACCACTTTCTGATCAGTAAGATGTAGAAGACTTTTGTGGTCAGCTCTGAGAATGAATTCCTAACCATGCAAGTATGATCTCCATTTCTCTACTGCCATCACAATTGCAAGACACTCCTTCTCATAAGTGGACAAAGCTTGAGTTCTAGAACTGAATGATTTACCCAGGAAGGAGATTGGGTGATCTTCTTGCATCAAAACTACCCCCATGCCTAAATCATTGGCATCAGTTTCAATCATAAAGGGCTTTGAAAAATCAGGTATGGCTAATATTGGTGCTTTAGTGAGAGCCTTCTTTAATAGCAAAAGCATTCTAGGCTGGAGGAGTCCATTGAAATTGTACACCCCTTTTCAATAGCAAGGTCAATGGTTTGCTAATGAGCCCATAATGTTTGATGAATCTTCTGTAATACCCATTGAGTCCAAGGAAACCCCTCAATTGTTTAACATTAGTGGGAGTAGGCCAATTGGACACAACAGTAATAGGTTCTATGGCAACTCCTGCTGCTGACACCACACAACTAAGATATTCAAGTGAAGATGTAGCAAATTCACACCTAGACCTTTTAAAAAAAAAGTCGTTTTCCTATAAAATCTGAAGTACCAATTGTAGATGAGACAAATGCTCCTCCATTGTCTTGCTGAATACTATCCACAACACATTTTCTGAGCAAGGATGCAAAAATAATGTTCATGGCACCTTGAAAAGTTGTAGGGGCATTAGTGAGCCCAAAAGATATTACAGTAAGCTCATATAAGCCTGAATGAGTTTTGAAGGCAGTCTTCAACTCATCACCCTCCACTATCATCAAATAAGTGGATGAATGCGATTAGTGAGCCCACTCCTTTCTCTCTCCCCACTTTATTGGTGGATGAATGCGATTCATGAATCTTGACGTAGCATGTGTTGTTGGATAATGTGTTGTACCTCATAGTTGTTGAAAACACCCCTTGCTTCAGGAGCCATATAAGAATCCCTACCAAACGGCCCCTATGTTGGACAAGCCAAATATCATCATGCATGCTTCGTCTCATGTAACAGTGGTGAAGTAGAACAAAATATACAGAGTAAATGCTTGTCACGTGGATGCATAGCTATGTATCACAGGATATACATATATATGACCAAAATGTAGACATAATCGTTATTTTAAAAGTTTTTATGGGGTGCATTTACACCTCCTAATTACAACTAAGCTTCACCATGGTACGTATCATGGTCCTAATCAGGTCTCCAAGCTTCGTCCATTTCTGAATCCTCTAATATAAGCAAGCAGAACAAACGTTCTTGTTATCTACACGGTGCTTGGTCACGCAATCCACCTCCACGTTGACGGTTGCACGGTTCATCTCATTCTCATCTATAGGGTCATAGAATAGAAGCAAGAAGTTGATGGCTGATGAGTGAAATGTTGGCCTTTGTAAATTTGGTAGTAAATGTCAATAGTCGATTTATATTTAGTTGTTTCTTTCTTCTGGTTGAATTTTTGTTTGGTGACTCTACATCCTATTGTCAACGTCTTCTGCAACTAGTAAGTAGATCGAGCGTGTTCGATTGACCTGCTCCGCTCCCCCGGTCCCACACCCACCCCGTATCCACAAGACCACAACCGCTGCTGCCCCATGCAGGCATGCAGATGCAGCCGGCGTGCTTTCACACGCTGCCGCTGTGCATCCATGCCCGCGCAGCTGTGAACGCCTCAGTCCCGTCAACATTTTGAAACTAGCTCCTTCTTCGCCCTCGTGTGCTATTATCCTCTTGGCAGTGGCAGCCGACAGCAAGGCACGGCAGATCCGATCCGGTGAGGCGGGGCAGTTAGAGTGCGACAGAAGCCACGTGTTGATGCAATCTACGTTACGTGGCAGGTGGCACGCGTGCCTGCGGTTGGGGAGGAGGCGGAGGTGGTCGTCGTCCGCGAACTCACACAGGCAGACCGCGCGGTCGAAGTGGTCCTTCTGGCCGGCGCAATAGAGGGACACCGGTATCATATCGATGAAGAAGGTCGAACGGTTGCTGGAGTTGTTCCTGGAAACCAGTGGCGTAAGTTCGCGTGACCCGTACGCATCAGCGGCATCCCGCGGCAGCTCAACATGGCTCCGTGGCGAAGTGGTGGATCCGCTCCTATGTCTGCAGCTTCAACTCTGATGAATCAAAGACTGAAGATGCAGAGGAAAGGGCCTCTACTGTAGCCGGTCCGACAAGAAGCAAAGACGCCGTCTCTAGCAGTCGGCCAGGGAATCAATCCCAGGAAGGCTAAGCACTCCCTACGCGGGAGAAGAGTGGACTCAGTAGAGCTTGTATTACAGGACAGGGCATCATGCGTATTGTAACCAAATTCTGGACTCTGGAACCCAAATACAACGTGTCCTTCTTCTATCAAAAAAAAAAAAAATACGACGTGTCCTTCGGGCTCCAGCCGGATCCTACCTGCCCTCTTCTTACTTGCTTCCCAATCCTTCCTCGTTCTTCCCCCAAATCCATCTGCTACCATCACGTCCTGGTCCCGTCAAAGGTCGAACCACCGTGGACGGCCCAACTGCGACGGGCATTGGTCTGCTCCTGCCGTCCTTTCCAGTCCGACCTTGCTACCAGGTGCGTGTAGTGTAGGTAGTGTGTTCGATGAAATTCCCCTGAAAATGCGATCAGTTCTTAGCTCATGTAAAATCTTATTAGGACTCCGACTACAGAAATGACATACTCAAATGAAGCACACTACAGCTACAGATATTTATTTATTTTTTCTAAATTGTATCTTGAAGGTCATAAAATCCCCTGGTTCATTTAGATCAAGGTCATTGCCAAGTAGACATGCAAGTATCAGAAGATGAGAATATGCCAGCACTTGAGTACCTGTTTTAATAATTCCTGCATGGTGGTTGGTTGTTATGCTAGCTAAACAAACTAGGTGTGAACTAGCCATTTTATAGAAATAAGAATCTGTAGCTTTCATTAAATAGCTAGCTAAGGTGCATTGTTTCTGCTCCAATACTCGAAATGATTTAGACAAACTTGTAGCAGAGTTGTGTATGTGAAGTGTTTGGGTTTCAGAATAACAAATTCACAGATAAAATTGTCTTATGAACCAAGTGATGCTGGGTTAGGCAATCTCTATCTCTACTAATTAAAAAGCGCTCAGTGCCTCCATTCAGTCCATCGTCTGTGTTTGTTTCACCCGGACAACTGCACATATGGTTTTTCTGCTGCTCCAGTTGCCACTCCAAAAACATGTTTTGCACTTGGGTGGCATGGTTATGTTCAACTTGAACTGACTCCTTTTCTCTCCTACTTTAAAAAGGTACGAGAGCAATTCGCTTCTCCTTCGTCGATCGCCACCAACCGATCCAGCGCCTTGCATACCGAAGCATTTGGGTATAGTTTTTGTCATATAATTTGTCACTATAGTTCACAATTTTGATCGACATTACATCATTATAACAAAAATTAATCATTAATTAGATCCAGATCACTGCAGTTCACATGACAAGGTTCAGATTACCTTAATCACTCTGCTGGAATCTGATTTTTTTTTTGTGTACTGTGCTTTTGTGACTGAATAATGTGAGCTTTTCGAAACATATATGTGAATAATGTGACGCTTAAAACTTGATGAAAACCCTCTTCTTAATGTGACACAGACGGGATAACCTCACCGAACCTCCAGTTCAGTCCCAACACTAATCCCGCCCGGTCTCGATTTATTATCTCCACATGGTTATCCAAAATAACAATGTATTCAACCATTCCGAGTAACCACCTATAACTCGCGGATGACAGGAAATCACCCGACTTCTACCGATCTAGTTAAAGCAGGGCTAAGCAGATAATCGCACCTGAACCTAACAGGGTTGAAGTATAACAGTGACAAGGAATATAAGTAATGCAGCAACGGTATAAAACAATGCCTATAACTTAATGCATCAAACAAGTAGAGGACTCAAGTTAGATATTTTGCAAACCACAGGGAGAATGCTCCGAGGCTTGCCTTTCAGGAAAGAGCTTGGCTGATGGTTAGGACACTCAGAAAGATCAACCTCAGAATCCTCTTCTGCTGCTATCCCCTGCACCAAGGCTTTCTGCTGGCCTTCCTCTCCTTGTACTCCGGGAACTACCGTTTCGAGCTCTGACGATCCTGTATGATGCATAGTGCATATGAATACCATGAATATATAGTAATACAAAGATACATGCTGATGGTGAATGAATGCTCAGTTAAAGATAAATGATATGATTTTAAAACATGTAAGATAAGCACATGTCATCTGCATTCTCTTCTATAATAAAATCGTAAACACGCATCGCATTATAATTTACTTATACATTAAAAGCAATTATAAATGACCACTATTTTACACACTACCCTCTACATACATTCGTGTCACATGATTAAATGGTTTGAGCCAAGTTGCTATTCTGACTTTGTGAGAAGAGTGAGATCTGCGGTGCCTTATGCTCACCGCTATTGGCAGCCAAAATAAATCAAAGTGCAAAAATAAAATAATGAGTTATGCATAGTGATCTTAGTTGGTACTTAGTTTGTTGGCCTCCAGTGATTCTGTATTTTGTTTAAACTAACGAATATGTCCGTGCGTTGCAACGAAAATTATAACTTGTGTCATTTGTTCTAGTACACTTTAGAATCATATAGCGTACGTTGGTTGGACATATGCTCTCTAACTCGCATGAATATAAATCATGAGTATAGACGGCTATATCTATGGCTAGCGGCGTCACATGTTCATTTTACAGTGTGCGGTAGCAGCAGCTGCCCTCAACAGCAGCGCTAACGCCAGTGGCGGCTCCTGTTCATTTGGCCTTGTGTGCCTCGCTACCGCCATCATGGCCTTCCACGTTCAGTCCAACGCGAACGAGGTCCTCGCAGCGTCAGCTAGCCAAGCTCGCCGCCTCCCCTGGACAAGTGGACCTAGTTGGCAGTGCAGACTGCGGAAGCCGGGGCGCGGAGTCTTGATTTGATTTTCACTTGGATCAATTCGTGCTAGCCAAGCTCGTCGCCTTGCCTGCACAAGAGGACCTTGATGGCGGCGTTGAGGCACGTCGCGAGCACTTTGGGCGACCTGGAGGCTTGATCTGATTTCCAAATTGATCGATTTGTGTATGGGTGGATTAGTTTGATTTTATATGCTATTTGTTTTTCGGAGCTATTTGGGCGACCTGGAGGCTTGATCTGATTTCCAAATCATCTCGCGGTGCAATGGCGCCGGACGCTGACGGCGGACGCCACCCAGAGCGGTCTAGCAGCGGGCCGAGCCGCCGGACGCGAAGTGCCGGACGCAGCTCGGTGTGCCGGACGCTGACGTGGCGGCTGTAGTTCAAACGCGAGGCTCCAACGGTCGACTGGCGCATAAGGCGCCGGACGCGTCCGGCGGTCCCGGCTGACACGTCCGGCGCGTGTAACGCCGGGCCCTGAAGTGCGAAAACGGCGCCGGACGCGTCCAACGTCTCCGGGCAGACGCGTCCGGCGCTTAGAAAAAAACGCCCCTGAGCTGAGTAATGGTTGGATTTTGTGGGGAGGCTATAAATAGAGGTTTGGCCGGTTGGGGAGTGAACTCTTGGCCGGTTGGGGAGTGAACTCTTGTCCATTCTAACATCTTTAAGCATCCTTTGAGCTAGAGAGAACCTCCTCCACTCATCTCTTGACTTGATTGTTCATCTAGAGTGAGATTGAGTGAGAATCAAGTGCTAAGCATTGAGAGTTGCATCTAGAGGTACTTGTTCTTCGAGTTCGCTACGGAGTTCTTGTTACTCTTGGGTGATTCCCGTCACCCTAGACGGTTTGGAGGCAGCGGGGTGTTGAGCTCGAGGTGGAGATTGTTCGAGGCTGCACCCGGTGATCTTGTGAGGGGTTCTTGGTCCTTTCCCACGGGTGTTCGCGAAAGGATACTCTAGTGGATTGCGCGTGGCTTGGAGGATCCTTGTCTTGTGTTGAGAGTGCGGCTCCCAACAGCGGTATTTGGCATTGAGAGCCAATTGAGCGAGCACCTCTCCAAGCAAGTGTATCTCCACAACGAGGACTAGCTTGTCGGGAAGCAAGTGAACCTCGGTAAAAATCATTGTGTCAATATTGTGATTACCGAGGATTCTCTTGTGTGGTTATCTTGATTGGGTGATTGCCCGTCTACACTTCGCGTTGGTATAACAATCCAATCCCCCTCTCTTGTATCTAACTTTATATCTGTGTTCATACATAGCTTGTCTTGCTAGATATTGAGTAGAACTTGCTAGATTGTGTAACTTTTACTTGTTCATATCTTTGCTCTTGCTAGCTTAGTGAAGTGCCTAGAGTTATCTTGATTAAATTTGCTAGACTTGTTAGAAAGGCTTGCATCGAAGTAAGTGAAGCTCTAGCATTGCAATTGCGCTATCTCTTAGTCTAACAAGTGGTCTAGTGTATTTGCAAGAAATTTTATTAGGCTATTCACCCTCTCTAGCCATTTGGACCTTACAACCTTCCAGCAATATTCTGTAATGCTGCGTCATACTGATCCCTATGGTGGACCAACATAAAGTATGCTGACCGTACTGAGAACATACCTCGCTTATCTAGATGCCACGCCCAGAAATCATTCTGGTTCATCGTGCAAATTGGAATATTAGCAATTGTCGTAGCATCCATAGGAGTAAAGCATTCATTCAGCAATTCCAAATTCCACATTGCCTCCGTGTGATTTATGAGCTCTGAAACAAGTTGCGGTGGATTAGGATATGTTGTCCTGATTGGTCTTCATAAAGTACCTGATGGTAGCCAATTTGTCGTCCAAATCGGCGTCAATTCCCATGTTCCAATTCTTCTAATTAGGCCCTCTTTGAGAACCTCACGTCCATCAATGATCGAACGCCAGACTCTCGAGGGGGATGACCCCAAACCACCTTGAGGACTCTCGCACTCAAGGAACATGGCTCCTGCAGAACTCGCCATGCTTGTTTGGCTAACAGAGCTATATTGAAAAGTTCCATATCCCAGAATCCCAGACCACCCAAGGACTTTTCCTTTACCATCGAGTCCCAGGCCACCCAAGCTGTTTTCCTTATACCATCTTTACATCCCCACCAAAACTTTCTGAACAGACTAGTCAAGTGTTCACAAAGGCCCTCGGTAGCTTGAAGCACGACATTGACTATGTGGGGATAACCTGTGCAACTGATTTTATCAGGATCTCCTTTCCACCAGCTGACAAGCATTGTTTAAGCCAACCTTCAATTCTACTCCACACCCTATCCTTTAAATATTTGAAAACACTTATGGTTGCAGAGCCAACGTCTGAAGGCATTCCGAGGCATTTTTCACTAAGTGCTTCATTATGTACATCTAGCAAGCTTTTAATATCATCACGATTCTCTTGTCTCACTCCCTTCGCAAAATGGATGGAGGATTTTTCCATGTTAATCTATTGTCCAGACCCCCGACAATAAGTATTCAAGACCTCTTTGATCACCAAGGCATTCTCCCTATTTGCTCTAAAAAATAGCAGACTATCATCTGCAAAGAGTAGATGGCTGACCATTGGAGCCAATGGTGCCACCTTAATTCCATTGAGAACTGATGATTGATTTCTTGATTTCAAAAGGCCAGTGAGACCCTCTGCTGCTAAGAGGAACAGATAGGGGGAATCGGATCTCCTTGTCTTAAACCCTGCGTCGGTCTGAAGCTATCCAGACAATTACCGTTGAATAGAACTGAAAAAGAGACAGAGGTGACTAACCTCATTACAGTATCCACCCACTGTTGGTGGAAACCCAATCAAACCATGATTGCTGCCAATTAACTCCATTCTACTCAGTCATAGGCCTTTTTCATGTCTAACTTCAATGCACAACATCTCAGATCACTCGCCCTCTTTCGCTTCATAAAGTGTAAGCACTCATATGCAGTTATAATGTTGTCTGTAATGAGCCTGCCTGGCACAAACACCGACTGTTCTTCTGAGATAATATGTGGCAGAATGACTTTCAGTCTATTTGCCAGGACCTTGGAAGCGATCTTGTAGAGCACATTACATAAACTAATGGGTCGAAACTGACCAACTTCCTTCGGGCTGGCGACCTTTGGGATCAGCACGATTAATGTTTTATTGATGCATGATGCATCTTCCTCACCTCGAAGCACTCTCACCACTGTGGCAGTAATCTCCTTACCACAGAGCTCCCAGTGCCTCTAAAAAAGTGTGCCAAAAAACCATCAGGTCCCAGTGCCTTCGTCGGAAATATTTGAAATAATGCCTCCTTTACCTCTCCTTCAATATAAGCTTCAAGTAGCTTACTATTCATCTCTACTGTCACCTTCGATGGTACAGTAGATAACACTCTATCCATATCCTCTGTTCCTTCTGATGTATATAAATTCGCATAGAACTGAGAAACAATCGATTTCAGCTCACTTTCATCTTCAGTGAACTGACCATCTAATTTCTTTAACCTTGTAATCTTATTTCTTTGCCTCCTCTTACTCGCCCTAAGATGAAAGAAATGAGTGTTCCGATCACATGCTGCAAGCCACTCCATGCGGGAGCGTTGTCTCCACATGAGCTCTTCTCTGTAGTTGAGCTCGCGGATCCGTTCTACCACTTTTAGCTCCGCATGAGATGGACCCAAGCGTTGAGGATCCTGCTGCATACATTCCAACTCCTTATTTAATCTCCTAAGCTCATCACGGACACTACCAAAGGTGGTTCTATTCCACTTAACTAGGTGATTGGACACCTCCTTTAATTTTTCTTGTAGTTTAGGTGTAGATGTTGCCTCACCATCTCTTCTCCAGGATTCAGCAAGTGTTGTAGAAAAATCTGGGTGGGTCTCCCACATCTGCTCATACCTAAAACGCCTTTCCTGCTATCCTGGTTGATCCACACATCTCCACTGCAATAAAATTGGGCCATGGTTCAAGGCCGCTGCTGACAAGTGCTTAACAGTTGCGTTAGGAAATCGACTGCACCAATCTGCATTGGCTAGGCCACGGTCTAAACGGACACGGCAGTAAGTACCTCCTGCCACTTTCTTTTCAAAGGTCCAGCTGCAACCTTCATAGCCGAGATCGCTGAGACCACAGACATCAACCATCTCTCTAAAGCCATCAATCTGAGCCCTGCTGCGCTCCTGTACACCCACATGCTCAGACTGGTGTAAGACTTCATTAAAGTCACCGACACACATCCAAGGAAGCGGTGATGATGCCCGAATGAATTTAAACAAGCTCCATGTTTTATGACGCTCACTTACCTGTGCCTCCCCATACACATAAGTTAGTCTCCAGGGCTCACAATCTCTCTCTTTTATGATTGCATCAATGTGATACTGTGAGTAGGGAAAAATCTCTACATTAATATTATTCTTCCAAAAAATCCCTAGGCCACCACTGCGTCCTGAGCTGCTTACAGCAAAAGCAAAATCAAAGCCTAATGTGTTCTTCATCTGCTCCACCCTCGCCTTATGTACTCCTAGACACATAGTACAGAAGGGGCAACCCGCCTCGCCAAATCGTGAAGCTCTTTCACTGTCGCGGCGTTGCCAAGCCCGCAATAGTTCCAGCTTAAGCAACTCGTTGGGGATGGCAGCACTCCTCGAGGGAGCCCGCCCCACTAATGTCTTTTACACTTGTCACTAGCTTCTTCTCCGACCTCTTTGCATGCTTGATTTCCTTCGGTGATATATATTTCGGCGGAGGTGTAGGGACCTGCATATCAACATCCATCACCAACTGCTTACGAGCATCAGGATGTGTTTCCTGCTCCATGACTGCCTTTTCTGCTATCTTGACCAGGCTCGAGGCCATGTCATCTAGCTCCCCGTCATCCTTTTTTTCATCAGTGACTTTTGCCGAGGTCCATTTCCTGGACCCTGATTCATATGACGTAGTTACTTTCGCCTTCCACATGGAGCCACGACCACCATGCCCGCTGACTTGTCCACGCCCACCCCGTGTTGGTTTGACACCACCACAGCCAGCACCATCCCTCGGCATCTCCCGGTCACCTGGTGCCAAGGATCGGAACCTCAGCATGCTAGGGTGCCAGGATTCCACATCAGCAACCATCCATGATCCAAATTGAAGATCCTTCTCTGTATACTTCCCTGAACCACACTCCAACTAAACATGTCCCATCAGCCCACAACGGGCACAAAATCGAGGAAGCTTCTCATACTTAACTTGGAGCAAAATCTTATCCTGTCCCTCAGGAGCAAGGATCACTAGCCGAATCAGGGGTTTTGCAGCAACAATCTTAACCCGAACTCGATGGAAGTCCCCAGTCTGCGATGCTATTGCCTTCATCTCAATCTCCTGAACCTCCCCCACCTTTGCAGCAAGTTGTTTCACAATAGCTTCGGTGCGAAACAGATGAGGGATCTTGTGAATTTGTATCCAACTGAGCACATTACTTGGGATCACCCTTGGGATCGTTGTCGATCCATCAAACTCCTCCAGCATCAATGCGTACCCTCTTAAAATCCAGGTGCCGTCCTCCATAATACGCTTCCAGACCCCTAGGCAGAATGCCTGGATGACCAATAGGTTTTTGCCAATTGACCGAAAGATCACATCCCTGGCTGGGTTCCATGTTGATCGCGTTGTGGACACCAGCGAGATCACACTGAACTCCTTCTCCGTGAGGAGCTTTGCCACCGCCATCCACTTCACTGCCGGCAGATTCTCTCGATCCGCCTTTGTCAACACTACACTATCCTTCTCCTCCTCACTCAGCTGGAGCATCTTGAGCAGCTTGTCCACATCCATCTCAGCCCTCTTCTCCCCGGCCTTGGAACTCTCCGCCGCCCATAAACCCTCCTTCACTGGTGACATTGCTTCTTCCTAGGGAAGAGTACCCTAGAAGCCTGGAGAAACACCCTGTGCCTACTAAGCACCAGGGTAAACCAAATTTGCTTCTTCCTAAATATAGCAAAAACCAATTTTTCCACATCAAGTACCAAGAAAAACAAATTTTCTACTTCTTGTATACAACAAAAACAAATTTTGCCACTTCCTGGACATAGTTGTTTCTAGTGTGTAGACTCTTCCAGAGGCAACTGCTACCGTCTGGGAAAGTGGAGATGGTGCGACACCAAACCTGGGGCGCCGTCGGAGGGAGCCGCACGCCTGGGATGCCGCCGGACCGTCCGAGACCAGCGGGAAGGAGGCCGCCTCGTTGGCTGTTCGTGCAACTGCGCAGCACAGTTGATACAATGGTGGTGACGGGGGGTGCGATGCCTGGGACGGGTACATCCGCGACTCCTCCTGCTGCCGGTGAGGCGAGGCCACAGCAACCGCCGTCGCTCGATTCACCGCTCGATTCGCAATGCCTGGGACGGGGACGCAGGACAGGGGCGCGGTGCCTTGGACGGGGACGTCCGCGACTCCTCCTGCTGCCGGCGCTGTCCTTGGGCAGGAGCGTGGAGACGAGCTTGGCTAAGACTGTGGCGGGGTGCTTAAGCGCGTCGGGATCGGAGCTGAGGAAGCAGAGCACGTTCGTGAGGCCGACCCGGGCGATGACGGCGCGTGCTGGTTCGGTCACCGCGACGCAGACTACGACACCTGAGCGGGCCACCCTCCGGAGCGTGGCGGCGAGGTTGCCGGCTGCGGCGGAGAGAGGGAACAACCTCACGGCCGGCTTGAGGAAGACGGGCGCCGGGGTCGGAGGTGACGACGACGACAACGGCGCAGGGACGAGTGCCGGGACCGGGCCTGTAACACCTCTGGTGTTATATTAACTAAAACATGCCATATCATCATACGCATTATAAAGCATTCATGTTTAATTCAACCTTGATATGCATCAACTAAAATAAGTTTACATTTCATAGGTTGACTGTGTTTCTGGGATGTTTTATCACATGAAATAATAAAACCCTACTTTTGAATGTAATCTAAAATACTTAGCTTATATTCTATGTACTTGAGGTGTAAACTGTGTTTACACTAGTGTCAAGCATAGTGTATAAATCTAAGTTCAACCCTTAAAAATGATTTCCATATTGAGGTTGAATTTGGATTTCAAAGCTTATTCCCGAGTCTTGAAATTCAAATTTAAATTCAAATTGGAAAGCTATAAAAATGATTTTCAAAAGTCAACTTGGTCAACCAAGGGTGTCATTGGGTCATTGACCTAAAAATGTCCTTGTATGATATTTGTGATCACTAATAACCAATCAATTAAATTAGAAACCAAACCGAGTCTGAATTTGGTTTGAAAAACCCTTTATTTCAAAAGCTTCTTTTATCCCCTTTTGTATAATTCAAAATCTATATAGAATTTAGAGATACTATAAAAAGATAGTTTGTAGATCTTGACAAGAGCTACAAAGTTGGTATTCAAAGTTTTCAAGTTTCCAAAAATAATTTCAAATGAATTTGAAAATACAGTTTTCCACCAATTGTCCCCTTTTGATTTTAAAACTATAATTTAAAAATTATGCATTATCTGAGAAAACTTTGTATATTAAAAATATTTGGTTTGAAAATTTGAGCATTTCATAGTTTTGGATATTTTCAAGATTTATTGAAAAATCTAAAGTAATTTTAAATATTTGTTTCTAGGGTTTTATTCCCTTTTTGAATTTGAATTCATATTTCAAAACTAAGAAGAATTTCAAAATGCTAGTTAAATGAAAAGTGTAGCTCTTGAAAAGTTATGCAAATTCTATTTTTGGAGATTTTCAAGTCCCTATATATTTTTGGGAGTAATTTGCCAATTTCTGAAATGACCTCAGCAGCTACAGTAGATGGTGACGTCATCTTCATCTTCCTCCCTCACTGTCGCCGGCGTCGCCGTGGCCTCCCTCGCCATACCGGCTTGCCGCGACCGCCAGCTCACGCCTCCCGCTCGAAGGATCGCTGCCTGCGTGTCGGCCGTCCATTCCTCGCCCCTGCACTATAAATGAAGGTCGGCCATCGCCGTTTCCCTTCTTTCCTCTCCTGCCGCCACCGCCGACGACCCCACTCCACCGCCCAAAATTCGCCACCGCCGATCCACCTCCGTCCACTTCATCTTGCCAGAAGCTCTGCAATGTCCTTGCGCTTCGATTGAGCTAGCTCGTGTTCGCTCTCCCCGCCCGAGCTGCCCGCGTGCCGTTGTCTTCCTCGGGTCCGGCCGTCCGAGCCGCCGTGAGCTCGACACCGTCGACCGCCGTAATTGCTGGTCATTTTCCTTCATATTCTACCCCGTCATGCTTGCCTTGATGTCCTAGTGCTCATGCGATCATTGGTTGGCTTGATGATGCCCAGGAGATGTCAGAATCGAGTCTTGCCGCCGCCGGAGCTCGTCGTTGCCGTCGCCGTACACAGTCGACCTCGCTCCAGTCCACCATAGACCTCACCAGTTAGGGCATCAGTCCCGCGGTGAGCCACTGGTGCTTATAGCACCCTCCTTTTCTTCTTTAATGCACCACAGCCGTCGCTCCGCAGTCAGCCGCGCCGCCATGTCCGCCGTCGCCGCCGGCGAGCATGCCGCCGTGACTTTGCCACCGCATTAACCACCCCATTGTGTTCGCGAGGTTGAGTAGGTCACGTTGGTGCCCTTACCACACTCCAAGACCTCGCCGCCGACAATCACCGGCCGGTCAAAGTTCGCCGCCGGCGTTGTCAACTCGGGGAGGAATTTTTCCTTTTTCTTTATTTATCTCTAGAAAATCATTTAAATGCTATTTTATTTATAAATTCATAATAATTCATGTATAGCTCCAAAAATTCTAAAAATTTTTGTGTATATTATTTATGATGTCCTCTACCTAGAAAAAATATGAAATACCAAAATTGAGTACTTTTTCATAAGTTAAAATTAGCTCTTTTAATTGCAAAATGCACCTTTAATGATTTTTAATAAATAAAATAATTGTCTTTTATTTCTAAAAATTGTTTTGCCATCTAATTAGGCCAAGAGCTTTTCAAAATAAATTTTTGAGCTTAATTAGATAATTTTAATTTTTATGCCTTTATTTTTATGCTTTTAATTAATTAATTAACCCCTTTAACCATGATTAATCGTTATAGGATTTGTTTGACTTTGAGATTGATTAATGACCTTGGGTCATTAACCCTAATGACCTTTGGCACTTTAATTAATTGTTTATGCTTAACTTAACCATGTCATTAGAGTTTAATCAACGTTATTTTATGTGTATAATGAACTTCTTTAATAACGTAGTTAAACCTAATGAACTTAGTAAGTAAGTTTTTGTTGGCTTGCAACTTTATCATGAAGGAAAGTTGTACTCAAGTCCTTAATCCGATCATGCATCCATCGAGCATCATGTTTACTATTCCATCATGTTGAAACATATTATTTTATCGTATAGTTTCTGTTAACGGAGAATTTAACGTTGTCGCCCCAGATCCCAAGGAAGAGCAGCCTCAGGAGTTGGGAGTCGATCCAGAGCTCGAAACCGTCTACCCCGAATACCAAGGCAAGCCCCGGATGCATTTCAAACCCTACCCTTAATTTATAAAATTTTTATCGCTTTAGTTATGTTATGTTGCATTAAGTAATAGGAGTTGAGTGATAACCCACCAACTACATTACCTGTCTTACTTCCATATTCCTTGTTACCTGTTAATTGGAAAATACGTAGTAATGCTTAGCCCTGCTTAATTAGTAGGTTTTAAAAAAAGAAAAAGAATGAAAAAGATGAGGATGGCTTTTCTTGTCGGAATCATGATAATAGTTAATAAATCGAGTCCGGACGGGTAATTTGCATTGGGAATGGAGTCCCTCTGTAGTGTTTTCGTCTGTTGATGCCCTAGGTCCCGTATCGATGGTGATCTGGTGATAGAACTAGAAATCCACGTGCGTGAAGTGATATACTAAGGGTTGGAGCCCAGGTATGTCATGGAGTGATATATAGTGGGGCCAGAGTCCCCACATATGTCATAGTGTAGTATATAGTGGGTTTAAGTTTCCATGTATATCGGTACACTGGGTCTGAGTGCTCACGTGTATCATGTGGTGATATATGGCTCCTGTTGTTATTCCGGTATATCTGTGGTCTGGTATGTAGCATGCATATCGAGATCTAAGTCCCAGGATATGAAAATGGATTTGAATCGCCGTTGCTTCTCGGAGAAGAAGATTCGATCGTCGTTCATCATCGTAGTAACAACTTGAATAATACTTAAGGTTTAAGAATGAAGTTGGTTGGTAATCTTGTTTTAGAGCAAGACAACTTTACTTTCTGTCGAGCTTTTCTGCAAAAATTCTTATCTTTTGCAAGCCTTACCTTGTCCCTCTAGCCTGTATTTCTAAGTCTTCGCCCCTCTTTTTCGTCGGGTCAGTCTTGTTGAGTACTTTTGTACTCAGGGTTTGTTGAACCCTTGTTGCAGGTGAGTTTCATGGGCAGGAGTGCTTCGCATCCTGCTGCATGACAGTCGCTACGGAAAGTGACGACGAGTAGGATATTTGGCTCTTGGGCAGAGCTTATCGCCTGGTATTATAATAAAGTTATCTATCGCTACTCCACTACTACTATGGTTTGTAATAATCAAACTTATGGTTTGTAAGTTTTGAACTAAATGGTTTGTAAATTTATATTATTATAATCCTTTCGCTATTTTACTCTGACATATCTTATTTGTATAAAACTGTTGTAATACCGCAATGTCTCTTTGTAATGATTGATCCTGCTCGGAGAATAGTGGATGATTCGGGATTTACCCGACAGACCTTTAAGTCTTATGGAATACATTCATGGTTATTTGGAGTCTGTTTAGACAATAATCATGCATATGGGCCATATAATTTAGAAGGTTCTGCCACAGGGCCCGAGCCGGAGGTGGGAGGATCGACTCGGAAACCAGCGGAGGGGCGCTCGCACTCACGCACCGAAGCAATGGAAGGAGCGCCGACGGCGATGGCGGCGACGGAACCCTAATCGCAGGGAAATCGCCCCGAGCCGCCTCAGCGCCGGGGAAAAAGTCCGACGGGGTCGGGGCTTGTGCTGGCGGCTGGGAAGGGGTTCGTCTTGTGCTGGAATAGGGGATGGTTATATACGGGTTATAGCTTATATAGGTAGGGCCTTTTTTTTCGGGCCCCCAATAGATACCCGCGGGGAAGATTTGAAACCCGCAAACCCGAGGGGCCAAAACTTTGATGCAATATCAATCCGTCCTATCCTAGCCGTCCGAGTCTGAACACCCCTCCGTCCCTAATTTAGGTTCTCCCTTAAAAAAAGTATATGCAAAGAATATTAGTTTTTCCAAATCTGCAAGCAAGGAAAGGGATCAAACCGAGATTAAATCAAAATCGGCACATCGATCCAAATGCAAATCAGACAAACTCTAGAATCACACTAACATGAAAATTCAAATTAAAAATTGATGTTATTCCTACCGACCTCCAAAGCAAATCGATTCCTTCTCTATCCATACACAAATTGATCGAAGAAGAAATCAGATCAGAGAAAGAATCAAATCAATGAAGTCAGAGAAAAAGTTAAAGAGGACATCCTATGATATCTGAGGCTGAGCCGTCCTCAAAATTGAGGAGACGAAGTCGCCCCGTCAGCGCTTCTCCTACCTTCAATCTTCTCCAGCGGATGCAGCGCGAAGAGAGGCGTGCGCTAGCTGCGGCTTGGCGACGCACAAGCTAGGATTCATGACTCAGCGTGGAGAGGACCGGAAGGATGAGCTGCGGCACCGGGAGTGGAGCACGGGGTAGGCGGTGGCAAGTTCTCCGTCCAAGGAGGAGGCACGCATAAGAGAAAAGAAATAAAAGAGTACTAAGGTCATGTTTGATTCCCACGACTAAAACTAAAGTGGATTAAGCTTTAGTCACTTTAGAGACTAAAGTACCAAACAGAATGACTAAAACACTTTAGTTAGACTAGTTCCTCAAGGTGAACTAAAAGGTGGGGCTAAAGAAGATGCCAGGTGGGGCTCACTGTTTTTTTTAATTTGCCTCGCAGCTGTATCACGGCGTATGGGCTCTCCTGGCCCACGTGCATCAGCGAATTCGGCCGACTGACGCCCAAAATACAGAGGAGAGTCGACAGTTACTGCCCGTCCTCGACTCGACTTCCTTTTTTATTCCTTCCCCTCGCCTCTGCTGCCATCGCCGAGGCGAGCAACGAATTCACCCAATCCCCAGCGCGGCGACGACAGCCGCCTCTGCCGCCTGCGATGGCCGCCCGGCGCGGGCCCCACGTCATCAAGCTTCACGATCCCAATCCGCCCCTCCTCGGCCGGGCGCCAGGTCCCGCGGCGGCCGCCGTCCCGGCGCCCTCGCGAGACGAGGGCATCCTCGCGCAGCACCCGCGCGCCGCCCCCTCGAGCGCCTCCGCCACGCACCCGGCCTTCGCCCTCATCGAGGAGCGCCTCGTCACCCGGGACCAGGACATCCAGGAGCTCCTCATCGACAACCAGCGGTTTGCCGCCACCCACGTCGCGCTCCAGCAGCAGCTCATCGCGGCGCAGCACGAGCTCCGGGCGGTCTCCGTCGCCGCCACCAGGGCGCGCGCCGAGCGGGAGGGCGAGGTGCGCGCCCTTGCCGACCAGGCGGCGCACATCGAGGCCGAGGCGCGGGCCGTCGCCGCCGCGCGCGCGGAGGTCGACCAGGTCCACGCCGACGTCCAGGTGCTCGCCACGGCGCGCACCGACCTCGTCAACCGGCTCCAGAGCCTACGGGAGAACCTCGCGCACAAGAAGGCTGAGGCGAGTAAGACCGATTCCGTCCGCGCCCAGATTGAAACCATGCGCCGGGAGATCCAGAAGGGCAGGTATTGCTGTTGCTTTATTTAATCACTTTATTATTACATTTAATGCCCACTGCTAAACATACGTTTTCATGATTTTCTACCTTAGGAGCTCTTCCCTCTTGTTTTGAAACCATGTGTGTATGATGTGAGTTGACAGTCTGTTAGTGTTTCCGTGATTACATTTTCTGACTTACGAGCTAATGCATTTTGGATAGAATGAAACGTCAAATAGATTTGCAGAAGTAGCATCCTGTCGCACTCTGGTACTTACTAATATTAACATGGGCATAGGGATCTAATCAGAGTAATCTGATTCTGCTACGAGTTGTGATTTCAGCTTTTAACTGGTTATTGAGACTGAGATGCATAGTAGATAATTTTTTTTTTTTTGCTATTCACATCTAAGGATTTTGGCTGAATAGAACATGATTCCTCTTTGGTGGGGAAAACGTGAAATCCACATGCAGGCCATTCTACCACACATTTCATGCTTCAATGTTTCCAGAGGCCATAAGGAGTGTACTTGTTTTGGCCAAGCATTGTACCTACTAGCCCTGTAATATTAAAAATTTAAAATACATGGGGAAATGTCAAATCAGTTATAGGTTTTGCACTTACTCGTGCTTGAACATTTTTGCCAGGCGTGCTAGCTCATAGTTGGCATAAACCTGATTTAGATCTAAATATATATGTCATACCTGCATCTGGCAAAAAACTAATTGGTTAAAGCCAAATTATTTTTATGCAAATACAAAATGTTTGTGCTCCAGGGTGTGCACAAGAAGCGAAATTCAACTAAAAATGAAGCATGGTGTGGCGGCATGTTATGAAAAATAGCTTATCAGCTCATTTGTACCAGTCCATTAATCATATTCTGCCACTGTATCCACTAATCTCACTAGTCCACCTGAACAACTCTAGTCTTTCTGCTCAAAAATATTTTTTCACTGAAATGCACCGGGCATCCTTTGCCTAGATTGTCAAGTAGTCCCACAACGAACTCTCAAACTGAGGATCTGTGTCCTTGAACCTTTTTAAGTAGCTCGCTCCAAATGACAATCCATGTCTGTAATTCAATAGAGTGGATATGCTGTTTTGTCCCTGACGTCTTTCCATAATATGACAGAGCTGCGGTTGATTTCGAAAAGAAGGCACACTCTGATAACCTTGAACAAAGTAAAGCAATGGAGAAAAAAATGATTGCCGTGGCTAGTGAGATTGAGAGGCTTCGAGGAGAGCTTGCAAATGCTGAAAAAGGGGCCACTGCTGTCAACCCAGCAGCAGCTGTTGGTAACTCTGGTACCATACTGAATCTGCTCTGAGTATACTGTCACTTCTCTTTAAGTAGAATTTATGTATTTTGGGAGAATGGGCTTAGGCACTTAGCATAATGACCATCATTCATTGTAGGCTGTTAAACACAAAACCAATTGCCTTCAGCAGCTTAGATCATCTTTATGGTTGCAGCTAGTTTTGTGAAATATGTGCAAATTCCAATGAGTTTTTCCTGTTGTTTATAGCTCAAAAAAAAAGCTTTTGGTTAATTTTAATATCCTACTGAAGAAACTTGTAAGTGTATTTGAAAGCCCGACATGATACTAAGTATAGAGCCATTTGTCCCTTGCTTACTAGGTTATCTAAAACTCTAGTTCTTGGGATCAGCGGGGAAGAAGGGCAGGCGGACTAGGTCCAGGTAGGAATCAAAGTGACCGTTTGGTAATAGTAGCATTAGGCTACTATCTTATATGAGAGGTGGTTGCTTGGGTGGGCCTTGGGATTCTGTTCAGAAGATAATATTCTGGATTCTTTAAATAGGGCAGTTTTTATTAAGAAACTAGGTGAAGAAGCCATCCATTTAGCTCCCGCCTTCTCTTAGCCTGGGTTATTTAGTGGAAGCTAGGTCTAACTTCAATTGCATCTACTTTCTTGTGTAATTGTTCTCAACTACTATTCTTTTTTATTTTTTTGTGTAATCCTATCTCAGGGTATGCGGCTTATGGCAATGAGGCAACATATACTGGAATGTATGGCAATCCTGATTCGACATATACTGCACGGGCTTATCCTGATGCTTATAGCACTAATCAGGTTTGTTTACTTGCTTTATGATTGTTCTCTCATTTGTTTTTGATTTAACTACAACAATTTGTCTATTGAGTCACTAATGAAAATGAAAAAAATATGATTCCACAATTTAATTTCTTATTTCTTTTGTTTGAACCTCAGCTGTTTATTTTGCTTGATTAATGATCAACCCTTCGTCTCTAATTTCTTCTCTTCTATGTTGTTTTGCCATTTTGAATAATTCGCATCCAGTAGTTCCAGGTTTCCCTTTTTGTTTGTAGTAAGAAATTTAGTAGAATGACATGATGCTGCTCTTTAATACCTGTTGATATGTAGTTTGCTTCTACTGTTAGCATAACGCTAGCTGTGATAATCTCATCCAGTGTCACTTTAGATATTTTTGGTCTGGTTAGCCGGACATTCCTTCTTCCTAAACTTAGGTACCATTGTGTTTCAGATAATGGAACAACCGAGCTTTTGACATTAATATATATATTTTTTGTCAAAAAGAGTCAGATTTTTATTTACTATTTTTAATTGCCTTTTCCAAATCATATTTTTAAAAAGTATACTGCACAATGCAACAAGCAGCTCAGCCTGAATATGATATTGACATATCTGTGTTCTACTTTACAGCCTCACATGCACACTGGCGCCAATTCTCACTACATGAGTCAACCTGTTTCCTATGGACAATACGAGAGCCAGCACACCAATGTTCAAAGATGACTGCCAGCACAAGATAGCTTTGACTTGCCTGCCATCTCATTGTAAAAGGATAGTCGAAGAATCCACCAAATTAAGCATGTTATAGAAATCAATTGCATTGAAGTGCTGGAAGTGCTCATGTTAATGTTTTTTTCTTTGCTGGCTAATTTGTTGGAGCAAAATCTTTATCGCTTCACCATGTACTACCCTGATGATTCGTCAGTTAGTTCTGCAAATTGGTGGTGTTATTATTCAGTGACGATGATGCCTCTAGCCGTTTGTGTACATATAATTGAATAGCGACAGCAGGTTGCGTTAAATTATGCATGTGAATGCGATCATCTATATTCGCCGAGATCAAGATTTGCTGCTGTTGGACGGTTGCCTGCGACTACAACACTGAAATTTTGCAGAGGACATTTTATCTGTACGTTATGCATTTGTGTTCGAAATGAAGAAATAATAACACCTCTTTGCTCCAGGCAGGCGTTAAGCCATTCTCTTGCAGTTTGCAGATGTTTCTGAATGTAAAGTGCTAGCATCTGCTCGCTTTGCCTCTTTTTTTAGCAGTTCTCTTTTCTCAAAACAACGGGAGCATTTTTTTTTGAGCAAAAGTACAACTGTAGCATATAGCTGCAAGAAAAAGAAAACAAAGCGTCTACGACCCTAAAGCTAATTTCAATCCTAAACCGATCCATTGCAGCCCGCGGGCTGGTGGCTGTCTCGTCTCGGACTGACCTGGAGGCCCATATACTCTCATGTCTCGGTAGCCCACGAGAACTGAATTTTTTTTATTTTTAATTTTTTTTAAAAAAATTTACAATTCTAATTTTTTGTTTCGAAATATGACAGAACTAGTCGCCGACAGTGAGCGTTTTTTAAAAAACGCCCACTGTGTGGGCGTTATATGTGACGTGGCACAGGGCCGGCCGCCGCCGGTGCCGTCTTTTGCAGGCGGCCCACTGGCGCCCAAAAAACGCCTACTGCGTGGGCGTTTTTTGTTGACGAGGGGGCCACCTGCAAAAGTACGCGCTGTTTTGCGGGCGGGCCTCGGAGGGCGTTTTTTGCGCGCCAGGGGGCCACCTGCAAAACAGCGCGCACTTTACCTTGTCATGACCTTAGTAGCGAGGGAGCCGCCTGTAAAAGTGCACGCTGTTTTGCAGGCGGCTCCCTGGCGCGCAAAAAACGCCCACACTGCTCCGAGGCCCGCCCGCAAAACAGCGCGCACTTTTGCAGGCGGATCGGTCCCTGTGCCACGTCACATATAACGCCCACACAGTGGACGTTTTTTAAAAAACGCCTACTGTAGGCGACTAGTTCTGTCATATTTCGAAACAAAAAATTAAAATTGTAAAAAAAAATTAAAAAAGAGTAAAAATAAAAAAATTCGCGAGAACTCAGCAGAGCGGAGACGAGCGCTCGTGCGTTCGTTCGGAGAGTTTAGCACCACCTCGCCAGCGGAAGGCAGAGGCGCCGCGAGCTCCTGCTATAAGATGAGCCCCCCGTGCACCTTTGTTCAGTACTTACCTGGACGAGGTCGACGGGCGATCAAGAAGGCCCGTGGCATAGGTCAGTGGCCCTCATTGCACTTAGAGGGCGCGCTGGAGTGAACGTCGTAACTTGTGGCAGAGGGGTACGCGTTCGCGCGGCCCCCGCCAAATCCTAGAAATTAAGCTTCGGCCCTGGTTTTAGAGCGTTCTGTCATGCGAACCAGTTGGAGTCAAAATTTTGAAAAGGCCCTTGTACTATTGTCATGTTCGTTGGGTCTCTTTATGTCCCTTGTACTGCTTGTCTTTACCTGCTGCCCATGTGGAAAAAGTCGTTAGACTGCTGTCCATGTGGAAAAGGCTCAAATTATTTGATGACAATTATCCCAAAAAATGGCATTTCACAAATGTTGGATTATTCAGGATTATCACAAAAATGGTATTTCACAACTGTGTTTAGAACTGTTTCCATTTTTTTTGTTTTAGCAAAGTTATAAGAGGAACGTACGGAGTAGCTTTGTAAAGAAGGCATTCGAGTACCTACATGATTTAGAAGATACTAGCCCTCCTTTATATTTAAGAAATATCCTTATGGGGGCCATTAGGTTCAACGGAGGAGTAACCACAATAACAAGATTGAAGTCCTTATTGTTGCACCTTAATAAATAAATTCGGTTCTCCCCTTAAATTGTTTGAACGGATGACATCTATGAAAATCCGAAAACATTAAGGGAATTGGCCCTCTCTCTCTGCCGACGACGTCTCTGAGAACGGGGAGAAGGGTCCAGACTCCAGAACTGACTATGAACTAGTTAGTTTGTTTTTACTTCCGATGGGTGCTATAGTAAGTTGAGTCGATTTGCTTTTAGGCCATGGGTGTATTAATACACAAAATTGATAGTCAGATGGTAACCTGGTCCCGAGTCTTCTTTATATTTTTATAAGAGACAATTGTGCTTAAGTTTTCCCTATACTTCAAAAAGATTTATCGGCACACGGAACATAAGAATACGAAGAAGGCCATGGGAATCTTTGACATAACGAGTTTTCCTACTCACTTTGTTCTTTTTATAGTTTGGATGAAGTCAAAATTTATTGAATTCAATTCAAATGGCTATGAAATACGTTCAAATAGAGAACAATACCAACATTTATGTATTCAATTCGAATGGCTATGAAATACGTTCAAATAAAGAATAATAGCAACATATATGTATTCAGTTGCGTTAAAAAACATTTATGTATTCAATTTGAATATCTATGAAATATGTTCAGTGGATAATATAAATTGTAATGGTTCTTTTATATTAAATAGCTTGATCAAACTTGACACTTTGATTAACTTTTTGAGATTTTTTTCATAATACGTGTTAGTACTTCTAGAAAAGGAAAACTTATATGCCTGTCCGGGTGTGGCCCCGCCATGCCACCACCATTGCGCTACAACACTATGATTAGTAGTATTCGTCATTGCTCCCTCAACATCGATTATTTTGCCCCCCTAATCAACCCCAGTAAGTGGAAGTGGCTATCAAAGTTAGAGGTGGCTGTGTGAGGTGGGAAGGGGCAATATATAATAAGAGCGGAGGATGGAGATTGACATACGAGTATACATAATATCATCTTAACGAGTCTTTTTGAATATGGGTAGGGGCAAGTTATAGGTGAGATAAATGGTGACAGTAATCGTCGACGACGTGTTCAAATACAAGAGCTAGACGGGTAGGGCGTGGCCCCGACCGATGGTTTACTTTTTGAGACTTGATTGACTTAAGGGTGTTCGCAACGATCTGACGAGCTTGCTAGCGATTTGACATCCACGTTACCTCAAAAAGCTAGCACAACAATCCATCTCCCCAACCGTTCATGGCACCCAAAGCAACATGAGTATATTTTTTTAAATTTCTTTAATGGTATCGTGAGAAGAAGAATGGAGGAGAGAGAGAAGGACCTTTGAATGATGTGGACGATGTCATCAAGGCAAACAAAACAACACCTAGCGAGGAACTCGTCGCTAGTGTCAAGATTTTTCAACCCTTTCTACGTCAGCTAGCTCTGTTTGAAAAAAAAAAAACGTCAGCTAGCTTGGAGAAAAATGTTCGGACGCTCAGCTTTAGAGGTACAGCTGTTGAGCCACGTGAGAGCAAGATACTCCTACGTAGCACGTGGCAGCCTCGCGTGTGACGGGTACATTTTAAATCCACAACACGCCATCCGCCGCTGCATCGCAGCCGTCCAGCGCGACGGCCACACACGATCCGAGCATCCAGATGCCCGGGAAACGTGTCAGCGTTTCACGTCCAGGCGCCACCGCCCACCAACGTAACCGGCCCGGTCGCCGTCCATACCGTCGACTCGAACGACTCGAACCCACGGGTACCCCACCCAGCCGCGCTTCTTCTCACCTGGGAAGGGAAGGGAGGCACCGAGTCGAGACTCGAGAGGGCAAATCGAATTCGCCATGAGCATGGCTGCTCCGCGCGCGCCGCTGCCTCTCCCCCAGCTGGTGCTCTTCGTCGTCGCCGCTCTCCTCGCCGCCGCTCCCCTCCATAGGGCGGCCGCGACGGACGAGTTCGACGTCCGCCGCCACCTCTCCACCGTCACCAGGTGTGCTGCCGCTTGATGATCTCTGCCCGCTGATCTGAACTGAACTTGTTTTCTGCTGTGGGTTGGCGTGTTAATTGGGGTGTTATGTGCTCCATCGCGTTACTGGTGCGACTGGGCCTAGGGCATAGGGATTTTGGGGGGATTTTGAGGCTTGCCGGGGTTGGGGTGGGGGGGATTTTGAGGCTTGCCGGGGTTGGGGAGGACTGATGAACTGCCACCTCTACGTTTCGCTGGCCCCGAATCATCCGCAGCTTTGCTTCGGGCTGACGCTACTACTCTCTCCATTTTTTCCTTGAACGAGATGATCTAATCCCCTGGTGATGTCCAGGTATAATGTGGCTAGAGAGTCCAGTGGTGTCATCCCCGTGCCGTCGGTCCCGGACGGGTGCCGTGCTATTCACCTCAATCTAGTGGTAAGTTTGCTTCCCTACATTATGCTGTTTTTTTTCGCTGCCCATTTATAGTTCATGACTTCGTGTTGGTTCAGTTTGTTTTGAGGAAAATAACGTAACTATTTTCTTTCCATAATATGACTATATGACGCTAAGCACTCCTCTGAGTTTAGAAAAATACTAACGTGCAATGGACAAACTATTTTTATTTGAAGATAATTACGAATAAGAGATAAAATGATATAATCACAGAAAGGATTGCATATTTAGGTGGTATCCTGATATTATCCGTTTCTCTTTAACTAGGCAAGACATGGGACTCGTGCTCCTACCAAGAAGCGAATCAAGGAGCTGGACAGATTGGCAGTTCGGCTGGAAGCCCTTACGAAAGAGGCAAATCAGGGCCTTGATAGTGATTCTCTGAATAAGATTCCATCCTGGATCAAAGGATGGGAGTCACATTGGAAGGGAAGGACTAAAGGTGGTGAGCTGATTAGTGAAGGGGAAGAGGAGCTGTACAATTTAGCTATCAGAGTGAGGGAGAGGTTTCAAGATCTACTTGACGACGAATATCACCCTGATGTATATTCAATAAGAGCGACTCAGGTCAGCTTGGACATAACTTCTTTAATTTACTTCTGTATATATTCTCGCATCTAAAATCACCCTATATCATAAGCCCTCCTCCACTGTTGTTTTTTATGGAAGGGTCCTATTGTGGAAAACTGGAAATATTAATAATATACACAAAGTTAAATCTAACTACTCAGGATAATAGGTGAACCAGCAAAGTTGTTCCAAAATGACGCAGACACACAATCACAGTCATCAAATGTTGCTGATTTCTACTCTTTCAGCAGATTAACCATGTTTCAAAATGCAGGTTCCTCGAGCATCAGCTAGTGCAGTGGCATTTGGTTTGGGACTACTTTCTGGGAAAGGAAAGCTCGGACAAGGGAAGAACCGTGCCTTTTCTGTTCTGAGTGAGAGTCGTGCAAGTGATATTTGTCTGAGATTCTTTGACAGCTGTGAGACCTACAAGGTAATATTCATGGTAGCAGTAACATTTTTGAGGAAGAATAAGAAAAAAAAACGTTGGCAGATTTGCTAATGCAACTTGAATTTTTCTTGATATTTGAAGTATCCTACTCTGATCAAGCCTGTAGAATATCGGTAACAGAAGATAAATTGATAATAGCAATACCAAATGGTGCTACCATGTTGTGCTATTTAGTAGTTACTAAGCAATTTCATTCCTCATTATACGCGTTATTTTATCTGTTTCATACAATGCATCCACGCTTCTGTTTCACCTTTACAGCTTATTAGTTGCACTTACCGGCTTTCCTCCTCTTTCTATTTTAGAAAGGCTATTCACTCATCTTCATGTGTTTCTCCTTTTTTTTTGACTTGAAGTTAATTCTATGTGTATAGTAAGCTACATGTTGTTGAATAAGGAAAATTAACTTTGGGACCATTTCCAGGCATACAGGAAAAGGAAGGAGCCTGATGTAGATAAGAAAAAGGAACCAATTCTAGAGCATGTCACAGCTGCACTTGCCAGTCGTTATCACCTAAAATTTACAACTCAGGATGTTTCATCCCTCTGGTTTCTTTGTAAGCAGGTAAAGAGTGAAACATGGAAAAGGGGAACTGATGATTTCTGCCATATGTTTCGGAAGATACCTACCTGCTAGGCTCTAGAGTTAGATGTTAATAACCTTTGAATGTTTTCAATGCAGGAAGCATCTTTGTTGAATATAACCAATCAAGCTTGTGGGCTTTTCAATGAAGCTGAGGTAGGTTATCTCTGGACATCTATCGCGCCATGCTTCATGGTTCAAATTCTTGTTTATCTATCTGTAATGACAACTTTTTCCTTTATGTGCTCGGTGGACAGAAATGCTGCATAGATATTAGGCCTTGAATTTTCAATTTTGTAAAGTTTACTGCATTTTCAAATATTGTTCCATCTACATGAGGTGGTGTTGGTTATTATGCTTTGGAAAGTATAGATGATCTTTACTTGTTTTTAATAGTTGTATATTGTTGAGTTATTTGGTTTGTTCAAAGTACAAAAAAAAAGTAGTTTAATGCTCAAGTGATCCATGCAATTAAACCTCCCCATTTGGTAGACACTGAAATATTCTCATTCGGTCATTCCTCAACTTGAACTCATTGTTCCAATAATTGTTTGGTTAGTTGAGAGAAAACTCTACTGGGTCCAATCCTGACAGTAAATTCGAGAATTCTACATAAAGAAATGTGTCTTCAGCTAACAGATGACAAGTTTTTGATAGGCACCCTTGGTTTATCGTTCTTTCTTAAGCAATTTGTTATTGTGCTTTCTGACTTGTGTATATATACTTTTAAGTAACTCATTGTCTTAATGCTTTTGACTTGCTTTCCTTTTTTTAATTAATGTAAAAAAATTGTTCTGTTCAGGTTCGTTTTCTAGAGTGGACAGATGATTTGGAGGGTTTTGTACTAAAAGGCTATGGTGAATCAATTAACTATAGGATGGGACTGCCTTTGCTCAAGGATGTTGTCCAGTCAATGGAAGAAGCAATCATAGCTAGAGAAGGTAGATCCATGATTTCAGCAAACTAATTCTTCTCTTCAGTATGTGCTTCTTGGCAAGATAGCTACATAATCCTTGGTCTTGCAGAAAACCGCCCTGATGGTACCTATGAGAAGGCAAGGCTTCGATTTGCACACGCAGAAACTGTTGTTCCTTTTAGCTGCCTTCTCGGTCTTTTTCTTGAAGGTCCAGGTATGTTTCCACCTCTTCTCTTTGTCCTCTTCATGAGTTTCTTTCCTTGAGTTATATATTGATGATTGAATGCCTCATTTGACACATATAATCTATATGAACTTTTGACTGTCTAGACTTTGAGAAGATACAAAGGGAGGAAGCGCTGGACCTACCCCCTGTGCCACCGCAGGGAAGAAACTGGAAAGGCAGTGTTGTTGCACCTTTTGCTGGTAACAACATGCTGGTTTTATACCAATGCCCAAGCAAAATTTCGGATGGCAGCGGCCAAAATAACTCATACCTCATTCAAGTTCTACACAACGAAGCCCCAGTTTCAATGCCTGTAAGACTTATAATATAACTTCCTTTCTAGTATATGTGTTTTCTTCATCTATTTGTTCCACCCTGCTACAAGGATATAACTAAATTTGTAGACCCCTATTTTACTCCCCTAAATTTTGGGACCGAGAGGTATCTTGTAAAGTCAAACAATTTAATAATCTCAACCTAAAAGATGTTAACAGTTAACACGTACAGCAGATATTTCTTGCTTATACCTTCTGTAGAGGTACAACTGCTGAAAAATAAATATTTTTGGGCTTCAAATACTTGGACAGAGGGATGGGCAAACACAATCTCAAATAACTCTTGGAAATGCTTTCTATGTTTCATTTGTCTAAGTAGATGGCTTGGTCTAACCCAACTTTCTTGGGAGTAAAAGGCTCTGCCCCTCATTCAAGTTATTGTTATTGTATATAAGTAAACATTTTGCTTTCATTGTAGATACAGAGTCGTGTCCTCTGTAAACATAAACATTAAATACCCTAATGCATGGTTGCTAAGTTAGACCATTTGTATGCAGGGGTGCGGCAACAAAGATTTCTGTCCATTCGAGGAGTTCAAGGTAAACACAACATGGCCTCTGCATTCCTTTTTGATAGATGCCTCCTGTTTAAGTATCACATCCGGTCATAAAGGAGAAGATTGTCTGTGCCTATCTGTCCATTCTTTATCAACCTTGTCTGTGCCTACAGGAGAAGATTGTGAAACCGCACCTGAAGCACGACTATAACATGATATGCAAGATCAACCCCCCAGCGGCAATCCAGGAGCCCGCCTCGTTGCCCTCCAGAGTGTCCAATTTCTTCCTAGCACTCTTCTCGCAGAAAGGGTACCGCGTTGTGGCCGCTGAAGGCGTCGAGACCGAGCTGTAGGCCACACTAGCATGGTAGCAACCCTCTGCCACGGTGCTACCTCTCGCCGTCTGCTAGCAGCGAGCACGATCAGGGGATCAGACTAACCGATGCACTTGACCTGCGGTTTTTTTTTTTTTTTTTTTGTACGGGGTGAGTCGAATGTGTAGGACAGGAGGCGCCAGTTCAATTATAAATTCTGTTTCAATTCGGACTCCCTTACACGCACAAAGAAATGCACGTCGTCGAGGGGCGCGTGGCCGTGGCTTTGGCCGTTGCGGCCATGTCACTGTAGCTTGATAGCGTCCGTTGTACTAATGACACCTGTGGACTGTACTGTGTTATTTACGCCTCTGCTACAAACAAGTGAGGCTGTGTGATGAGTGTGCAAGCCTGTGACTCTGTGAGTGACTTTTCTGTGGAAAAATCCAAAAGAGGTTGACCAGATCCGACTCCGAGAGGCGGGTACCAAACTACTACTCCGTACCAACCACATCCCTAGAGCCTCGAGATCGGGTGTCCCGGAGCCACTCCACTGTCACGCTCCCACTCGACCAGACCTCACTACCTCAGCTCAGCTCAGAGGAAGGACGGACGGCGAGATGGCAAGCGGGGAACACGGCATGGGGGAGACGGTGCTGGTCACCGGCGCCAGCGGCTTCATCGGCTCGACCCTCGTTCGCGGTCTCCTTGGCCGCGGCTACAACATCCGCGCCGGCGTCCTCAACCCCGGTCAGTAGCACCGCACTATCCATTATCTTAAAAAAAAAAAAAAGCACCGCACTCTCCGGTTTTGCTTCGTGGTTATGGACAAGCGTCGCCATGATGTCGGGAGCTCATCGAGTGTGTGGTGGTGTGCAGATGACAGGGCGGAGACGGACCACCTCCTCGCGCTCGCCGCCGGCGCCGGGGACGGCCGCCTCAGCTTCTTCCGCTGCGACCTCCTGGACGGCGCCGCGCTGCTCGACGCCACGCGGGGGTGCTCGGGCGTCTTCCACCTCGCGTCACCCTGCACCGTCGACCCCGTCAAGGACCCCCAGGTATATACGCGTGCCGGTGCGGGTGCGCCGTAGTGCTAGCTGCCCCGACGCCGCCTGCCTGCTTGCCCATCCGTCCCGCACCCATCCCAACCGACCTGCTCCGTTCGTTCGCTGTTACAGAATGAGCTGATGGTGCCTGCGGTGGAAGGGACGCTGAACGTGGTGCGCGCGGCCAAGGACGCCGGCGGCGTGCGGCGGGTGGTGGTGACCTCGTCCATCTCGGCCATGGTGCCCAACCCCGGGTGGCCCGCCGGCGAGGTCCTCGACGAGCGTTGCTGGACCGACATCGACTACTGCGAGAAGAACGGGGTGAGCGTCGCCTACCTGCCAACTCCTGCTGCTTGGGTTCTTCCTTCCCAGTGAACTCATCTGAACTCTGAGTGAAAGGAAAACATTCTCATCTGAACTCTGAGTGAAAGGAAAACATTCTCAGTGAACGTCGACAGTGAAATCATCTGCAGAATTTTCAGGATGCAATGCAATGCAACCTCTGCGGAGCTTCAGTTCCATCAGCAATTTGTTGGCTGTTACTCCTATCTGGCGATGTCTGAGGTCCCATTTGGTTGTGCATGTAGGTTTGGTACCCTGCTTCCAAGGCACTGGCAGAGAAGGCAGCGTGCAAGTTTGCAGAGGAGAACGGGCTGGATGTGGTTGTGGTTAACCCGGGGACCGTGCTGGGCCACATGATTCCACCAGCCATCAACGCTAGCATGGCCATGTTTTGTCGCCTCCTTGATGGTAAGCATATTGTATCTAGTTCAGTAATAACCTGCACTATCTCTTCTTGCTAACGTTGGAAAATTTGTGATTTTGTTAGTCATCCATTTAAAAATGAGTGGAATTGTTAACTTATCATGCATTGTTTGTTCGATAAGCCCATGTCGTCATGATGGGTAGGAGTGCTAACTAAGGTTGTTTTTTTTTTTTTTTTTTTACTGAACTGGAGGGGTTTGCACCCCTGCTGCTAGCTCTGAACCTTTCCTTTTCTACTTGATATTCTACATGGCCAAATGTCCCTTCCAGACTCAGTTCAGGCACCAGCAGTGTGAGTTGATAAATAAACCACCAATTGACCATGCATTGGCATTGTGGTAACAAATACAATACCTACATGTATGTAATGTTCAGAACACTGTTCTTGCATGCTCCATATAGGAGTAAGTTTCTGCTTGTATGCAGGCTGCACAGAGGGGTATGCCGATTTCTTCATAGGGCCCGTGCATGTTGAAGACGTCGCCATGGCGCATATCCTGGTGTTCGAGAACCCGTCGGCGTCGGGGAGGCACATGTGCGTCCAGTCCATCTGTCACTGGAGCGACTTCGCCGCCAAGGTCGCCGAGCTCTACCCCAACTACAAAGTGCCCAAGTACGTGGAACCACAGATCGTTTCCAGTTTTCACCAAGAAAATCGTCTGAAATTTAGGTGTCGATCGTGATCAGTCTCTCACCTTGTGCTGTTTGCTTTACAATTGCCTGCAGGTTCCCTAAGGACACCCAGCCTGGGCTGGTGAGAGAGGAGATAGGGTCCAAGAAGCTCATCGCGCTGGGGCTTCAGGTCACGCCCATGGAGAAGATCATCAGGGACGCCGTGGAGAGCCTCAAGAGCCGAGGCCACATCTCCTGAATCCTGATGGATGGATGGCAGGATGGGCAGTGCTTGTGATGTGAGGCCGTCATGGACCTTTGCTAAGTTGCTAGCGTGGCTTGTAACTATAGTAGTAATAATGATGCCACCAGATAATGAATGATGATAATAAGATAGCGTTGGAACCGCGCAATCTGAAAAAGGAAACCGGGCTAATTCGATTTTCACTTCTTAATCATGAAGTTTCAGGTACCAAATTGGATTGGATCCTTATTGTGGCCGCTGCTGCTAGCTGGAAGCTGCAGCTGCATTTTACTCTCTGTGGTTCCTGTACCAGCTGCCCAGCAACAGCCACAGCAAGTTGAAGCGAACACATCCCTAGGGCAGTGCTTGTCGAAGATGAAGCCTATGTTTTCTAAAGGACAAACTCCAAATCACTCCTTCGAAACTCACTAATGTACAACCCCACAAACTAACATGATTTTTTTATTTCTTTACATACAAGGGAAGTTTCAATATAATTCTCAGTCTGATTTGTTCTCAAAATATCTTTAGCGACAAAAAATTAATAGTGTCACAGTTGTTGAATCCAGTAGCTGAAAATACATTTCAAGTAAAGCTTGTCGGTTGGTCAAATAAATTTAGAAAATATGCCTTTTTTAATCATGTCATTTCCTTAACCAGGAAACAAAAGGAAACTAGAGCTCACGTTGTAACTGGCACACGGTATGTTAAAAACGGTGGTGTCCATGGTTGGAATCTCATGCGCAAGCTGACTAGCAGAGGTGCAAATGTTCTTGCAGAAACGTTACTACAGCTTGGAGCTTCAGATTTAACCGGATCATTTAGGTCTGCCTTTCTTTTATCTCAAATAGAATAAACACCCACCCTTCAATCACCTGTTTTGATGAGTGTATCATGATAGGCTATATAAGCGAGATGTCCTGGAAGACCTCCTCTCTTGTCTCAGCAAGGGCTACATGTTCCAGATGGAGATGATTGTTACGGCTACTAGAAAGGGTTATCACATTGAAGAGGTATGCCACTGTGTTTGTAACACCTCTGGTGTTATATTAACTAAAATCCTGTCATGTCATCGTATGTATTGTAAAGCATTCATGTTTAGCTCAACCTTAATGTGCATCAACTAAAATAAATTTATATTTCATAGGTTGATTGTGTTTCTGGAATATTTTGTCACATGAAATAATAAAACCTTATTTTCAAATGTCATCCTAAATGCTTAGTTTATATTCTGTGTACTTGAGGTGTAAACCGTGTTTACATTAGTGTCAAGCATAGTGTATAAATCCAAGTCCAACCCTAAAAATGATTTCCACATTTGAAGTTGAATTTGGATTTCAAAGCTAATTTCCAAGTCTTGCAATTCAAATTTAAATTCAAATTGGAAAGCTATAAAATATTTTTTAAAAGTCAACTTGGTCAACCAAGGGTGTCTTTGGGTCATTGACATAAAAATGTCCTTGAATAATGTTTGTGATCACTAATGACCAACCAATTAATTTAGAAACCAAATCGAGTTTGAATTCGGTTTCAAAAACCCTTTATTTCAAAACCTGGTTTTACCCCCTTTTCTATAATTTAAAATCTATAAGGAATTTGGGAATGCTCTAAAAATATAGTTTGTAGATCTTGACAAGAGCTACAAAGTTGGTATATAAAGATTTTCAAGTTTTCAAAAATAATTTTAAATGAATTTGAAAATACAGTTTTTCAACAATTGTCCTCCTTTAATTTTAAAATTATAATTCAAAAATTATACATAATTTGGGAAAACTTTATATATGAAATATGTTTGGTTGTTAAAGTTAAACATTTCATATTTTTGAAGATTTTCAAGTTTTATTGAAAAATCAAAAGTAATTTTAAATGTTTATTTCTAGGGTTTTATTACCCTTTTGAATTTGAATTCATATTTCAAATTCTAGACAGAATTTAAGGATACTAGTTAAATAAAAAGTGTAGCTCTTGAAAAGTTATGAAAATTCTATTTTTGGAGATTTTCAAGTTCTTATACCAATTTTGAAGTAATTTGTTATTTTCGATAAATGGCATTTCTGTAATATTCAAGAACAGCACCGAGACCTATCGTCGGCCGCCATGGCCGGCTTCTCAAGCCGTGCTGCCGTCCACCGCCGCACATGCCACGGCCACCAGCTCTCCCCGACGCTCGAAGCACCCTCGCCGCGTGTCGCCCTTCCTGTCCTCGAGCTCTGGCTATAAATAGGGGCGCCGTGGCCGACTTCTTCTTCTTTCCCCCTGCCGCCACCGCCGACGACCTTGCTCCGCCGCTCCAATTTGCCGCCGTCGATCAACAGCTGTCCAATTGCTTTTGCCAGAAGCTCCGCCTCGACCTTGCGTTTCTTCTGAGCCAGCTAGTGCCCGCCCTTATCGACCATAGCGCCCGCACGCACGCTGTCATCTTCCTCGCGGCCGGTCGCCGAGCTGCCGCGAGCTTTCTCGCCGGCCACCACCGGCAAGGTTGAATATATATTTCCATTAACCCTTCTATCATGTTCTCCATCTTCTCCTGCCCCTCATGCGCATCTTGGCCGGCTTAATGGTGCACAGGAGTTGCCGTGACGCGGACCTTGCCGCCGGAGCATCGCTGCCGCCATTAGCGCCGCCGGTTACAGCTTGCCTCAGCCACTCCGAGCCTTCATCTTCGAGCGCACCCGAACCACAGTGAGCTCCTGCGTCCTTCCATGCCCTCAATTTCACCCCTCCTGTACCGTAGGGTCTGGCCGCCGTGGCTTGTCGCCGGCATGGCCATGCCAGCGCCGCCGCGCGCGTAGCCATCTTGGCTAGAGATCATGAGCGGCTCCATCTTGTGGCTTAGCGTGTTCGCCAGAGTGCCCCGCGGATGCCCATGCCCTCGCCGTCACCGGGGAGCTTTGTCACCGGCGTCCGCGCGCCGCCGCGCCGCCATGACCGACGCCGGCCATGCTCCAGAGCTCCGCCACCGCATTAACTACCTCATTAGGCTCGCCTCGTCGCGTAGAGCCCGTAGGTGCCAAGCTCGTCACCGGAGACCTCGCCGTCGGCGAGCAATCGCCAGTCAAAACCCGGCCGCCGCCAGTCAATGTCGGGAGGAATTTTCTTTTTCTTTTTCTAGAAAATGATTTAAATGCTATTTTATTTAGAAAATCATAGTAACTCATGTATAGGTCCAAAAATTCTAAAAATTTTTGTGTATGTTCTTTATGATGTCCTCTATGAAAGCATCTAGGCCCCTTAATGTGGTTTCGATGATTGATGACAATATTTACCATAACTAACGTGTGTTTTGCAGAAACATTGGTAAGTTAGGTCATGGTGATGGATACCATGGGCAATACGGATTTCATGCTCCCTTGACGATGAAAATCGTTTTGGTTTTCAAAGGATGGACGATAAGGTCAAGAATGGTTAGTTTCGATCGTCCATGGTGTTGGGTGACGTCGGATTAGTCGTTAGGACTTTGTTTTTCCTTTGGCCGTACTACTAAGGGGGGTGCAAACGGGTAGCTTGACCTAGATAAGTCTAATGGTTTAGGTGTGATGCACACTTGTGAAACTTAGCACTAGGTAACTACAAAAAGGCCCTAAGGTACGTTGGAGTTAAAGCCGTTCACAAAGATCGTCGAATTCGAAGTGGAACGGTTGTTTTAGCTGCACCGAACGCTGGACCGAAGAGGACCGGAGGCGTCCGGTCTATTCATTTGCGTGTGCAGCAGAATGTTTGAACGCACCGGACGCTGGGACAGTGAGTCCGGTGGTAAGCACCGGACGCGTCTGGTGCAACGCCGAAAATGATAACGGACCGGACGCCGGCCCGGACGCGTCTGGTGATACACCAGACGCTGTCCAGAAGCTATGTTTGCAGACCGAAACACCAGACGCGTCCGGTGTAATGCACCGGACGCGTCCGGTGGGTACGTAACGGCTAGCTGAGTTCGTTCGCGTATTTGAAAAATTGAACGGACCGGACGCGTCCGGTGCTGTGGACCGGACGCGTCCGGTGACCCCGAAAATCGTGGTTTGGAAGGTAACGGTTGGATTTGGTCCGTGGGGCTATAAATACATCTCCTACCCCTCCATACCAGGTGTCTTGCCTATTTTTCTTCAGCTGAACAACCTCTTTAGTGTCAAAAGAGAGGAAGAGCCCTAGTGAGGTGCTAGTGATTTGAGAATCCATTGATTAGCACTCATTAGTGAATCAAGAGTAGCAAGTGTGCATCCATCGTCTCATTAGGCTTTGCAAGGTCAAGTGAGAGCTTGTGCTTATTACTCTTGGTGATCGCCATCACCTAGACGGCTTGGTGGTGATTGGGAGTTTGGTGATCATCCGGCGAAGCTTGTGGATGACCCAACTCAAGTTGTGAGCGGTACTTGGCGATTCACTGCGTCGAAGCGACGAAGAATCAGCCCTTAGAGAGCACTTGATCCTTGCGCGGATCAAGGGGGAGTGATACCCTTGCGCGGGTGCTCCAACGAGGACTAGTGGGGAGTGGCGACTCTCCGATACCTCGGGAAAACATCGCCGAGATCCTTTCTCTTTACATTCCGCATTTACTTTCTATTATTTATATTCTTGCAATTTACATTCATAGAATTGTCATGCTAGAATAGGATTGGAACTAGGGTGCTAAACTTTAAGATAGATTTTACAAAGCACTTATAGGCACAAAGGGTGAAGTTGGGCTTATAGAGTTTAATTTCGCAAGAAAATTTAGAATTAGCCCAATTCACCCCCCCCTCTTGGGCATCTTGATCCTTTCAAGTGGTATCGGAGCCGAGTTGCTCTAAATTAGGCTTAACCGCCTAGAGTAAAGATGTCTCATGGGGATGGACCACCGCCTATGTTCGAAGGCGATGATTTTCCTTATTGAAAAGTCCGAATGGAGTCTTATTTAGAAGCTCAACATGCTCTATGTCTTAGAGCCACCACCGAAGGTTTTCCAAAACCTAAGGAAGGCGTTCCTCTTACACCTAATGAGGAGGAGCAAGAAAAATGGAGTGCAAAAGCCAAAAATCACATATTTAGAGGCATTTGCAAAGATGTGTTTAACCGTGTGCGAAATCACAAAAACGCCCATGAACTATGGACGGAACTTTGTGCACTCCATGAGGGAACAAAGAGTGAGCGTGAGGAGCGCTATCATCTTGTTATGCGCAAATTAAATGCATTTGAAATGAAAGCTAATGAAAGCGCCAATGAAATGTACTCACGTTTGAACATTCTTATAGAGGAACTAAATGGACTTGGGCTTAATCAAATGTCGCCATCCGATGTTGCAAGGAAGATTCTTTGTGTTCTTCCCATTGAGAAGTATGGCCACATTGTCACCGTGCTTCACCAAGGAGATCTTTTCAATGCCACCCCGACACAAATATTGGGAAAGATCAATGCTCATGAGATGTACATGCACCTCACTCCCGAGGATGGTGCATCATCCAAAAAGAAGGACTTGGCCCTCAATGCTAGCCGTCAAAGAAAGGGCAAAGAAAAGATCTCCTATGACAATTCAAGTGATGGTGAAGTTGATGACTCAAATCTTGCTCTCATGGTCAAGCAAACCACCAAGATGATGAAAAAGCTAAACAAGAATGGCATCAAGTTTGATAGCAAGAAGAAGAAGTTCTTCACAAGTAGCAAGAGAAAACCCATCTCCGAGATGGAGTGCTATAATTGCCACAAGCTTGGTCATCTTTCTCATCAATGCCCGGAGCCTCCAAGGGACAAGTACAAGAAGAAGGGCAAGAACAAGAAAGATGATACAAGTGATGATGATGATGAGCAAGAAAAGAAAAAGAAGGAAAAGTTTCACAAGAAGGAGTACCATAAGAAGAAGAATGGAAGGGCTTATATTGTTGGTGATTGGCTCACCGATATTGAGTCTTCTTGTGGGTCATCCGATGATGATAGTGATGATGAGAAGGTTGCCGCCATAGGCATTGGTTCTTCACCGCCACCACAACCACTACCATTTTTCTCATCCTCTACACATTTTTGTCTTATGGGCAAAAGTGACCGGAAGGTAGATCCTAAACATGAGGATAGTGATAGTGATAGTGATAGTGATAGTGAAGACGAATTTGAATCTCCTTCATATGATGAACTTGTGAAGTTGCTAAATAAGTACACTAAAATCATTATCAAGACAAGAGCTAAAAACGATGAACTTGATAGTGAAAGTACCTCTCTTATTGAAAAGTATGATAAATTAAAAGATACTAGTGATGAGCTAAATGAAAAATTTGATGTTGTATCTTCCAAGTTTAAAGAACTAAAAGCCTCTAAAAGGGAGCTAAAAGAAAACTATGATAAACTTGAGAAGAAATACAATGAGCTCAACACTAGCTATGATGCTTTAAAAGAGAAGTACACAACTATCAAAATCAATCATGATAATGTTGTTGTTGCTTATGATATTCTTGCCAAAACACATGATGCTTCTAACAATGTTGTTAAGATTGATATAGCTACATCATGTGATGACTTGCTTGTAGAGAGCATTGAGCAAAGCTCTAGTGACAAGGGCAAGAAAGTGGTTAAGGCCGAGAGCTATGATGACTATGCTAAGCTCAAGAATGAAAATGAACAACTCAAGAAGAATCTTGAACAAGTTAAGGCCATCAACACAACTTCCATAAAAAACCTTGATCATGACAAAGAGTCAACACTTGAGTACAAGTCACTCCTAGAAGAGAACAAGAAACTCAAGCAAGAAAAGGAGCATCTCAAGGTAGGATTAAGCAAGTTTGCCAAAGGCAAGTCACTTCAAAGTGAACTCTTGATGAGCACCGTAATGAAGACCGATAGAAGTGGCATTGGGTACAAGGCACATCAAGAAAAGCAATTAAAAGCCAAGCAAACAAGTCTACACAAGCCAAAGCCAAAGCCAAAGAGATGCTTTGAGCGTGGACAAGAAGGTCACTTTGCTCATGATTGCAAAACTCCCTCACCACAATCCTTGCCTAAGCATGCTAGACCTTTTGCTTTCAATGCTCACTACTTGCTAAGAAAGGATGCAAGTGGTAAAATGAAAGTCACATTCTTAGGTCCTCTCAACAAGAATAGGCCAAAAAAATTTGGGTTGCAAAGTCACTAGTTGAGAAAGCAAAGGGCCCTCATCAAGTTTGGGTCCCTAAACAACAAGCTTGATCTATTGTGTGTAGGTGAACTACAAGACCGGTGGAAGTCATTGGGTTATTGATAGTGGTTGTACACAACACATGACCGGTGATCCTCGTATGTTCACCTCACTTGATGATGGAGACCAAGATCAAGACAAGATTACATTTGGTGATAACTCAAAGGGCAAAGTCAAAGGGTTGGGCAAGGTTGCTATATCAAATGATCACTCTTTATCAAATGTGCTTTATGTTGCACCTTTGAGCTTTAACTTGCTATCCGTTGGTCAATTATGTGATCTTGGCTTCCAATGCTTGTTTGATGAGAATGAAGTGATTGTTACCAAGAAAGAAGATGCTCAAGTGATATTCAAGGGTTTTAGATACAACAATCTCTATCTAGTGGATTTCTCCTCCAAAGATGCAAGCTTGAACACATGTTTTTTCACCAAAACCTCTCGTGGTTGGTTGTGGCATAGGAGGCTAGCACATGTTGAAATGAGTACACTTAAGAAGCTCTTGAAGAAAGATTTAGTGAGAGGCTTGAAAGATGTAAAATTTGAAAAGGACAAACCTTGTAGTGCATGTCAAGCCGGCAAGCAAGTTGCAAACACTCATCCAACCAAAGCTTTCTTGTCAACATCAAGAGTGCTAGAACTTTTGCATATGGATTTGTTTGGACCAACCACATACAAGAGTCTTGGAGGAAATCTATATTGTCTAGTGATTGTTGATGATTATTCAAGGTACACTTGGACATTCTTTCTTCATGACAAAACCAAAGTGGCAAGTTGCTTTAGGAAGTTTGCAAAGAGAGCTCAAAATGAATTTGATGTCAAGATCAAGAAGATAAGAAGTGACAATGGGAAGGAATTTGACAACACACACATTGAAGTCTATTGTGATAAAATTGTGATTAAGCATGAAGTATCATCCACTTACACACCTCAATAAAATGGCATAGTAGAGAGGAAGAATCGGACACTCATCACACTTGCAAGAACCATGCTTGATGAGTACAATACACCGGAGAACTTATGGGCCGAAGCAATCAACACCGCATGCTATGTATCCAACCGGTTATATCTTCACAAGTTCCTTTGCAAGACCCCCTATGAGTTGCTAAATGGGAAGAAGCCGGATGTCTCATACTTTCGGGTGTTTGGTTGCAAATGTTACATCTACAAGAAAAGGCAACACCTAGGGAAGTTCCAAAGACGTTGTGACATTGGTTTTCTTGTTGGCTACTCATCAAAATCCAAAGCATACCGTGTATTCAACCATGCCACCGGCTTGGTAGAAGAAACATATGATGTGGAGTTTGATGAATCTAACGGCTCCCAAGGAGCAATTGAGAATCTTGATGATGTAGGTGATGAACCATTGAGGGAAGCCATGAAGAACATTCCCGTGGGAGACATCAAGCCTAAAGAGGATGATGAAGATGGTGTGCAAGTCATTCACAAGCCCTCTTCCTCATCAAATGTGTCTCAAGATGAAGATAAAGATGGGAGATACGAACATGAAGATACTCATGTCTCCCATGAACAAAGAGAGACACAAGCTCAAGATGTTGAAGCTCCCCGATCATCCCCTCAAGTGGTTGAAAGAAGAAGTGCTCAACTTTAAGCTCATCCTCAAGACCTCATCATAGGGAGTCCTTCAAGGGGTGTAATGACAAGATCACAAAGAATGGCTAACTTTATTGAACATCACTCTTTTGTTTCTTGTGTTGAACCTAAAAGTGTAGATGAAGCTCTCAAGGATCCGGATTGGGTGAATGCCATGCATGAAGAATTGAACAACTTCACCCGCAATCAAGTTTGGACACTTGAAGAGCGCACCAAGGACACAAGAATCATTGAAACCAAGTGGGTGTTTCGTAACAAGCAAGATGACCAAGGCAATGTAGTAAGAAACAAGGCAAGGCTTGTGGCCAAAGGTTTCTCTCAAGTTGAAGGCTTAGATTTTGGAGAAACTTTTGCGCCGGTTGCAAGACTTGAAGCCATCCGTATCCTCCTTGCATATGCTTCACGCCATGAGATGAAACTATTTCAAATGGATGTGAAGAGTGCATTCGTAAATGGTTTCATAAATGAGCTTGTCTATGTTGATCAACCTCCCGGGTTTGAGGACCCTAGATATCCTAATCATGTTTATAGGTTATCGAAGGCACTATATGGACTTAAGCAAGCCCCAAGAGCTTGGTATGAGCGCCTTCGGGACTTCCTATTTGAGATGGGGTTCATCATCGGGAAGGTTGACACCACACTATTCACCAAGAAGCACAATGGAGAAATCTTCATTTGTCAAGTGTACATTGATGACATCATCTTCGGCTCAACAAATGAAGAAGAATGCAAGAGATTTGGTGACATGATGTCAAAAGAGTTCGAGATGTCTATGATTGGTGAGCTCACCTTCTTCCTTGGCTTTCAAATCAAGCAATTGAGAGAAGGAACCTTCATATCTCAAGAGAAATACACCAAGGACCTTCTAAAGAGGTTTGATATGAAGGATTGCAAGCCAATCAACACACCCATGGCATCAAATGGGCATCTCGATCTTGATGAGGGAGGTAACTCGGTTGATCAAACTCTTTACCGTTCTATGATCGGTAGTTTATTGTACCTTACCGCATCTAGGCCCGACATCATGTTTAGTGTATGTATGTGTGCTCGCTTTCAAGCCGATCCTAAGGAAGCTCATTTAAGTGCCGTAAAAAGAATCCTTAGGTATCTTAAGCTAACCCCAAGCATTGGCCTATGGTATCCCAAAGGAGCAAGATTCCAACTTGTTGGCTATTCCGATTCGGATTATGCCGGTTGCAAAATTGATAGAAAAAGCACATCCGGAGGGTGCCATTTGCTTGGGAGGTCACTTGTCTCTTGGTCATCTAAGAAGCAAAATAGTGTTGCTTTGTCCACCGCCGAGGCGGAATACATTGCCGCGGGGGCTTGTTGTGCACAAATTTTATATATGAAGCAAACCCTCCTTGACTATGGAGTCAACCTCGGTCAAGTAACACTATTGTGCAACAATGAAAGTGCCATTAAAATTGCTAATAATCCGGTTCAACACTCACGTACTAAGCACATAGATATCCGCCACCACTTTCTTAGAGATCATGTCTCTAAAAGGGATATATCTCTAGTTGGTGTGAGAACGGAAGATCAACTTGCGGATATCTTCACTAAGCCCTTGGATGAATCAACCTTTTGTAGGTTGAGAAATGAGCTAAATATTCTTGATCTAAGCAATTTCATTAAAAGATAAATGTGTCGTCAATTGCATTGCATTGTGATATAGTGCATATTTAAATACTTGTAATGCACATAGGACTTGTCTAACATGGTTAAGATAACCCTCTTTAGAGGTGTGAAGAAGCTTACCCTTGGTTCAAACTTGACAAGTCGACTAGATTCAAATTCTTATCGCATTGCATATGCATGATTGTTATTTGTCGTTTGGTTCCTCGCTCGATCTTATTGCCTATTTTCATAAAAACCTAAGTATATGGTAAGCCTATGGCAAAATAAATAAAAAATTGAGGGTTTTCGAGTAAGGTTCTCATACTTGTTCCAACTAGTGTTCATTTGGATCTTATTTGAGTTGGAACAAAGTTGGAAGAAAGCGTCACGAAGTTTGGGGCCCAAAATCCGCAAAATTTGAGTACCGGACGCTGAGACCTAACGCACCAGACGCTGCCCTCGGCGTCCGGTCAGTTCAGCGGCCAGCGTTTTCTGAAATCTAAAGACCAGACGCTGCACAGTAACCCAGCCGCGTCCGGTGCCGGATGACAGGACGCGTCCAGTGTGGTCGGGCAATAGTTGTAAATTTTTTCAATGCACCGGACGCTGGAACCCTGCGTCCGGTGCCTCACACACGATGCGTCCGGTGCTATCGAGACTTCGCGGGGTTCTCTGGACCGCGTCCGGTGTCCGGACCTGCGTCCGGTGCATAGGACCGGACGCGTCCGGTGCTCGGTTGACGGGCGTATTTAAACCCGACAAGTGGACCCCTTCGCGCTAGGGTTTCCGCACCGCGCCGCGCCGTCACTCGCCCCGCGCCCGCGTCCGCCGCACCACGCCGCCGCGCCGTCATCGCGCGCCCGTGCCCCACCGCGCCGCGCCCACTCCGCCGCGCCGCGCCGTCGCCGCGCCCGTCCGGGCCCGCGCTCGTCGCGTTCGCCCGCGCACCACGCTCGCCGCGCTCGCCCGCGCACCACGCTCGCCGCGCCTGTGCACTGCCTCGTGCCGCGCCCGCGCACCGCCTCGCGCCGTCATACGCCGCGCCGTGCTCTCCGCGCTCGCGCACCGCCTCGCGCCGCCGTGGTCTTCTTCCCCTTGCCGTGGTGCCACACCATCCTCTCGTGCCGCTGTTGCCCGAGCTCCCACGACCACCGCGTCGCTGCCCGCTCTCTCGACATGGCTCGTTGCAAAAGAGTCGGTCCCAGTGGTGATGGTAGAGACGACAGTCCTCCTCGTCCTTCTCGCATCCCTGCGACGGTAAAAGGCAAGTCAAAGATGCTTGCCACCAAGAAGAAGAAGAGGACCAGAGAAGAGAGTGAAGCACAGACAGCAGAGGCAGTGGCAGATGCAGCTGACAGAGCTTGCCTGGGTGGCAGGCATGGAGTTGTGATTCAGGAACCATCAGTTTCTCCACAGTCACAGCCAGAGCAGCCAGAGGAGTCGGTTCCGAGATGGTACCCTACTCATCGTCGCTGGCAGTATGATCGACCTGCTTCAGGTACATCTCATCTTCGACAGGAGTCAGTCCCCTCAGTTTCACCTCAGGGACGTGGGGGCGTTCAGTTAGAGTCCCTGCAGTCAGGCATCTGGACCTTACACATCAGGGCACCAGGAAGATCAAAAGCCTACGATGTGTCCCTCTGAGCGAGTGGTTCCCCAGGGAGAGGCAGCATGGAGTCGAGTACTTCCACACTGCCGTGCACGAGGACTTCTATAGGGCCTACGTCGACACTCGTGCACCCTTCACTGCCATGAGAGAGATTTCAGTTCAGGACTTTGCCAGGGTTGTCGGCGACCAGTTTCTTGAGTACCTCTCAGCGCAGCCCGGGCTTCTTGACCTCATTGGCAGGACTGGCCACTACGTACCAGAGTGGGTCAGAGAGTTCTACGCCACAGTATGGATTGCACCAGATCATACAACTATTCACTTCAGTTACTTGGGAGAGAGGCGAGAGCTCAGTAGTGCAGAGGCCCGTCGGATTCTCAGGCTAGAGTACCAGCTTGTCCGCCTGCACCAGATCTGCTTTCCTGATCTGGACCCTCCTCGTCGACCACACGCCGGTGTACTCCCCTCAGCCGCAGATGTCCGAGATATCTTTAGGGGAGACTTTGGTGACGGATCCGGCAGGATGACCAAGGACCTCACCCCTACAGCTCGAGTCCTTGAGTCGATAGTCAGGAGGACTATTTTACCCAGAGAGGGACAGAGAGAGTCACTCACACGTCTTCAGCAGTGGGTTCTGTCCCATCTTATTCGGAAGATTCCTTTTGACCTCTGGGACTTTATACTCTGTGAGATCGAGGATGTGATCTATGAGGGTTTCAAGACCAAGAGGAACATGCACTATGCACACTGGCTTACCTTCTTGGTCTACCACGGCATCAGGCCCACTCCTCCTGCAGAAGTTGAGACGTACCAGACCTCCACCAGCGCTTTCCCGAGGTACGACGCTACCCAGCTCCTCAGGTCAGCCACTGCAGTGCCACCTATCCGGCAAAGCCACAGGCCACCAGTGCCAGAGACAGCTGCAGAGCAGGATGCTACGATTGCAGAGGTTGGAGCTGCAGAGGAGGCACAGATGGCAGCACAGGAGGCAGCGGGGGTCGAGTTTGACTCTGATGACTCGGAAGACGAGGACTTCATGATTCCTGAGTACGTCCCCCGCCATCACGACACAGAGGCCAGTGGATCTGGGTCAGCTGTAGCTTCGCTACTTGAGCGTCTGACTGCACATCAGGAGCGTGCTGATCAGCGGTTTGAGGCAGCCATGGCCCAACAGAATGCAACTATCACAGAGATCCGTGGCCGACAGGATGCCTTCCAGCAGGAGCAGCTGCGGATTCAGAGGGAGTAGCTTGACTTCCAGAGGCAGCAGGCCGAGTTTTAGAGGCGGCAGGCTGAGACCCAGAGACAGACGATACTCTCTCAGCAGCAGATGTTTGGTTTGATAGCCCATCTGTTTCAGCACACTGGAGCTCAGCTGCCATAGGCTCAGTCTTTACAGCAGCCACCACAGTCTCAGGCACCCGGACCTTCTTCTCCAGCTATACAGGTGCCGCAGCAGTTCCAGCTCTCACCCCTGCACCAGGGCTTTTCACCGATAGGGTCTGGACAGCTCTTCACTCCAGCTACAGGGTTAGACACTCTACAGGCTACCTTCAGTGAGATCACGGGCCACCCTTCACCGACGTTCACTTCTCTAGGCCCGTCGACTTCTACAGTATCTGTTCCTCAGCTCCCGACCCAGCCTGTGCCAGTGACAGGGGCAGGTACCACTGAGACGGTACCATCGTCGATAGCTTCCTCAGAGGCCCCCCCAGTGCCTTCAGTACAGCAGCTTCCAGGCATTCCAGAGCCTTCTTCTCAGTCAGCTGCTGACCCTTCCCCCGAGGCCGTAGCACCGACCCAGACCGCTTCTCCGTCAGCTACACCGTCAGAGGGTCAAGGTGCTACAGGTCAGCTGAGTCCCGCATTGAGTTCCGATGATCCCGATCAGTACCTTGTGACACCTCGACCTTCGGCGACTGGCACGTCTTCTCCTCCTCCTTCCTCAGATCTTTAGTTTTTGGTACTTGATGCCAAAGGGGGAGAGAGAGTATGTTGAGTTTCAGGGGGAGTTAGTTATATAATTATGTATTCTTGCACTCTTTATGTTTCTGGTTGTTTGTGTGATACTCCCATCTGCATCATATTTGCTTATGCATTTGTTTATGATATATGTGACATGGTTATGACTTTCTCATGATATTTATATATGTCACTCGTTGTGCTTGACTCATATGTGTTTTTGCTTCCGCGTTTGTACTCCGATTCCATATGAGCTAGCGATATATATGTTGTACTAACTCTTCATGCAGACAATATGAGTACACTATGTTGGCTTGGTGTCATATGAGTCACTCTAATCCTTTGTTCTTATTCTCAAAGGCTCATGTGAACCAAGCATAGTTGAAAACCTCACTAAAAATCTCCATACTCAAGAGGTTGTCATTAATCACCAAAAAGGGGGAGATTGAAAGCATCTAGGCCCCTTAATGTGGTTTCGATGATTGATGACAATATTTACCATAACTAACGTGTGTTTTGCAGAAACATTGGTAAGTTAGGTCATGGTGATGGATACTGTGGGCAATACGGATTTCATGCTCCCTTGATGATGAAAATCGTTTCGGTTTTCAAAGGATGGACGATAAGGTCAAGAATGGTTAGTTTCGATCGTCCATGGTGTTGGGTGACGTCGGATTAGTCGTTAGGACTTTGTTTTTTCTTTGGCCGTACTATTAAGGGGGGTGCAAACGGGTAGCTTGACCTAGATAAGTCTAATGGTTTAGGTGTGATGCACACTTGTGAAACTTAGCACTAGGTAACTACAAAAAGGCCCTAAGGTACGTTGGAGTTAAAGCCGTTCACAAAGATCGTCGAATTCGAAGAGTTACAGTTGTTTTAGCTGCACCGGACGCGTCCGGTCTATTCATTTGCGTGTGCAGCAGAATGTTTGAACGCACCGGACGCTGGGACAGTGAGTCCGGTGGTAAGCACCGGACGCGTCTGGTGCAACGCCGAAAATGATAACAGACCGGACGCTGGCCCGGACGCATCCGGTGATACACCAGACGCTGTCCAGAAGCTATGTTTGCACACCGAAACACCAGACGCGTCCGGTGTAACGCACCGGACGCGTCCGGTGGGTACGTAACGGCTAGCTGAGTTCGTTCGCGTATTTGAAAAATTGAACGGACCGGACGCGTCCGGTGCTGTGGACCGGACGCGTCCGGTGACCCCGAAAATCGTGGTTTGGAAGGTAACGGTTGGATTTGGCCCGTGGGGCTATAAATACATCTCCTACCCCTCCATACCAGGTGTCTTGCCTATTTTTCTTCAGCTGAACAACCTCTTTAGTGTCAAAAGAGAGCAAGAGCCCTAGTGAGGTGCTAGTGATTTGAGAATCCATTGATTAGCACTCATTAGTGAATCAAGAGTAGCAAGTGTGCATCCATCGTCTCATTAGGCTTTGCAAGGTCAAGTGAGAGCTTGTGCTTATTACTCTTGGTGATCGCCATCACCTAGACGGCTTGGTGGTGATTGGGAGTTTGGTGATCATCCAGCGAAGCTTGTGGATGACCCAACTCTAGTTGTGAGCGATACTTGGCGATTCACCACGTCAGAGCGACGAAGAATCAGCCCTGAGAGAGCACTTGATCCTTGCGCGGATCAAGGGGGAGCGATACCCTTGCGCGGGTGCTCCAACGAGGACTAGTGGGGAGTGGCGACTCTCCGATACCTCGGGAAAACATCGCCGAGATCCTTTCTCTTTACATTCCGCATTTACTTTCTAGCATTTATATTCTTACAATTTACATTCATAGAATTGCCATGCTAGAATAGGATTGGAACTAGGGTGCTAAACTTTAAGATAGATTTTACAAAGCACTTATAGGCACAAAGGGTGAAGTTGGGCTTATAGAATTTAATTTCGCAAGAAAATTTAGAATTAGCCCAATTCACCCCCTCTTGGGCATCTTGATCCTTTCACTCTACATAGGAAAAATATGAAATGCCAAATTTGAGTACTTTTTGCATAAGTTAAAATTAGCCCTTTTAATTGAAAATGCACCTTCAATAATTTTTAATAAATAAAATAATTGGCTTTTATTTCTAAAAATTGTTTTGCCATCTAAATAGACTAAGAGCTTTTCAAAATAAAATTTTGAGCTCAATTAGAGAACTTTAATTTTTTATGCCTTTATTTTATGCTTTTAAATAATTAATTAACCACTTTAATCATGTTTAATCATTATAGGGTTGTTTGACTTTGGGATTGATTAATGACCTTGGTCATTAACCCTAATGACCTTTGGCACTTTAATTAATTATTTGCGCTTACCTTAATCATGTCATTAGGGTTTAATCGATGTTATTTCATGTGCTTAAATAATGTCATTAAAGATGTAGTTAACCCTAACGGACTTAGTGAGTAAGTTTTGTTGGCTTGCAGCTTTATCGTGAAGGAAAGTTGTACTCAAGCCTTTAAACTGGTCATGCATCCATTGAGCATCATGTTTACTATTCCATCATGTTGAAGCATATGCTTTTATCGTATAGTTTCCGTTAACGGAGAGTTCAACGTTGTCGCCCCAGATCCGAAGGAAGAGCAGACTCAGGAGATTGGAGTTGATCCAGAGCCCGAGACCGTCTACCCCGAATACCAAGGCAAGCCCCGGATGCATTTAAACCCTTCCTTGATTTTATAAAAGTTTTATCGCTTCCTTATGAAATGCTGCATTAGGGATTAGGAGTTGAGTGAAAATCTACAGATTGCATTACCTGCCTTACTTCCTTATTCCTTGTTACCTGTTAGCTGGAGTATGCATAGTAATGCTTAGCCCTCCTGAGTTAGATAAGTTTTCAATAAGTAAAAGAATGAAAAAGATGAGGATGGCTTTATCTGTGGAAACATGACGATAGTTAATAAATCGAGTCCGGACGGCTAACTTGCATTGGGAATGGAGTCCCTCTGTAGTGTTTCCGTCTGTTGATGCCCTAGGCCCTGTGTCAATGATGATCTGGTGATATCGATAAATTATAAAATCCACATGCATGAAGTGGTATACAGTGGGCCAGAGTCCCCACATATGTCATAGTATGTTATACTATGGGTTTAAGTTCCCACGTATATCGGTACACTGGGTCAAAGTGCTCATGTGTATCATGTGGTGATATATGGCTGTGGTTGTTATCCCGGTATATCTGTGATCTGGTATGCATTGGAGTTAAAGTCTCCGGTATCCCAGTGATCTGGGTCCCAGCTGGGGTATGAAAATGGATTCGAATCGCCGTTGCTTCTCGGAGAAGAAGACTCGATCGTTGTTCATCATCGTAGTAACAACTTGAATGAAGATAAGGTATCAAAATGAGGTTGGTTGGTAATTCGGATCTAGAGCAAGACAACTTTACTATTTGTAATTGCTTTTCCGTAAAAATTCTTATCTCTTGCAAGCCTTACCTTGTCCCTCTAGCCTGCATTTCCTGAGTCTTCACCCCTTTTCTTTCGTTGGGTCAGTCTTGTTGAGTACTTTTGTACTCGGGGTTTGCTGAACCCTTGTTGCAGGTGAGTCCCATGAGCAGGAGTGCTACGCATCCTGTTGCATGACCGTCGTCGAGGAAAGTGACGACGAATAGGATGTCTCGCTCTTGGGCAGAGCATATAATCAAGGTTTTTGTAATAAGTTATATTGTTACTCCACTGCTACTATGGTTCGTATTAATCTAACTTATGGTTTGTAAGTTTAAACTGAATGGTTTATAAACTTATGTTATTATAATCCTTCCGCTATTTTACTTCGATGTATATTTTTTGTATAAAACTGTTGTAATACTGCAATGTCTCTTTGTAATGATTGATCCTGCTCGGAGAATCGTGGATTATTCGGAATTTACCCGACAGACCTTTTAAGTATTATGGAACACATTTCTGATTATTTAGAGTCTATTTAGACAATAATCATATGTGTGGGTCATATGATTTAGGAGGTTCTGCTACAGTGTTGCCTCATTTCTTATCCAGTAATATTGGATCATCTCAACTTTGGTAAAATATTAATTGTCCTCTCCTCTCCAAGTTCCAATAACGTTTGTTGACAGGGTATTTGGAATTTCAAAACTTGGTGGGTCCGAGATAGTTGAATATTTGAAAGGCTTTGTTTATATGCTGCTCACAACATGATTGAAGGTATAATATAGGTTTAAGTCCACTTTACACCCTTCAACTATCGTAAAAGTTCATATTTTAACCTTAAATTTTAAAATCGGATAACATTGGCTTTCCAACTTTCGAAAAAGTTCACTTTTTAACCTTTGCGGTTTTCCAGACGGTGCATGGCACTGTTCTGCCATATGGCAGCCTCTGGTAGGCCGTGCATGACACTATTTGTGGTGCTGACTTCAGCACTCCTTTTTATTTTATGAAATTAATATCTTTTTATTCAGAGCTCCAAATATAGCAAATAATATATCAATTTTGATCATCTCGACGAGCTCTTTGCAGTGGTGTACTCCGTTTTATTGTTTGAGATAGTCTTATTTTATAAAAAATTTAATATTTCTAAAAAACAAGTGAGAATAACAAAACTCGTGAAATAAAAATTTATTTAAACATTTTAATTTCATGCTAAACTTTTTGTACAGGTTGATATCATCATAAAGCAGTTACAAATCAATTTTCATAATTTTTAGATATTTATTTTGGCCTACGAAAATCATAGAATTTGCATTTATTAATTAAAAGATAATTTTAAAATATACAAAAACTATTCATTTTCTAGGTTTCATATTTTTTCTAGACAGAGTACATCATGAAGAGGCTACACAAAAATTTTTATGACATGCACCAATAATTAGTTATGAAATAAACAAATATCAGTACTATGAAAAAATATAGAAGTTACTGTTTAATGAAACAGCCTCCAAACTTACCCAAGGTTGAAAAGTAAACTTTTTTAAAAATAACTTACCCAAGGTTAAAAAGTGAACTTTTTTAAAAATAAAAAGACCAATGTTATCCGGTTTTAAAGTTTAATGTTGAAATCTGAACTTTTACGATACGATAGTTGGAGGGTGTAAAATAAACTTAACCCTGTAATATATATATAATAGGCTTCTGGACACAACTATGTTACAGAGAATTTTACTGATGTACTATAATTGTAGCTTGAGTTGCATATCAGTAACATTACACATGTTTCCAACGAATGGATTATTGTACACACCTCTTCGCTCCTCCGTACATTTTCTCACACAGCATGGCATCCCTCGTTTCTGTTTGAGTTTCAGTTCTTCCTTTTAACAGTTTGTGTAAGGGTTGCGCTGCCGCTAGGACGTCTTATGCATAGGACGTGCATACGGCCCGGCCCACCAACGCACACAAACACCCCCCGATCACTCTTCCCCGATCACTCTTCATCGGGCGGCCCCTGTTCCCGTCCCGTCCCCATCGCACGGGCCCGCCCCACACCGACCCCCACTGGCGACCTCCACCCACGCACGGTCCCTGCACTCCTCCATGGCCGATCCGTAGAACAAGATACACACAGTCACCTCCAACATGGCCATCGCCTCCCGGAAACATTGGGGAAAACATAAAAATGAAAAAAAAACTACTGAAACATGAACTAACGCCGCAAACGTCCTTGAACCTTCGCCTGAAACAAAAAAAACAAACACAAAAAGAAACAAAATGTTAGAGAAAAAGAAACACTGAAACAATAAATGAAATGCAACATCGCTGGCCTGACTGAACCATGACCGACGCGTCCTCTGAAACAAAAAGGGGAAATCAAATGAAACAAACCCCGCTAATGAAACAAAACAAACAACAAAAACATGGAAACAAAATGAACAAAACAATGCAACAAATTAAAAACGTGAATTGAAACACCAGAAATTGTGTGGTCGCAACAAACAGATTGAAACTGAAAAAAAGAACAAAAAACAGATTGGGAAAAAAACTGAAACAAAAATTAGAAAAAAATGAAACAAAACATATTGCATAACTGAAACAATGGATTCATAGAAGCAGAAACAAAAGATTAGATCGACTAAAACAAAAAAAACACAAAGAAACAAACAAGTCATTGCAGTGAAACAAAGTCAAAAACCAAATCAAAACATTCAGGCGCCTAGTGCTGCAACAACAAGAAAAATGCGGGGCCCTTTTGTAACAACTGGAAGCCCCGGGTTTTAACAACAGGGAGCGCCCTGTTGTAACGAAGAACAGATTAGGGGGAAAAGTAGGGGGAATAGTGAGGAGGAGATAGAGGAAGATCCCAACCTGGCCCAGATCCATCGCTGTCCTCTCCGGTCCCGCCATGGCCGGATCCGGCTGCCCCAGATCCACCGTCGCCCCCCTCTCGCTGCCGGAACCCTAACTCCCCACCCCCACCCCCACCCCGAGATGGAGGAGAAGGAGTAGAGGCGAGGAAGCAGGAGCAGGAGGGCTGTTTGGGGCCGGATCCGGTGGATCCGCCGTTGCCGGCGCCCCCAGCTTGCCGAAAGCCGCCGTCGCCGACATCCTCTCCTCCGCCGTCGCCGACATCCTCTCCTCCACCGTGGACGAGCAAAGCGTACATCAAGAGGGAGAACAGGGGGAGCAGAGGCGGGGAGAGAGAGATGGCACGGGAGAGGTAAGCACGACCTACTCCTCGCGACGTCGCCCGGAGCCATGGAGCTCGTGGAGGGGAGCGTGGGGAGGCGGCGTCCGTGTTTCGTCGCGAGCTCACCCATGGAGCGCCGGGCTGGAGAGTGAGGCCAGTGGGACGGGGGGCTGGGGAGAGGAGCGGATAAGGTGAGGCATCGCCCGGTGGGCGCGTGCACGGGCGCGTGGCGCGGGTGCGACTATGCGAGGAACTTTTTTTATTTTTAATTTTTTTAAAAAAAATTACAAAAATAGTCTGCTGTTTCAAAAAATGACAGAAGTAGTCGCCTGCAGTGGGCGTTTTTTAAAAACGCCCACTGTGTGGGCGTTTTTTGTGACGTGGCAAACGTCCGGCCGGCGCCGGTGCCGGCGTTTGCGGGCGGCCACCTGGCGGCCAAAAAACGCCCACTGTGTGGGCGTTTTTTGGCGGCCAGGGGGCCGCCTGCAAAATGGCCGGCCTGTTTTGCGGGCGGGCCCGGAGCAGTAAAAAAACGCCCACACAGTGGGCGTTTTTTCCTCCCCAGGGGGCCGCCTGCAAAACAGGCCAGGGCGGCCGCGCTGTTTTGCAGGCGGCCCTCTGGACGCCAAAAAACGCCCACACAGTGGGCGTTTTTTGGCCAGCTAGGGGCCGCCTGCAAAACAGGCGAGGCCGGCCGTGCACATTTGCAGGCGGCCCCCTGGCCGCCAAAAAACGCCCACACAGTGGGCGTTTTTTGGCCGCCACCTATATATACCCAGCCCCCCTTCAGATTTTCATTATATTCACTAAAATTTTCAGAAAAAAAGGGAGAAGAGAGGAGGGAGGAGAAGGAAGTAACGGCGAAGCCCTGCCAGTTTGAGACCTCGGGTTTTAGGTAAGTTTCTCATACATTACAGGTCTGTTGCTATGCATTAGTAAAATATAATGTGCACTAGAGTTGTTTAGTTTTTAGTTGACTCTGGGTAGATCTGTGAGTAGTATGTATATTAGATCTATAAATAATGATGTTAGAGCATTGCAGTTCGTATTAGAAATAATGATGTTAGAGCATTGCAAATGTGGTGTTAGAAATAATGATGTTTCTTTTATGATTTAAACAATGGATTGCATGATTTGAAATGTGACGAATATCGTATTTTCTCTGAATAGATATGTCAACCAAAGTGATGTTTCGGTTGTTCCATGGTAGTGGCACTGTCAGATATGGGCCGTATGGTATAGATCTGTCTGAATTTGGGTCAACACTAAAGGGGATAGATAGGCCAGCGGAAAGAAATTTTTGGTCAGTGTGTAACTGGTTAATGAGGGTATTTCGTATCAACCCAGAGGTGAACACAATAAAAGTAAATGTAGTAGTCAACCGTGGCAACGAAGAATGCTTCTGGGAATTGATGTCGGTAGATTGCACCGAAACATGAAAATGGTACGTAGAAAATGCATTGCAGCGGGGCTGGGAACCCAGCATTTTCATGGAGGTGCACGATAAAGACAATGCAACCCTGCAAGATGTGGAGGGTACAAGCATGGTTAGGACTGATGCTGAAATAGAAGAGGGAAATGACCGTGCTGAACAAGGAGAAGAACAGGGACATGATGTGCAGCAACCAGAAAGAGAAGAAGAAACCAGTGAGCCGAGAGGCTTGGCAGATGAGGGCGAGAGGATCAACTCCATTGTTCAAGAAATGGAAAACGAAGATGCGGCGAATGAGGAAGTGGAGGGTTATGAATCTTCTGATGAGGAAGGATGCAATGTGAATCCGTGGCAGTGGTCTAATGAAGACTTCTCTGGACTTGCTATTTCAGAGGGATACCATGTTCCATGGGAGTATAAGGAGAATGAGGTAATCGAGGGAGCGATGTACGCAGAGAAGGAAGAATTGATGGAGGCAGTCAAGCTTTGGGCTGTATCACTGCAGAGGGAGTTCTGGGTAGCAAAGTCCACAAAGTGTGTATACGAAGTTAAGTGCATGAGATCCAGCAATGGTTGTCCGTGGAGGGTGCATGCATTCAAGGGAAAGTGGAAGGATTATTGGAAAGTGTCAATAGTCACCCAGCACAACTGTCACTTGGAAGGTGTACAGAAGTACCACAGAAACATGACATCTGCATTTATTGCTACAGAGATGTATTCAGATGTTGTGCATAATCTGAGATACGAGCCAAGGTCAATAATAAGGCATATCGAAGATAAATTCAAATACACCATTTCATATGCTAAGGCGTGGAGAGCAAAACAGAAGATTATCGAGATGAGATTTGGCACATTCAAAGCCTCATATGATAATTTACCATCTCTTCTTCAATGCATAGCCGCCAGAAATCCAGGGACATGTACAGATCTTATAACATACCCAACCATGGAGAATGACCGTGCAGTATTGGTCTTGCAACGAGCTTTCTTTGCACTAGGTGCTTGCATCAGGGCTTTTGTGCATTGTCATCCAGTACTCTGTATTGACGGGACATTTCTGACAGGTAAATACAGAGGTCAGATACTAACAGCAATTGCCGTTGATGGGAACAATCAAGTTCTACCACTGGCATTCGCTTTTGTGGAGAGCGAGAATACCAATAGTTGGTACTGGTTTCTCAAGCAGGTGAAGGTTAGCATTGTTGGTATGAGGCCTGGTGTATGCCTAATTCATGACCGTCACGCTGGCCTTCTTCAGGCAATTGAATATCTGAAGCACGGTGATGCAGAGATGGGATATGGTAAAGATTGACCAGATGTTCAAAGTCGGTGGTGTATGCGTCACATGGGTGCTAATTTTTACAAGCAGTTTAAGCGCAAGAGCTTGATGGATCTATTCAAGAGGCTGTGCGGACAGAATCAACAGAAAAAATTCAACGAGCTTTGGAGGAGGTTGGACGAGCTCACAACGAAGCATATGGAAGAACACTCAAGCCGATCAGCACCTGTTGGTGAGGATGGTCCAGAGTCCTTAGGACCGCTGCCCACAGATGGTCCAAACATCAGAAGGAGATCGACATCTGCTGTGAGAAATTTTTCGCACTGGATAGAGAATGAGCCTAAGGAGAAGTGGTCTTTGCTGCATGATGTCGGCGGAGCGCGGTTTGGTATTATGACAACTAATTTGGCTGAAGTTTACAACTGGGTGATGCGTGGTGTTAGAGACCTTCCCTTGGTTGCCATTGTTGAGTTCATCCTGCATGGAACATGCAGATATTTCAGAGACCGGTACCAAGTCGCTGCCCTATCAATGCAAGTGCGAGGTGTTTTCTTCGGACAAATGCTGACAAATTATCTGGAGGAAAAACGTAAGAAGGCAAAGGAGCATAGAGTTATAACTCAAGGTACTAGAGAGCACCGATTTGAAATCTTGTATGCTGATAAGGCCAAGCGTGGAATATATAGAAGAAGAGTTGTGCAAGAATGCATACTTAGAGAGGATGGGTATTGCGCATGCACGTGCCACAAGCCAAGACTCTACCACAAACCATGTTCCCATGTTATTGCAGCGAGCTCGGAGCGTGGAATACTTGATCGTACTTTTGTATCTCCCTATTTCACCAAGGAAGCCATATTGCATACATGGTCACATGAAATTTATGGTTTTGGCATAGCGGGGAATTTTACAGGTACAGTACCGCAACCTACCTATATTCCAGACCCAAGTAAGATCAGAGACAAGGCTGGGCGTCGGAAGACAAGACGTATTCGAAAGGCCATGTCTGAGTCCTTGGGGCACTTCTTGTAAGTATGTCCTTCCTTGTCGCATTTGCTGCAACGTGTGTACCTTCCACCTGCTTCGGACTCATCCATGGC
>CM041628.1:5992287-6105455 GCA_023333625.1 Bothriochloa decipiens | reverse complement strand
CCGCCAGGGGGCCGCCCGCAAACGCCGGCACCGGCGCCGGCCGGCCGTTTGCCATGTCACAAAAAACGCCCAGACAGTGGGCGTTTTTTAAAAAACGCCCACTGTGGGCGACTACTTCTGTCATTTTTTCAAACCACCGATTATTTTGTAAATTTTTTTAAAAAAAAATTAAAAATAAAAAAATTCACTATGCGAGGCGTTACGGCCCAATAATGGCCCGCCGCGTCGTCCTATGGTTAGGACGCTCTAGTTAGAGCATTACCGTTTGTGTAATTCTGACACGGGATACGAATATTTACCATCACTGAGCCTATTGCGTGGCTTCACCTCCCTTGTTTTTCAAAGGGGGCCAGCAGGGATGGCACCTGGGATCTTCTGCATTCCTGCGCAGAAACTGTCTGTTGCTGGATGTGCTGTTCCTGGTCTGCTCGTCTATCAGATCTGGTTCTTATCAACAAACTAAAAACAAATTTATAAACTACTTCATCTGTCTCAATTCATACTTTCGTTTAGAAACAACGGTAAAAGCTTTGCCGTGATTTTTATTCGACGAAGAAAGAAAAAAACGCAAATACCCGTCTAGTTTTTTGAATGGAAACTAGACCCAAAAAAATCATACAACTTGGAAGAGTGCATCACTCATACTACGCGACTTTGTTACACTGCTTGCTCTAAATCGGTCAATTTGACCGAAGAAAACAACTAAGAAAAACAACTCAACTGCCAACTATCATGACAATCCGCCGATCGACACCAGCTTGGAGCACATCATGGTCGGAGCACCGAGGCAACGGAACTGGAATGTCTATCAATACCTTCAAGGAGAGAACGACGAAAAACACCGACAAAGTAGCCCATTAAGGGACTTTCTCAAAAAAAAAAGTAGCCCGTTAAGGGAAGGTTTTCGCCTGCACATCCGGTACAACGGGAGGAGAGGTAACAAGGACACCTTCAAGAAGATAACGGCGTCCGTAGACGTCGTCGTCCAAGCTTTCACCCCGACCTCAAGCAACCTCCACACCATCGCCGCCGAAGACCGAATCCTACCAAGTAGTTAGGGTGTGATGATGAATCAGCTGTACTCCTGCCTAGCCGCCGCCTCTATAGGAGAAAACGATTGGAGAAACAGTCGGAAAGCTCGCACTCAACGGAACCGGCAAAGCTAGCCACCAGCACGCAAGTCCAATCAGCTCCGCCATGGAACCCAACGAGAAGAAGGGAAGGGCAGGGCAGGTAGCGGGTGAAGAGGGCCAGGATCAGACGAAGCCCGAGTCATCCAGCCCACCACCATCCCACGCCTAGCCCAGCCCAGCCAATTTATAGGTTGTTTTGGCATTTTTAGATATACAATTTTTGTTAGTTAATAACCCTATAACCGTATGAAGCATGATAAAGAAAGTTCCATTATGTATTTTCTGAACCTAAATTGCGATGCCCACTATCGACTCACAAAGTTTGAAAACAAAACTCAACTTGTACTAGGAGACTAAAAAAGTAAAAAATAAATCTTGGTTGGATTTACTGAAACTGAACAAAAGTTAGTTTAGGAGATTAATCGGACATAGACTAAACAGGAATGGAACAATAATTTTAACTACTTATTTTTTTCTAAAATATCGTAAACTCCCGAGGCAACGTTTTACGTTCTATCTATACCTATCTATAAAGAGACAAAATTTCTCTATCTTTTTTTTTCTTTCACCTCTCCGTGTTCTATATGTTTCGGTTAGAAAACCATAATAATAATAAAACGCCAAAATTTTCACCTAATAATCTGTCCGCTTCCTGATTCAGAAAAATTTTATTCCTGATTCAGAAAAATTTTATCCACCTCTTCAGCCGCTCTACCACGTCGCCTCTCCGACTCCAACTCCAGTACGGTAGTGCTACAGAGATTAGATTAGGAATAGAATAAAAAATAATATAAGATTTCAAATGAAAACATTACAAGAAAAATAAAAAAGGTGAAAGGGATTTAATAATTTTTTAAATAGGCCAAGGTTCCGGATGCAAAATATTAAAATATTATAAAATTTATCAAAAAAATCACAGAAAAATTAGAAAAATATCAAACCAATTTTATTAGTTTTATAAAAATATGATCCATCCATATATGTTGTGAATATAATTAGGTTGTGTTTTTGTATACAGGTGTGTTAATCATCCTTATATAGGTTGCATGCATATGGTTTGAATATGTACAGGATGTCCTTTTGGTCATTGTCCCTCAAGTCTTCACGGACTTTTCGTTGTCCAATTCCTACCCAAGACAAGGCTCGGTTCATAATCTCTACTTTTTAACAATTATTATATTTATTTTTGTATTAAATTTTGAGGAGAAAGATTTACACCACTAATTTAGTTTTATTTAAAAATCAAATATGGATTAGTTAACGGCACAATAAATTATTTCATGAACCGAAAAGTGGCATTATATAATTCTTGACTTTTTTTATTAAAATTTTGACGAGAAAGATTTACAACATTCATGTCAATTATATTTAAATAATTTATTGGTATTTAAATATGAATTAGTCAATTATACAACTAATTATTTTATGAACCGAAATATTCGGCAGTATGTGATTCATGACAAGAGCTACTATGATGTGCAGAGGCCACGCGTTGAGTCAGAGGCGGAGCACGGCGGCGATTTAGGCGGGTTCAACTTGGAGGAGTTGCTCAACACCGACGATTGGAAAGGACTCCTGCAGATGCTCCAAGCCGAAGGGGGGCAGGGGCAGCAGCAGCCAAGCGCAGAGCCGGAGCATGGCGGCGGCATCGACATCTCCGGGGATCTACTTTATGCGTGCTGATCTGCGCATGTTTTACTTCTACTGCCAATTTATGACACTGACAGGATGAGTGCTTCTCTGATTGTAAACGTACACTTGACAGGGAAATTAAAGATGGTGTTGTTTTAAAATTTGAATCAATACATGCATGGTTGTTTTACTTTGATGTTACTACAGTTAAGTTGTTACGCAGTTAATCGTTCTCTCAATTTTTCGCCATGACTCATGACTGACGAATATTGTGTTGAACAAGCAATGAAAGTTGTTCTACGGTTCTAGTGTAGTTTACCCTGAACACCTGAAGGATCATACTCAGATTATAGAGCTTGGGCTTTGCCAATGAGACTTGTGCAGTTGTGCTTTGGTAATGGCCATTGGCCAATCATGCTACCACTGAATCTTTACAGCCGGATGTGTTAGTGTTATGTCAGATGAGTGGATATGTTCACAGATTGGCCAAAGACTCGATAATCAAATTTTATTCAGTCCAAGCATGATCCGATCTGGACCTGCACTCATATTTGAATAGCTCCGCCTCTCTAAGTGACTATGTCCTCTAGATCTATATACTCGTGCAACTATACTCCTTCGTCTCTCCCATCTCCACAACTCTACATCTTGGCCTCTTGTTGCCTCATCGCTTCCTTCTCTCATACCTATCTCTTCTCTAATTCTGGGTCTCGAACTCTCCTCCGCCTTTCTCTCACGGTACACTTCTCGCAGCCATCCCCTAACGATATTCGCCTTCGCTCCTCACCAACTAATAAACAATTTATTTCTAATGTAAGAATTTCATATGAATTGATTTTATATTATTTTTTCATAAAAAATCATTTTATATCACTAAAAGGTATCATACTTGAAGTTCACTTTGATCGGTTTAGTTCCATGAAATAGAAAAAACTTCTGTCTTTTAAATACAATGATACACAATGTTCTTGCGTATTCGAGGAAAAAATAAGAAAAAATAAACTATTTCAGAAAAGAAAACATGCGGTGCGGCCCTGTTCCACTGTCAGGCACTGTCCATCTTGCTCGGCGGTGCAGGGCAGGCGCACCACGCATCCACTGAGGCCCGTGGTATCCCTCCTGCGGGCTCTGGCCATGGCCATAGCATCTGGAGTCAGCCAAGCGGGCGTATTGAGGTTGCTAGTGCTGTTGCAAAGTCGAAGGCAATGGCGCCGCAATGGTCTCCTAGGGTTCGCTCTCCCTAGAGCGAGGGAGGGGTTCGGGTACTCGGCCGTCTTACCCTTCGGTACGCGATGCTCAATCAAGTAATTATTAGTAGTCTTGCTCTTAACATGATGCGATGCTCAATCGTAGCTTGATTGTAGTGTCCTCCTAGACCTTGCTAAGTTGCTAGTTTGGTTTCTACGGATGTCACTAGAAAATAGGACACTGTTTACAATGTGTAACTAAGTTTCAATCAAGGGAAATCTCGAAGATGCCAATCAATTTTTTTTTAAGACCACAGACCAATGGCCCCGCTTTATTTTGATCATGGGTATCAAATTTTGGAAAGTGAAATTGCGGACATTAATAAAATTTTCAATGAGTTATACATGCGAAGGTTGGTTACTAAAAAAAGCTCAAATAGACTAGTTGTAACTACAAGTCTATATTCGAGATGTGAACCTAAACCTGAATATGAATAGGCCATGCTAACAGAGCTCTTTCTCCTATGAGAGAAGTGATTTTATGGTTGTAACTTGTAGCTGAAATAAGAGGACCTAGCTGTTTCAGGCTTTCAGCTTGTAGACTTGCAGTTTATTTCAACGCAAAATCATCATGCGACTGGCTTTACGATAGCACCTCATGAATCTAGCCTCAAATTCTGAATCTGAATCCAAACCGGAATCTGAATAGTAAAGTTCCTTTCCTGAATCTTTTGGTTTCAGTAGTGACATTTCGGCTACTTCGTTCATGTTCTTTGGCAGCTTCTGCATGATGCGGACCAAGAAATCCATGAAGCACACGGTGTGGAGTGTTGCCTTGTGCCCTTTCCTCCTGTCTCGCTCACTCAGCGGCATCAGGGCAGCCATTATATAAGCGGTCCGGGCTCGGCGCTCCTCTTCATCTTGACTGACGATGGCCTCGCCGCCGACGAGGCTCCCAGGCAACACGAGCGTCGGCTTGTAACCCCAGCACATCGCGTACTCCCACGCCTCCGGCGGCGCAAGTTTGCGCGGCAGGTTTACCTCGACCATCTTCTTGGATGTGGTACAGTACATGCAGAGCTTGTCGTCTTTGTCACCATCGCCAAAATAGTATCTTTCGTTGCGCAAGTACATGAATAGCACGCCGCTGCAGTCCCAAACGCCGGTGATTGAGTAGGAATCAAGGCGGTTGTCTCTGCGAGAAATGGAGGCTTTGTCGTCGATGATGCACTTCCGTTCCCACTGGTGGTCTGCCGTGAGCAGCCATAACGCCCTGCCGTGGCTATCCTGCGTGTCCACACATGGACGGCCGGAGATCAACAGGAGCGTCTTGGACATTATCCCGCAGCCGTGTTCGTCTCCCTCGCCTGGCAAATCGATGGTGGTGACCGTCTCGTCATCAACGTCGAAAGCCAAGATCACCGCCTTGTCGACGAGTAGGAGGAGGTCGAGGTCTGCCTTGTCGACGTGGAGGAGGTAAATCGTGCCGTCCAGATACAGGGACTCGCCGCTGATATCTCCGTCCAGCCCCTCCGATAGCAGCGTCCGTAGTCGTGGTTGCTCCCCGCCGCCGCCGCCATTGAGAGCATAGACCAGCAGCTCTTTTGGATCCCTCTTCCCCGAGGGCGTCGTCAGCTTCCGCTGGCGTGACAGGAGAAGCTTGTAGGTTTTGCTCCTCCGGCCGTAGCCCAGCCCCAAGACAGCACAATCATCGTCGTCCGAAACCGGAACCCTCACCTCCTGCTCCTCGTCGGCGATGGCCGGGTTCCACAAGACGCAAGTGGCAGGCCTGGCCTTGACAAGGAGCAGCACGACGCCGTGGCACGTGCTGACGTACTGCATCCTGGGGCACGTCGCCCCCGTGAGCGCGCCCATCGGCGTGTTGCCGTTGAGCCCTGCTCCGGCGACGTGGAAGCCGTGGTACCCGCTGACGGGCTGGTCCCGGGCGCCGCTGCTCCTCTTCACCTTCGCCGTCGCGATGTACACGATGTGGGGGTCTGGCAGCTGCGGGGCGAGGCGGCAGTGGAGGGCCCTGAACTCCGGGCAGCGGAGCAGGGCCTGGTGGTGCCTGGATAGCGCCATGGACGCGACCGCGGTGCGCGCCGGCACGCGGGCGAAGATGCCGCGGAGGACGTCGTCGCACACGCCAGCGCCGCCTGACGCCGGCGGGACTACCGCTGGCTCCTCCCATGCGCTTCCTCTTCCTCATATACGTAACTGGGTTTCTCGGCGGCGGCGCCGCCGCCTGGATCTCGTCGTCCCTCGCCTCCTCCTTTGCCATGCTATCGTGGATTGCGTTTGCGCAGATCGATTCGTCTAAAAGTGAAAAATTTCGTCCCCATGTTAGCGTCATCATCGGTTCTAGGCTTTCGGGGCCGCTCACAGGCCACAGATTCATCGCCCAGCCCAGTTGGTTCTGGGCCAGCCGGCCAGTCCCAAGCCCTTCTGACGCATCGATTAGAGTCCAGCACTGGACCGACCACTATAGTAGTAAAACTTTTTTTTTTGTGAAATACTATTAGTAACATATTCGATCCATCCTATTCACGGCCTTGGAGGAAAATTCATGTAATGGATAATCAAAATCCACATCAAAAGGCTCCAAATACAGTTTATTTGTAATGTAAGAATTTCATACGGATCGGTTAAATTTTACTAAAAAAATCATATTTAAATTTCTCTTGAATTGGTTTATTAGTTTCATAGAAAAATAGAAAAACTAGGAATTTGGAAATGGAAAAACAGTGGGTGCAGCCGTGTTCCACGGCCACGCACTGTCCGGCATGGTCGGCGGTGCGGGGGTACACATCCACCACAGGCCTGGGATTATATTCAGAGTTTCAGGTTACTGTAGCCACATTTTATTGTATTCCAAGATAGCACTCTTAGCTGTAGCTTCTAACCGAATATCACCTATGACGAATAAACAAGCAGAAGTCCGGAAAAATGTGTGAAAAGATAAAATTACAGATTGCCAAGGAACAAACACTAAATGTCAATAATGGTATTATGCCTCAAATCTGTACGAGTCTAGTACTTAAAATTAGTCAATTGGCAAGGGCAACCGCATGGTTATACCACATTACCACTTCCAAGCCTGTAGGTTACTTCTAGACTGCATCACTGCACCCAACATTCTTCCCACGAGTGATCTACGGCCTTTCGATAACCTGTTTCTTCCACTCCACTTCTGAACAAAAAGATATGTGACCACTTAAAAAATGTCTCTAATAACAACCACAGCGGGACCGGTTGGACCAGTAGATACGGTTAGTAGAAAACAGTCCATACCCAATGGCTACAGATGTGCAGCTATATACTCCTTATGTTCACAAACTATCAGTGAACCCTGATAACAATGCTAGAAGGCCATTTCCTGAAGAATTTTCAGTGTTGTTTGATGTACCTAAAATGAGAAAATACGGTCAAACCATACCCATCATGATTGGCATACAACAGTAGATTATAAGCCAAGAGATCAGTCAAAAAATGGACCAGCAAGGTGCTCACCCATTCCAGATGTTGAGCTGTAATGCCAGATGTGTTACTTGCATATACACCACCCAGGACCTTACAGCGATGCGACGAAATTGCAGACAAAAGGAAAACGTATGTCATGCTAAAAAAAGCTAATGTGTTGTATATAAAATAAAAGATGAGACCAATACCTTGGAAACAGTCTCAAGGAACATTCCAGGGCGGACTGGCCGTGGCTTGTGGCCAGATACACTTCCCTAGAGGTCACATAAGTATGTGCAGTGAATACTTGTTAATGCAAAATATCTGCTAATTTCTGAACATACTAATGAACCAATTTGAACTCAAAACTCACCCTTCCTAACACTCCAGTTAGACTCTCCTGTTCAGAATGCGAAGCAGCACTTGGTTCAATGTTATCAGCACCTTCCCCTCTGCCATTCATAACATCCTTTATCATCCTTTCCAATGCCTTGCCAGGTTTAAGAGCAACGAGCTTGCTCAAAAAGTTTACCTGTCAATTTAATGTGAAAGAATACCTTGAATTCAATGACATATAAATGAATGATCTCGATAATTCGTCTATAGTTCGAGCATTGTTTGAGCCAGTAAAAAAACAGCCTTCCTTCTAATTATAGAATAAGTTTTAACTTCTCTTGCCATTACCCACAAGTTGTTAGTGCAAACTTCTGTTTTTCAGTTGCCAATTTCTTGCATCTTTGTTGCCAATTTCTCTAAGAACAAAATATCCCAGGTTGCTTGACAGGACTTTACAACAACACAACATAGCCTTTTTTCCCAAACAAGTTGGGGTAGGCTAGAGATGAAACCCACAAGAGACGAGTCACAGAGTAACACATAAAAATCATGGTTCAGGCACGTAGATGGCTAATCTCCAAGCGCTCCTATCCATAGCTAAATCCTTGAAGATATCCCACTCCTTAAGGTCTCTTAACCAACTCGTCCCAAGTCAGTTTAGGTCGACCTCTGCCGTTCTTTACATTGTCGTCCCGCTTTAGAACCCCACTACGCACCGGCGCCTCAGGAGGCCTTCGTTGAAACTTCTGTGCACCATCTTGCACTTTTTTTTGATTTGTCATGACACATCTCTATTCTTGTCGAGTTCAAAATCTCCAAAGCAAAGGTTCATATTTGAAGAGTTGAAGTACTGTTTCGTGGAGACTTGAGATATTTACTTAAGTACGGGTTATGAAGGCAGTATCCTCTTGTGGAGGAGATCATTTTCTACATCGGCATTGTTCTAGGTCGAGTGTGAACTATCTAAATACAACGACATTGCATTTGAGATGGGTGTTAATTAAGGTATAGTATAGTAGTCAAGACTATTAGTGTTTTTTTTTTGAGAATTACACAGTACAACACAGGGTCTTTCTCTTTACATATAATCTCTATTGGGCCTTAATATCATTATCCAGTTGAATCTTTGTTTATTCGCAACAGTAGCTAGTTCATTTCTTGGGAAGATAATTCCCAAGCCTTTCACATTTTTAATATATTTTGATCTTTATTATAAAAAAAACATACACAAATCATATTTGGTCAACAAAAAAGAAAATCAAAATAGTCCTTATGCACTCATAATGGACGGCACTCAAATTTTTTGAGTTCATACAAATAGGAAGAAAAGAGAACAAAGACTTAAAAGGTATTAACTCCTCAAAGTGATGGGAATGTTCATGTAGTTGTTAAATATCAAATTGCTAAATAATATTATAGACACTGAGATATACACGGGCAAGCAAATTGATGATGTCGCTTCATCGCATCTCAACAACCATATATAAGTAATCCAAATAGACTAAAGACCCTTTGATATTTTGCAATTAGTCATGCCATACACGTTTACCATGTCACATTAGGATTTCCATGTTTAAAAATACCTCTGCCTCAGGGAGGGTAGTCAAACCACGATCATTTCTCTCATCTAACAGGCCACCTCCCATCATATTCCGAGCTTCTTCTCTTACTATAACTAGTCTTGCAAGAAGTTTTCGATCGGGAATGGTGTCCCTAGATTCCATTGACTGTAATAATAACCAAGATGTTAGAAGATTCATGGAAATTCTTCAACAAGGAAACAACAATAATTAACTACTAGAAGCAGTTATTTTCGAAAAGTTATCAGCCTACTCTTATCATCTCCAAGAAGCAAAGTGATATGGAATGATATCCACCTCTAGCATCTTGTCTCTGTTCCATTTGAGAGTTTCAAATATCCTTTGGGCTTTGCAATTCTAACTAGGCATACCAGCATTCTAGGTGTGATGATCTTTTTTAAGCAGTGTGAGATAAAATTATAAAATAGTGAAGCAAACCTAGCATTCTATATTTGTAAGTTGAAGTTCTTTAGAACACACAGGTAACACAGTCCACATGTCTATGACTAGAGGGGAATTTTAGTGTTTGGTTGACAAGTAGCACAATTTTTCCCTTCCAGAAATAAAAAACCAGGCATTCAATGAATTATTAGAAGCAGCAAGAATGAATCACTCAAGAAAGTTCAATTTCCAACAATAGTACAGTGGGCATTTTCAGATGATGCAAAATATGCAAGGAAAAAGTATTATATATAACCCCCTGATGTGTGGCTTGGTGTCTACTTCACCAACTGAACTATAAAACCATATATTCTGCCCTACAAACATCTTCTAACCGGGTATATAACCCCTTGATCAGGTGGTTTTCAACCCTGGTTTTGCCAACATGGTGGACCATGAGTACACACTGAACCTTGGTGCTTCAGGCTTTTGTGCCCTGGTAAAGATTGCAACAAACAGATAAAACCCACATACCCACGGGCACCCAACCCGGTGAGCATGGATACGGTCATGAACCTGTGCCCACGGGCACGGGTGCAGGTACAGAGTTGTGCCCACTGCCCAGCGGGCAAAGGCAGATGGGCAAGAAAATAGCATGCTCGCACCCGCAAACCCGTCAAACCTTGCACTGACGTGTGGGGGGCAATACAAAAGAAGTATATATACTTGATATTCTAAGGTTTTCATGGAAGGCCATCAGTAAAGGATGCCTGTACTCATGCTTTTCAACTTACCTCTAGTAGATCATCTGCCTGGTTTGCAATGTCACTAAGATTTGCCCCAGGAATTTGGCACTTAAGACCTTTATCGTTCTTAAAAACACCTCCACCAGCAGCTACACGGCGCAACAATTCATGCCTGCTCTCTTTTTTTTCAGTCTGGCAAAGAAGTCCAACAACCTGGACCTGGTTTGTAAAATACAACACCACGGGTCAGAAGACACAAACACACCCACATCCATACGCGCATTATAAGCAGATAACACTAGGCACTTGAAACAACACTTACATGTGGAGGACATTTCTTTGTCAGATGGTCTAGCACTGTCTGCTTAATTACCCCAAGAAGAGACTTGCGCTGCCATCATAAGACAAGCACTTAGAATAAGCTAAGGGGAAATCTGCATATAGCAGGATTTAGTAAGCACACCAGTCTGACAACAATGTCTCAAGCATACATGGATTCTATGGCTATCACATCATCAAAGCAATCTGAAAGGTCCCCTTGACTTATGCATCTTCTAATTAAAGCAACTAGTACTAACTTAACATGAAAAAATATAAAGAAAAGTTTTGGACCCACAAGTAATAACATTTAATTTTTCTGTTACAATTAAAGAAACATCGATATACCTTATTGGTTTTTTCTGCGAGGAGGTATGAAAATATTTAGAATATGGCAAAGACAAAATACATAGCTGAATTATGCTATCTAATTGTAATTGTACTGAAGTCCTTGTGACTATATATGTGAAAGCCCAACCCAGGGGGTCTGAGGTGTGCTTCTCTCTCTCTCTCTACAATGATGCCTAGTGAAGAATAAATAATGTGTTATGCAAACAAGTACTTTGGCTAAAGTTAGGCAATGATTCTATCAATTACCTCATCATCTGCGTCTTTCTGTGCAAGTTGTATCATGTAATCAAGTGCCATAAGAAAGCCTGACTCCATCTCGTCAACCCTCTTCCCAATAACTCCCTGTGCCACCAGCTCCACAGCAACCGGCTCAAATGCACCATCCATCTCCATGTCCTCCATCTAGAAACACCAACAACCAACCACATACAAGAAAAATATTAATAATACAATTACAAGGTATAGCCATTTAGTCAGACCACATGAATAGCAATTATATTCTGCACAACTACATAAGATTAACGTTTAAGCACATTCAGCATTCAAGACTCCCCCAATGATAGTTCTTGGACAACTTTAGAGTGAATTATAATCTAGAACAAACTAGTAAGCCGTAGAAGAAAAAAATGGAGGGTAAATTGACTGTAGCAATGGGCTAAGCTTTCACAACTCAACTCTTTGCCAATTAGTCCAGGAGGAGCAAAATCATTAGCATAATATCTGGCCACAAAACAAACTAGTGGAATAGTTCATTGCGGAACAGCTTAACTTTTTGGTAATAAAAATAAAGACCTAATAAGATTAGAAATCCGAGAAACTACGCAATTCTAGGAAGCACTGTGTTCATTTCATAAATTCATACTAGTAATCGCCTGTCAGTGATTCAGTGAAGCGACTGAAGAAACGGTGGAAGGGGAAAAAAAACGGTGTAAGGGCATCCTGACCAGCGTGAGCATCTCCTGCAGTACGGAGGCGACCTGCTCTCCGCCGCGGAGGAGGGCGTCGCACTCGGCGGGGTCCCACTTGCTAGGGTCGTCCCCGAGGGAGGCCGGCGAGGCGATGGGGAGGGGCACTTTGGGCGCCGCTGCGTGGCATGCGAGGTTGCAGCGGGAGGGGACCCGTGGGATTAGTTGGGATGATGGCCTCCTCCATGGCAAGGCGACAACGGCGCAGGGAAGCGACAGGTCAGGGGAGAGAAACATGGACTCTTGGAAACGAAGCGATGGGATGGTGGCGACCAAGCGCGAGCGGCGAGTGGGAGGCGGCGGGTTTGGGGCCAGCGGCCGGTGACGTTCCGGTATGGGGCGGGGCGGCCTGTGGCGGTCTGAGGTTCTGGGTGGAGGGACGGCGAACTTATCCGTTAACATTCTTGGCGCCCCTTGTACTAATCTAATCTAATGTTTCCCGCGAACTCTCATCTTAAAATGAAAATAAAATCAACCTCTCTAAACCTTTGTTAAGACCGAAGGTTCATAACCTTCATAGAAGGTCGACTAAGACACTCTACAAATTTGCTAAATGTTAAACAGGTAATTGATTACATACATTTGAGATATGAAATGTTGTATTACTTAAAATGTCCAATGATAAAGGCAAGCTTGATGATTTTTCATATTGCATTAAAATGAATAGTCATAAGTGATGTTTTGTTGTGAAGACAATCTAGTTCAAACAAAAGATTTAAATAAACATTTCATTTTAATCAACACGGCGATTCCTCACACGTTACATCCCTCATATCGTCGTGTTGGTTAACCTAAATCAAGTGTCACCCACCTAACTGACCTGATTTAAATAAACTAACCTGGTAGGAAACCCTTTTCAAACGAAATCTATAAGTTTTCCATAGCATTAGGCGAGTTCCTATCGAATTAGAATTTAATTGGACCCGGAGAAATCGGTTTAGCCGCATTCTGAAACTGGCTTAGCGGGTTTGTGCGTGTGCAGGGTGAAAACTTCTTCATTCTGAATCTGGCTTTGTGCGTGTGCGGGATGAAAACTTATTGGCCGTAATTCCCCATCTGAACTCTAAATTGGATGCTCTATGTATGTGTTGTTCGATCATCTCAACTAGAGAAATGCAATGATGAAGTCCTCTGCTCTTCAATTTGGATGACTTTTCAAAGCCAACTTAGCTAGTTAATTTTAATTTATCCGGAATCCAAATTGGACAATCCGTGTATCTTTTTCAATCACTTCAACAAGAGGAACTTAATGGTAGAGTATGTTATGCATTTTGACGTGCCAAAACCCAAACCAACTTAGCCAATCTGGAACCAGCTAAACCTATTTCTGTTGGAAATTCTAGGTATAGCACTTTTGACAATTTTGGTTATCAATCAATCAACACCCACGTGTTGTACTTAACTAAGAATACATCTCCACAAAATCGGTGATACCAAAGCAACAAATCTGGTCCCGGCCGGCTCCTAGCGTATAGTATATTTCAACAATTTGCATCCAAGGGGAGGAAATGAAATAAAGAAAGAAAAGCAATAACAAATGATATATGTATAATTACAAGCGAAAATATAGAACTCCAGCACCATTTTCGACCCCGCGGTGAAAAGTCAAGCCCCAATCTTGTCAAGGCTTTCGGACACGGCCTTCATCCGTGGTCGGCGCTCCGGGTCCGCCTCAACGCACCCTAGCGCGACGTGGAACGCCGCGACAACCTCTTTCCGTGCGGCGTCGTCCCTCAGCAAGGTGGCATCAGCCAGCTCAGACAGCGGCCGCACGTCCTCGAACCCCTGCCGCACCCACCTCACGAGCTCCGGAGCTTGTTGCTCTAGCTCCCGCTGCCCATCGTGACCTGACGAGGACGACACGGACGACGAGGCATGCTCTGGCGACTTCCCCGTGAGCAACTCCAGTAGCAGGACGCCGAACGAGTACACGTCGGACTTCTGGCTCGGCGGCTGTGCGCCCCCCGGCGCGCGTGCCTCGGGGGCGCGATATGCGCCAGACTTGTCCAGAAGAGCGGCCGCGGGCCTAGCATACGGCAGCGCGCCGCCCATGATGCCGCCGGACCCCGCTACGGAGTACACGTCGGTGCAGCCGGCGATGGTGAGGAGGCGAGCGAGGCCGAAGTCGGCGACGAGCGCGTTGTAGTCGGCGTCCAGCAGGATGTTGGAGGGCTTGACCTCGCCATGGACAAACCGGCGTGGGCTGCACTCGTGAAGGTGCGCAAGCCCGCGTGCTGCACCCTTGGCGATCCGCAGTCGTAGGGTCCAGGATAGGGTTGGCTGCCCGGACCGGCCTGCACGAAAACATATATATATATGTCACAATGGTCCCTTCCAAATACTACACTTTCTAGCTGGGGCTTTGGTCCACTCTGATACAGTGATACAGTTGCTTTCCAGTGAATTATTTGGGATCTTGGCATTGGCAGAGGATGGGTACGGTAGGTGCTCACCGCGCAACGCCGTGGCGAGATTGCCGTTGTTGATGAAGTCGGTGACGACGAGCTTCTCGTCGGTGGACCAGTAGTAGGCGCGCAGCCGTACGACGTTGGGGTGGCGCACGCGCCCGATGGCGCCTGCCTCCGCGGCGAACTCCCGGTACCGCTCGGGCGCCGCGGCGCCACCGCCGAGCCGGCGCACGGCCACGGGCGTCGTGCCGTTGTCCACCACTACCTTGTACACGATCCCCTTACCGCCCTTGCCCAGCACGTACGCCGACGACCGCAGCAGCTCGTCCAGCTCCATCCTGAACCCCTTGTCGATCGCCACCAGTTCGCCGGCGGCTTCCTCGGTTCCTCCACCACCGTTGCACTTCCCGTCGTCGTGCTCGGAGCACTCCGAGGACGAGTCGTCGACGCGAATGCAGCATGGGCAAGGGAACAGGCCGCGCCCTTCCTCGTCGTCGTCGTCGCCTTTGTTGTCTTTGGCGGCCCGGCGCCGGTCACGGACCTTCCAGTACACGTAGACCGCGATGACACCGACCAACGCGACGGCCACCGCGTCGGCCACGGAGATGAGCACGATGAGGCTGGTCTTGATCGGCTGCCGTGCTGCACCGCCCGCGCCGCCGTTGGAAGCGGACGACGGAGGCGGTGGGGAAGACGACGACGACGACGGAGGAGCGGCGCGGCAGGGGACCTGCAGCGGGAAGCCGCAGAGCCCCGGGTTGTTGAGGAACGCGGTGGGGCCCTGGCTGGCGAGGGACCCCGACTGCGGGATCTCGCCTGAGAGGTTGTTGAAGCGGAGGTCGAGCGTGACGGTGGCCGGGAGGCGACCGAGCTCGACGGGCACCCCGCCGGAGAGGTGGTTGTGGGAGAGGTTAAGCGTACCACCAAGCGCGGAGAGCTTGCCGAGGTCCTTCGGTATCACGCCGGTGAGGTTGTTGGACGACAGGTCCAGCATCTGCAGGCCCACCATGCCCTGCCACACACCCGCCGCCGGTACGTCGCCGGACAGCTCATTCTCGGCGAGCAGCAACCGCTCCAGCTGCCTGCAACGCCCAAGCTCCGGCGGCAGCGCGCCCGTCAGGGCGTTCCGCGACAGGTCGAGGTTCTGCAGCCTCGGTATCCCGCACAGCGCGGCGGCCGGGACGGTGCCCGACAGGCGGTTGTCGTAGAGGAAGAGCGAGCGCAGCGCGGTGGCGTTGGCGAGCGCGGCCGGGACGGTGCCCGACAGGCGGTTCCCGTGGAGGTTGAGCCGGCGTAGGAACGCGAGCGACCCGAGCTCGGAGGGGATGTAGCCCGACAGGTTCTTGCCGGCGACCGCCACCCCGACGACGCGCGGCAGTCCGGAGGTGGTGTTGACGCAGGTGACGCCCAGCCAGCGGCACGGGTCGGCGTCGGCGTCGGACCAGGAGGAAAGAGCCGAGGACGGGTCGTCGGTCACCGCCGACTTGAAGGCCAGCAACGAAAGCCCGTCCGCCGACAGTGCCGCCACCGCCGCCGGCGCCGTGAGCAGGAGTAGGAGGATCCCGAGCGAGTAGTGTAGCACACTCATTTAATTGCTCTGCGTTGGATATGGAAGGATATGCTTGGTCTCGGTCTCCGCAAATGCTTGATTTGCTTCCCTGCTCTGCCCGAGCTGTGCCAGGTAACTGAAGTGGATACGCAGGCAGAGTGACAGAGTGTGAGGTAGGGGAAGAAGCATATTTAAGGGTCCGAGTAGCACTGACAAAATCATGTCGGGTGATTAATTAAGCTACAAAAACAAATGTTGCTCACACGCACACCACTACTGTGCATCTACCACTGCATGCCGCTACCTGCATGATTGCTTTCTTTCCTTGTTCCTTTGTTGCAATGACACGAGGGTTGGAGAGGGGTTGGTGGCAGTAGCATTGGCAAACAGAGCTGCTAGTGTGCCAGCGACGGGTGCTGCCGGAAGTGGCAGCAATGGCACTGCTACTAGACTAGATAGCTATCATGGCCTGGGTCTGGGTAGTGTGAAGGTGGTTACGGTTGGCGGGACCGGGGAGCGGAGTTGGTTACGCAGGGTTGCATGCGTGACAAGCAACTTGGAAACGGCAGCCGGGGAGAGGAAGCCGAAAGAAAGGCATGCGGTGGAGGGGAGTAGAAGGGACGCAAAGCTGCCGCTGCCGAGGTGGAGCGTGAGCTGGGTTCGTGCGCTCGAGAACACGAAGGCGGCGGAATGATGACTGTGGCGCGGCCAAAGCACTCCAAATTTTACTCTGATCTGAGTGCTTTGGTTGGTGTGGGTTCCTACTGCCCCGTGCCCCGTACGGCGGCGCCGACTGCACACCGGCAAGCGGCCGCCGATCAGTTTTTCAGCAGGATCGACATCCACCGGCCACCGTGCATTGCCCGTGTTTTTCGGCTGATTTCGATCAGAATTGAGATGCTCCTCCCACAACTTGTGACGTGGTTTTGTTTTACCTGAGCAACGCAAGAAATGAGTAATAGCTCACTTGGCTAGTTGATCAAATATGACACTACACCTAGCCCCATCAGGAGTGAATTGGGTGTCTATTTTCTTTTTATTAAAAGCCATCTAGTTCCTCCTAGGGCTGGTCGAATTGGATGCTCCTGATGCGTTTGGACTTTGGATCGGAGCCACAACAACCTTTTGGCCGGAGGCGATTCATTGCTATACGGGTCCAGCTCCACTGCTCCAGCGTGGCAATTTGGGGCGCTGGCGTGTGGTTTCACTTGCAGCGCAGCACTCATGTCTCACACTCACTGATGACGAGTAACTTGCAAGCCAACTAGACAAGGCCAAGCGCCCGCGCCGCATGAATTCGGTCCAGCTTGCTCGGCGGGGCAGAGTACGCAGCGGCCCGCAGGCCCGTGGTGTCCTCCCCTCCTGCGGGCTCCGCCCGTGGCCAGGGCATCTGGAGTTCGCCATGCGGGCATCACTTGAGGCTTGCTAGGTGCTGTTGCGAGAGAAGTCCAAGGCAATGGTCTCCTAGGGTTCGCTCTCCCGAGAGCGGTCGGGTCTTCTTACCCTTCACGATGCGATGCCCAATCGGTCTTGCAGTGAGGAAAGGTACTACGACTTGCTCTTCCAGTAAGTAATTAGTTGTAACCTAGCTCTTCATTGGACTGTGTATCCCCTTCTAGTATGGACAGTTCCCGTGTTGCGTTCAATTTAGTTGCACATATATACAATGAGTTCTTCTATCGCGTAGTACAAAAGAATTGGAAGATTGAATATCTGTTAGACGTTTCCCCAGGTGAAATTTCCCATCTGTCTTGATCGGGCCTGAGCACCTTTTCCTTGTGTAGTATCTGTTAGATTACCCTGCTTATAACATGTATAAAAGAAAAGGCATTTTTTTTGTAATCATGTAAGTAGTTTAGGTTTAGAAACTCATGTTACCTACCATTTGCAACTGGTGGTTGTCTCTGGAGCCTTCACTTGTTATGTCTCCCGTAGTTGTTGGAATGCTCTCGTATGTTGTTTCGTCCTCATGTAGCTCACTGCCTCTGTCTACCTAACAAATGGGGCATATTGCAATAGCACATTGCATTACCCACTTAGTAGATACTTGAAATTTGCGCACAATGTGTTTGTGTGGAAATTTGCAATGATGATTATATCACACCAGCTGACCCCATGGTGCTGTGGCTCCTTCAGATTCTCCTGTAAGGTGCTCTGGTGTCCACTGTGGTGTTGCAGGGCTGCTTCAAGCATGTTCTTTCAGTCAACCATATAAAAATATTTTTACATGATAATAATTTAGATTGTTGAACTCAACTAGCATGTCAACTTTAAGCATAATACAGATATTGAAGCAGAAGATCTAGAATCACAAGATTTTCAATTTGTTCCATGATTGAAACATACCTGGTCCACTCATGTCTACCGTTTCGGACAAGCAATATCTGGCAGAACTGGAGGAGTGCATTCTCTTTTGACATGGACCTGCGTATGTGGAGTCTTTATGGTTGGTAGCCTTTTCAATGGTTGAATAGTGTGTGCAACATCAATGTGATGATCTACCATGATAATTATTTCTGTAACATAGACGCATGGTATATTTTGCAGCTCATACCTTGAAGCCATGACTAATTTTCTAACTTGATTCATCAGAACCAGCTGCTGAAGGCCAAGGAGGGTGTCCTCATTAGTTATATATTGTACCTTGACCTGCCAGGGGTTAGTAAAAAACTTAACCAAAATTGATTCTTTCATAAGATGCAGATACATTTGTTTAATAATCTTGTAGCAACTGTTATAGCATAAGTGTTATGTGGATATAAGTGAATTGTAAGAATTAATCTTATCCTTAAACTTTCAGAAGAAACCTGTCTTAACATATCAGAGACTCTGCTGTACACTCTTGCCACTTTTAAGGTGTGCCTACATTTTATATCTTAATTTTGAAGTCATTGAAACCTTTTCTCTAAAAAAATTTGGAAGTCATAAGTTCTTCGATGCATCAAAAATTTCAGTAACCCATGGGGCTTCCCTGGGCTTAATAGTTGTTCCGCTTAAGAAGATAGCCTATTTAGTTCGGCTGTAGGCATTATCTAGCAATTGTTAGAGGTAGTATTTTCTTTCACTTGCAAACCAATCCTTTTGTGAATCTTTCTTTGATGCAGTGGATAATGAAGCAGAGATTACCTCTCGTTCAGAGCACAACATCACATAACTTCTTAATAACTTCAGCATCTTTTCCTTCTCTCTCCTCCTGTGCTGTTCCTTTACATCCTCTCTTGCTAATTTCTCTGGTACTCGAGCACCCACTGTAGGATTGCTCAGCAAAATCTTGTCAGTGAGTTTCTTGGTTCAGTACAAGAGATAGCAGATTGCCAAAAGTTGTATGTTTAGCCAGTTACTATTGCCTTTTGATCTCATTGGAAAACATGACCTTGCGTATTTCTCTTACACATCACGATACTGAGGACTAGATTGACATTGAATAGTCATGTTCATGTTGTTCCTCAACTTACATATGTGGTATTTCACTGTCAAATTTTCTGATTTTGTCTTCCTTATGACCAATACTAAGATAAATCAGTGAAATTTCTTGTTTTAGAGCATAATGGGTTATGTCCCAAACAATAAGCTAGAAGTCAGCATGTTTTTTCTTTATTTCTTTCTGAGAAATTCCTTTTTCAGGAGAAGAGTAATCTGACACATGTGCATATACCTTGCAGGAAAGTATAGTGAAATACAGTTTCAGCTCTTACAGATGGGTATCAGCTTGGATGGCGTGTGGACATGGCAGGATGCCAATTGGGCCTGGAAATTGTTGTAGCACAAATAGCAGGTTGTGCTTGTCGGACTTGTCCTTCCCAACGGCTATGTAGATCATGCCCTCCATGTAGCTCCGAAACGTCTGGTTGCCAAGAAGAACATCCTGAGCCTTTTAGCTGTCTGTAGAAGAAACGGTGGTTAGAGAAGACAGGCCTATTGAACTTGAGTACAGTCCTGGAAAGAGTCTAATTTGACCGAGGAAGACAATGCAAGGTGGTGATGTATTATATATAAGATTATGTACCTCTCGAATATTCAAGGAAAATGCAGCTCCACGTCATATGGTGGGAGGAAAGAGTTGACGTGGTGGTAATTTATTGCCTTCTTTGTAACTGCCACAGCCAGGGATTTGTTTAAAATCAGGTATGGCTGTTGGGATTTGACTCAGCTCGTATGTGACTGATAGTATGATACGATTGGTTGCGTACAAATTACAAAGGATTCGATGCATCACGTCATTCAACATTCCGTTTGAAAGCGACCCTTGTATTGTGTACTTCATAATCGTATTTTACACATGGACGAGCTCAATATCCTGGAGTCTACTTTTCTTGCTGCATAAGGAACGTTGACAGATCATTTCATGGAGCTTGGCGTGATTACTTGGGGCAAGCGCGTGAATAGATAGATCATCAGCATGTAGCGTCACATCCAATTTGAAGAACCATGCTTATCTGTCGTGTTTTTACTATGTTTTCTGTTTTCTGCGAGGAATGGCGTCTCAAAAAAGTTTTACGTTTTCGCCAGACTGGTTAACTTGCATGTTCTGCATGTATTTTCGCTGGACTGGACACTGGACGCATCTGCCGTCTGGTTGCAGTCCTAATCACAAACATACATACAGCTAGTGTCTCACTTGCAAGACAGAAAAAAGGGACAAAAATACAGGGTGCATCTTCGTATAACAAAGTCTTGGACCAAGCCAACACGAGATTTAATTATTTGGGTACGGTAAATACAAGCATCCAATATATCATGAGTGAGAAAACACCTGCCGGATGAAGCTGCAAAAATCCGACTGCAGCCCGCTTTTCCACTCAAACTGCTGTACATACAATCAGAAAAGTCTTCCATCATCCATGAAAATCCAAGTCGAAGACCACAGCCAAGCTTTGTCAAGATGCCGAACCGATACATATATAATGATATAATCTTGCAAGATTCATCTGCCTTTCAAGATAGCCTAACTGCCAAAAAGTTCTGAACCCAATGCATAAAAAAGAAAAGGGAAATATTTACATGAGGGGAAGGTATGCCCCACCATGGCCCTTCCTTAGGATCAGCGGGCCGGCATTGTCCGGGACTTTATCCAAAACTCTATTGCAAATGTCAAGGACGTCTACGAAGCCTGTCGCCAGAGTTGCCAACTGCAGCCTCAGCCTCATGTCTCTTGTTCTACGCAGCAGGCTCCTGAATGATCTGCCAAGATGTTTCACCCACTCCGCAGGCAAGCCTCCAGGCGAAAGCCAGACAGAGAAGTGTGATTGCTCTCCCCTGGCTGCGACCTCTGCCCTGTAAAACCTTGCAAGCTCGAGAAGCATTGGTGGCTGCAGGGGAAGCACTGATACAAACTCAGCCACGAATTGCTCGATTAGATCCGGCTTTAGCATTTGATTCCAAAAGACCGGAGCCCATTCTATAGGCTGATTTATGTTGTATGCTTCAGCAACAATAAGAGCTTCCTGGAACCTAGATTGTTCCACAAAAATTCGCCGGGCATTGGTCTCCGATAGACCAATCCACATAAGATCAGGTATTCGGATCTGAAGTGACAGAAGAGAAGCACGGGCACAAGCACGATGTGTTCTTTGGCCAGCATCAATAGTTGAAAGAACCTCAGCTGTCTCTACAAGGTGATGCATAGCCTCCAGAAGCTCATCATTTCGCCGTTCCTTGTCATATCGAGATAACCAGCTGTTCATGTATTGCTCTGCACGCAATTCAAGGAGAGAAGCAGCCTCATGCTTCATGTCAAAGTGCTTGAATACCTGCATTAGACACAGACATAATAGAGTACAAGGAAACAGAATGTTAACATCCGTAGTGATAATGTCTATATTGATGATCTTTTATGACTAATAAATGATTAAATTCTGTTTGGCAATGTGTTGAATCTACTTCTGAAGCTACTGAGATACTCCCTCCATTCCAAATTATAAGTCAATTTGACTTTTTTTGGTTCATCCATTTTGCTATGTATGTAAACATATTATTATATTAGATGCATAGCAAATGGATGTAACAAAAAAGTCTAAAGCGGCTTATACTTTGGAACGTAGGGAGTAGTAAATAGAATTGTAGTAGTAACAAGAAGTGAGGGATACGGAGAGAGAGACCATAGAGAGAGCATCATCATCATTCGGGTTAAACTGTTTCAGTGATGTAATAACAGCCATCCTAAATCCTCGAACCGATGCAGGTGTCCCTGCGGCTGTGTCAGTGGCAGAATACTTTTGAAGTAGCAACTCCAGTTGGCCATTCTCTACAAGGATTGAAAGAATGAAGCTCAAGGAATGGAAATTGCTCACTCCAGTGATCAAGCGAGCTAAACAAGAAAAATCCCCCTCTGAAACATATGACTCCACTCTATTTGCTGCAAATGTGACGAGAACATCCACTCCATCAAGACAAGAAGATGACATGTAGAAGTGGTGCGACAATATTAGGAGTTCAACCTGCATTGACATTTCAAGACAACTTACGAGGCGGAAAAAAAATATTGAAAAGCAAAACAAGGGGTCAGAAGATACACCAACCTCGCAAGCATGCGGTACTTCATGTCCAGTCATTACCAAACGCATCAAAGCATGGCCAATTTCTGATTCCGATGGACATAGTTTTGCCCACTTTAAGAAGTCACTTGATCTCCACAATAGAGGTGCAGGACCCTCTTCCTTTTGGGAATCCAAATAGCCTCCACGGTGCGCGGCTAAAAGCCCCTGGATTGAAAGCATATCATGTAACATAGCAGTAAGCAATATCACATACCCAAAAAGTGTACTGTTAAAACCCTGAGAAATGAACAGACCTTTAGAAACGAATCTGCTAGAATTCTGGCAATGCTAGATGCAAGCATGATGTGTGTCTCCACCAGAAATTTCGCTTCATCAAAAGAATCCTGGGCTTTCAGGGAAAGCAACTGTAGAAGTTCAATTGGCTGTTTCTCAAATGCTTCAGAAAATGGGAGTCCCAATAATTTAGCAGTTCGAACAACTGCTATTATTCTCCTAATAAGAGCTCGCCCACGGCCCTCACCACATTTCGCAGCTAGTAATTCCATAACCTGAGATAAAACATCATTCTTATTTCTGGATCACAGTAACACTTATTAATATCATTTTAACATACATGGAGTTCTGAGCATGGACAAAATCAGTATCATTTGCATCAATGATTCACCTTGAGGCACTACCTAAAACTGGTAATAACAGATGTGTTTCTTTACATCGTGCATAAAACATTGTAAGCCGCTAAACTTGAGAAAATATTTCTTTACATGTGTATCATTTAATCGCTGTTCTCACTTTCCAAGGATATGGTACAATAATACAATGTTACTCCCTCTGTCGTAGTATACAAGTTGTAACTACCTCTGGTCCAAAGACCAAGCAACGTATTTAATTCTCTTTCGTACTACTGCATGGATGCATTGCATTATAGAATGAATAAAAGTGGTTATGCCTTATATATTAGGAGTTTAGGACAGAGGGAGTAACAGGATAGTTCTATCTAGATAATTGTTGAACAACTCCCCAGAAATAACCCGCACTACCCTGGAAGAAGTGGCAAAAACAGCAACTCCATTATTTTGGTGTAACTACTGAAGTAAAAATGGAAATTTCCAGGCGCTCACTAGTTTCTAACAGAATCACGTCATAAAAGAATGAAATAAAATAAACAGACCTGTGATAGGCTAATCGTAGCGCAGCTACTTGCTACTTCCAGTGACTGAAATATCGAAAGAGCTTGTGTGTCCAAGCATGACAAACTGAACTCTCCACTACTGCTTCTAGTGGCAATTCTTAAAGCAACATCAACAAGGACAAGTTCTTCAGGAATATATGATGGAGACAGCTTTTGTTGGAGTTGCTTAGCAGCAGTTATTTGCCCAAATTCGAGTAAGGAGAGCACAGCCTTCTCCATATCTACAGGCCTAACATTTTGTTCCCAGCCAGATAAAGATGCTTCCATTTTTGCAAATTCCTCTTCAGAAAGTAAATTTTTAGCTTGTTCTCCAATCTTTGAACTATGAAAACTGTTAGAATTGTTATCCAGCTCGTTAGTTTTACTTTCAATATTGTCATTGGCCCCTCGTCTAAGTGGTGAACTTGTTTTCACCCTTCGCTTTGCTCTCGTGTTATTTATTGTTGTTGAAGACGCTTCGCTGTTAGACTCAAAGAGTTGCACATGTTGGCTTGATAAACTGTCCCGTGTGCCATTCCTTTCTGTAACTTTCATGTGCGGTGAGCTCATATTACTGTCTATTTTTGTGATGACGTCAGCAGTCTGTTCTATAATACTGCTACTGTTTCCAACAGCTATGTTATGAGCAACAGCAGAAGTGGCAAATTCACCATCAGCCTTAGATTGACTCTCTGACTCAACAGCCAGGAGCCACACCCTAGTCTCAATTTCCCGCAGAAGATGAAGAGGATAGACCCTGCAAAAAAGAGAAGTGCTAATTGGCAAGGAGATGATAAGATTGAGCACAATGTGAACATAACTAAGGAAAAATGAAGCTTACGGAGGGGATTTAGTCATAGTTCCACTTAGCCATTGTAGAGAGAGCAATAGTATTTCATGAAGCTCTCGTGCTGGTATCTCTTTTCCTACTGCTTCAGCATGCTTAAGGAAAAATAATCCAGCCTGCATGTACGGTGAATGAACATACAATACAATTTAGTGATTTACAAGGATAAGGGAAAACGAATACTCCCTCTTCATAATGCAAGGCGTTTAGGATCTGAGGCAGTTTTTTATTACAAGGCATACTACATTCTCCAAGCAAGCATCTATGAGTGTTCCTAATATGCCCCTTATTGGTTATTAACGGGTTAGCTTACAATGGAACTGAAAAGCTGCCAGCAATAAATGTGGTCTAACAAATAATGCAAGCAAGATTTTATCCACACATGCAGCAGCTAGATGGCATTGATCATTTCATGTTTGTTTCTTTGTTAGAAAGAGGAAGAGCTAGGACACCTTTCATTCAAATGGAGGGAGTACAGCCATTCTGTGCATTTTACTTGTCGAAAAGAATACCTTAAAAGGAGGGAAAGAATGTCTCATAAAGAGAGATTGACAGTGACCCCACAAGGCCGCACGTTCTTGTGGGATATCCCAAAGAAACTCCTTCCATTCAGCAACCATGGCTTCTGCCTACACATGTCCCGCAGCTGGATGTCAGCATAACATAAGAAGGCATTTTTTTACACAAGTAGTACAATTTATCTCAGACAGCAAACATGTGCGATGGTTTGGGAATGGTATTAAGCTGCCTGTCATTGCGAATGGTGCTAAATGAGCTGTGCAAATTCAAACACTAATAATAACAGTTAAATTCATATATGGTAAGACAAAATGTGTTAAAAAAAGTGATCCGATGTACAAGCCGAAAGTCGTAATTTCATTTGTATAGACATAGATGGACTATACAGATATTAAGGGGCAAGCCACATACCTGTGATTCAGTGACATGGTCAAGAGTAGACTCCCAAGCTATGCCACTTGACTCCAGTTGTCTTGCCCAAGTTCGAGCTTGCTCCCACTGACCATCCTTTTCTAATGATGTCAACAGAGAAGCATCATCCATCAAATCATTCCAGTTGTAGATATCACCATCTTTACACAAAGAAGGTTCAGACAGATTAATCTTCCAATATCTTCGGCTAAAGTAAGATGATGAAGTGCCACCATCGGCGAAATCCACTGCTGAAAGAAGTTGCAGTAGACACCTCTTCTCATAAATTGATGGACAGGTTGAGAGGACAGCATCTGCAGCTTTTACAGCAGTAACGGCCACCCATTCTGCTACAACTGACACTTCTTTGGAAGAGTTTAGTTGAGTATGAGAGGCTTCATCTTTTATTCTTGCTGAAAACGATGCCAAATGTGCAGAAGCCTCGGACAGACGCATTTGAGAAAATGCCTTTCAAGGGTAACACAGATACTCAAATTAGTTGAACATTACTTGCAAATTAAATCATGATGCATTGACACTCAGTTCTCCTGCATGCTCGAGGAAAAAAATCACAACTAAATAAACTATTACTACTAACCTGGAGAGAACGGATGAAGGAAAGAAGGGAACAGGAAGGCAAAAACATTTCAAAAGCTCTAAGTAATGGTAGAAACAGTTGTTGTTCACAAAGCACTGCTACCATGTTTGATAAAGATGCAAGCCTTTCATCAATATCAACAGACATTACGGTTTCTCCAGAGATTGGCTTTCCCCTTTCCTGATGATCATCAATATATGTAGGATTGGAAGTTGCAGCAGAATCTGGCCCACATGTGCTATCTAGTGAGGAGCATATTGTGAGCTTTTCCTGTGATGCTTCCAGGAACCGTCTTCGCTTTGGATTCTTCCTGTTGTAACGAAATTCAACATTTCTGCCAGAACTTGGCAATTTATTTGTAGCCTCAACAGCAGATCCAACATTCTTTGCTATTTTCGAAGAAACATCATCCACCTTGATCGAGGACATCTCCCTTAAGATGAGCGACAAACACGAAGGAAACAAAATTACACAGTAGAACAACAATGAAGCATGTGAAATATTGTTAGCAAAAAAAAGCATACTACGCTCAAGTTATTACCTTGCGGCTGTAATCTCAAGCCAAACACTTAAGCATGAGAGAGGAGTTACATCTGGAAAGCATGAAGCAATCATGGCAAGCAAAGACCACTGCATTTCTTTTGCTTTAATCAGGAGTGCCTCCCCAGGGTTTTTTCGCTTTTCACAGACTCCAAGAATGGAGAAAAGTTCCATGGGATTATTGCTATCAACAGCAGAGAAAGATGAATAACTGTTTCCTGAAGGCATATTACCAGATGATTTCCTTCTAAGTGACATCATATTTTTCAGAACAGTCAGTACGTGAGTCTTCAATCTTGAATCCCTGATCTCTTTGGCTGCCTGAACAGTGAACAAAACACCAATGGCAATAAATTAGTATGTGGTATTTGCAACTAAAGTTATGTGGTACAAAGATATAAAAATTACCACTTCAATAACAACTTCAATAGGAAATCCAGCTATCTGAGCTTCTGTTAAAAAGCCAACCTGCCAAAGGCACAATTACAATCAGTGTGGGAACTTATCTAAATAACAAAAAAAGAAAAAAAAACTAAAAAAACATAGCAACCAAGAGAAGAAAAAATTTAATACCCAATCATTGTCATTGGCCAGTAAAGCAAGATATTTCGTACTTAGAGGGAGATTGTGTGCCTGACAGAATTCAGTAACCAAATTCCAGTGTTGACTCGCTTCATTTTGCTGCGATCTGTAAAGAGACGCATTACCAACACCAGTCAAAAGCCAAAATCCACAAGTTTTATCTTCCTCCAATGATGGCAAACTTGCTTTTTCAAGGTGCTGCAAAATAGCAATAAGAGGATGTTGCGGCTGTTCCTTCTTGGGAGTCATCGAGGTTTGAGTCTGCTCCAAAACATGCAGATGATCAGATTGAACATAATCTTCAGCTAGTGCTCGAGCTAGAGCAGGAGCTATGCCAGCTCCATGGGACTGCACATGGAGCTCTGGGGCCCCTAGTGAAGATAGATCAGCATGTTTATTTTCTTGAAATGACTTGTAGTAGGAAGAGATGCGTCGTAGTGCAGCAATATCTAAACGAAGCATGTTGGCACAGAGGCCACAAAGTTCCAACAAGAATATACAGGAAGCAACTAGAGTCGAGTCCTCAAAGTTTGTAATAGCTAGTGGAGCCACCTGTTTTGGAGAAGAGAAACATGGTAAGAAAGTGACACACCCATAGCCTGCCACCTTCATATAAATTTATGATGCTTCAGACATTGGAATACTACCCAACAGGTAATATATTCGTAATATTATGACAATATTCTATAACAGATTTATATGAATAAAATATTAGTACCACTTTTACTCAGTTCATCACATATTTACTAATATATGAATAATCGAAGTTCAAAACATTTGAAGAAACATTGCCCAATGCAATATAATTTATTTACAGAGTAAGTGGAAAAATGAAAAGTTTATTCCTAAATTTAAAAAAACCACAAAATTTTATGAGGTTAGTATGATTAGGAGTGCCATGGCTCTCCTCCATATTGTACCAAATTCAGAAGTGGAACCAAAACTTGTCATCATTTCCAGGAAAACAACTGGGATACTGCCACCTGATAAGCCGCAGATGGACAATATATACTATGGACAAATTTGTATGACCATGCTTATCTATAAAGCGGAACTCAGTATTTCAGTAATGCTTCAGATGCAATGCAGAAACTTGATGGATACTGACAGCTTGAACAGTCATTGGGTATAAAATCAATTCAGGAGAATGGACATACCGATATAAGAATTGATCGTTCAGCTTGACTTAGAGGAGCAAGCATCAACTGTACATCTGCTTGAACATTAGACTGTGCAGATATCACTTGACGTGCACTAGCTGATTTCAACTGTGAAGCCCTCTTAGCAATAAGATGCCTGAAAGCAGCTAGGGCTCGACCACGGTGCAAATGGTGTTCCACTCTCACATCTTTCTCCTGAAGAGGGGAATAATGAAAATGATAGTTTAGACAGGAAGGTCACAATACTTTTTTTTAAAAAAAAAAGGTCACAATACTATAGCAGAACACAAGTCAGGGAGAAGTCAAGGGCATGAACTTGTAGGATTTATTTGCTTCAGGAAAATGTTAGGTGACAGGAGTTTAAGACTAATGCTCATCCCCTGTAGGCAGGTTATGACATATGCATAAAGCATCTAGAAGCCAAGACATTTGGAGGAGCTTCTCTAATACAGTTTCACATTCTCTATTGTTATCCTAGTACACATATTAGCGTATATCCAAGATGATCCAGAGCTAAGTATCCGACTTTTAACAGAGAACAGTATAACATGTAAAGAAGCTGACATGAGATGCAAAAAACAAAGAAAAAAGTTTCCAGGATGAGCAAGATTAATGTACCTCAAGGGAAGAATATAATTCTTCTTCAACACTTTTTTGGATCGATGCTTCTAAGGACAGTGCATTGGCTTCAGTATATCCAGTGCAATTGTATACATAATTGGTGACATTGTGAGTGAATAACTCTTCAGATGATGGGACATTTGATAGAAGCTGCATTCCGAAAGGGCCCTGACAATAGATTATGATGAAGAAGAATGTAAAGGACTATCCCTGCTACGAATACAACTGGACAATAAACATGTGCCCATATAGAAATTAAGACAAAACTAGAAGTCAAGTAATTCTCCTGGACATTCAAGAAAAAAGAAAGAAAAAGAAATGAAGTTAGCCCAGAAATTCAAACACTAATATGGTTTCCTTCATGTTTAGCAAATAAATTTTACAACTGAATTGCATTAGGACTTCTAATAGGTCAAAAGAATGCATTCGCTTGCACATAATGTAAGGGGGATATATTGTGTTGTCAGGCTTGTCCCAACTATCCTTCAAAACCTGTTCAAAGAATTGAATTATACTGTGTTAACTGAAATGTGCCTTCCAAAGAAAAGACAAACCTGTTCAAATAACTGAATTAATCTTCTAATAGACTTTGGGACCCAACATGGAAGCATTTGCAACAACGAAGTGTCTCCTCCAGCAGAGGAAAAAATGCTATAGCGCCATCTCAAGTACTCTGAAATTGATCTTTTTCCAAACACTGAAAAAGCACATTTCTTTTCTTAGCATAAGGAAATAATGAATGGTCATTTTTTCTTCTCAAAAGCAGAGCTTCAGCAATCTGAATATAGTGTATGAGGTTTTTGGTTGATTACCATTATCAGAAGAGTAGTTTAAACACCCATATTCATCTTGGCCAAAACAAGAAGAAAAAAGGATTTTCCATAGCGTTGGAAATTGCTGGAGACAAGGAGCCAGGTTCTCCAATGTGCACTGGGAAGATGAACCACTTCTGTTCACACTTCCAGTACATATTGATTTCTGAATTGGTGCTGAAGCATACATCAAGGTAGCTAGTGCAGACATTTCGCCAATTCGTTCAGCCATATCATCTACTGTATACAACATTTCATCTTTCTCAACAGCAGTAAGACTACTATTACTGACCGTTTTCTTTGACAAATTCCAACGGGCATTATAGAACGATGCCTCATACTCGTAACCTTTGATCCTGGAGAAGAGTAACCATTGTGCCCATTTGCAATCACCCTGAAAATATCCACAACATAACAACCAAATCAAACAAAACTATGTATAGTACTGAACAGGAACATGTTGAGCAAATAAATCTCTGGTGGTTACAATTAAACTTAACCTTCTTATACTTTTCCAAAGGATATTTTCCAACCGAGTGTTTACATGTAGACTGAAGGGGCTACAACAGTCATAACTTGGTCCTCAAAACATATAAATGTCAACCATGTTATAGCAAATTTATAGTCCATGTTCTTTTTTTTTTGGAACATGTAGAAAAGTCACAACTCCATCATTAATAAGAAGAAAAAGTTTGATAGAATACAAGAAAAGAAGACAACCACAACTACTCAAGGCTATAGAACACCTACTACCTAGTTGCCAGGCAAACTAGATTTATTATTTTTTAGTAATAATAAAAAGATTAGGCACTAGGTAGCTGGCTACTGACAGCTCTGCACTGCTAGAGGTTAGAGAGCTTACAAACAACAATGTTGAATACCAAGTATTATAAACTAGAATTGCACCAGAACTTACTGCAGTTTCTTTGAGCACACGGATACAATCCTTTTCAGGAGCCAAATTACAGATGTCCAGATAGAGGTCCAGTAGATATGGCAAGTTATGTTGCACACAGAAACGTATAATTAACTTATGCAGTGCAACTTCACGACCCAGGTGATGGGCATCATCTGGCATCTCTGAAGTAAATGTTGTAGAACATTCTTCCTTTGAACCAACCCTTATAAGTATGCCAGCACGAGCAAGCAAAGGTATAATTTCAGTAGTACTTTGCCAGTACTCTTTCATAAAGATGTGTTTCTTTGCCAATTCCTGCTGCATTACCATTCGAATATATAACGTCGATTCATGATTGCACGAAGATCTAAATACTTTAACCTGTGGTATCTCCATACAGACTGGTTCAAGCTCTTCTGAGTCACATATGTACATGCTGTAATCAGGGAGTGTTAGATCAGAAAGAGTGTTGGCAGCAGCTTGTAAACTGTCCCCATTTACTCTTATAATCCCTTCTGAAAGTATGCTATTGGGAATCATGTCCAGGAGTTTGCAGACTTTCCCCACATCATTATGAGCAACAAAATATTCAAACTGAGATTCCCATGGGATATGAGCATGTATATGATAAGGCTGGTCCAGCAATATCTACAGAACATATAATAAGAATCATGAATCCATAAAATTGCAAGTAATCCAGGACCTCAATCAGAATTTGGCGAGCTATAATCATAACAAAAGCATCATAAAAAATAAATCGCACCCCAAGGTACATTCCCATGGAAAAAATAATGAAACCAAGAGAAAGAATCTGGTATTTGTAACAGTAGATCGTATGGGGTATCAAATGCTCCTGCAATGGGTCAAAATGTGCAGAAATCAATTGGGTAACAAGAACTCTTAGTTTTCTCACTTTTTTAAGGCAGTTTGTACTTTTGTACAGCTCATGCAACAAGATTTTCAATGAGCTACAACACATGGTTCTTATCAGAAATAAGGTGCAAGTACCCTATCAGTAAGTTAAAACGATAATCATGACTTACACGGTCCACAGTTCTCTGATCCCATGCATCTGACCATACAGCAGCACAGGCCCAATAACCATCAGAAATGTTGCTACCAGAGAACTCCTTAGTGTAATCATTAATGTTCACCCAAGAACCAAGCACTGCTCCATCAACATCACCACATTCAATAATGGGGTGGTTGCGAATATGTAGAGCCAATACAGGTTTATCTTCTCCTGGCAGTGTAACAATCTTTGCAGCATCACGAATGACATTCTCCCTGTAAAAATATGTGTCCCAGAAGCTGCTGCTCGGGTAGAGCCGCTTTCCATAAAGGAAAAAAATGTTGATCAGCATTGAGTTAAATTGAAGTGTTAGAATTTGTAAATAAATGAGCCAAAGCATGTGTACAATGAACCTCAATTAGTGTCATAGTTTCTAGCATCTTCCACTCATTTGGTCTTATGTACCTACGCTTCTTCATCTCGTCAGCAATTTGTAGCCTTAGTGACCTCCTGACAGTACCTTGCATAAGTTGTCTTAGGTCTGCATCTACATCATCTCCTAGCCTTTCTAGTGTTGCTACAGCTAATCCAGTTTCACCCTGCAAAGTACAATTGTCAGAAACAGAAACAGGAACACAAATACTTTACTAGACTAAGTATACTAAATTACCTTCACCAACAGATCATATACAATGGATCTTCCAATTTCATGAACTTCAGAGAAAGCATCTTCTGAATCATCATTGGAGACAAATTCCCTCTGGCGCAGAAGCTGCAACTGAAGAACTGCCAAAGGTAGCCGACCGGACTGCAGTGCTTCTCTGACTACAGTTTTCAAGTCAAAGTTATTCATTTCCCATCTGTTAATCATCTCCTTGATATTTCCTTGAATAATCTGTCTTCTGACTTTAGTCCCTTTATTAGTATCAATGTCATGGAGAGTTGAAGCACTAATAGATGACTCAACTGGTGTTAGAGCTAACATGCTGTTGCTATCAGGAACCAACACAGGAGCTGACTCTTGCTTGTCATAAACATCTAAACCACCTGATGGCCCTGATGAAACACCATCCACTACAACAACTGGAAGCAAAGAATCATTCTGAAATACTTCTGTACCTATTTTCAATGAGTTCTTATCATCTCCCTGCCACAGTATAAGCACAACATTAAGCAAATGATCATTTGAAGACAACTATAAACCAATAAGCACTGTTGTCACTTTACCGTCCAAACAGAATTCTGATTCTTTGTGGAGATTCGGCTCTGGATACTTCTTATTACCATCAAAAGGAGAGCCATTTCATGAAGCTTTACTGAATTATTATCTGGCATGTCAGAGGCATAAAGAGAATAAATCTCACATATAACAAAGAAAATAGTAAATAAAAAGGAATTACCTGTGTTTTGCTTTTGTAGTCCATAACATTTGATCATTCTTGTTGCAAAGCGGACAGCTAAAACCATTAACCTGTTTTCACACTGTAAGTTTACAAATTACACGAAGCTAAAAGTGTGACACATAGCAGACTACATTAACACAAGGAAACTGCTAGGACAAAGAACAGTATAGTAGGTATTCCTAAGGGGGTGTTTTTTTGAAAATGGTACAGCAGGGGAAGCCCCCACTGTAAGATTTTATATTAATATATATTAAAAAAATTATACAAGGCACATAGCTGTACAAGCTAACAACAAACATTAGAATCAAGAAGCCCGAGGGAGGCAAAGAACTAGGCTAGGGAATCTATACAGAGAAGGAAAGCAGGACGCTTAGCATCAGAGATCCTATAAGCCTGAAGTCTAGCTTCCTCACTAAAGCTGGACTTCCAAGAATCTAAGGAAGGACGACCTAAGGGGGTGTTTGGTTAGAGGAATGGCATAGTCCATCATCTTCTCACTCCTCACTTTATTTGTTTGGTTTGTGGAATGGAATGAGTTGGTCCATCACCAGTTCATTTCCCCACAAGCTAATAATTAGTATAAGCAAGAGGAATGGAGTCATTCCACCAAATTTGAGGGATGGACATATCAATGAACTGCACTGAGCTTTGAGGATATAAGGCATTATGTTGTTGGATCTGTTGCACCCTATTAGCACAGGTTTTTGTTTTGCAGGCTAAACAACAAATGGCATCATAAAAAAGCATTGCAAACTAGCAGTTGGTGTCAAAATACATTATGGTTACACTAATATTGCTAGTAGAAGTGTGAACCCATTCTGTACAAATGATATTTTGAAATATCATAAATAGAAATGGCTTGTATTTGAAGTATTTAGTAGTATCCGTAAAGTTCCATGACCCTAGAGTGGCTCCAATGGTGCAGCCCCATCATAGGTTCAACACATGCATCCCCCCCCCCCCAACACACCCACCCACAAGAATTGTACAGGTGTTCTGCACAGGCTTGAGCCAATGCATTCAGCTTCCATTAGCCATTCCTCCATGCCTCAGCCTGCTACCAACTTTCTAAGATGCACCACTATTTTCAGACCACACAGATTAAGCGCTGGTTAGAGAGAAGTAAAGTTTTATCTTCATACAGTTCACCCGTGATGAAAAACAAAAATACATGTGAGCAAGTTCTGTTGCTGAATCTTTGCTACGCATTTCTCTAATAGTAAACTGCCCATAATTGTAACAAGTGTGGACTTCATGATATTCCCTTTCCTTGCTGTAAACAGCATGTGACAATTATGAAAAAACAAATTCAACAATTTTATATATCTTTGGAAGTGGATAGAATTAATATAGATGTAGTGAAGGATTGACATTGTTTAAGTTGTGAAAGAACAGCAAATATATGATCTTATAACAGCAATCCACATTATGATGCTTATGACCCAGGCTAACCTACCGAGTTATTACTATTTAACAGATAAATGTAGACAACGAACGACATGTTTCCACGAGCCAACTGTATATCAAAAGACAAACCTAACTTATTAATATAGCTTATTACCATGACAAGACAAAGATCTTATCAGGGAACAAAACATACTTGGATGACACCGCAGCTTCATGATCACTTCCAGTCCTAATAGATAACCGATGAATAGATGCCAATAGCAGTTGCAAGACACCATCTTCCGCAAGATTGACCTCAGCAAGTAAATTCAGTGACCTAAGCAAGCCAATAGCGTGAGATATCCATGCATACAGATGATAATATTAATGCAGATTCAAATAATTTTTCAATATAAAAAAGTAGACTAAAACACAATAAAAGCACACTTGGTTACTTAAAATAGAAAAATGAAGTTAAATGCATGACCAGCCCCTGAATTTGTCAAGGGGTGCCACTTAGGTCCACTAACTTTAAAAATGCATTTATAGGTCCCTAAACTTGTTAATTGGCTTACCGCAGGGTCGATATGGTCGAGAAATGAACCTGCCTTGCACCATTTTACAAGTTTAGGGATGTGCGGTGCACCACTTAATAAGTTCAGGCCCCCAAAAATATGTTTTCAAAGTTTGTGGACCTAAGTGGCATCCCTTGACAAATTCAGGGCCTGCTTGTGCAGGCTTGTACAGCTGTGTGCCTTGTACTACTTTTTTTTTAATATTAATATAAAAAGCTTACAGTGGGAGCTTCCCCTGCTGTCCCATTTTCAAAATAAAAAAAAGCACAAAAGAACTATGCAAATAGTCTAAAACAGATAAGAAATAGGACTTGGGAGTGGTGCATATATAATGTTAAAGCAAATCATGAACTAATGGAAGAGAAAGTGCCAGGAAAAAAGAAAATACAGAGTCTTACTGCTCTAGATCACCAATCATTGAGTAATGAAGGGCCAATTGCAGCCAGCGTAACCTAGAGAATTTCAAATCCCATCCTGCCAATGCAATAAACGAAGTTAGGGCACATGATGTTCTAAGAACTATGTTTGTCACAGGCTTATTAGTGTCATTGTATTATCCACTTAAATTAGATCCTGGAACGTGCATAACCATATCACTGACATACTCCCTCCATTCTACATTGCAAGTCGTTTTGGCTTTTCTAGGTACATAACTTTTGCTATGCATATAGACATATGCTATATATACATAGTATGTATCTAAAAAAGCCAAAACAACTTACGATTTGGAATGGAGCCAGAGGCAGTAGTAGTAAAGAAATTGGGAAGAACATCCTTGCTTGTTGGATATCTCTCCAGAACAATAAAGAGCATAGGATCATTTTAAAAATATATATATTCATTACCGGTCAGGGTCTACCAGCTGAAACACTAAACGATTCAAGCAAATGCTGAATAGCAGTTGCCGAGTGTGACTACTATCATCCAGATGAAAAATCTTACAATGTATGCATGTCGAAATTAATACCTTCACAGGTATTCACTCCATTCAATGGGTGTCCTGGTAGCTAAGCCTATAGAGGGTTTTTGTTTAGTTTTGCTTTCTCTCCCTAGAGGATCACACCAAGAGTTTGGCGTTGTATCATGTACATTTTGTTTTCCCTTCATACCTTATTAATATGACGATGGGCAGCTCTTATTCTAGTTTGAGAAAAAAAAATGCTAGAATTATCATCGCAATATGCCACTGAATAACTCCATCGATATGGGTATATTATGGATTCAAGAATTATTCAGTAGCATATAGTACATTTATCTAATCTAATAACTAAACCAAGCCCACAAAATGTAAAATCCATGAGAGATACTTTTGAGGGAAATTGAGTATCAAGGCATGGTTCCTTCATAAATTATGTTAACTAGATACAATCAAATTAGACATAACCTTATGAAAACAAATTCATTACTAAAAATGTCCAATGAAGTGAAAACAGGACCAAAGGATAAAAAAGGCAATTAAAATATGACAATGGGATCCATTCATGTAACAAGATGCCACACAAATATGAAAACAAAAAATAGGAAACTGAAAGAAAAAACACACCATTCTCCCAACAGAGCCTGTCTGCTAGTGCAGGTCCTTCATACAACAAAGCTCTATCCAGAACTTCTATTTGCCAGGTTTTCCAGCTTGTTTCAGATCTGTCAACAGATAATAAGTTCAGAGCATTGCATGTACTACCAGTAGCAGGACCCGGTTGCCAAAATTTGATGGTATCACCATGAGATGAAAAGGATGATACAGAAACCGGAGGAAGGACCACAGAAAGACCATACTGGGTAATTAAATACAGATATCCTTGGCAGGAGCAAACAACAGAATCTCCAACAAAAGCAGAATCCTTCTGAAATGGAAGCATTTTGTCCTTAAAACCAACATCAATATCTCCTTTGCCAAGAAAAGATGAATACATAAGCAACTTGGAATGAAAAATTTTGACATGCTCGTTTCCATCCGCAATAGAACCTTTAAAAATCCTAGTTAGTCCAAGTGGAGACAGGCTAATTATATCCTGCTGTGATCTGCATGGAGGAAGAATTACCCTCCTTAAGAAACTAGAGGAAATTGTGCGAGGGTAAGCTACCCCAACTTTCATCTGCCCTGTAGTGACAAAGCCACTTGGCCAGCTGTCCACTTCACTTTCATTGCATATATACTTTCTTCTTTTTCTAGGCCTGATAATAATATCGGTTTTCCCAGAGAACTCAGGAACCAATTTGGCTAGATTAAGTGACCCTCGTACGGACTGATTAGTACAAAATGATAGACTTCCTATCTCATGACCAGCAGCTTCCCAGGTAGAAAAACAATCAGCAAAATGATCCATAACAGGCAGATCAAAGTTTTCATGCACATTAGCTTTGAAGTTTAAGATGTCATCTGCATAGAACACATACACTACTCCAACCTCATCTACAACAGCAAGAAGATAAGAATACGATGCCAAAACTAACCGCTTAAACATTCTGCCAGCAAAGTTCTCAACAGAGATATTTTCCCCATCCAAATTTGTCACAATGGGCATAGAGCTCCTCAGAGGCATCTCCAGGTCTGTTCTGCACTGTTGAAGAACACTGAATGATGTCGCAAGACCACCAGTTTTCACGTTCCAAATGGCAACAAAACCTGCTGCATTAAGGCAGGCAAGAAACATATCTGATAACTGAAAATCAACCCATTTTGAACTTGGCCTAAAACCATCACATGCATCCTGAAGGTCTGCCACAAAGTTCCACTGTATACCCCAGTGGTTTAGCTCCAAAACAGCAACCAAAATGCACTCCGTGTTGGATGGATGGGCCTCACAACTAACTGATCCATTAGGAGTCAAAACTAAGCCGATCAAATAACCTGATGAGCTAGACAAAACTTTTAGACACACCCACTGACAACTGCATGATGCTTCAGCCACAGGTAAAGAACAAAGAAAAGTTCGTGGTGATTCACTGTCATTTTCCGTCATAGTCTTCAGAGAACATTTGCTATACCAAAACTTCAAGAAAGAGAGAGTAATGTCATATATGCTAAAGGATACCACTTCTGCTGAATTAGGTAATAAAGATTTCATAGGAAATCTGGCTTGGTATTTTCCATTAGAAACAGATGAAGTAATTGTAGTCAGGAAAGAACAAAACCAGTTTTTTGGACCTGACGCACCATCCTCCAACACTGCACATTCAGTGGGGTGCCACTCTTTCCACTCCCCATGCAACTCTTTAGCATCAGACGTGGAATTAACTGCTGGTGTGCTTTTAAGAGAATGGCAGAATGCATGGACTGTGATAGAAGCATCACTAGATACCACAAGAATTTCATTAAATCTTGAGTCATCAAAAGCATCAGAACAGTATCCCCATGCCAAAGACTTCACTCTCGGAATAGTAGAAAGTGTTTCGAAGACTGCCTGAGCACTGGTATCTGAGAGAGCTCTATGTGACTCAACTTGTGATGGGTTGACCTCAGCAGTTGCCAGGACAAGATCCCCTGGATTGCAAAACCATGGTAGAAAATAAGAACAATATTACCAGTACACCAACGATAAAGGCTCCAACATGATCAATGGAGAACAATGGATAGCGATAAAGCCTTACCATGTTCTGAGAGCAGTCCAAAACGACGCCTCGTTGGAGATATAAAAGCCTCTCGAAATTTTGATAGTTTGAGATGGGGTTGTAACACAGTCCATCTGCATAACTGTAGTACGGCAGGTCCATCATCTATCTGACGAGACGTGGACATCGTTCGTATGCTCGTCAACTGCTAATGATGGTAACATGTAACATTGCTTGAAAAGAAACCAGAAAATAGAAGGAATTAGACAACAGCTGAACAGGACATGGAGAGATCATACAATCATACAGAAAAGGAATGTAGCTCATTATTAAATACATAGAAACCAAAGTACAAACAAATGCTTGAAAATGATAGACACGCACAAAAGAAAAAGCTCAATAAGCTAAGCTTACTTGTTGTCTTATTTAAAAAAAAATTGGAAAAATTAAATTATGAACTAAGTGGGCATTTAAATAGAAAACACACATGATGACTGCTAAAACAATGCTAAAATATGATAAATGCAGTAGATGATTAGCTTGAGGACAACAAACATAGCCAATAGGACAGTGTTCCAACTCATACCTATTTCGATCGAAAGCCTGGTGGGTGTGAATATTTGTTTAGCCTATGAGCAAGCTGAGCAGGAGGCTGCCCACCAAAACATTGGCACCCAAGGTAGTCTATAGCTACAAAACAAAGTCTATGTATGATCCCCAGCCAAAACTACTTAGTGAACCTAGAGATTACTTAATTGAACTATAAGGTATGCAATGGGAAGATGAAAGGGTTTGCCATCAATAACAGTTCCCTAATTGAGACCCACACTTACAGTTACAGATGAACTCCTCGTCAAGCGTGCTGCGAACACAAGCATGCTACTCGAGATAAGCCTAATCCCGTCTCAAACTATCCAAACTCCACACGAACCAACCAAATTTCCAAACCCCCAGCGCACGCACGATCAGCAAAGCAACTGGCGCGCCCGTCAAATGAGCCCAGTCCAAGCTGCGAATCGCCAAGCTTCAGGACTCGGATCCAGCACCGACCACCCCCAGCGAATTAAGTCCCACGCTGCAACAGGCTGGCACGCAGCAGCCCGTGGGATCACGATGTGCCATGGGATGAGAGGGGAGAGGGCGGCGACGGGGGAAGAAGGAGAGTGCGGCGAGTGCTCACCGTGGAGCTGAGCCGGGGAGTGGGCGGCCGCGGAGGTGAGGTGGTCACCGACCAATCAGCCGGTCTCTCCGCCGTCCGCGTCTGTCACCGTGCGGCAGTTGTCCTCTCGCCTCCGCTTCTTCTGTTCCTCTTCGTTTCGCTGGTGGCTTCGGCCTCGGCGTGGGACCTCATGCCAGTGTGGGCACGTGCCATCACGTGAGGTGACTGGAATTTTACCTTGGGCTGGAGATCTGGACTTGCATGGACGGCCACGGCCACGGCCACGGCCTTTTAGGCCCAACGAAATGGAAATGGACCGGATGTCATCTGGACTCGTTACGTGCGTCTGTCTCGAATTTTTTTTATTAATAAATTTATTTTTAAAAAATTACAAAATTAGTCTCCGTTTTTAAAAAATTGCAGGAATAGGCCACCAGTCGCCCGTTGGAAGGGCGACGTGAGAGAATCGCCCGTTCAAAGGGCGACCAGGCCCACGTCGCCCGGCCAAAGGGCGACCAGGCCGAGGTCGCCCGGCCAAAGGGCGACCAGGCCAGGTCGCCCGGCCAAAGGGAGACCAGGCCCACGTCACCCGGCCGACGGGCGACCTGGTTTTTTGGGTTTTTTTAAAATAATATTTATTTATTTGAAAATTTCAGGAAAAATTTTGGTTTTTTTAAATAATATTTATTTATTCAGAAATTTCAGAAAAAATATCGAAGTCGGAGAAATAGCAAAAATAATACGCAGTCATGCAATGGGCGTGCGAAAACTCCGTTGTCGTGTGCTCGCCCAAGCTTAATAGATGAAAAAATACAACAGTGAAACATTAATTAAGTTCTAAAAACTAAAATAGTATCAGTACAATATCATAGAAAACAACATCGGCGGTAAATCATACAAAACTAATATCGTCCACGCTTAGATGCAACACCCCTAATCGTGCCAGGCTTTGGTGCTTTGTGGCCCGCTTGCACATGGCCGGCTGAGTAAGTAAGTGGCGAAGGAGGAATTGTAACACGTGCAGGACGGCCTCCAGCAGCAGGTGGTGTCGCGTACTCGTCCTGTGAGGGCTGTGCCTGTGGTGGTGTTTCACGTAACTGCGATGACGCAAGTACGTCCGTCGGCTCCTGCTGCAGGTAACTCTCAAGGTCGAAGGGTGACGGGGATCGCTGACGAAAAGTGTCAGCGTGCTCAGAGATGTCCGATCTCTCGTAGTCGTAACGGGTCGTCCCTAAACATATAAGACCAACGTTATGATAACGCTGATGGTAAAACTAATATATAACGTGTCGAACTCTTAAAAGTAGGTCATATCTGGAACCATGGGTACAGCGTGTGAAGAGAAACCTCTGAAATCGAACTGATGCCGCGAACCGTCAAAGTGCATACCTGACAATGCAGAGTGAATGTAATGTTACGAATAAAGCAGTATTAGATAATATAATTAAATTTCACCACTATATCGTACCTGTAGGCATGTGAGCAGGCTGCGAAGATGATCCAATGATATCGAACTCCGGACGCCAACCGGCAGAGTACGTAGGTGGACCTGAATAATAAAACTTATAAGTAACGAACAAGTTAGCATTACTACATACGAAGAAAATATAAGTTACTCACCTGTTTGGTACGTAGGCCGCGGAGGTAGTGGCGCCGTCGGTCCGTCAAGCCTGTGTGTCACGTGTGAAGGTCGAGGGACGACATCCGGCTGTCGCCCGTAGGGCCGGCACGACGTCAACTTGACAATGTTTGCAGCAGAGTCGTACATCCTCTGGACCGCAGCGGTAAGCTCGTGGCTGGTCATCTGAATGCCCTCCCTCAACCGGTGCAAGAGCGATCCACCATCCACAGTGATACGGTGAGCCATGTCGGTCTATTAACAAAACGAGAACATTGAAGTAATTACGATAAGAGAAATATTAAACGAAGTGGGTTGAAGTTCATAAAGATCGTACCGCCAACGACATCGCCTGATCTCTGTGCACAGGGTACGTGTCCGTCAACCTGGGGACATGGGTCCGTGGCTCCGCTGGTGTATACGTGACTCTGATCTGTGTGCGAGGAATATACCAACGTAAGTAGTCCCCGTAAGCCTGCAAGGAAAACGGTCTGGGCTCGTAGGTCACATCATGTAGTGCGTTGGCCCACTCGTCGACCCACGGCTGTATACGGGAGGACCAAGTAACGCCTGCCGGTAGACCCCTCCGCACGTAACTATGGATTTCAAAATATATTAATTATCTTTCTATATATATTAAATACTCAATCAGAACGAATTAATTGTCTTATACTTACCCGTGCATGGAAAGAGGAACAATATGGGCAACCGGGAGTGGGAACGTCTGGTTATGACCAAACTACCGCATCACTCTGTGAGGAGCGTAGTCCTCGACAAAGATGTCAAAAACGACAGCCTTACGTGTCATCCAGTACTCCTGATCCCTCGTGCAGAACGACGACAACCCATTAGGCGCTCGTACGACAATCTCCTCCATGCTGTAAGGTGTCCAGCGGATGTCGTCTGCCCTAATCCGGTCGAACGCCGCCATGTACTCAGGATAGGCTCTGTGAACCTGAATGTTTGCCCAAGTAGGCTGTATAGAAAATAATAGTAAGGTGCAATTTATTCGAAAATAAATAGAAACAGGTTGAACTGCAATATAGAAGACTTACCCGCCGCCGGACCCACAACGAACCCATCGTAGGGCCGTCCTCCTCCGTCTCCCCGTACAAACCTGCTCCGTAAGTCGAGAAATCCATGACTGGTCGTCCAATACTAAACCGCTCGTACGACCAGAGTTGAAGTAATAGTGGACAACCAGAGAGGATAGCTGATGGGTCGGTCTTCGTGCACGCATCACAAAGACCTCGGTACGTGGCTGCCAAGATAGCGGACGCCCAACTGTACTGCGGCACGGCGTCGAGCGGTGCGTCCGCTATCTCGTGCGCGAAGTGAATCAAGTGCTTCGCGACAAAGTTCCCATGCGACGATGTGAATATTATCCAACCAAACAACCACAACAGATAGGCCTCCAAGTGCCTCGACACAGTGGCCTCATCCGCCGCAGGGTGGATATACTCGGCCTGAATTAGAAAACAGAAGTTCAAGTTTCATTTAACATACACATAAATATTGGATGTTAATGAACTATATTACACTGTTATCTATTTACCTGAAACTGCAAGAGCCAGGTCTTCGTAGGCCCGTGATGCTGGTTTTCAGCAAGAGTTTGATACTCTGGAGCGTCTGGTCGACGCACAACACCCTCGAAACGGACTAGAAGGTCCTCACGCCAAGTGGCCTCCACGTCTGGACGGCTGACGGCCTGCCCAGCAGTGGTGACACCAAGTAAGTAGGAGACGTCCTCGAGTGTGAGAGTCATCTCCCCGCAAGGAAAGTGGAACGTGTGCGTCTCAGGCCTCCAGCGGTCCACCAATGCCGCAAGTAAGGAACGGTCAAAGTTAAACCGTGTCACCGCATCGGCCGGGGCCTCAACAGCACTAGCCTGTACAAGCCTACACAGAGGCAGTAGACCAGCTGCTCGTAGCCTGTAGCAAATACAATATTTATATATAAATATATATTACCAAATCGTCTGTATGAGTAAAACAAATAAGTGAACGTGTTATCGTGCATACCTCGGTATCCATCGCTCGTCCAGCCGCCACAACTCCTGAGGTACCCTAGGCCGTAGAACAGGTAGCTCAGCAGCTGTCACAGCACTCAAGTAGGACCGATGGCGCTGGTCCAACTGTGCGTCCAACAACTCCAAGTGTCCCTCGTCCATCGCCATACCTAAAATATCTTAATAATGTAAAAAAAATAATACACAAATATAATTAATACTATGAAACAATAAATCAAAAAAGCAGACATACTATTATTTTTAAAGAGCATTTTCGCCTTGATTCCGGAATCCACGACGTGCACGAGGGCGCTGGCCGTCTTGCGGATTCCCTGAAGGTCCTGCTTCTGCAGCTCCCTCTGTGGTGGTTGCACGCGTGCACTTTTTGTAAGTATGTCCTGTGTCATTGCACTTGGTGCACCGATGCTCCAGTCTTCCCACTTCTGCGTCATCCATATCATTTCTAATGCGCTGTGTCTTACGACGACCAGGCTTCTGTCTTAATTTGTCCTTATCGGGCCCCCGCAGGTAGTTACTTCCAGGATTGTTTGTAAAACTACCAAATATTGCGAAACCATAAATCTCTGCATTCCAGGTTGTCATGACTACCTCCTTTGTAAAATAATGTGAGACATACGGCTTCGGGGACAAATTAGTAAGTGAACAAGCTGCTATAATATGTGAGCACGGCCTGTGTAGAAGTTTCGGTTTCATGCACGAACAGCTGCATGAGTTATAACGAATAACACACTCTTGTGCAATTCTCTCTCGATTGCCACCACGACGGCCCCGATCCCTACACAGAACTTCAAAGCGATTCTCTGCTGTGCCCATAGGACGTGCACGATGCAAGCTTGCCTTCTCCATCTTTTTTTCATGTAATTTGTCATGAATGTTAAAAAAATCAATGTATTATCTGACATCGCATTAAAAGCAACCATATATCTTTCACGGAAGTACTTGCATGTTCCATGCAAAATACCCTCTACGATTGCTACAAGAGGTAATCCTCTCATGCCTCGAATGACCCAATTGTACACCTCCGCCAAATTTGTTGTCATTATTCCAAACCTCGCCCCATCTGTGTCATATAATAATGACCACTTCTCCTTTGGCTCGTACTCAATCCAATTTGAGAAGCACCTGATTGATGACCCCGACCTCCGAACCACGTTCCTGAAGGCATCCGTTGGGAGGCCTGAAAGAGGAACAGACATATCATTCGGATCTTGATTCGTACGAGTCGCTAACTCTTCTGTTTGCTTTGTTGTTAATTCATCAAGACGTGTCCACATTGCATTGAATTTTCTTTGTTGGTTCTGATTGCACAACCTCTTAAACATATTCATAAGGTGTTTATTTTTGAAATGGCTGAAAAAATTTGCACCCAAGTGCCTCATGCACCATCTTGATTGTATGTTCGACCATCGAGGCGGAAGATCACGCTCCACTGAACCATATTGCATATCCGTTATCGCCTTCAACAAACCGACATGTCGGTCATGTATGACACAAACATTAGGTCGCCCTTGCACCACTGCTAACTTCACACGCTCCAGAAACCAATACCAACTATCTGTGTTCTCACTTTTCACAAAAGCAAAAGCAACTGGTAGTACTTGATTATTCCCATCAACACCAATAGCAGTTAGAATCTGACCTTTATACTTTCCTGTTAGAAATGTACCATCCATGCATAAAACAGGTCTGCAATGACGAAATGCCATTATACATTGACCTAGTGCAAAAAAGGCTCGACGAAGTATTAACTTTCCGGCCTCTTTTGGATCAGACACATCCATGATATCATAATATGTACCAATATTTCTTTGTCTGATGGTTTTTAACAATCTTGGTAGGTTCTCATAAGATGCTTCGTACAAACCGAATCTCTTCTCAATGACCTTCTGTTTCGCTCACCACGCCTTCGAATAGCTGATGGTGTATTTAAAATCTTCCTCTATAGTAGTCACTATAGATTTCGGCTCATACCTTAAATTATCAATAATTCGATTATATATGTACTCTGCAATGAAGCTCGATGTAAGAGCAGTATTGGACTTCTCTAATTCTTGTAACTCACATGTATGTTCTGTTACTATAGAGCACTTCCAAATTATACTCCATTTTTGCTCATAAGCATGTACCCTAAATGGACAGTCCGAAAACACACATTTAACATCATATACTTTCTTGTTGGACTTAACAACTACAAAAGACCGCTTCATTGACAGAGACCAGTACTTCACGGCACTCATCACTTCATCTTTGCCTTTGTACATAGCTCCCTCTACTAGTTCATTCTCATGATATTCCCACGGCACAGAATTTCCTTCGTTGATCATCAAATTCTTAGAACTGTTACTCTTCCACTCTAGTGGGACAGGAATTTCATTCTCATCTTCAGATGAGTCAGTTTCAGATATATTCTCATTCTTCATATCTTCCATCGCCATCTCTTGAACTATATGCTCTATGCGCTCTCCTTCGTTCGCTTCACCCGTCGGTACCATAGATGACAGGTGATGATCACCCTCTTCATTATCTTCCTCATTATCATTGTGATTATCATGGCTCGGACCTCCTTCTTCTTCTACACCGTGTACCTCATGAACCTCCTTCGTATATGCCTGAGCAAGAAGGACTAGAGGCCACCCACGTTCTACAGCTTTGTTTACGTATTTTCTCCATGTTGATGTTGCATTAAGCGGTACTAACTCCCAAAAAGTGCCCTCCCGAGCACGACTAACGATACCCATGACCTTAACGTCATGTTGGTTGCTGTCAAGCCCAAATATTTGCATCAACCAATTCTGCACACCACTAATTGTTCTCTTATTTGCCCTAGACACCCATATACTTACTGAGGCAAATCCTGACAGATCAACCCCGTGTACACCTTGAATAATTTCTCCTTCTCCATAATAAATTTGAAATCCTAACTTCTCCGACATCTGTGTAATCTAAAAATTTCAACTAAAATACCTTTTCAGTAATATATTACTAATAACAATATAAATAATAAGAATATAAAAATGTATAAAATACTACCAAAATATAACTACCGAAATATACTATTAATCGCTCAACTGCCGAAATACTACCGAAATAACTACCGAAATACTACCGAAATTTCAACTATAACTATTTAATTTAACAATATATATAAAATAAAAATATAAGTAATACTACCGAAATATAATATTAATCGCTCAACTGCTCATTACATTATCTAACAATTAATATAACACACATTAAATAATTATATATAAAATTATTTTTTTACTTACCAAAAATTTTTCTCTTCCTCTCTTCTCCTTCTTCCTCCTCCTCTTCTTCTCTTCTCTTCTCTTCTCTTCTCTTCTCCCCTCCCCTTCTTCTGTTCTCTTTTCCCCTTCCGCGCGAGCCGGCAGCGGCCGGCCGCGGTATATATATAGCCGCGCCACGTCGCCCCGTGGTCGGGCGACACGGGCCACGTCGCCCACTGGTCGGGCGACATGGGCCACGTCGCCCATCGGCCGGGCGACGTGGGGCCCGCCATGCCACGTGCACGGCCAAGTCGCCCACTGGTCGGGCGACATGGGCCACGTCGCCCATCAGCGGGGCGACATGGGCCCGCCATGCCACGTGCACGGCCACGTCGCCTGTTGGTCGAGCGACATGGCCCAGGTAGCCCGCCAGTCGGGCGACAAGGCCCATCTTCGCCCTTCCAACGGGCGACTGGTGGCCTATTCCTGCAAATTTTTGAAAACAGAGACTAATTTTGTAATTTTTTTTAAAAATAAATTTATTAATAAAAAAATTCGTCTGTCTCCAGCGCGATACTGGTGATGACCATTTGCACTGCATCGTTAACACCATCTAAGCATGGAGTCTTTTCTATACATGTCATTAAGAAAGTTGCCACTTCCATGCAAGTCATTAAAAAGTTGGGTCGGTCACTCATGCCATTCAGTCAAAATTTGTTTGTCACCCATGCCATTCCGTCCAACCATTCCGTCCAGTCTGTGTTAACGGTGTCAAAATGTAGTGGAAAAAGTCTATAATACCCTTGGCTTGCTGGCCAATGGCATCTAACAGAGACAACTACGATATGCAAAGTTTAACAGGGGGTTATTTAAAAGATTCCAAAGACACATGATACCCTGAATTTATAAGATAAAAACATGAGGGCTAAACTGCAAAGCGGCCTTCTTCTACCTTCATCCATGACTGGAGCACAAGCTCAGGGATGGGGAGGGGGAAGGGCCGAGCGGAGGAGAGACAGGGGCTGGGCCACGGGTCGCCGGGGCGGAGCTCGCCCGCGCGCCGCGGGGCGCCTGTGCAACCGGATAGCTCGCCCGTGCGAGACCGCGTCAGAAGGCGGCATGCCCGTGCACGCCACTTCACCGTGGCAGAGCTTGCTCGCGCGAAGGCCGGGGCGGAGCTCGCCCGCATGCCCGAGCAGCCGGACCACAGCTCGCCCGCGCGTGGCTGCGTCAGGAGGCGGCGTGCTCGTGCTCGCCGCGTCGCCGGGACGGAGTTTGCCGCGTGGTCCGAAGGTGCTCCCACGGCGGCACCCGCCTCCCTCCCCGCCTCGCCATCGTCGGACCCCCCTTGCCGGCGAGCTCCCTCCTCTCTCCCTCCGGCGTTCCCTCCCCTACGCAGTGCCCCTTCGCAGGCGTTGGTCAAGTCCTCCCTGTACCCTCACGCCGGCGCCTCCCTGCAGCGTGCGGCTCAGCCACCCGGCCGTCGTCAGGCACGCGCCCACCAGGGCGGCGTCGGGGGAGCCCATGCACTTGTAGAGGAGAACAGGAAGAAAAAGGGCATTTTTGACTTCTTTACTAACCGGGCCCACCTGACAGGGCTCTTAAACAGTGAAAATGTAACCGGAGGTGAACGCAATAGCGTAGGTGGCAAACAAATTTTGACTAAATGGCACGAGTGACCGACCCATCTTTTTAGTGGTTTGAGTGGAAGTAGCAACTTTCTTAATGACATGTATGGAAAAGACTCCTGAGCATGCGGTCAACTCCATTCGGATTGCAGGAGAATGAGAAATCCAACCTCTCATATGTCATCTCTAATCATGTATCCCCATCTGAGGTTTGCGTCAGTTTCTTGGAACACCCCATCATCACCCATTCACCTTGAGGGGTCCATGCCGAGGGCGCGGCCACTTCTAAACTCTCAATCAAGCGTCGGAGGTGGATATTGTAAACCCATGAGTTGGAAATTCTAATCTATTCCATAATCTGGAGTGTTTGAATCACCTAGAGATTATTTTTTATTATATTGTTTATCCAAACATGATCTTAAATGATTAGGCAAAGCTCAATGAGTAACAGTAAATCAAGGTGAAGCGTGTCCGAAATCGACGTTGGGTATAGCACTGCAATTTCGAATGCTAAATCGGTATTTGCGAGACCTTAAACATGGATGAAAGGCATGCGTGGCAAGTGGCACGCAGAACTATTAAAAGCCGGCAACGGAGGGCTGCATTCACAACCCCCTAAATTAGAACTAACAAGGCACCCACTTTCACGCAAACACCACAAACGGCCATGGATTCCAAGCACTATAAAACCTTGCCTCCGGGAGCATTCGAGCTAGAATAAGAGAAAGCAATCAACCAAAAACCTCGGAAGAAGACAACGCATTACAATCTAACAGCATGCCGTCCCGCAAGAAGATGAGCGTGGCCATGCTGAGCTTGGCCCTGATGGGCCTGCTCCTTTGCCACCTCGCCACCACCGCCTCCGCCGCCGAAGAAGCCCATAAAGGCATCCACGTCCTCGGCAGCGTCGACGGCTCGAGCGACGGCGGCGGCTCCGAGTCCGAAGGCCGCGTCGTCTATGCGGATTTGAAGCTGGCTGATTCAGAATCCAGCTCGTCCGATGCGCCGGCTTCCGCACCGGCGCCGGGGCCGTCGTCCAGTTGAAGCGACCGACGGTGGTGGTGAAAATTAAGGGCACACGTGTGGCCGGCTACTATTTTTGTCGTAAGTAAAGATAGGCAAAGTGCGGCCAAAGAATTTTTATAAGCAATATAAGTGTGACGGAGTTAGTCGAAATGATAAATGTATGACGGGTGGGTCAAGAGTTATGGCTTGCCTAGCCACATGTTATTCTACGCCTCCTATCTTCGTTGCACGTCTTTTTTTTTTTTTCTTTTCTTGTTATTATATATATCTTGAGTTCTTGATGCATTCCGACTTCACCAAATTTTTTGTTCATCTTCATCGTTCCATTGGTTTTAAAATTTTACGGAGAAGTGTATACCTGTTCGTGATGATTTTATATGTGCAAATGTAATGCCCAACATCCTTGTTTCCCACACGTCTTTTGCTTCCTCAAAAGCGGCGGTTTGGACAGAAGCTTTAAGGATGAAGCTTTAGGAGAGCGGCGGGGGCGCCTTGGTTGCTTAACCCATCAGGTCACATGGTTCATGTGAATCAATGGACGCGTCTGGCCTGATCAGCCGCAGGTTCTTCAGGCTAATGTAGGACTCCCAAGTTCTTCTAAAATGCAAAAATCTCCTAGGGTCAGATCGACCTTCCTGAGCGCCAAGCAAACGAGCACTTTTGCCGCCGATTGCTTTCAGGCGTATCTCCATTCTGGACTTCGTGACCATACATCCATGCCACGCCCACACAGATGGCACAGGCAAACCGGTAAATCAGCCCACGTACACGCAAATGGAACGACGGTTTCAGGCCAACAAATTTGATAGGACCAGTCCACGTACACACGCAAATCAGTGAAACAACCTACAACTAGCAGGAACAATAGACAACGACTGCGACGAAGCAGCCAAACCGATAAAACAATGAACGAGCCATTTATATTAAAGAAAAAACGAGCGACGTGCATGTATCTATCAGACCTTTGCCTCTTCCTACCACCACATAACAACCCCACAAATGTCCTAAATGAAGGAATTCACATCTGCTAGTTGCGACTTTGGGGCAAACAACCGAGTATGGTTTGGATCAATCAGACGGGTCAGCGACGGCCGGTGCTCACGGGAACCTACTGCCTCATTTTCTTCGAGCTGCAGTCCGGGCACTTGTAGTGCTTTATATGCTCCGCTTTGGCAGGGGTGATCCGCACGCACTTGCCGTGGAACCACCGCTCACATATGTCGCAGCCGATCCAGAACTCGTTCGCGTTGTAAAGGCCGCTGCAGCTTCCACAAAAGGTTTCTGTGTGTTCCTCGTCTTCCTCGTCATCATCGTCGTCATACTCTTTGGCAGCAGGAGCTGCTGCCCTTGAATTCTTCGCATGGCCATCGTTTCCTCTCTACAAGAGAAAGAAGTAACCCATTCTAAGTAAGATTTTGTACATAAACTAGAGCCAAAACAAACTATCGGAAAGATTAATGTGGCACCTTTGATGAGTGTCTGGACTTGCTGCTGCTATCAACCCCAGACCTATCTCTACCGTGTTTCCTGTCCGCAAATGCTTCAAAGACAGAAGGATGATCACTGATCATGCTAAATAAGCGCTTCCTGAGATATAATAAAAAAGCAAATAATCAAATCAGGGTTGCATCAATTCTGTTAAAAATTAGCAAAAAAAAAAAGAACCCTTCTCTTGCAACCAGCTTTCCAGCCCTGATCTTTAATAGTATCTTACTGCTACAAACATAGACTCCCGCGCACAACATGGCTTCACACAGAGGCAGGGGAAGAGGTGGGTATGTACAGAGACAAACACAGTCCAAATGTCTAATTAGCTTTTCTGGGGGAAAACAGTGCAGATTAATCCCTCCAAGAGTCCAAGTAGTTCAAATTACTACAAAAGTAAGAAAACAGTACATAAGTGTTTGCAAAGAAAACATTCAGAGTCATTAAGTTGTCAGAATAACACCATCTCAACAACATATCCAAACATAACTGAGACAATAAGGTGGGTATCAGAATACTTAGGCCCAAAAACGTGTCCTAAAAAGATGAAGGGATGGGAAGCTCAGAATCTATATCCACTATCAAAAGAGAGAACAGGCCAATGGTGGAACAAGTGATGACTCAACAACTAAGATCTACGCCTTCCAAAAGTGTTCAAGTTAAGCGAATTTCACTTTATTTTCAGGTGCAGAGATGAACAACTAAGGTCCCAAGAACAAAAGGCAAATTGGAAGTTTTGAAAAATCTCCTGAAACTGAAAATTATCTGGGATCAACTGAAAGAAACATATAGAAAAGGAACGCAGACGACAAATTATGCATAATATTCTCGCTGTAATTCTCATAAAGGAAAACTTGAGATAGACGAAAGAACAAGTGCAATTCAGCAATGTAGTCAATAAAGAAGGCTGTTCTCAACCTCCAGAAAGTAGGCACTTACGAGTAAATGGTACATAAGGGTCAGCATTTAAATTCTTAGAATATTAATACGAGGCACAAGAGCATAGGCGGACTCACCGCCCGGCGAGCCTGGCCAGCCGCCCGGGCTACAATGGAAGACAACAAAGTTGTTATTGCATATGAAGGATTTAAATATGTTTTTTCTATAGCAAATACATGTCATATTAAAATTTGCCCGGGCGCCAAAGTTTCCCTGGGTCCGCTAATGCACAAGAGGTATCATTAGATGGAAAAACAACATCTTGCTTACACACAAAAAGATCATTAAATACTCAAGAAAAGCAAAGGAATTTAAACACTAGTCTAGCAGGAAAAACAGAAAATTAAGAGAGCAAAAGAAACATAAATAGATGTCACTAATATACTGCCCATGTTGGCCATGACTCTACACATCTCGCGTATAATAACGTTATGTATTTTCAATGATCAACATACCTGTAGGTTATTATATTGGCACACAATTGTTTGGCTAACCCTGACTGTAAAAATGAATACATCTTAACTAGATTATGCATATAGTTTCCCACCTTCCCAATTAGCTAAAAATAATTTCTAGGCAAACATAGAGCAATTGCACTAGCAAGCAAGCTGCAGCATTTTAGGACGTTCAGCAAGAGTTTAGAGTTGCAAGCATCAAAGATTAAAGGATTCGCTGAGGTGTTCGATGCATTTGGAAATGGATGGTCCAGCAAATAAATGTACAAGAGTACTTGCTGAGGGATGCCTCTGTAAGCTCTGTTCTAAAACGTGGCAGTGTGGTCGATAATAAAAACATGATCGATTACAGAATTCTTACAAGCAATGAAACATGCAGTTCTAGAGCAAGATAAAAGCACAAGATCCTCAACTTCTGCACATGATCCTCTGTAATAAAGTGGAAAAGGGACCGATAGTTTGGCACCCCCCATAATAAACAGATGGACCCATGATCTCCGCAGTACTACTCCGAGGGCAGAACTCTACCAAATGTGTCATTATGAAATATAAAGACTGATGATTCTGATTGCACCATGCATTAATGCAGGATGAAAAGAAACAAAAAGAAAAGAAAACAGCGTGCAAAAGTACCGATAAAGCGAGCTCATCCCCAAAGCATGACCCCCAATTCACTCAAAGGAAACAAAAAGAGGAGCACAATAAACATGTGCACATGCAAACACATGCACCAAGTGAAACAAAATAAATATACTGTAGATCATAAACACGAACATCCCAATCCCAGTCACCTAGTAACAATCAAACAACTAATTCACCAAAAAGAAAAGGCAAACAATGAAGTTAACAAAACCACAGATTCGAGGAGTGAATTTAAGAACAAGCATTCTAAGCTGTCATGCAAAAGCAGCCAACTGATTGAGAAGGCGAATCGAATCCAGCATTTCCATCGTTGGTAGAAGAACAGAATTGGTACCGGTCGTTGGCGTTGAGGCGAGCACCGTAGAAGAAAGCGACGGAGATGAGCCAGGAGTCAGAGTGGACCGCGACGAGTGAGAGCCAGTCGCGGCGCTGCATGCCGTCGCGCGCAAAGTTGATGCCGAGCGCCGGCTCGGGCAACTCCGGAGGAACCTCCTCCGCCGGCGGCGACACCTCCCAGCTCCCGTTGGGAAGGCCGTAGAGACACAAATTCTCCTTATCTGCATGCAGGAAAAGAAAACGCCGATCCGCTCATTCCCCGCCCGGATCCACCACTCGACGCACGCACGCACGCACGAGAGCTCGCCGCGGATCGATCGATCTCACTCACCTGGGTCGCAGGAGCTGCAAAAGGCGTCCACATCTGCACCGGAACGGCACGAGAGGCAACGCGTTCGTTAGATCTGCACGGGTCTCAGAGCGCAGCAGCGAGACGGACGGGGGGGAGAGCAGTCGTTACCGGAGGTGAGGGCGCAGACGAGACCCGCGCGGCGGCCGGAGAAGTCCTTGTAGATTTCCTCGACCGAGCGCGGGTTGGAGGAGACGGGCGCGGGGGCCATATCCATGCGACGCGACGGCGTCGGTGCGCGCCCGCGCCGGCGGCGGCGGCGTGCTCCGGACGGGAGCGGCTGGGGAGGGGCACAGCAGCAGCAGCGGCGGCCGACGAGGCGATGGCGCACACACAGGAGTTGGGATTCGGCTGCCTTCCTTGCTTCGTCGCCAATCTTTTATCTTTTAACACGACACCCAGGCACCAGGCCGAGGCGGGTTCGTTTGTTTCGGTCACGCCTGGCGGCCCGCGACGCGATGCCGCCTCGTGGGGCCCTGACACTGACACGGCGGGCCAGGAGCGTGAGATTCAGTGCGGCCCCACGTGGAGGTGAGATCCGTGGAGTGCGTGTAGAGGACAGATAGGTGTGGACATAGGGAAGACGGGCCCGGATAGGCTGCTGACCTGGCACGATAGGGATGTGGTACGGCCCCGGCCCCGGCCCCGGCCCCGGCCCCGGCCCCGAGCCTCCCGATTTGCGAACGGGTCGCGGTTTCCAGATTTCAACTGCTTCGCTAGTTCGCTGACGGATACTGCTACTACGTCGTCACCGAGAGCATAACCGCAGCATCAGCGGTTCAGAGCTTCAGGTGATTCATTTCTACAGTGACAGTCGGATTCCCAACAGTGACTGCACCGACGCTCCACCACACAAGACTTACAGACTACGAAAGACAGAAACATACGAGGATACCAAGGAATGGCCATATTGCATTATCACAGTTCACACACTGACAAGCAGTTTCGGACACAGAGTTCAAATTCGGATGCTTCTCAACAAAACGAAAACAGCTGCTAGGTTCATCTCGACATGAGGTCTGATATGATAGCCCTACAGGTGCGCGGTGCGCCACAGGCCCAAAACTCCAAAAGCATTACAGGTTTCAGTGTGGCGAGGGGAAATTTGGGTTCTAAGATCTTGGCTTCTCCTTCTTCTCCTTGAAGAGGGCGAGCAGGGAAACACCAGAGACCTTCACGACCTTGAAACGGACACCGGGAATATCTCCCACAGCATGGCCCTTACGACCGAACCCCGCAATCAGCACCTCATCCTGCAGAGAAAGGGAGTGTGGCAATTAGCAGCGAACAGCGAGGAACGGCAGGAAGGAGGAACAACATTAGTTACCCGTGAAGAGTCCTATGAGCTGGAGAAATAGAACTTACGTTTTCCTCGATGTAGTTCAAGCAACCATCGTTTGGCACAAAGGCAGCAATCTTCTTCCCGTTCTTCACCAACTGGACACGAGCACACTTACGGATAGCAGAGTTAGGCTGCTTAGCCTCAATGCCGCTGCAAATGAACCAGTGCATGTCAGGTATTGGTCAATTTGCCTGTTCTTCAGAAGAAATGTAATCTGCTGTGTCACAAACTCACATCTTTTCAAGGACGATTCCCTTAGCGTGAGATGAACCAGCAAAGGGTTTCTTCCACTCGTTGCCAAGATGGCTCTTCTTGTAGGCTTTGTCAGCCCACCTCTGGTTCCTTCTGTGGGTCTTAAGCTTGCGCCCAGCTCCCATACCACGTGTCTTACTGCAGCAGAATCACAAAGATTAGCATCCAAAAATATATGCTAACACCAAGTGTAGCCACATTAAACATTTTCTTTAAACATCAAGAAAGCTATATAGCTAAGTGCTTAAGTTGCTGCTTGCTCACAAACCATAAAAGGCTGGATTCTAATTCATTCAGCAAGCATAACATGGCAAAAGGTTTTAAGTCTTTGTAGGCTCAGTTTAAGATGTACAAAGCTCCAGGTACAAAAGGATTAATAGGCTACAAAATAGAGTTTACAAAGCATAGTAGTATTAATCCCGTTTGATTGCAAGTATCCTTGAGAGTACAATTAACTTCAGAGGCATGAAATTCCATTTAATCAAAAGCATAACACGCTAAGGACTTATTTCATATTCAGTGACCATATGAGCTAGTTATATGAAAAAACAGGCTAAAACCGCAGCGAATGATAGCAACTGGCAGTTGCAGATGTGACTATGTACAACGTAGAGGGTCGATTATTCAACATGTTACCATATCTCAATGAGCTATGGAGCCATATGAGGACTATGGTCTCCATTAATGAGGGTGCACCTCCTTAAATCCAGATTAATTGTGAAAAATATTCAATTTGATTTTATAAGGCATTGTACAGCAGAAATTTGGTGGTGTCTGGGAAAAGGGACCTGATTACAGCACTTGCTCTATGCAGCCTGCTACATAAACATAAAAGAACCAAAAGGAACTCCAAAAGAACATTAAACTACTCTCTGAACCCACAATTCAGGGCACTAAAAAGTCATACCCAAATAGTTAGCTGCATCAGAATTAACAGAGTGCTAAGCTTCAGAATCTCTAACTTTTAGGAGTGTACAGAAGTTAGTACTGTAGATAATATGGTCGAGCACTCCGTGTTACAGACAAATAATAACGATAATGTATAACATCAATACACACTTAAGTCAGCAACTGGGGAAAGATCATTATATTACAGAAGTACAAAGCATGATGAATATTCATGTGTTTATCAGTATACCAGTGAGTCAACCATTTAAGTCTAATTAATTGGTGTGCAATTTGAGCTAATTCAGTATATTACAGATAATAGAAATGTGATAAATCAGGCATGAAACTATGCCAGCTCGAGGACAAAGCATACTTCCAACAAGGCAATAGAATGTACGCACTACCAAGTAGCACATGGAACCTCTACCACAACCATCAGAAATTTTACTAGTCGGCCTACGTGACTGAGAGGCTTGTGATTGCTACACAGGTTTCACTTATCTGATGATTTTATATGATTTTCTTGTAGAAAGACAACAAAAAATTCAAGAACCAGCGAACAACTAGATACAAGATAACGCATCTCAGAAGACAACATGTTGAAAAGCTGTTATTACCATCATGGATCTGGGAGAGAAAAAAGGGCAAATTTTTCACGGAATAGCTTAGGACATCTAGGCAACGAGATTGAGAGCAAAGCATCGAGAATTACCCCATGTTGGATCGGCGAAGGTGATGCCTAGCTCGTAGCGGGAGTACGGCAGCCGAGCAGCCGACGGCGAGGGCGCTGGAGCTATCAGGCGGCGGCGGAGAGGGTTTGGAGTCTGCTGTGGGGGAAAGCGTTTATATCCTCTCTGCTCTGAAATGGGCCTAGGGCTCTTGTTTGGAGTAAATGGGCCTATGGGTCAACTGAGTCGGGCCAAGTTTTGTGCTATTTTCAGTACACGGCCTACACGAAATACTAGTTGGGGTCGCCGGCCCGAAATGGAAGGAGTTTTTTTTTTTTTTTGCAGAGGAAAATGGAAGGAGTTGATGAGGCTCTTTTCAGGCTTGTAATGCTGGGCCTAGAGAATTTCATGATGCTCTCCAACCATTGCTGATCTCCATTTTTTTTTAAAAAAAAAAGAGTGTTTAGATTTAAGAACCATGATCAGTGCGCAAGACTAACGAATGAACAAACCAAACCGTACAATCGGGATCAGGATGAGACGCGACTATGCCAAACAAGCAAAGACCACCACGGTACTAATCATCCTCTGTTTACGTACTGATCTGTGGTTTACCTAACTAATTGTGATACTGTATACAGTACTGTACAGCCCTAATCTCATGTCAGACGAAAACACGATTCGCTCTTGAAAAGAAAGACGACCTCCAAAGCCGTACGACGCGCGCAATCCGTCGCGATCCTACAGTTAATATGCGGATACGTCGGGACTCTCGCTCCCTCTCCACATTTCTTTTCTTCCCAGTTCACCACGCACGGCACGGATCGAGTACGCACGCCATCGTCCACATCCTGGAGCCGCTGCAGACGAAGGCAGCCAGGCAGGCAGGCTTTCACTGACCATTCAAGTCAAAGCATTGTACCGGCCGGCGGAAAGCCACGGGTGGCGCTGTCGCCGTCGTCCAGGCCTCGGCCGCCCCCTACTCCCCGCACGGCTCACGAGCGTGCCGATAGGATAGCTGGATAGGAATAGGATGGAGATGGAACGCGGATTCGCCCCGCGTGTCCGTGCCTTTTCCGGGCCCTGTTCCCGCCCGCCCGCCGGCGCCGCTAGAAACGGCACGAGCGCAGGCGACGTTTCCCTCTGGGCCGGCCGGCGCTTGACGGCCTGAGGCGCACGGACAGGTACGTGCGCGCGCCTGCGGTGGCACGGCACGTACGGCACCATGCCATACGCCGAACGGGCCCGGCAGGAAGACGGCCCGGGGAGCCGCGGACCTACCTGATGGCGGGCGTCGGGCGCAGCGCAGCAGCTGACGGGCCCAGCACGTCAGCATGGTGAATGCGAGTGCGAGCGACTGTTGATATAGATAGGCCGATGGACGACGGTTCAGCACAGTTAGGGGTTGGGCTCGAGAAAAGATCTGGATCTGGATCTGGATCTGGATCTGATCTGATCTGATAGTTCGCTTACCATTGCCAACCCAACCAACCCGCGCGTGCATCTCGTGCCCGCCGCAGAAAGCTGCACCGATTTCGGGAGGTCGGCCGCTACGCCTAGCGCGCGTACCCAGAGGCCCCCAGCCCAGACCACAGCGGCGCGGACGGCGGACGCCAGGGGCTGCACCGCGGCTCGCGCGCCGCCGGCGCCGAGTCGGCGCACGAACGGCGGCGGGCGGCGGCTTCGACCATTTCTGTACTTTTCGTGGGAGGGGGCCCCCGCGGCACTGCGCTGCAGTGCAGGATTAGTCTGCGATTTGCCTGTCAATAATGCGCCTATTGTAGCGTCCGATGCGTACGGGCGCGTGATTTGTTTGCCGATTAAGTACCGGCCGTACAACAGGAGCTGGCATTATTGGTCCACGCACTATCGGCTGCTGATTGGCCGCTGGCTGGCGTATCAAGCCAAGGGAGGATGGGAGGACACCGGACTGGCTGAACCGGTGTCTACCCTATTGCTCGTGCCGCGTCAGTGCGGTCGCCAGCTTTCCAAAGATAGCCGCACCGCGTACTCCTGGTACTTTATCCAGGGCTTAGCTAGTTATTTATTGGTGTCACTTGTATCGTGTTTAGATGGATAGGTGTTTTGTACATGTCAGGAAAGATACCGTCGAGGGTTCTGAAAATATCGAGACATACTTGATTGCAATGTCAAAGTAATCGTACCAACATGTCATATAAAACGATACGTTGTTAGCATGCAGTTCAAAAGATCGTAATATTATATTATCAACTGCGCATTACTTTATTTATAAGGACCAGTTTCGCGCCATAGTTATAAAGTTTTCTAACACTTATGTTCATGTCGAGACCACTTGCGCAAGTATACCATGATAGCATCTACAACTTTGCCGACCCAATATTTTTTTAGAGCTTACTTTTTGAAACAAATTGGATCTCGCCTAAAGTTGTCTACCGCTTTTCGTAGTACCATGTGTTTTATGATAAGACTTGATTTAACCAAATTAGATAAAAAATATTTATGTTTCTTGTGTACAATCGTTTATTTGACACTAACTACTATCAATTATTGTCACGGAAGATTGCGACATCTAAAAAGTCTCAATCCTTTTGAACCACTCTTTCTATACTCTAAGATACGAAGAAAAAGATAGGAAATGAAGTTGCTAAAAGAACCCAACCCGCGCTTAATGCAGCCGCTATGAAACCCATGGCAAACTCCGGTCTGGCCAGCCGGCCGGCGACACGTTAAGCACCGTGGCCGGAGGCGCGCGTGCCCGTAGCGAAGCTCCGTTGCACAAAAATAGTTTACCTTCGATACTCTTCACCCTCCTCGACGTCCCATCACCCTTTCCTTTTCTCCCACTGCACTGCTGCTCCGCTGCCCTTTCCCTCTCCCTTCCTCTCGTCCTCCCCTCACCCCACCCATGGCCGCGGCCACCACCACCACCCACTGCTCCTCCTCCCACCACGCTACTTATCGTGGCTGCCGCACTCCTGTTGAGGCGCCATAGAGACGCGTGGGACCAAAGCCGCCGATCAAGCTCTGCTCCGGGCGGAGCAGCAGGCCGGCAGGCAGAGTGACCGACTGGTGAGTTTGGGCGGGAGGTGGACTTCGGCAGGCTCCGGCGGCCCCCGGAGCGGAGATGGTGCTGGATCTCAATGTAGCGTCGCCGGCGGACTCGGGCACGTCGAGCTCTTCCGTCCTCAACTCCGCGGACGGTGGCTTCCGCTTCGGCCTGCTCGGGAGCCCCGTCGACGACGACGACTGCTCCGGCGAGATGGCGCCTGGCGCGTCCACGGGGTTCATGACGCGGCAGCTCTTCCCGGCTCCGACCCCGCCGGGCGAGCCGAAGCCGCCGGCGGCGCCGGTGCCGGTTTGGCAGCCGCGGCGCGCCGAGGATCTCGGCGTGGCACAGAGGCCGGTTGCGCCCGCGAAGAAGACGCGGCGTGGGCCGAGGTCGCGCAGCTCGCAGTACAGGGGCGTCACCTTCTACAGGAGGACGGGCCGCTGGGAGTCGCACATCTGGTACTCAACCTCTGACATCGCCCTTTGTAATTACCATCTACTACTACTGTACTAATCCATCCGCTTATGGCTCTTGATCACTTTCTTCTTCTTCTCCTCCTCCTTTTGCTGCTGCTGCTTCTTGAATTGAGCAGGGATTGCGGGAAGCAAGTCTACCTAGGTGAGTGCCTGAGTTCCACGCGTTCGAGCTCGAGCATCTTGTATGAACTTTCGATTAGTTTATCTGCGTTTGATTTGGTTTCGATGTGCTGATACCCCTTTCTACCCAGGTGGTTTTGACACAGCTCACGCGGCTGCGAGGTTAGTGAGCTTTTACTTGTTTGAATTCATGGCGATTTGCAGTTTTGTGATCGATAAGCGCGTTGAAATGGTCAAGTTTGGATCGACCAGGGCGTACGATCGAGCTGCGATCAAGTTCCGCGGCCTCGAGGCGGACATCAACTTCAGTATTGGCGACTACGAGGATGATTTGAAGCAGGTAATAGTTGCATGAAAACATCAAATGGCATCTACAGTTTCTCCATTATCGGTAGTTTCGCGGTCAATTGATGGGTGCCCTTTCCAGATGAGGAATTGGACCAAGGAGGAGTTCGTGCACATACTCCGGCGCCAGAGCACCGGGTTCGCCAGGGGAAGCTCCAAGTACCGTGGCGTGACGCTGCACAAGTGCGGCCGCTGGGAAGCTAGGATGGGGCAACTTCTTGGCAAGAAGTAAGCTGGCAGTAAAAAAACTGACCTGCATACATAGTAGCCCCTGTCTTTCCCTTTTTATACTCTGTTAGTGTTAGCTCCAGTTCAAATGCTCTTATCCATGGTTATGTGCAAAAAGCTCTGGGATGAAGTTGGCTTGATTTCACATTAGACATGGGTGTGGTCAATGATTAATTCGACATAATCTAAGTTCATGTTAGGTGCAGCTTGGGGGCGGTTTTAAGGAATACAATAAGGTGATTCTCGCTGGGGTCAGTGTGCTTGTTATATCTAGTATGAGTGGTTAGTATGTCTCTGTTATATTGGTGGAAGCTGCAGTGCACTTCCACCACTCATTGTTTTGCCATGGTACCTACCAATATCATACAGATCTATTTGCAGCAACCACTAGATTTCATATATGAGCATTCGCAGACAATGCAATTCTGCGCTCCGTAGTCTAGGACCAATTTTGTCAAGGCCTAGTAGTGTAGGCATCCCTCTGGTGAGACAGAGAGTATCTCACAACTGGAATTCACATGCAGGTACATCTATCTTGGGCTCTTTGACAGCGAAGTTGAAGCGGCAAGGTACAACTGTAGCTTTCACGTTTCATTTTGTAAGGACATGCTGGTCTCATCAGCTTCATTAACTTTGCTGACTTTTAGTGCTTATTTCAATTTGGTAGGGCTTATGACAGGGCAGCCCTTCGCTTCAATGGGAGGGAAGCTGTTACAAACTTTGAGCCTAGCTCCTACAATGCAGGAGATAAGAGCCTGCCTGACACTGAAACTGAGGGTATTACATCATTTGACATCTTTTTTTCCATATAAGCCAAAGTGTCCAAGATGTATCTTATGGTTTTCTCTACGTTCTCAGCAATTGTTGATGGTGATGCCATTGATTTGGATTTGCGGATTTCACAACCTAATGTGCAAGATCCCAAAAGGGACAATACCTTAATTGGCCTCCAGCCAACATGTGATTCCCCTGAATCTTCAAATACGGTGGCCTCTCAGGTAAAATAATCCGTTCAATTTTTCAGTATATAACCTTCTACTTATGGTAGCTAAAGAGGTGTCAAGGAAACTTAAAATCTTAAGATGGAAGCAACTGTTGGTTTAATTGTCTTCTTTGTAGAATCTTGGACCTCTGATACTAGTTCCTACTGGTTACTCCTGACCTATAAAGATTCATAGGATTATTTGGTTGGCATATGGTTGGTTGAGATATTAATTTGTGGTCCTGGTCTCCTACCACTATTATTGATCTTACAGTATTTGCTCCTATCTCCTGCTGCTGTAGCCAATGAGCTCATCATCCCCTTGGACCGGGTATCACCAGAACCCAGCAGTGTCATCTCAGCATCTGCGCTTGTACTCGTCAGCTTGTCATGGCTTCTTTCCGAACCACCAGGTATCACCAAGATCCCTTTGTTACACATGAAAATTGCTTTTCCTACGCAATCAGTTATTCCAAACTATTATAGAATCTAGGATGGTTAGCTGAACATGCCCGTGTTCCAAAAAAAAAAACAATGAAAAGTAACAGGCCAAATATACGGATATGTCCGAGATGTCTGACTTTGACTGTGACTAACTAGATAAACATTACTAGCTTTATTCCCTACGAAGAGTTAGTAACTTCTTTGAAATTTCTTGTGAAATGTCTTGTTCCTTGGAAATACACTATACAGCCCAAAGGGGGTATCAGCAAGTACTAGGAGTACTCTGTACTCCTACTTACGGAGGGAGTACTAATCGCAGGTACTACTGTTTGGCGTGTGAGCTGATTGATGTTTCGACCAGGCCTGCCAGTTTCCATCTTTGAAACACGGTTGTTCGGTCACAGTTTATTGACATAACATGGGATGCATCTTAGTACGCTGAGCAGGGATCACGTGTTGCAGCTTTAGTCCTGAGGATGCTCTGAATTTACGGGAAATAGTACTAACATCAAGTCTTGATTTGGCTTCACATATGTACACACATACTTTAGGAGTACAGGACTTGCTATACAATAAAGTAATTAATTAAAACAGAATCCTGAATAATTTATCATGCTCACAGAATCAACATTAGCTGATCCCATCTTGGTTGTTTGTTCACTCATCAACCACTCTGTTTCCTGTGAACAACTTTCATGTGAAAACGCTCACTGTGGTCAAAACTTAACAAAGCTCATGCCTGTGCAGGTGCAGGAAAGGCCAATGGAGCGAAGGCCTGAGCTGGGTGCCCAACCATTCCCCACCTGGGCATGGCAAACGCAGGGCTCCGCTCACGTGCCGTTGCACCACTCTGCAGCATCATCAGGATTCTCTACCGCCGCCGGGGCGAACGGCGGCATGCCGCTGCCGTCTCACCCGCCGGCGCCGTTCCCGACTACAACAAACCCGTTCTTCTTCCCCTAGACCGCTTGACATGACAGCTTGCTGTTCCGGCTAGACAGCTCGATCTCGGCGTCTGGAATGGCAGCTGATCTTGTGTGGCGGCCGACGGTGTCTAGCAGCTTTGCTTGCCGACGGTGACCGTTGTTAATAAATTAAGTAATGAGAGAAAGTATGTGTGTCTGAGGGAGAGAGAGAGCATAAGAAGCAACATGGCTGGTCTCTCCCTCTGGTATGTGCCTGTTAAGATATGGGCTGTTGTTGCTACATTGCCGTGGATCTGCCATGGTTGAGATGTTGTGTACTTGTACCCCCATGCATGAACTGGTTCTGAAATAGTAGTATTTTGTTCAGCTGGACCACGCATTAACTGGATCTTTGAAGGATAGATACTGTTAGTGTATAAGTTTAGCTGAGATTTATGACTCGAGCATTGACATAATGAGATGCATTTCAGGACCAGTGAACCACCCCGTGATAAAATCTGACAGCATTACTGCGTTTCAGATTTTACAGGGAAACTGTGCCTCGTACGTTCGTCGTCTGCTTGCGGGTGTCCGTTTGCGATCAGGCCAGCATGCAGCACCGGTTTGGGGAGCAACGCAGATGGAAGTGGTCCTGGACGCCCTGTTATAATCTGCACTGTGATTCTGTGAGTAGTGTTATACTGTACTGTCCTGTATTGGTGTACTCCGTACACGTAGAGAGTAGGAGCTACTAGTAGCGTACTGGCATGCTGTGCTATGTGCTGTAATATACTCCGTACATTGAAGTCGCCAGCCCAGGCTGCAGCCCATCCTCCAGAGTTCAGACTTGAGAGCACTCCACTCCACTGCAGCGCGGCAAAGATTTTTACCATCCCACGTCGCTGTCGCGGCCCCATGGTTCCATCTACCGCTTCTCGTCCTTTCCCCGTTTGCCTGCACCTCCGCCCAAATAGGCCAATACCGCCGTGCGCCCCACCCCACCCGCACGGAAGCCCACTGCTTGCGCTAGGCTACGCGGTTTCGGCTGTTCCGCCCCACCACTCCCGAGGTCGGCACTCGGCAGCGGCGTGCGGCGGGCGGCGAGACGCCATTTTGGTGGTGTTGGATTCGGCACTTTCTCCTGACGCTCCCCCGTATCCCGTTCCGGGAGACGTGACGGCTGGGGCCTGTGGCGCTGTCCCATCTGCAGTCCAGGGGCCCTCGGCTCGGCACCTCCCCCCACTCGGCACTCGCTCACTGGTAGTAGTAGTGGTATCTCACTGAAAAGCCACTGGGCGTATGGCCCACTTCCCTGCTTTTCAGTTTTTCACTGCTCCGGTCCGTCTCTGCATTTGCCATTTGGCGAGCAAGCAGCGTGCCTGTTCCTGCGTTTGTTTGTGGTTGCGCCGCCGGTCCCGTGTTTGTTTGTTCGTGCGCTCGGTTTCAGGACTAGCTTACGATAAGTGGGTGCATTGCAGTTCCATTTATTTTCTCTACGTTGCGGCTTGTCCGTGCCTCCACCTCCTCACGCACTGCCGGCCTGACACGCTTTTTTATCTGACTGATATAGCCTGCATTCCGTTCGTCGAGCACCTTTCGAGCTAGTCGTTCGGCTTTCGCCATGCCTTGCACTTTACCAAATCGTCATTCCACTTTTTTCCACTTGCATAAGAGAGATGAGTAAGTACTCCTTCCTTCTGTCCCGCAATATCTGTCGTCGGAGCGACAGTGCAGTGTCCCGAAATACTTGTCGTCGCCTATTACCCATCGTAGGCACTAGCTGTGCACCTATACCGCAGCACCATGTATTTTCTGACCCAGGCGGCAGGTTCAGTTTTATCCCTTCCTCTCACCCTATCGCAGCACCATACCGCAACATTGTTTATTGTACTCCGTATGTGCGGTGAGTAGCACTAATGGAAAGTCCGTCCGGATACACAATAGAGAAATCATTGCCTATAGGGTGTCAGAGTCTTCCTTGGTAACTGGTCCGGTGCTCCGATAATAAATATTACGGGACGGAGGGAGCAGTCATGTCTCTATAACAAATGAATATTTTTCTCTTAGGGAACAATCTCATCCCCACTAATTCTAATACAAACACCTTCGAAGCTATGATCGCCACATCCCATTCCCTTGCATCATTGTAACCAAACACACATTATGTGTTGCCACTAATGTTGGTTTAGGATTACACCATTTTCCTATTGTGTCAACCAAGGAATTTAGGTGTAGATGGCTATGCTTAGGTCATCGTTGAGCTTGCTGGGCGGCACGACATAACCCGTCAGCCGCTCACCTTCATAGTGTGGTGCCTGGTCCGCCCTAAATAGGTTGTGTATTGTCGAGCCTGATGAGCGGTAGACAATGCCACACGTTTTAACCATCTATATTTACGTGAAAAGATAATATAGTCATGTTACATTATTTACGGATAACAAATTACACATCCTCCCAAGAGAAATATATACAACACTAGAATCTGCAAAAATAAAATCTCACCAAAATTAACAAAATGCAATATAATTGGCCTTTTAACAAAGGAAAATTTGTGTTTCTCTACATGATCGTACCATATCAACACTTAACCATATATTTTTCACCATATTTAGTTTTCCACACCCCTTATATAAACATCAGTTGCTTGAATTGTGCTCCATCTACATTGGAACCACATGGTGGTTGTAAATGTTTTCTTTGTGATTTATGGTTTCAGTGGACAGTTTTGTGGTTATCCATGGCTAAATGTATCCAGGATTGTTTTATATCTAACTGAGAGCACCCATTGTAGATGTAAGTAACATTAATGACCTCACCCATCCCATTCATTTGTTTATTTGGCCATAGACTTTTGCTTATTTGTTGCACTTGCGAGGCACATTAGTTAGGAAGCCTCTCAAAGGAAACTAGGCGAATGACCGGTGGGCGGGGGTAGTGAGCACTGAGAAGGATGCGTCACTGACCAGTGACGTGGAGTCCGAATGGCTGGTGGGTGTCGTCGGTGGTGTCAGGGTCACCATAGCAACAAAAATGGAGTGCTAACATCCATTTACCATGGTCAGCAAATTGAGAGTGGATTTAATGCGTTCTCGTGGCCGGTGGTCTGCTCGCCGCGGGACCTCGGAGGGCTTAGCTTGCCGGACCTACGTACGCTCGGCCTCGCATTACGCTTGCGGTGGGAATGGAAGCGCCGGGAATGCCCGGAAGCAGCGTGGGCGCAGCTACCGGCCCCGACCGAGAAAAAGATTGCAGGCATGTTTGACGCCTCAATGAGCTTCGTAATTGGCAATGGTGAATTGGCAAGGTTTTGGTCTGACCTGTGGCTGCCTGCTGGACGGCTGTCTGAGTTGGCTCTGGCGGTCTACTTGTCCATCCTGAGACGTTGGAGGCGCCGCTCGGTCAGGGACGCTCCGCTGGAAAACCAGCGGGTGTGTGACGCTGTGGCTGCATCCACGGCTGACTTCATGTCACAGTTCCTTCGCCTATGGGCGTTGCTGCAAGACATACAACTTGATGACTCGGTGGCGGACAAATTGGTTTGGAAGTGGATGCCGGACGGGACATACTGCAGCTCATCGGCGTACAACGCCTTCTTCGTCGGGCGCGTCATGCTGAGGGGAGCCTCGGAGCTGTGGAAGACTCCATGCTCTCCAAAGGTCAAGTTCTTCTTCTGACTTGGTCTACATAGAAGGCTCTGGACCGCAGAGCGACGCAAGCGGCATGGACTTCAGGATGACGACACCTGCGTGTTGTGTGCGCAGGAACCGGAGCTCGCCGACCACCTGCTCACTTCATGCTCCTTCACGAGGGAGATTTGGCATAGACTCCTGGTTCGGATTGGCCTTGGTCAATTGTGCCCCTCGTCCGAGGACCGTTTGGTCGATCGGTGGCTCTGTTCACGTGTTGTCCTTCTGGAGGCACGGCGTTGGAAGTTTGATGCACTTGTCCTGCTCACCCCCTGGATGATCTGGAAGGAACGGAACCGGAGAACGTTCGACAACGTCAACTCCACAACGACGTTGGTGCTGAATAGGATACGCGATGAGGCTGATGAGTGGGTGCGGGCCGGGTAGAAGCAGTTGGCGGAGATCCTTGAGACTTAGGCCCGTGTCCGCTTTCTAGTAGCAAAATTAGTCTTACAAAGGTTACAACGCTCGAAGCCCCGCCGTAAAGCCGGCGCCTTGTGTATGTGTTTGGTCCAACGCCTCCGTGGGCATCTTGCCGAGCGGAACGTTGGAATGTAATAAACTTTCTAACTTCTCTTAATAAGGTACGTGCAACGCAGGTTTTCGAAAAAAAATGTGTCCTCGCCGTGAGACAAGGTTAGGAAGAAAGCTTGAAAGGCAAGTGTGACGCAGAGGAAGAAAAGCGGAAGTGTTCAAACACGGTGTTGGAAGAAGATCGATGAACAATTGTTTTGGTCCGTTTCGTTACATACAGATGGATAGATCTACCTGGGTCGACTGAAATTGGAATTTTTTTTCAGGCTTCATAGAAAACAAGCATGCAGCCCCACGCCCCCTAGCTCTGCTGCTGACACTACGAACAGTACTTGGAATCACTTGTCATTTATCTGAACTCCGACGTGGCAATGATGTCCGATATTCCGGCCCCCCACATATAGGGCTGTGCTAGCTGCTAGCTCAGAGATGTCGCTAGCAGTGTGCTACCGCTGGGCTGTCTATTCGGAGGAGTCCACTGAAAGGACGCCGCCCGATCGATCTGTAAAACGTTAAGTGTATGTAAAGCTGGCATTTGCGACCCGGCCGGTATATATACGAACTTGGCGGCCTCTGCGCAACAGTCTCGCCTTTGTTTGTGCCGCCTCTGCCGTGCCCGGCCGCTTGGGTGTGCACGTACTACTACTGCTGCTGTGAATAATATCGTGATGGCCTTGCATTGCATGGTCCTGCAGTGTGGTACTCTTCCCCTCTATCAAAGAACTAAATTGTACACACTGTAAAATTAAAGCATTTCATCAAGTTTGGTTGACTACATTTTCTTTGTTCAAAATTATATAAGTCATTTTGTTATATGTCTAAATACCACGCACGCCATATCTAGGTGCATATTTTTTAAACCTAGTTATGACATCAAACAAATATCATCATTTTTTTAAAATCTATATATTTATCACACTTAATTTAAGTGAGAATGTACGTGTAATTAGGGGTTTTTTTTTTTTAGACAGAGCGAGGTATTACTCCGCATGCATTGCATCAAGTGTGCATGGCCCGCGACACGGATCTAGCTAGCTAGCTACGGGACACTATACATACGTTACTGTGCTTATGTATTGGCAGTTTCAGTTTTCAAACCGGCTTGAGTAACGCCTTACGAGTAGATCGAGTGCGCTAGCTATGCGCTACAGCACCGCGCGTCAGAAGTTGAAGCCCAAAAGAACCATACCAGAGAGGACCTAATAAACCGGCGGCCTGCTGTCTGCCATTTGCAGCAACGTGGTGGCCACCATCTCACCTCTGGCTAGGCCGGCCGGTGTGTAGGTATCAGGCATGCACCGATCGATACGTACCACCACCACCACCACCAATGTGTGTATTATTGCGTTTGCTGCTGCTACTTGCGTTATCATCAGCGTAGTACATGCAATGCGACAAGCACAAAGGTCGTACGTATACTACGTAGTACGTTGTTCACACTATTGTTGTATACTCCGTATTGCGTATATATATGTATACATGCATGCTAGTAGCATAGTGTAGCATGCATGCTTCCATATTAATTGTACATGTACATGCATGCCAACGTACAGTATGTTGGAGCAGTGCTGCTGGCCGGCATGACCGATCCATGCATGGCATGACAACGACACGTCAACACAGGACATACATAGCGTCACAGGGAGCAAGCGGCGTGTGCGTGTGTGTCTGTGAGATCGCAAAAAGGAGGGGGTTGCATGCATCGCCATTTTTGCACGGCGACGAGAGCTAGAGGACGTACGGATTACACTACGGAGAGAGTGCAGTGAACGATAGATAGCCTATGCCGCTCTCTGGTAATAACTAAATAAATAACCCCAGTAATATACATCAATTGATTATAAGTAATTTTACAAACTAAAAACAGCTTGTTTGCAAATATAAGAATAGAAAAAAAAAGCATGCCATCCAAAGGGTATTTTCAACTTATTTCATCTTATTCCTTCGTCTTTTTGTACAAAAGGAAGGCAGAAAGAAAATAAGAGAACGCGAGTGGCCGGCGTACTCTACGTGGGAGTGGGATCCATTTCAAGTTTGGGGCCCCTTCAAGTTTCCAACCAGATAAAACATACAGAGGGATGTGGGTATATCTGTAGCCACTGCTCACTCGTCGTCTCGTCGTTTCGTCCTTGCATGCATACACCAGTTGTGTGTTTTGTATTTGTATATGGATGGTATGGGCGGGCAGGGCCGCTCATGACTCATCTTTTCTGTTGCTGCCTTGTTGGGACATGAGGGCGTGGCCGTTTACTTCCTAGGGATGCTTGATGCTATAGCGGACTGGGTGCTGTGTGGCCAAGTGGCCCTGTGCCCTTGTGTCCGCGTCGAAGTGGGGGAATTTGTACGTTCTGTGGCAACTTTTAGACTGGAAAAATCGATATAATTTTTGTATTTTATATATCTTATCTTGTGCCTCTAGCCTCTAGGACATGAATCTCCCGTGGACAAATTTTTTTCTTTATTAACAGTGTCCCACTTATAAGTAGGATACTCTTTTTGTGTGTGTCTTGTTGCGCAGAGACAAATTGTCCTTTGTACTAAAATATAACTAATTCGTTGTGATTTTATTTTTTGGACTAGTTTAGTTGTTTTGCATTGATAATAACCTTTGTCAGTTACTTCTTCATTCCTAGAATAATATAATTCTAACATGGTACCGAGTCAAAGCGTCTCCAATATTTATGTTAGTGAATAGTTATTATTAGAATATTTTTTCATTAAATATATTTTAATAGCGTATACCTATTTAATTTGTGTCACAATTATTTTTTTTCCTAGAAATTTTTCTGAAATTTAGACGGTGTCTATGGCCGTCACGCCTCATAGGGATACGGTGACACGGTATATGGATGGGGCCAATGTTTGGGGGATTCTATCAATCTTGTGTGAGAAGATCTTCTTCTTAATGAAAACCCGATGGGATGTCATCCCCGTCCCACCCCCACCTCTCCCTAGGATCGAGATTTTTGTAGATAGTGTGACTGATGGGAAAACTAGTTTGATTTCTTTTTAAGATAGAGGTAATATGTGGTGACATTTCTCATCGAGTTGTACTGGGCGTCGATACCATTCTCCTCTTTGCTCTATGTACTATTCTCCTCTTTGCTCTATCTACTACGGTATACGGCCACTCTCCCTACTAAAAAAGAACCTTTAGCCATAAGAGTTTATAGAGCACACTATCAACATTTATGACATTGAATACTTAGTATCATGAATATCATAATTTTTTGTAAGTTTGGTCAAAATTACAACAATTTGACTTTGATTTATAAACCTCTAAGATCATTCATTTTGGTATGGGTGGAGTATATTTGTAAAGATTTAACGTGGGTAGTTGGGTTCTCTAGCATGTCTCTCCTCTCCGTGAGCACAAAGGCCAGGATATTTTTGGGGTGCACGTGAGACGCAGCCGATCGATCCAATGGCGCGGAGCATTTTGGGTTTGCTTTGGGGATATTTCGGAGTTGCACGTGAGACGCAGCCGATCGATCCGATGGCGCGGAGCATTTTGGGTTTGGTTTGGGCTTGGTGCAGTGTGTCTGGGAAAGGTAGTAGAGCTGTAGAGGTAGACTCGTAGGCCTAGCACTAGTATACTAGTAGGGTAAGAGATGCTGACTATTCATGGGCCAGGTCATCCCAGCTCGGTGCAACCTGCAAGCACGCTGCTACTCTAATTCTCGGCTCGTGCCTACGTGGGCCTATGACGGATCGGAGACACTTTTGACGACACTGACAGTGTGAGTGTGACGACACTCTGAGAGTGAGAGGTCGATCGTGCACCGCACGGTTGCTTCCCACTTCACTGAAGCGCTCCCACTTTCAGGACAGGCGGCGGTCATTGCATGTGACAATTCTTTTCACGTCAGTACGTCACACTACCAAGTTCATTCAGAAGGAAAGAAGGGAAAAACGCATGGCTCCAAATCATAAGCAAACCAAAAAAGCTTCCGACAAGTGTTGTTCTCCATCTCAAATCGCAATTTATTTCAGTTTCATTCTAAGCCGAAGCTCATCCAATTTGATTAAATTTATAGAAAATTGGATTACCATCTATTACACCAAATTAGTTTCCTAGGATTCCAAAAAAACGTTTTTTCTTCGAATGCATGTATTTGAATTCGTATATTTTTCTAAATGCTTACTCTCGAAGAAGCTTAACTTAAGATAACCAAAAATTGAGTTATAATTTATAATGGGATGCACTAATTATATCACTCTTGAGACAACACAAAACATCGCTAAAAAAAGCAACACAAAACAAATCCACAAGCACGTTCTTGGGTTTTCGTACAAAGTACATAAAATATTTTTTAAAAAATAAATAAATGTATCATATTTTTCGGAAACGCTATTTACCATAGGGCAAAACGTACTATTACTTTTTGAAGAAAAGTGCAAAAACGTATTATTATTTGAAAGAAGGGGAGGAAATAATTTGGCCCGAAGGAGTACATGCGAATGATCCATAGCACGTCACCCAGTTGAGGTGTACTTGGGCCGAATCCTTGCAGCAAGAACGAGAGAGACTCCGATTTTTTTTTGGAATTTGGCATCCGGCCCACGAAGAGAGAGCGGCTTACAGAGGACCTGGGCCGACGGCTTTTGCCTACAGGCGGAACACCTGTACTGCATCATTCGACTCCAGTCTTTACCCTCCGCTTCGCACACCTTTCCTCTCCGCGGCGCAGCCGGAGCCGGTGGAGCGCCGGCGGGCGGGCGGACGGCCACGCCCTTTCCTACTGCGGCGAGGAATCGCTCATCTAAGGTCTCTCTTTCCTTCGCCCCCTCAATTCGCACGCAGTTACTTATACCTAGTTATCGTAGTATCGATGGGTTCGGCTTCGGCCTTGTAGATTAGGCCGCTGTGGTTCCCAGAGACCTAGTTTCTGAGACCGACTGGTTCGCTTGATTATGATTTTGGTTACCTTGATTGGTTTGGCTCTTGAGGTTGAGGGCCGTTAAGGAATCGTCGTTTTCTGCTGTTTTGATCTAGGACAGATCAGTAAGGGATTGTGCGGAGAGATTAGCTCTAACCCCCGGCGAACAGTGTGGGGTGTGTTATTTATTTCTAAATTTCTTGAATCATGGGGAACATGGTTGAGCGCGATGACAGTGTTTCAGGTACAAGTACAACATAACCGTGGATTCCTAGTTCCTACAATGCTGTGATTGTATGGGTGTGTTTGTTTCTGATTCTGGAGCTACTGATTCTACTGATTCTTCACTATTCCTCTCTCACTATTCCTCACCTGATTCACCTGATTCATCTGATTCTGAAGCTGAAACAAACACACCCTATATAGGATTGTTTAGGTTATGTTGAATTGTTGTTTAAAAGTTGAGAAGAAAGAAGTACTCCTATCTTATTGTTCGTATTTTTTTGGGTGCATAACAGATATAGAGTTCCATTACAGTGTGTTGCTATTAGGATTTGGGACCTAGCATTAGAGTGCATTGGAGGAACCATTTATTTTATTGGGAGTTAACGTAGTACTGCGTTTTTTCTTTGCAGCAAGCCAGCAAGCAGTAATGGAGGAAGAAGAGAAACCTCATCTTCCACTAGACATCATCTACAAGATCCCAGAATACATATCTGATCCAGTGTCACTAGCGCGTGTTGCTTCGTCCTCCGAGTTGTGGCGCTCTATCATAAAAGAGACAACCTTTCTTGATGGCCTCATGGCACGGCACCTCAACCATGATTTCACCTCGTCCCTCCTTGGCTTCTTCTACCAGGACAACGCCGAGGCTCCCGGCCACTTGTGGCAGCATCACAGGGACAAAAGTTGCTGCTTGGCGCCGAGCTTCATGCCCACGTCTGAATTGTTACCATTCGCTGTCTGCAAAGAAGGTTATAATCCAACCAGTCCACTGTCCCTTGGCAACTTCATTCAGGGTATTAATTCAAGCCTCAATTTTTATGAGCCTTTGGCATCCCAGGACAGCTTCCTGGTCCTCTGCCATCACTCAAAAGACGACGAAGGTGATCCCAAGCCAGATGTGGTATGCGTATGCAATCCTCTCACCGGCGAAGTGTTTCATCTTCCTGGCCTTCCATACAAGCCACCACACCACTACGCTTTGCTTGTCACTGATGATATCAACCTTGATGGGTGCATGACCCAGTCTTTCCGACTGGTCGCCATTTGGAACATAAGAAAGAAGTTTATCTATGTGTATTACTGTTCAAAGAGTAGAGCATGGTGGAAGCCTGCAGGCTTCCCTGATCTAATGGCTGGCCTATTCCTGGTGTCATCATCCCCAGCTGCTGCTTCCCATGGTGCCATCCATTGGATCTGCGGGTGCTGGAAAAGCATGGCACCCAGTCATGTTGTGACGCTACATGTCGACGGGGAAGAGCTGTTGTACCTGGAGCTCCCATCTGAAGCAAAGCGCAACAAGACACCGTTGCTGGCAAATTCTGCGGACGGGGGGCTTCTGTTGCTGCTCATGAAGGGTCTTCACATGTCAGTGTGGAAGCATAAAGGTACTGGTACCGGCAATTGGGTTTGTTCTGAGATGATCGATATGACAAATTCCTTGCCGATGCGGGTGCTTAAGATGCATACCAGTGCGAAGATCAGATTGGAGATTTTCCGAGGGAAGAGTGGTGTGGTGGTGCTATGGATCGAGGGGGAAGGGTCTCTTCACGTTCAGCCTTGGCAATCGATCAATGAGGAAGATTGACAATGAGCATGTCACAAAGAAGTACCGATTCTGCCCATACGAGATCGATTGGCTATCCTGCCTTGCAGTGACAAACCTTGTCAGCGATGGCTCACTGTCACTTGACACGGGAAGGGTAAAAGCTCAGTGCAGATGGAGGGCTTTGGTGGCAAATAATATTCCGAAAAGCAGATGTCCATAATGTCAAGGCATGAGTTACATATAAGTCTGTTGGTTGCATGTCAATGATGGTTTCCGATTTACATTTCTACTTCCAAGATCTACTGATTGGAGGACAAGATGGGGTTACCATATGATATGATGTGTGAAAAAGATATCTCTGCAACGGTTGATGTATTTGCGGGTATTGTTGGGTACGGTCACTTTGTTCGAGTAGTGTAGTTTTGTGCTATTCCTTTTAGTTTTATTATACCTATATGTCAGCTCAAAGCTTTGTAAAATAAAAGGCGGTTAAAGTTGATAGCTGGTGGTTAGGTTGGTTTGTTCTGCTCGTGCTCTAAGGCCTAGTGTTTTGTGACTATCATTTTGGAACTAAATTAACACAGCTGGTGACTTCTGTAATTTTGTTGCAATTATGTAATGATGAAATCCGTTTTACCCGTGTAGGGCATTACGTTTGCAGTTGTTTGTTATGATTGTTGTTACCGCCTACTGTTTGAAACTCCGCCTACCGTTTTACCTGCAGTTGTTTGAAATCTGTGATTGTCTGATTGCATGTACCGAGGTAAGTGCTATGCTGCATCGTTGTCGTGCTTAACTCTTGACTCTGCATCTTGGTTATGATTATGGCCTGTTATCAGTGGCATGTCTATGGTGGTTTCTGAATTACGTTTCCAGTTCAAGGATAAGAGTCGACTGATTAGAGAGTGTTCGCTCCAGTAGAAGGTTAGATTTCTGTTTTTTTAGATCGGCTATGTACCTGTTCAATTAAGTACCTCAGTCAGAAGAGTCATATTGTTAACTCTTCCTTGGTAGCTAGGATGTTATAAATTTGTCTTCCTTTTATAGCTAGACCTTCGTTGGCGCCAACGGTGCGTGCCCTAACCGCCTAAGCAAATATCTCTGATCAACGTGCTGTGTTTTTATGGGTTTATGGGGGTGGTGGGGGTGAAGGCTAAGCCTGTACTGCTTGCTGGTTGCTACACATGCAAATGGAATCCATCTATTTAAGTTAGTCAATCTCCAGTCAACTTTTCATATATGAGAATAATCCTACCTCTAGCATTTAATATAGACATTTAAATTTAATTAATTTAGTTGAAATAATATCGGGTCAAGCTCAAGCCTAAACGAATCTGTTAAGGACTTTTACTATTCCTTCTATCGTATTCTCACAAAATCTACTCCCGTTAATAAATATAGAAAGATAAAAACACTTCCATCTGTATCCCACCGGCCGGTCCCTCGACTTGCACGCGAAGGCGACGCCGCCACCGCGGGACGGCGACGCCCAGTTGCCCACACAGGCAAGGCCGCATCTCCGCTCCGCCTTTGCCTGTCTCCTCCGTCCGCATCTGCCGCCCGCTGAGCCGCCGTGGACCCGGGTGAGCCGTAACTCCGTGAGCCTCTCCTCATCTCCGGTCTCTATCTGGCACTCTAGCTGCCTCTCCGCTTTGGTCTTTGGTTTGGATGAAAATGTGGGATATGTGATGACCGATTCTATATATTTTTTAGATTAAACGATTCTATATATTTATTATGTAAAGCACTTGCTAATTGCTAATTGATGTACAATAGCACAGACTATAGAGTAGAAAGGAGATGCAATGTTATTAAAAACATGATGTAGTGACTCTCCTCTTTGGTTATAGTTACAGACTGTTTCTAAAAAAATAGTTACAGTTACAGACTTAATTGTTGAAAATTGTGATCCACAGCAGTAAAGCAGTACAACCTTGAAACTAAGTTGCTTATATTGATTTTTGATGTACTGTGTCTCCTCTTTGGTCTTTGATGTATTGTTGATTGTTGATGCCTTGCACTTTGGTCTTTTTTGTTTGTTGAATGAATACTAGCCAAATTTAGAATCTTGGGTGGGTACACCCTAAGCTAAAATTCTAGATACGCCTTCGAGGTATCTAGCAGCGTTCATGATATGCTACATCGCCAATTTATTTTGTGATCCTCTCCTACCATGGAGTTTTGCTGCCATGTAGATCACTATATCTGCTTGCAACTTTGCTAATGAAGTAGTTACCCTTTGAATTGGAATTCATGCAATTATTCACCGGATGCAGGCCCCTCAACAGATGTGGATCTTTGTCAGCACCCTCACCGGGGAGACCATCCGTCTCGAGGTTCTGGATTCAGACACCATCTACGTGGTGAAAGCAAAGATTCAGGATCACCACCGCCTCATCTATGATGGGAAGTGGATGGACGACAGACATACTTTGGACCATTATGGAATCCACAGTGGATGCAGCCTCATCCTATATCTCAACCGCGGAGGGATGCCAATGCCAATCTTCATCAAGATGATGACAGGCACAAGCAGAACCATCACTCTTGATGTCCAGAATACAGATACCATAAGCACTGTCAAGGCTATGATCTATTATATGGAAGACATTCCATTAGACCAGCAATGCCTCACGTTTGATGGCACTCAACTGAAGGACCGATGCTCTTTGGCTGATTACAACATTGGCAGGGAATCGACCATCTGTCTGGCACGGATGCAGGTGCAACTTTTCGTGAAGAACCCCAGCGGTGGCAGCTCGAGGTCGCCCCTTCAGAAACTGTTAGAGATTCAACGCAAAAATTAAGGAGCAGATCCAACTCACTCTTGATGACCAGCCCATGGAGGACTTTCGTAGTTTAGCCGATTACAACACCGAAAACCAATCAACTCTGCACCTTGATATCCACTTCCATGTAGGCAAGTCGATGACGATCTTTATCCAGAGGATGAGCGGGGAGAGAATCCAGCTTGTGGTTGCGAGCTCAGATAGCATTAAGGTTAAGGACGTCAAGGCAAAAATCCAAGATAAAATCGGCACTCGCTCTGACAGCCAGCTCCTCACCTATAATGGGAAGCAGCTGAATGACAGACGTACGTTGGCTGATTACCTCTTTAGGAATGAATCAGTACTGGAACTTGAAGATCACTTGAGCGGAGGGATGCATATTTTTGTGAAAACTCTTGCCAGAAATATCTCGATCCCTCTCAATGTGGACTCATTTGACACAATCAGTGTGATCAAGGCAAAGATTCAAGATCAACAGCGTCTCATGATTTCCCAGAAACGGCTTGAGGACAACCGTACTTTGTCCGATTATAACATTACAGCTGGAAGCACAATCGAGCTCGAACTACGGTCATGGGGTACCATGCAAGTGTTCGTCAAGGATCTGAGGGGCAACACCATCACTTTTGAGTTCGAGAGCTCAGATACCATTGCTGATATCAAGGAGAGGATTCATTATATGCAGCACATTCCCCCTAGAGAGCAGCCCCGCATCTTTGCAGGGAGGCAGCTGGCCGACGATGACACCCTTGCAGACTGCGGCATCTCGAAAGAATCCACGCTGCATCTAGTACTACGCCTTCGTGGTGGTCAATGAGATTGACGCCAAATCGCTGCCCTTCTCTTTCATCGAGTTCTAGAACATGTGTGGTACGTAGTAAAAGATAGCCCAGAGTATTTGATAAGAAGCACTCTCCTAGTCTCCTGTGTAGTCGTGCTATACTTAATTGCAACTGTTAGTGATTCATACAATATTCCAGCTTGATTGGATCGTGTTATATATGCAGCCGGTCATGATTCATGTCCCTAATCTAATTGCTCAGATGCTGCCGCCGTCCGTCTGGACTCCAGCACTTCTTTTTTACATTTTGTAAAGAAAGATTTTATTAATTTTATACATCACGGTGATACGGACTACGGAGTCTTGAGAAAGTTCTTACGGCATATGCTTTTGATATGAAACGAATACAAAAAGACCCACACAACACAATCTAGTGATACTCAGTCCAAATATTACAATGTTAATTACTCATGTTTTTTAATATATCTTTGGTCATCCGTGTCATCCTGCAACCGGGGATTGGGATGTGGATTTGATCAAAGATTTGTTCTGGGAAGAAGATCAGCAAGTTATTCTAGCATTTCCAGTGTTCGAAGCTCGTGATAATTTGTTGGCATGGCATGAAATTTAGCGTACGGAGTGTGTACAAAGTCTGTCGTGACGACCTCATTAGAAGTCGGGATTGTCGAGGGACACAAGGAGGGAGTCGGCAACAGGAAGATCCCATTTGGAAAAAAAACATTTGGGGATATACTGAGGATTTTCTCGGCGACGCGTCCGACCTGAAAAAAAAAAAAAAACCAAACCTCGGAAGTGCTCGATCACTCCGATCCACACCGAGGTGGACAACCTCCAGCAGCTGTAGGAGATCCTTGGCTGCCACACTGCAGACTTTCTCATCACTTACCTTGGACTCAGCACTGCACTTCACCGGTAAGCTGTGACCCCTGCTCGACTTCTCTAGGACTCGAACGGCGACGGGGTCCTGTCCCTAGAGGACGACCCAATGGTCCATGAACACAGCTGTGCTAATGTGCAGCCTGTCGTGCTGCTGTGCGTCTCACCTTCAGCGCAGCTACCATAGCCCAATGAAGCTGTTGTCGAGCCAGGCACCCAGGGGCTTGACAACCTGATGGCAGTTCAGATGGCCACCGATGTTGTGGCTCAGGTCTGTAGCAAGGGCCCAAGCATTGGTTACGTCTTGGACATGGATGACCCGAACTCTCGGGACGCTACAGGCTGGGACTGTTTTGATGACTACGCAACTGAAGTGAAAGACGACCAGGACAAGCCTGATGGCTATGACGACTTCTGTGCACGGATTTTCAAGCCCATCCCTGCTCCAATCCTCCAGAGGCCAGTGTCGCCCCCCTCCGACCAGTAGGAAAAACAGGAGGAGGGCTGCCGCTGCCCAGCACAAGCTCATGCGTGAGCTCTCCTTCATCGACGGCAAGTTAGCGGCACCGGAACTGGATGCAGCGGTCACTGCCTACATTGACATGTATGGGCACAATCTCCTAGAGCAGGCGGTCAAGACCATCCAAGCGGCAGCACGTCTGAAGGACAAGGAGCTTTCCAGGGCTCTGGCAGCCATTGCAGCTGAGTCTGGGGCACTAGAGATGGAGGTCCCTTAGATTTCCATATGCAGATAGAGCAGTAGTCGTATCTACTTTTATTGTCTAACTATCTTTGTTTTTCCAAACCCCTTGTAGCGGTCTGCTGTAGGTGGTACACTCCTTGCGCAATATGTTGTGAACTCTCTTCTCTCTTATTAATATATTACCGGGCAACCGCCTTTCAAAAAAAAAACTTACCTTGGACTACCGCTAACCGCCACCAAGGTCCCCAAGGCACGGATCCAATCGGCGATTGATGCCGAAGAATGCCAACCTGCCACGGGACACTGATGAATAAGAGCGGAAGGCTAGTCTGGATCAAGTCGGTCCTCACGGCAATCCTGATCTACACTCTCATTGCGGATGGGCTACCTTCATAGGCGATTGAAGAGATCAATATCATGTGCCGGAGGTTCCTATGGATTGGGACCAAAGGATTCGTCCGAGGGAAATGTATGGTGGCATGGCCCGTTGTTTGTCGACCTACCAACCATGGGGAGGGCTTGGGATCCCCGACCTACGCTCGCCTCTATTGCCCTACAGGCTAGATGGCTATGGCTACAGCAGGTAGATGAGAGTCCTACATGGGCACAACTATCGATCCAAGCCATGAGGGAGGTTCAGGACTTCTTTAACTTGTCCACTTACACAGTCATTGGGAACGACCGCTCCACCGCGTTCAGGACGGGCATATGGATCTAGGGCCAAGCGATCCAAGACATAACGCCTTCACTACTGTCCTTTGTGAGCGCTAGGTACATTAGGAACACCACGGTGGCCAACGGACTCAGCGGTCGTGCTTGGGTCCATCAGATATCTGGAGGAATCCCAGACCTGGTGGTGGGGGAATTCCTGCGGCTATGGGACATGCTTCAGCAGGTGCACCTCAATGAGGAAACTGATCACATCGTCTGGCGATGGACCACAGAGGGATCCTACTCCGTAAAGTTAGCGTATTGGGTCTTGCAGATCAGCTCGCAGCCGATCCTAGGGTGCAAAACAATATGGAAAATGTGGGTCCCTCTCTGAGTGAAAATATTCCTCTGGTTAGCCATCCGAGGGGGACACTGGATGGCGGACAAGAGGCAACGCCATGGGCTGGACGTGGACGAGGCCTGCTACCACTGTGACCAAGATCCGGAAATGATCAATCACATACTTGCGTCATGCTCCTACTCTAGGCAAGTGTGGTGGACCATCTTAACAGTACTCGGTGTCGACTCGTCGCAGATGGGCGGGCCTTCCATCCTCGGCTGGTGGGAGCAATAGCGACGAAGATGGACCGGGAACAAGAAGAAAGGAGTGGACACCCTCTTCGCCCTGGTGGCCTAGGAGATATAGAAGGAGAGGAACCCTAGATGCTTCCGGGGGAGCCCCTTCAACACTACCCACCTACTCACCACCATTAAGCAAACTGACGACCTTTGGGTCGAAGCAAGGTCCGCCAATCTGCGTTGTTTATTACGCAAGTAGTCCGTTACGAGTTATAATGTAGGGGGAAACACGTTTTGTAAAATCTTAAAACCCCCTAAGGTGGCGCGTGTGGCAGAACCTCTTAAATCCTATGGCCCACATGCATGATTATTGTCTAAACAGACTCCAAATAACCATGAATGTGTTCCATAAAACTTAAAAGGTCTGTCGGATAAATCCCGAATCATCCATGATTCTCCGAGCAGAATCAATCATTACAAAGAGACATTGCAGTATTACAACAGTTTTATACAACTAATATACATCGGAGTAAAAGAGTGGAAGGATTACAATAACATAAGTTTACAAATCATTTACAAACCATAAGTTGGATTATTACAAACCATATAGCAGTGGAATAACAATATAACTTTTTACATCAACCTTGATTATATGCTCTGCCCAAGAGCGAGATATCCTATTCGTCGTCACTTTTCTCGACGACTGTCATGCAGCAGGATGCAAAGCATTCCTGTCCATGAGGCTCACCTGCAACAAGGGTTCAACAAACCTTGAGTACAAAAGTACTCAACAAGACTGACCCGACGAAAAAGAGGGGTGAAGACTCAGGAAATGCAGGCTAGAGGGACTAGGTAAGGCTTGCAGGAGATAAGAAATTTTACAGAAAAGCTTGAAAGAAAGAAAAGTTGTTCTGTTCAAGATCAAAATTACCAACTAACTTCATTCTTAAACCTTACTCATTATTCAAGTTGTTACTACGACGATGAACACCTATCGAGTCTTCTTCTCTGAGAAGCAACGGTGATTCGAATCTATTTTCATACCCAGCTGGGACCTAGGTTACTGATATGCAGGAGACTCTAACTCCTAAGCATAGCAGGTGAACCGATATACCGGGATAACAACCGCAGCCATATATCACCACATGATACACATGAGCACTTCGACCCAGTGTACCGATATACATGAGAATTTAAACCCACAGTATAACACACTATGACATATGTGGGGACTCTGGCCCACTATAAGTCACTCCATGATATACCCGGCTCCAACCATCAGTATATCACTTCATGCATGTGGATTTTCTATTTTCTTGATGTCACCAGTTCACCATCGACACAGGACCTAGGGCATCAACAGACGAAAACACTACAGAGGGGCTCTGTTCCCAATGCAAGTTAGCTGTCTGGACTCGATTTATTAACTAAAATCATGGTTTCAACAGATAAAATCAAACTCATCTTTTTTATTCTTTTACTTTAAACACTTAACTAATTAAGCAGGGCTAACCATTACTATGCATCTTTTAGAACAGGTAACAAGGAATATAGGAGTAAGACGGGTAATGCAGTTGGTGGGTTTTCACTCAACTCCTATTACTTAATGCAACATATCATAACTGAAGCAATAAACTTTTATAAAATAGAATAGGGTTCGAATGCATCCGGGGCTTGCCTTGGTATTCGGGGTAGATGGTCTCGGGTTCTGGATCAATTTCAATCTCCGGAGTTTGCTCTTCCTTCGGATCTGGGGCGACAACGTTAAACTCTCCGTTATCGAAAACTATACGATACAAGGATATGCTTCAACATGATGGAATAATAGACATGATGCTCGATGGATGCATGATCAGATTAATGGCTTGAGTACAACTTTTCTTCATGATAAAGTTGCAAGCCAACCAAAACATACTTACTAAGTTCATTAGGGTTAACTACATTATTTACGAAAGTTATTAAACACATGAAATAACGTTAATTAAGCCCTAATGACATGATCCAGGTAAGCGCAAACAATTAATTAGAGTGCCAAAGGTCATTAGGGTTAATGACCCAAATTCATCAATCAACCCAAAAGTCAAGCAATTCCTATAATGATTAACCTTAACTAAATAGGTTAATTAATTATTTAAAAGCATAAAATAAAGGCATAAAAATTAAAGTTATCTAATTAAGCTCAAAATTTTATTTTGAAAAGCTCTTTTTCCAATTAGATGGCAAAATAAATTTTAGAATTAAAAGCCAATTATTTTATTTATTAAAAATCATTGAAGGTGTATTTTTTAATTAAAAGAGCTAATTTTAACATATGCAAAAAGTATTCAAATTTGGCATTTTATATTTTTTCTAGGTAGATGACATCATAAAGAACACACACAAAAATTTTTAGAATTTTTGGAGTTATATATGAATTACTATGATTTTCTAAAGAAAATAACATTTAAATCATTTTCTGAAAAAAGAAAAAGGAAATACGCACAGTGTTCCCGCGCTGACCGACGGCGGCGCGACGGTTGACCGGCGATTTCTCGCCGACGGCGAGGTCTCCGGCGACGAGGTTTGGTCCTACAGGCTCATCTCGGCACGGCGAGCAACCTGGGCTAGCTAACGGGCGGCGGAGCGACGGCGGCACCCACGCCAGCGGCCATGGCGGCGCGGCGGAGCTCGGGTGCGGCGGCAGGGCTCACTGGAGCGATTTTTGGCGACGACGAGGGCACAGGCAGGTGCAGGACATCAACGCGAACACGCTGGGAGAGAAAATGAAACCAGTTCTGGCCTCCAGCTCAAACGGCTACGCGCGCGGCGGAGCGGCAAGGTCACGTCGACGGCGAGCTACGGTGACCGGCGTCTACGGTACGGTATAGAAGAAATTGAAGGCACCGACAGATGCAGGAGCTCACCATGGGCACGATGCGCACGCTAATGAAGGTTTGGAGTTGCTGAGTCGAGCTGTGAACGGCGGCGCTGATAGCGGCGGCGGCGCTCCGGTGGCAAGGACGGCGTTCCGGCGCTTCCTGTGCACCACCAGTCCGACCAAGATGCGCATAAGGGGCAAAGGGGCAACGAAGAACATGATGAGAGGGTTAAAAGTAAAATATTTTCCACCTTAGCGGCGGTGGACGGCGAGGAAGCTCGCGGCGGCTCGGCGACCGGTCGCGAGGAAGACGACGTCGTGCGGGCGGCTCGGGCGGGGAGAGCGGGCATGAACTGGCTAAATCGAATTGCAAGGACGTGGCGGAGCTTTTGGCAAGACGAAGCGGGCAGAGACAAAGCGACGGTGGCAAATTTTACCGGTGGAGCAAGGTCGTCGGCGGCGGCGGCAGGGAGAAAGAAGAAGGGAAATGGCGGCGGCCGACCTATTTATAGGGCAGGGGCGAGGCATGGACGAGCGACACGGCGACGATGAAGCTTCGCGCGTCTAGGAGCGCGCTGGTGACCGTGCATGTGCGGCGGTGGACGGCGGCGCGGCTTGAGAAGCCGGCGATGGCGGCCGACGATAGGTCTCGGTGCTGTTCAAGAAAATTACAGAATTGCCACTCATTTGAAATTACGAATTACTCTAAAATTTATATAAGAACTTGAAAATATCCAAAAATATCATTTACATAACTTTTTAAGAGCTACACTTTTCATTTAACTAGTATCCTAAAATTCTATCTGGATTTTGAAATATGAATTCAAATTCAAAAGTGGAATAAAACCCTAGAAACAAACATTTAAAATTACTTTTGATTCTTCAATAAAACTTGAAAATATTCAAAACTATTAAATATTCAACTTGTTAAACCAAACATTTTTCATATACAAAGTTTTCTCCAATTATGCATAATTTTTAAATTATGGTTTTAAAATCAAAAGGGAACAAATGCTAGAAAACTATATTTTAAATTTATTTAAAATTATTTTTGGAAATTTGAAAAACTTTGAATACCAACTTTGTAGCTCTTGTCAAGATCTACAAACTATCTTTTTAGAGTATCCCCAAATTCCTTATTGATTTTGAATTACAGAAAAGGGGATAAAACTAGGTTTTGAAATAAAGGGTTTTTGAAACCGAATTCAAACTCGATTTGGTTTCTAATTTAATTGATTGGTTATTAGTGATCACATATATCATCCAAGGATATTTTTAGGTCAATGAGCCAATGACACCCTTGGTTGACCAGGTTGACTTTTGAGAATTATTTTTATAGCATTCTAATTTGAATTTAAGTTTGAATTGCAAGACTTGGGAATAAGCTTTGAAATCCAAATTCAACTTCAAATATGGAAATAATTTTTAGGATTGGACTTAGATTTATACACTATGCTTGACACTAGTGTAAACACGGTTTACACCTCAAGTACATAGAATATAAACTAAGTATTTAAGATGACATTCGAAAGTAGGGTTTTATTATTTCATGTGACAACACATTCCAGAACACAATCAACCTATTAAATATAAACTTGTTTTAGTTAATGCACATCAAAGTTGATCTAATCATGAATGCTTTGTATTGCATATGATGACATGGCAGGTTTTAGTTAATATAACACCAGAGGTGTTAAATACAAAGATGTGCAAGTCTTTTACGTATTCAAGAAAAAAAAAAAACATTTAGAGCCTAAGCTGTCCTAGCAAAGTTAAGCATTTCCTTTGAAGAATGACGCATGAGAGTCATCCACTCCGCATGAGAGTCATCCGTTTGTGCAAGAGACAGAGAGGACGGAGGCCAGCTATTCTTCGGGTGCAAGCTAGCTAAACAGGTTTGGAACCTATTAGCCTTGGAGGACAAACGACAGAACCTGGCACAACAAATGTCAGCTATGGATGCAGTTCCACTTATCCTGGCAGAAAGAGACCAAATCGCAGTGCTGATGGTCATCGCCGTGTGGTTTCTCTGGAAGAAGGGCGGGAGGAGAGCCGAGGAGTTAGCACGATCAATCAGAATATATGCCAATGAGGTGTCGCAAACACCACGTCCATCTCGACCTATGGGGCCGACACAGTTAGTAAGATGGGGAAAACCACCAAAGGGGTTTGAATTGTGATGTGCCATTCATTCAGGAATTAAAATTGGTAGCTGGGGTTTTTTGATTCGGGACGATGATGGAGATGTAGTGATGTTAGGACGAGGTCATCAACAACGTGTTAAGTGCTTTCCATGCTGAATTGATAGCGTGCTTGCAAGGTGTTCAGGTGGCGAGCAGTTTGGGCACTTGACGTTCAGTCAGCACTGCGGTCTCGAAGCTATGATGTCCGACCTAAAGGCTGAAGGTGGCCTGATTGACGAATTGAAGTCCTTTGTTAGCTTAAATTTCAATGTATTCTCTTGTAATTTTTTCGGTTGAGCTGGGACCAGGGCTGCCCATGTGTTGGCGAGTTTGGGTTATGGGTGCATCAAAGGTGAGGCACAAGTTATCGGTGCCATACCTGAAGATGTTTTTGTAATCATGTCTGACGATTTGTCAGAAGAGTAATGAATCCGCAAATTTAAAAAGAAAAAGTGTTGCGAAATCTCTACAACCGAATCCGGGAATATACTTTTGGCCATCTGCTCCAAGTGTTGCGAAGTCTCAACCATCAAATCCAATGAATCACTCCTTCTGAGGAATAGTTGGAGTCAGTCGATAATTGAGTACGTAATCTTAAACTTGAAGCCACCAGTATTACTCTTTGTGACAAAAGCAACGAGTTTTTTTTTCCTGTAACGTAGAACGCTCAAATAAGACTTGTAATGTAGAACATTCAGACAAGACTGTTCGATCGACCTAAGAGCAGTGGACAGTTCTTGCCTTTCAGACGGAAACGGCGAAAAAAAAAAACTGAATGTGTGCCTGAGCAATATGTTGAGGTGGTCCTATTGGCCAGGCCTTCTCAGTAATTTGCTATAAACCGAGGCCCAACCCAGCTAAGCGAAAAGTGCCGGGCTCGAGCTTCCGAAGGATGGGCCCACGAATAAAGTTGTTTGTTTGAGGGGAAAAAGGAGAACAAAAGATAAACCAAATTGTTTTTTTAGGCAAGATTCAAGAAGACAAGAACCGTGTTACTAACCGCCGTCTTCTCTTCCGCCTCTCACCGGCGCGGCGATTTGCTTCCACGTGCGGACTCCCGAGGTGATCTCACCGGACCCGGAGATCACCTTCGTCTCTGCTACTTCTCCGCCCAGGTATATATATCTTTTCTCTGGTGTCCCCTCCCCACCCCCCCCCCCCCCCCCCCCCCCCCCCCCCCCCCCAAAAAAAAAAAAAAGGTAGGCTAGGGTTGATGTTCGTTCATCACAGAAGTTTTGTAACCTCTGGATGCGTAGACACTGGTTGAGGATTGAATTTTGCTCGAAATTGGCTCTAGCACTGATGACCAATGCTGGAATAGTTTAGGGATTTTGCGTTTTGTGTTTTTGGGATAACATAACATGACCGTTCCTTCTTATAGTTGTAACAAAAACGCTATTATTTAGCAAGTTCGAGTGTGGCTTCTTTGCCAGCTGAAGTACAGATTAATATAAAGAGCATGTCTGTAATGTTGCAGTATATTTATTTTGGGGGTGAATCCAGAATCCTTGTTTGACTATGCTGCTAGAGTTTATGCTGAAAATAAATTGCCTTTGAGGGAAATTAAGGAAATCTGCTATCTGAACTCTGAATTCATTTGTAGTAGGTTTCTGTAACCGAGATTGGCTCATGGAATTAGTAGATTGATTAACCATAGTAGCGAGTACAAGTATATATTTATAGGCAGTGATCGCTAAGGTTACTTATGGAATCAGTCAATTAGAACGAACACTAGGATCATTGCTGAACATACATTAACGATCAAACCTACTGTGCGTATGTGGGCACAAGTCCGGCAGCAGCAAAATTGTGCAGGCTTAAAGTGAGCCCAAGATAAGCCTGTATACAGACAGTCTTCTTTTGGTGGTGTTCTAAACAAAATTGGCACCCATCTTTTTCTTGCAGGAAACAATCATGGAGAATGGTGCGATGCGGCAGCTTCCAGCAGAAATGACCGACAAAATCCTGTCTCATATCAGTGATCCTGCCTCCCTAGTCCGCCTTGCTTCAACATGCAAGTTTTGGCGTAATATTATAAAGGACAGAACCTTCCTTGATCGCCTAATGAGGCGTCGCCATGACCATGGTTTTACTCCGTCTCTGCTTCTTGTCTTCTTCTACCAGGACAGCACTGAGTCTCCTCCACAATTATTGCAGCATAATAAGGGCAATTGGCGTAGTCTGGCACCAAGCTTCATGCCCATGTCTGAATTGTCAAAATCAATTGGAAGCAAAATCAGTTGCAATGCACTCACACCAGCGAAGCTTTGTACTTTCATTAGGGGTCTCGGTTGCGATCTTAACTTGTACGAGCCCATTGCATCACAAGACAGCCTCTTGGCCCTCCGCCACCGAGGCACTAGTGACCAAGCTCAGTTGGACAAATTATGTGTCTGAAATCCTCTCACTGGTGAAATCTTCCACATACCTTCTATGCCAATTACATCACCTGACATGTATACCTTATTTGTCACCGAGGATGTCGACCATGGCAAGTGCGTATCTCAGTCCTTCCAGCTGGTAGCCATTTGGATCAGACAAAGGAATCTTTTTATTGGATCCTACTGCTCAGCGGTCAAACTTTGGATGTGGTTTTCAGAAACTCCTGAGCTAATGCCTGGCCTCTATGTGGTGAAGTCACCTGCGGCCACTTCTCATGGCATCATCCACTTTCTCTGTGGCAGCTCGACTAACTGGACCCTCACCCATGTTGCCACACTGCATATAGCCATAGATCCAACGTTTTCATACCTAGAACTCCCTCTTCATGCTAAACGCAGCAAGGCGCCATTGCTAGCGAGTTCTGCAGATGGGGGCCTTCTGCTATTCTTATTAAATGGCCTAGAGATGTCATTGTGGAAGCATGGCAGTGACACCAGCAGCTGGGTCCTCTCTGAAACAATCAATTTGGCAAGTTCCTTGCCGATGAGGGTGGTCCAGACGCAGGCCAGAGCAAAGATCAAGTTGGAGTTGTTCCAAGGGAAGAGTGGCACGGTAGTGCTTTGGATTGATGATGAAGGACTCTTTCTTTTCAGCCTGAGCGATGGGTCAATGAGGAAGATTGGTAATAAGCGTGCTACAAAGAAGTATAGCTTCTGCCCATATGAGATCGACTGGCTATCCTGCCTCTCAATCATGAACCTTGTCGTTGATGGCTCCTTGCTGCTTGATACTGGAAGGCAAACGATGCAACACAGATGGAGGAAAATAGTGGCAAGACATATGAAATAGAATAAAGAACATCTTGATGCCATGACATGGCTGTGCTTGGTCTGTTAGCAATGGGGAAACCATGGAGTTTACAGTTTACCCTATCGAGCGCACGCTTATGATTGTTATTGTGAGTGCAATTTGTTCTCTCTCTCTTTGTTTTTTTTTTAAATTTGGTACATATTGTATAATAATATTCACTTTGGAACCTTCTGAGTTTTTCGTTTCCTTGTGATGTCGTGTTAAATCCTGATGCTGATGACTGAATTGCGCTTATAATCCATGCAATCTCTGTGCTTATGACTTTCTGGGTTGTTTCTACATTTTCATGGGATTGGTGCAAGCCAGCCTGTGAACCCTGCCCAGGTTGTCAGGTCGGCTAAATCAGGCATCAATTCGCTAATTTCTTGATGCATATTTTTTAAGCTGGCTCACTTAACTTTACGTTGCACCCAAAATTACACGGAGGTGGTAACGGAGATAAAAGTATAGGGACATATTAAAGTAATGTAAAGTGAGAATTTGATTGATGCTATAATGGTTCATCTCTTCGGAGGAATCAGTTCTTCCCTTCTAATCAGGGCCCTACAGGCTGCAAAGCCAAGGGGAGCTCAAAAAGGGCTTTGTCTCTTCGACGCGACGACGCCTCGACCCAACGGCGACCCACCGAAACCAAAACCCCGGCTCGACTTGACTCGAAGACCCGACCAACCAAACCCTCCGATCCCATCGACTAGCTCGAACCAGTCCCGTCCCGTTCGCCGCAGCAGGAGCAGCCAGCAGCCATGGCGCCGGTGGATCCCCACTCGTACACCGACGGCGCGCACCCGGTGGTGTCGCGCGCCGCGCTCGCCTTCTACCTCGACCTCGCCGCCTCCACCATCCACGCCTCCGCGCTGCTCACCCTCTCCGCGCCGCACTCCGGGGACCTCCTCCTCGACACCCGCGCCCTCGCCGTCCACTCCGCCACCACTGACGCCGACGCGCCGGAGCCCATCCCCTTCTCCCTCGCCGCGTCCGCCGACCCGGTCCTCGGCACGGCGCTCACCCTTACCCTGCCCCCCGACACCGTCTCCTTCCGGCTCACCTTCTCCACCTCCCCCAACGCCTCCGCGCTGCAGTGGCTGGCCCCGCCGCAGACCGCCTCCGGGCAGCCCTTCGTCTTCTCGCAGTGCCAGTCCATCCACGCCCGCTCCATCTTCCCCTGCCACGACACCCCCGCCGCGCGCATCACCTTCTCGCTGCTCCTCAACGTGCCCGAGCAGCTATCCGCCGTCGCGTCCGCGCGCCACGTCGCGCGACGGGACCCGATGCCCTCCGACCACCGCGGGGCGTGCGACGACGAGCTGTGGTGCGCCCCCGGCCGCATCGTCGAGGAGTTCCAGATGGAGCAGTCCGTGCCGCCCTACCTCTTCGCGTTCGCCGCCGGCGGGATCGGGTCCAGGGACCTCGGCCCCAGGACGCGGGTGTACGCGGAGGGAGGGGACAAGGTGCTGGACGAGGCGGCCAGGGAGTTCGCGGGGGTGGAGGAGATGGTCAAGGTTGGGGAGGGGCTCTTTGGGCCGTATGAATGGGAGAGGTTCGATCTGCTCGTGCTGCCACCCAGCTTCCCCTATGGAGGCATGGAGAACCCCAGGATGGTGTTCCTCACTCCCACGGTTATCAAAGGGGATGCTGCAGGGGCTCAGGTTGTGGCGCATGAGCTTGCGCATAGCTGGACTGGCAATCTGATTACTAACAAGACCAATGAAGATTTCTGGCTAAATGAGGTGAGCTAACTCACGTTGTTGTTGATGTTGTCACTGTCAGCCTTTACTTTGCAATCAGTAGCTTTCCTCAAAATTCAATGTGGTAGTCTATCTGGTATAGTTCCACACGTCTCCTATATTCCATGTTATGTGGAATATCTGACCTTGCTACCAACCGATCGGAACTGCCTGCAGCAGTGTTGCTGCCGCAAGCCAGTTTGTGTTTACTGTAGCTTGTAATAGAAAATAAAACAGCAGTAGCCCTTGCAGCTGCTGAAAAGCGCAGCCGAGCAGTCTCCCATGACATTGAATATTTGTGTGAGTCAAGTTTAGCCAGTAGCTCATGTATGATTTTGATTAAGGATCTGAAAGTGTAAGGGTAGTTTAGATTAGGAGAATTTTACTCTACGAGAACATTGTCTCTTTACCAAATTCTACTAGCTTAGTCTCCCATGGCATTGAATATTTGCATGAGTCAAGTTTAGCCAGTAGCTTATGTATGCTTTTGATTATGGATCTGAAGTGTAAGAACCTTGTTTAGATTAGGAGAATTTTACTCTACAAGAACTTTGTCTCTTTACCAAATTCTACTAGCTTAGTTTCTCATGGCATTGAATATTTGCGTGAGTCAAGTTTAGCCAGTAGCTTATGTTTGATTTCAATTATGGATCTGAAGTGTAAGAACCCTAATTTAGATTAGAAGAATTTTACTCTACAGGAACTTTGTCTCTTACCAATATATACCTCTTCATATCAGTCTACATTTTCTGCTAGATTGGTTGCACTTCAGTAACCGGGGTCTGGTACTCTGGTTATACACTGGGTACCGCGTCACCATGACTCCGAGAAAGATCTTCTAATGCTTTTACCGTTTCTCTGACCAGTGTGTGAAATGTTAGGTGGGAGATGCTAGAGAGCATATTTTTCTGAAACTGTGTGAAACCTTATGATTTCCCCTCTTACAGTTGCATTTTTGCCGCTACTTAGAATAGTATTGCACATTTTCCATTAAAAATGTGGAGCCGCAAACTTGCCATCAGAATGGAATGGACTGGACCCTACCATTCTTGCCACTGGACTGACAGGTTTGACTAGTATTTTTTTTTGCACAAATGCCCCTAGTTTTCCATAGTCACAGAAAACAGGGTCGAAGGCTATGTTCCATGACTCAGGAACATCGTCCAACACCCTGGGTATATGAGGCCCTTTTTGGCTCTACCTTGTAAAAATCTCTTGCAAGTAGTGTACCATGTGCCTTGACCCCATTGACCTAGGATGGTGACTTCCATATTTCCACACAAGATGGTTGTCGCTACTCCTGGACTGATACCACCATTGTATCTACCGACAAACCGAGGTCCATCACCATCTGGCTCTCTGCCTCCACATCCTGGCCCTTGTGGCCATCACCTGGGCGACAATGTTCTCTTCCTCATTCTGCCCTCGTGTGAACCATGCAGTATGGGCAGTGCGCTGCTCTGAGATGAACAGTGGTGGTGTCACCAATATTGGTTCTCAGAGATCCAGATAAAGGCCATCCTCATCAAGCCTAGTGTGGACATCCAAATCCAGTCTGCAGGTGACCCCTTTCTCCTTGCCACCACCGCCAAATTTCTCATCCTCCACTCTGCCAGTCATTTGCTTGAAGAATCTGACAGGGTTGCACAGAGATCATCTTTGAGGGCGATGCCATTCTCCTCTGCCTTTCCCGATGCACGTCACCATCTATTGCAGATTTGCAGCCATTGGTTTTTGTGGGTAGCAGGGAGCCAGCAACAGGAGTAAAAGGGTGTCAGATGGGTAGGTGGAGGTACACCATGGGGAGTAGCAGGAGGGCTAGCAAAGAGTTGGGTTTGAGTGAGCACAGGCTAGTGATGGGAGAGCTGTGAGGAAGGCAGGTGAAGATGGAGAAATAAGAGAAGGGGCTGTTTTGTCTTCAACGCTCATGTAGTGTTTTCCTTTGACATTTTATTTTATTTATTTTGCAAAGATACAAAATAGGGAGTAACGACCGAGTTAAAGCAGTATCAAATCAGAATTTTGATGGTTCAGTGGCAAATTTGAACTTGGACCTTTTTTAAGGGCAAGTTTGCAGTTGGGGTGTGTGGAAAAAGAGGTACATATGCAACTTTCCTTGGCTATATGATGATGCTGGTTCTCATGCCCAAGTGCCTAACTACTTAATATATATATTGTATCCTTGTATATTGACAATTCACATTCTCATATTGTTGTCACTTGATGCAGGGATTCACAACATATGCTGAGAGGAGGATTGTTGAAGTTGTGCAAGGGAAGGAGCGTGCAGCCTTAAACATGGGGATTGGATGGAGGGGGTTGAACAGGATGATGGAGAGGTTTAAGGATAACATGGAGTTCACCAAGTTGAAGCCGAAGATGGCAGGGATTGACCCTGATGATGTGTACTCTGAAGTACCCTATGAGAAAGGTTTCCAGTTTCTTTGGAGAATCGAGCGCGAGGTGGGTGGGAGTATGGAACATCACAACTCTTCTACTCTACCTTGCAACATTCTTTCGGTAAAATTACTGCAGTATTGGACTAATTTCTAATGTGTGATGTCTTATGTTTGTTGCTTGTACCAGATTGGCAGGCCTGCTTTTGATGAATTCTTAAAGAAGTACATTGCAACCTTCAAGTTCCAATCAATAGATACAGAGACATTTCTTGAATTCCTCAAAACCAATGTACCTGGGATAGAAAACCAAATTGACCTTCACCTGTGGGTTGAGGGGACTGGTATCCCTCCTGATGCAATGGAACCAGATTCAGCTACTTACAAAAAGATTTGCTCCTTAGCTGCAGAATTCAAATCTGGAAAACTTCCAAATGAAGATGAGGTGGCAAACTGGAGTGGGCAAGAATGGGAACTTTACTTAGAAAATCTACCAACAGATGTTGAAGCCTCACGGGTATGAGTTCTTACCAAATACTCCCTCCGTTTCAAATTATAAGTCGTTTGACTTTTTTTGGTTCATGCTATATGTCTAGATACATAGCAAAAGCATGAACCAAAAAAGTCAAACGACTTATAATTTGGAGCGGAGGGAGTACCAATGTTATCTCTCATTTGTTGGTACGTTTGAAAGCTACCCAGCTGCTTGTGATGATTCTATTCAGAATATGATGACTGCCATAGTACAAACTGTTAGCCTGTTAGGTCTATCTTCTGCTGTTGAGCACTGCAGAATGTTGCATTGCCTGTTCCAATCAATCAGAATCCCTCCACTAATAGCATCTATGTCCTATCTATTCCAATTGAGTTGCGTAACTTGCAAGACAGCATCCATGTTTTACTGATAAGTCAGTACTGAAGTGTAAATTGTACTGAACTGGATTACACATGAACATGTGGCAAAAGCATGTAGGCCTAACACAACTTACTTGGGACTTAGATGCTTCGTTGTGGTGGTAGAAGCATATAGCCTCGAGTCATTCAGTTTAGATTAGTTGGGCACAACACTATAAATGCATTGTACTTGTTAGATTAGATGTTGTTGATTTATTTTGGCTTTGTCAGTTAGGTAGCTGAAAGATCAAATACCAGCTATGTGGAGGAGATTAGACTTCCGTCTTTTCTTCTGTTTATGACCTAACTTGCATATTATGAGTTCTGGGCTTCTGTTAATCTTTTGTAGGATCTATGTAGAGCAACACTGAAAATCACATTGTCCTCTGTCCTCTCCAGTTTCCTCATTTTGTGTTATGAAAAATTCTTTGCCGATTGTATGGCAGAATACCATTCAGTCATGAAGAGACTTCTGTAACTAGATCATTTTTTTTTCTTTAGCAAACTAAACATGGCCTCTATAAACCCTTGTTTGCCCCATTTCTCACTGGCAAATACGGACACAATGTATTTGAGCATCTTGTAACGTATAGCTAGCTGATTGAAGAAATCTTAAAAGTTAGCTTGTTCTTCAATATAATGACTTAAGTACAAAGTATAGGAAATGGGCTTCTGTTAATCTGGGGCTGTCGATCACTGTATATGAAAGGCTTTGGCATGTTGTTAGTTGCTACATAGCATGTTATTGTTGTGTACCAGATCTTCCTCTTTCTAACACAACTACTACAGCATAATTCAATGAGAAATTTAAAGATCGACTGACCACATGCCTTTATCTTGTCTGTATGCAGGTCACTGCTCTTGACGAGCGGTACAAGCTATCTGAAAGCCGTGATTATGAGGTCAAAGTCGCATTCCTCCAGCTGGCGATCCCCACGGGGTGCAAATGCTACTTCAACGAGGTTGAGAAATGCTTGAAGCAGGTGGGAAGGATGAAGTACCTCCGCCCGCTCTACAGCTCACTGGCCAAGTGCTCCAGCGAGGAGAAGATGCTGGCCCAGAGGATCTTCTCGGAGGCTCAAGAGTTCTACCACCCAATAGCTCGCAGCGTCGCGGAGTCCATTTTGTCGAAGCACAGCTAAGCAGGCCAAGACTCTTGTTTAGCAAATCCATTGTCCACGGCCTCACCCGATTCACTGTTGGGAGCAACTGAGATCTGGTGATTGTTCAGTTGCTTCTTGATAAAATTATCGTCTTTCCTGGATCTGACTTAGGAAAAACTTGAGACTTGTACTGCATCTTGATAATATTATAATATGAGGAGACTCAGAACCGTTAGTACCTGAGTAATGTATGTTATGAGATTTTGCTTTGCCTAAATGTTCTGGGATTGCAAGGCCACTCCTTCCACGCAGCTTGGGAATGGTGGCTAATGCTAATGTCGAAGTGATCATTGTGTACTGTGTTTCACCCTGCAGTGCCTGCACCGTTTTATACCAGAAACAGTATCTTTTTTGTGAATGAATCTGTAAAAGCGGCGTGTTGTCTCCAGCCTGAAACAAAGGAAGCTAAAAAAACATTAAAAAGAATGTCTTCAGCCTGAAACAAAGGAAGCTAAAAAGAAGACAAAAAAAGATTCCGTTGCCGGGACTCGAACCCGGGTCTCTCGGGTGAGAGCCGAGTATCCTAACCAGCTAGACTACAACGGATGTTGCTGTGTGCTTCCATGTATAGGATTATATTCGTTTAAATAAATAACGGTAAGTCACGATCAGGATTTGGAAGTATCTATTCGTTTGACCGTTCAAGATCCCGCTGTTTGTGCCGACTCGTCGGCCGCGCGCATCCCCCTAACTTCACGTACAGCCACACCACGAAACTCTAAAAATAGCAGATTTCGCCGAGAAGCATGCTTCCTGCACATATATCTCTTTCCAATCCGACCGTTGTTCGCCATTACCGCCGACGCCGTTTCATTCGTCCCCGGACGCTCTGCCTGGTCACCAAGCTCCAGCAGGTAACCTGTCTTGTGGTTGTTGAGGCTTGAGAGGAGCTAGGCGTCATGGGTGGCGGGAAGGACGGCCACGATCCCTCGAACGCGGACAAGGGATTCCACGGCGGAGGGCACCCGGGTGGTGGATACGGCCAGTACCCCGCCGGCTACCCTGCTCCTCCACCGGGCGGCGCATACCCTCCCGGCCCCGGACAAGGGTATCCGGTGCCACCTGGTGGGTACCCGCCTCCGGGTGGTTACCCTCAGCCTGGCGGGTATCCGCCGTCGCACGGCGGCGCGTATCCTCCTGGCGGCGGTGCGTACCCTCCTGGTGCAGGGGCGTATCCTCCCAGCGGATACCCCCATCAATCAGGCTACCCACAGGCTGGTTATCCTGGTCACGGTCCACCGATGGCTGGTAATGTGTCCATTAATTAACTAACCTCTTTATTAGAAATTAATTAACTTGTTGTTTAGCCTTTGGCATTGTTATTAGTTTTTTTTTTGCGACGTTGGGTAGCAAAAACATTCATAAGTTTAATCAGTACAAGTTGTTTCATATGTAGCAATACATTTTTTATTGAACGATTCAGGGGAATAGCTAGCTAGATCCCCTCCCCACCCCACCAACAAAGGCCACAGAAACATATACGCATTGTAAAATGATACTCCTCCTTGTCATGATATCATTACCATGACAACAAAATGAAACTATGCTTATATATATAGTTCACGTTTTGTATGATACTCATGGTGTTATCTTTATCTACAATAAATAAATTTTGGCAGGTCATGGTGCTATGTATGGAGGAGGCCACGGTGCAGGGGGTTCTGGAGGCTTTGGGGCGGTGTTGGCCGGAGGGGCTGCTGCTGCAGCGGCGGCGTATGGAGCTCACAAGGTGTCCCACGGAGGCGGCCACGGGATGCATGGCCACGGCTACGGCCACGGCAAGTTCAAGCATGGCAAGTTCAAGCACGGCAAGTTTGGCAAGCACAAGAGCAAGAAGATGTTCGGCCGCAAGTGGAAGTGATGAATGAACGGAATAGATGAAACTACTAGCATATATCTAAACTAAACCACAGCTACCGCAATTGACGGCTTGATTAGATTCTTGACCGGCAAACATATTATACTAATTTGATATGAATACGGGAATTGATTCCCTAATCTTTGTACGGATGTTAGCAGTCTGAATTAAAGCATCGAATGCGTGTTTGGTGCAAACCGCGCGCAAAGCAGAGCTGATCGTGTACTTGCGTCTTCCTTCGCCCCGGCAGCAGACAAGCAGATCGACCGAGCAGCAGCTTCGGTGCCCGAAAGGGCGAAAATACTACTTCAGCACTTGTTAGTAGATATAGGAGTATGATAAAGCCTGGCTTTTCGGCCCTGCGTAGAGCTCATTTTTCAATTTTTTACAGTGGATACTGAGAGGTTTAGCCTCGACCTTCAGCCAATATGGTGTCTATCGTGAGAGGTGCTCATCATTAGCTAGAGACCGTTTGGGTTCCTTTTTGTGCGTACTATATGGGGGCATATGTCAACACATTTTGGGCTGCTTTTCGGAGCTGGCGTGGATTACTTCATCAATGACGTCGTAAGACTACCCGCACCAGGCACTCTATCCCCAACCTGCATGCCCATATAGCGTCAAAAAGTGCTGCAGCGGGACCTTTAACCCGATCTATAAACGCACTGCTATCGCTATATTTGCCGCTGAAGCGGACGTCCTTTACCGGTCGGCTGAGGGCCCACCAAACATGCGACAGAGGAGATAGAGAGAGAGCACGTGGGTCGCGCTGGGGTCCAAGCCGCCCAGGCCGGCCCCGCAACCGTGCTCGCCGGCGGCCGATGGAGCCGAACCCGCCGGTGGTCCAACGCCGGCCTGCAACCATGCACGGTGGCGCGCACCCGGGCCGGAGCAAGACGAGGCCGCGCCGGAGCCGGAGGAGGAGGCCGCGCCCGCGCCCGGGCCGGAGCCGGAGAAGGCCACGCCCGCTCCCCACGCCGGAGAGGGAGGAGGAGCCCCGCCGCGACCTCCGTCGGCCCCCTGCAGCAGCGCCGTCGTCCCTGCTTGGAGGAGGAGCTTCGCCGACGTGCTCGCTGGTTGCCGCGCCGCACCCCACCTGCGATTGGAGGTCCCTACTGGCGATTGGAGCTCCCTACCGACGATTGGGGCTCCCGCCGCCGAGTGGACCTCCGGTCGCCGCCGCCGGAGGAGGGAGCTGGAGGATGGGCGCGATGAAGGGAGCGGGGAGTGGCGGCACGGCCGGTGGAGGGAGCAGGGAGGGGCGGCGCGGCCGGTCAACGGAGCTAGGAGGGGCGGCGTGGCCAGTGGAGAGAGGGAGGGGAGGCGGCGCCGGTGAACGGAGCCGGGAGGGGCGGCGCGGGTGGGAGGGCCGGGATGGGGTGGGGACCAGGAAGAGAGAGAGGGTGGCGTTAAAAAAATAGGAGGTGGGTCCATTGGTGGGTCCCATTTGAGATGTAGAGTTTGATATTGAGGATGGATGGGTGCGGGAGAAAGTGGTATAGAGGGATGATTAGGACAAAATATTACTTTTAGAGGTTGAATTTAGAGTTTTATGAGTACGGATAGTATAAAAAAACCACTCGGGAAAAAAAAGAATTAGCAGTACAGCAACAACAATGTTGAAAAAAACTAATCCATTGCTCCACTGTATGACTTGTTTTTCATAGAAGAAAGCCACACGCAAATGACATAGTACTAATCTTTTAACAACTGTGGCAGGGGCTCTGCCCTTCCATTACAGTGAAGGAAAGCAGAGAACAGTTTATACAACAAGGAAACTAAAGAAACCAACCAAGACAACGGACAGTACTAGATACTAATTGACAAATATACTGTTTAGCAAGAGATGATGCACTCTGCATCGCATCCATCTCTCAATTAATAGAGAAGGCGTCCACTTATACAACGCGTCCACTTATACAACTTAATACTACGCTTGTACAGCTATTCTCATCCTCGCAGGTAGTCCACGTTCCGCGTCCATTTCTCAATTCATAGAGAAGCGCCCACTTATACAACTTAACACTACACTTATACGGATTATCATAATCCTCATCCTCGCAGCATCCATCTTTCAATTCATAGAGAAGGCGTTCACTTACACAGCTTAATACTACACTTATACGGCATATCAGAATCCTCATCCTGGCATGTAGTCCATGTTCCATCTCCAAGCAGCGTATGCAAAAAATAATGCATCCTGCTGTTTTGTACTTCTTCTTGTTCAATGAAGTACCAATTGAAGCTTACGGCCACACTTTGAAGATTTATGGCATTTGCGAGCACAAACCGCAAGAAGCGGAGTTCGCAGCCAGTTCCAGTCATTCCCCTAAAATCTGCTTTGCGTAGGTTAGTTAAAGAGATATTGCTTGATTCCCAGTGGTCTGGATGATTGTAGGTGAAAGCTGAGTCTACATCATCTTCTGAGTAATATTCATCCTGTTGCAACATGGAGATCGATGTGCATGGTTTAGTGAGATGGAAACACCAGATAAAAATAATATATAAGGTTACAGGTTTGTTTAATTTGGAGTTAGGATAATGTGCTACTCACCGTCTTATACTGCATATGTGTTGGATCGTCTAGCTTTAGACCGAGATATTTGAGATTTTTTAATCTTGTGAGGAGACTTGCGACGCCATCTCCAAAGGAATGGAGCTGACATTCCACATCGAAGCTAACCAACAAAGATGTGATGTTAGGAAGTTGTGGTGGTATTTTATCTTTGATCAAGTCAACATGCCGCTCTTGTACCTAACAAATCAAATCACGGGTCAGAAAAAAAAAACAGATGCAAAGTGAACAGATGAAAGAGTGTGAAACAAACAACATATAATGCTAGTTTCACAAGATATATTCGTACCAATGGAACATAGAGATGCACGAGGAGGCATCTCACTGATGAGCTACAACGCTTCAGGAGGCAGATATTTTCAACTTTGTTGTCGTCCTCCTGCTCCTCCCCCATATGGGTGACCAAGTCAATCTTTAAGCGCCACACACACGGCAAGGGGCCGTGGACGAGGCCTCCGTTGTTGAAACAAGTGAGCTCCTTGAGCCTTGGGGCTGAGACCGTGAGCGACTTGACCTCGCAATCCTTGATCTCAAGATATAGGAGCTTCGGGGTCGTCAGTTCCAGCAACTCCATACCTAGAAAATCCACCATGAACAGCTCCAAGAGCTCACCGGCATTGAGCACCAGCTCCTCGGTCCCTGTGCCGTTGAAGTAGATGTGCATCATGCGCAGCTTCTGCAAGCTTGGGCAGCACACCGATGACAAGAGGCGAGCAAGAAGGTGGCCACTGCCCGCTGCTAGCTGCAGCACTTCGAGCGTGAGGTCCTTGAGTGATGTGAACACCGCAGTGCGTGGGAGTCCGAGCTCTGCGAAGCTTAACTCCAAATACATACACTCCAGCTTTGGGGAGCTAGGAAGAAGCTCATCGAGATCCATGACAGGCCTCGTGTTGACTAGTGACAGCAGGCAAAGTTTGATACGGAAGGCCTTCACTTGGTGATACATGGCGTACCGAATCCACGCCTCAGTTGCTTCCATGGCCGCAGTTAGGAGTTGTTGTCTTTGGCTGGGGATGGTATGCGGGTCCAATAACAGGGAAATGTTGACTTCGTCGATGCGGGCTTCCGAAGTCGCACCAGCACGCTGATCCAGTACGTCGTTGACAATGGCGATATACTGTCGGACGTCGCCGGCCGACTCGAGCCCCGGCCATCTGAAGAAGTCTAGGACGGGTACGCGCTTCCAGAGCCCTCGCCACCGCTTCGACAGCACGCTCATGCGCACCAGCTCCCTCACGTTGAGGTTCGCCAACCTGAGGATGAGCTCGCACAAGTCGTCGTCCAGGGCGCTGATCCGATCGTCGCCGCCGGCGCCGTTAGCGGTTTGGCTCGGCGGCGCTGGAGTTTGCTTCGCCTTCTGCTTCATGGATTCCATGGCCGCCGGATGAGGAAGCAGACAGGGAATCAGTGGGAATTGGGATCAGGCCGGTGGCTTTCTTGCGAGCGGGCTGTGGCAGTGGAACGGCGATGGTTAGGAGGGTCGATGCTGCTGCGTGTGGTCTGGGTCAGGTGGTGGCTGTTGACTAGAGCATATACTGCTCCACTACCGTAACACCCTAGGTTTTCAATTTTTTTTAAAAAATAGTCAAAATACAATTATGGTGATTAAATAATTAGGTAAAATAAATGTTTTTATAAAAATGAGGTTGAATCATGGTAGAAACATGCTTGAGCATTCATACTGGTGCATATTTTCATGTTGTGGTGTTTGAATTTGATTTGAATTTCAAAATCAAATTAAAAATATATTTGAAAAGGGTTTAAATAAATGAAAACCATTTTTCTTTCCCTCCCCCTCTCCTTCCTGCCATTCGGCCCGCGCAGCAACCGGCGGCCCGTTCTTCTCCTTCGCGCGACCCGCTCTCTTTTCTCCTTGGCCGGCCCAACCGCAACCGCGGGCGCCGTCGCCTCCATCATGGGCCGATAGGCCGCAACCCATCAAGCAAGCCGGCCGCTCCGTGCGCGCGTCGCTCTCTCTCTCTCCGTCGCTGACAAGCAGGGCCCGCACCATCTCCTTCTTCCTCCGACTCGACACCGAGTCGGGAAACCGACCCCGACTCCGTGCGACCCGTCCGCGCCGATGCCACGCCCGGTCGCACCCTTGCCCAGGCTATTTAACCCTTTAATCGCGCGTCCACCACCCCACCTAAACCCTAAAGTCCGCCGCCTCGCTTTGTTCGCCGGGCCGCCACGCGAAACCCTAGCCGCCATTGCCAAAGTCCGCCGGAGCTCGCAATTCGCCGCAACCGACGGACCATCTTCGCCATTAACTGGTTGGCAAGCCTCGCCTTGACCTCCTGCGCATCGTGTTGTGCTCCTTCTGGTTCAATTTCGTCTAACTCGAGCCCTCGCCGTTTGCAGACCGCCGTCATCCGCTTCTCCGAGCCGCACGCAGTCCCCGCTTCGTCTCGGTCTCCATCATCTTGTCAGGTGAGCGCGGTGTGAGCTCCCCGTTCGAATGGTACCGGTCTCGTTGCTAATGGTGGCCGGAATTGCGGTCTGTGTGAACGCCGGTGAGCTTTTCTCGTCGCCGGCGATGTCCGCCGCCGTGTCGGCCGTCGTCCCCGGCGAGGCCGACTGGCCTGGTCAATCTAGACCGTTCATCATGAAACGAACGGCTAGAAACAGCCGATACCCCTTCGCGCGGCAATCTTACAGAAACCCCCTCGGCTTTCTGTTTAATTTATTAAGAGTCCTTGGCGCCGTCAACAGGATACGTTTTCTCCTCTGAAAAGCGTATTTTCTGTTTAACAGAGCCAGAATACATTTTATCCACTGGAAAGCGTATTTTCCTTATAACAGCTTACAGAATACGTTTTCTTCTCTAAAAAACGTATTTTCCCTTTTCAGTTTCAGAATACGCTTTTATCTATTTACAGTTTTGCCATTATCTTTAAAGGTTTATATCTTTTACGTTTTAACTCCGATTTGGTCCGTTCAAATTCCGTTAGATTCATAATTTTGTAATCTACGTAGTGGTGCTACTTTTAAAGTATTTTGGAAACTTTATATTTTTAGTCTATATTTAATGTATTTATTTATCTACAGGAAATCTTTAAAAATTCATAACTTCGCCGTTATAACTCCGTTTTCGATGAACTTGACATCTGTGTGATCGTAGCAACGTGTAGAATAGTTTTATAAACTTTTTATTATATTTTGATGACATTGATGTACTATTCCTCTAATAGCTCTTTGTTTGCTTCGTGTATGTATGCTCGATTGGATTGTCTGGTGTCGATTGTTAATGTCGAGTTCAGACGGTGAGGTTTTTGCTGAGCAAGGCTACTTTGAGGATCAGCAGGACTTTGTGAATCAAGATAAGTATAGCGTGGATCATCCTTGTTACCTATCACTATAAATAACAATTCATATGCATGTGTCCGTTTGATAACCTAAAAATTATAACTAGCTTTGATATCCTGATTCCTTGAACCTTTTGGGTTGCATTGGGTAGTCATGATGCTAGTGCTTTAATGGTCATGATCTTATAACTTGATGTGTGTTATGCTATCAACGAAAACGATGACTTTTAACAAACATGGACTCTTGTCTGTAAGTGATTTATCATGGAGAATCCGTATAGCTGTGAGGGCTATATGGCTCTGGCTCTAGTCACTTGTAGGCCCTTTTCTAGCTGGTTAGTGGTCTGGAAGTTGGGGTATAGGACTGCCTCTGTCCTTATGAGTATAGCCGAGAAGGATTGTGCCATATTGGAAGGGAGGTTTCTACACACAACGTATTTTCGTATCTCTGATTGGTTAGGAGAACCTATAGGAGGCTTTATATGTTTTGTGGTGGTTTAAAAGTTATAAGTCCACTCAGTTACAAAACATAACTCACAGTGAAAGTGTACACCTCTGATCAGAGTTTAAATCAATATATTGTCCGTGCCCTTCGGTTAGGGCGGCCTTGACATATTTACAAAAGATAATGGTTCTCAAATTGTTAATGTGTGCATCTTAATGTCGTTATTGCTACACGCTGGTTAATGTTATTTTGATCATGAGAATGTGGGAATTATCACTACCTTGATGCTATGCTTCAATATGATTAAGTTATAAAAGCTAAATGCAGTCAAACCGTGTCAGCTTATTTGAGCCTCATTAACCCATATTATGCTTGTTGAGTACGGTTGTGTACTTACACTTGCTTTATTTTTAATTTTGGAAAATCCCGGATGGGTAACAGATGAAGGTTGGAATGAAAGCTATCGTGATGAGTACTAGGCTTGATGTTCACCAGTTGACGTGTCCCTGTGTGGAGCTTCCGCAATAAAGTTATATTAGTTATTTATTGTTTATGCGCAATACTCTATAATAAATATTGGTTCGCTATGTAATAAACAGGGTGATGATACTCTTTGTAATTTGTCATCCTATATGTGCGACTGTTTCTAGGGCGCATATAAGGCTATTTATGCATTCTACTTTTATCCTTAAAAGTGAAGTGTGACAACTATAGAGACAGCGGAGCCAGCATGAAGGTCAGGAGCATATAAGGCTACAGTAACGACGGTTTTACCATAGTAACAGTGGTTTTGTTTTTTCTTTTTTATATTTATTGTGGCTGAATCTTTAAAAAATCATAATAAAATACTAAAAAATTATAAAATAAAAAATCTAATTTCGTTGGACTCCACATGAATAGATATACATACAGAATATATAATATATTATGCTTTAGTATAAAGTTTTTGCTATAAAGTTATTAAGCCAAAATAAATAAAAAAAAAGACAAAATCTTTATAGACAAAACTTTATACTAAAGCATATCATATTATATATTCACTATATAGATCTAATCATGTGGAGTCCAACAAAATTAAATTTTTTATTTTATAATTTTTCTATGATTTTCTATGATTTTTTTTAAAGATTCAGCAGAAATAAATATAATAAAAGAAAAATAAAACTAGGTTACTGCATTAAAACTATCGTTACTGTAGCAAAACCATCATCTAAAACCACCGAAAGATGTAATCTGCACTGTTTCAAAAGTTGAGAGACCTGTTTTGTCCAGTTTTGAAGTTGAGAGACCAAAAACGAACTTTCACGATAGCTGAGGGACCAAAAATAGACTTTTTTCCACCCGAAATTTTCGACCCAAGCAATTTGGACCTCTCCGTCCAACCAGATCAAGCTCGCTGTTTTTTTTCTTTGAGTATCATCAAGCTCGCTGTTTTAAACCTTGCATTGCATACCAAGATACGAAGGCTCGGCCAACAAATCAACAAATCATAGGGATTAGGGAGTGGACATTATCCAAATTGTATACTGATACTGGTGCTATATCGACCACGTCATGGGTGAGTTGAAGAAGCTCACAAGAATGATTTATTCTTATGCATATGTGTACACTGTTCCACTCCATAGTTTTAGTTTTTGTAGGTACCTAAGCTACGGGCATAACTTGCCATAAGTCGAAAAAGAATGAAAAAGCACTAATTAATTGAAAATATTATATTTAACCCTGCAATGCATGCGTTCTATGCAATTACACCTGCATTTGCATCCTTTGATTCATGGACATGGTGTCCACTCATAAGAATGACCGTAATCATCCTCGCATGCGGTCCACGTTCCATCTTCGAGCAGTGTATGCAGAAAATAATGCATCCTACTGTCTTTTAAATTGTAGTTGATGCTGAAGCTTACGGTGACCTTTCAAGAGCTGTGGCGCTTGCGAGCACCATCTGCAAGAACCGGAGCTCATAGCCAGTTCCAGTCATCCCCTTGAAGCCTGCTTCCCGAAGGCTACCCATGGAGATTTTGCTTGAAATTGATTCCCAATAGTCTACATGATTGCAGGTGAAAGCCATGTCTCCATCACCATCTCCCGAGTAATATTCATCCTGTTGCATGCAGTAGGGAGATGCATGGTTTAATTTTAGTGTGATGAATTGAAAACAATGACTGCATACAAAAAACTAACATAATTAAGGCTATAAGCTTGTTTAGAATTATTAAGTTGCATGCACCAACCAATTCAACCCAAAAGCTTAAACTGATGGGGAGAGGTGGACAATTCACTTATATTCCAACACTCCCCCTCACGTCGAGGCTCCGGCGAGAGATCTTAGCAGCGGTCCAGCCTCAGACGTGGAATAGGAGCGAGCAACAATTATTTTATTTTAATTGTGCTAACCAGAATTCAAACTCGAGACCTCTGGCTTTGATACCATATTAAGTTACATGTGCCAACCAATTGAACCCAAAAGGTTAAGCTGATAGGAAGAGAGGTAATTCACTTATATTCCAACAGGAATCAGGATATGTATAGTATTTACTACTCTGCTCAGTGCTCACCATCTTGACACAGCCAGCTGGTAACTCGTCTAGCTGTAGACAGAGGTATTTGAGATTGTTGAACCTTGTGAGGAGACTTGCGATGCCATCTCCAAAGGAATGGCGCTCAACCATAGCATGAATGTTAACAGCCAAAGATGTTACATTAGGAAGCTGTGGCATCTTGTCTTTGATCAAATCAAAACCAACACGCCGCTCTATTTCCTGATCAAAAATCAAAATCAAATAAAGGTTTAAAGCAGCAAAGAATATGTAACTGTCCTTGTAAAAAATGTCTAAAAACATTAATTTTGAAGTTCCATATATTATAAGAAATAAGAAAAATAAAGAGAAAAGGATAATAATATATAAATTGTTGAACCAAATTCTGTTATATATTCTTTTGACGAAAATGAAAAAAAAACTAATTGAGAGAGTGTGAAGCAAACAATACCGATGGAACTTCAAGCTGCGCGACGAGGCTTGTGGCCGATGAGCTACAACGCTTGGGGAGGCCGATCTTATCATCATTAATGTTGCTGTTGTTGCACAAATGGGTGATGAAGCCAGTCTTGATGCGCCACACGCACGGGAAGTAGGATGGCGACCGGGCTGCGGTTGCGCTCGAAAGTGAACTCCTCCAGCACCGGGGCCCAGACCGTTAGCACCCTGAGGTCCCTGCACTCCGTAATCTCGAGACGCAGGAGGCTCGGAGTCTTCAGCTCCAGCGACTTGAGCTGATCCATGCCCTCCATAGACAGCACCAAGAGCTCTCCGGCGTCGAGCACCAGCTCCCTGGTCCCGGCGCGCCTGAAGCTGACGTGCGCAATGCGCAGGCGCAGCAAGCTCGGGCAGCAGGCCGACGACGAGAGACGAGCGAGAAGGTGGGGACGCGGTTTTAACTTCTGGATGGGCGTGCGGCAGGGAAATCAGGACCATGGAAATGTCCCGGTGCATCAAGATTCACGCGCATTGTCAAACCGTTAGATTATACTGTACGTAGTTTTAGTAAAGGGCAAAATGGGAAATGTTCCCTCCGTCTAGCACACGGCGCGGAAAGAGGACTGAAAAGTTGAACCTGTCGTCCGCGATTTATGTTGGAGGCCGTGGAACTGTGGCGAAGGGGACGAGAGAGGAAGTCACTGCTCCATGGCACATTGAGGGAGATGGTGATTTAGTTTTGCATATCGAGAGGAAGCCGTCGCATATTGAGGGAGAATGGAGGGTACAGGCGAGGGAAATCGAGACGCACTGTCGGTGCTAAGGGCGGAGAGTTTTGCGCTTGTAGCACCGGATCCTTCATCCGCCGGAAATGCCGCAGCTGTCCAGATCCGCGCCGGAAATAGGCGAATTCAGGCGACAGCGGTGGCGGGCGGCTGGTTGGGGGAGCCCAACAGCGACGGCGTTTCTGCCTCGAGCGATAAAGCACTCCAGGACGCCAAAGCTGTAAGTTTATAGGTCAAAAGGTTTTGTTTTACAAGATTCATTGCTCTAGTTTTTGAGATGTCTCAATCCAACATAGGTTTCCATACACGAGGCACTTAGCATTGGAATATCGATTGGAGAACAAAATAGCTACGTGCAAGGTAATTTGTCTTCATTTTTGTTTGTTGTAGTACTTCTATGAGATCTGACAAAAGTTGTTTGTTTGTTAGTCCAAAAGGGGTAGTGGATCTAATCCTACTCAAGAAGAACATTTGATGTTGTGTACATACGAGTTATCATTCTATTTTGCTGCTTCTGATGTACTTAATGCTCAGCATTACTATAAATACTTCTGCTAATAGAGATACTGAGAGAGCCAACTACATTGAGAAGCGAAGTCTTGTTCTGTTTATCTGTTTTTTTTAGCATTTTCTTGGTGACAAAAATCTTTGAGGTCGTCACTCATCTCTATGATTGATTTGACTAATAGAGTTACTGTTTGAATGCTTTTAAATGGTGTCAGTCCATATTGGCCCTGTGTTAATATTGGAATCTCTGTGAGGCCTTGTTTAGATATCCAATTTTGGGTCTAAAATTTACTATGCAGAATTCCTATTCCCCGTCACATCAAAATACCGACACATGTATGGAGTACTAAATATAGATGAAATAAAAAACTAATTACACAGTTTTGTTGTACTTTACGAGACGAACATTTTAAGCCTAATTAATCAATGTTTGGACAATTATTATCAAATAAAAACAAAATTACTACAGTGTGACAGGACATTTACTATGCAGATTTTGGATCCAAAATTAGGTACTAAACAAGGCCTGAGATTAATTGAGTCCACATATACGGTGGGAATATGTTGTTTCGTACTCAACAGTCATGAAGAATAATACAATTGTTTCTCAATTACCTGGTCTTTGAAAATATAGATAAGCTAATATAAATTGTCACTTATGTCCTAAAACTACTATGAATGTCATCGAATCAACTAATATAAATTGTCACTTATGTGCTTGAATTTGTTTTTTATGTACTGAATCATGCGTATACTTTTGATCAATTAACTAATGAATTCTGTCTTCTTGTTATGGAGGTACTCGTCCTTGTACAAGCCTTCAGGAATTGCTCATTGGGTTCACAAGTGGTTCAACACGATTTAATAGGAATCAACACATGGTACAAGATCTAAGTTGTGTGAATGCATCTTGCAATCACGTTCATAGTGACGAAGATGGTACAGAAGCACATGACACTGATTCAAGTAGCTATCCAGAAGATGATGATAACGACCAGGAGTATGTTATCCATCAACAGATTTCTGCAGGCAGTGATGCGGATGATGAAGAAACAGATACTGAGATATTTGAACAAACATCTAGCTATGCAGTCAGTGAGTTTGCCACAGATATTGTGTTCCCCCAATACTATCAATATTGTGTTCCCCCAACACTTCACTAGGCACCCCCATGATGCCAAACTAAAACCCAATGAGACTCTAACACCAATATTTTCACGAAAATAACGCACCAACGAAACCACATCTTTTGCCTAATAGGCGTCAAGATCTAACACAGGTAAGGTACTGACAACCAACAAGTCCTGCCTAGAATCATGTTCCCTGAATCATTCCCTTTTCCTATGCATCATGACAAACACGGATACGATTGTACTCTAACAACAAATTTCTAACACAAATCATCCCCTATCAGTCACAAGCCAAGATCTAAAAACAACATCTAAGCCATATGAGCGCCTTTGGGAAAACAGAACATCTCAGTCACCAGCCAAGACCTAAAAATAACACAGCACGGCAAACCAACCGCACGTCAGTTACCACCAAAGATCCGACCTTCTAACGCACCAAAACACAGATAGATCTAGAGGCAAAACACAGCAAAAAACCAACATAGAGAAGGGCTCGAAACAACAGGTAGGACGCCAGTACCGTAGCCGAAGAAGGTCCGCCATACACCACACGCTTTCCCTTCTCCATGAACCAACAGCCGTCGCAGCACAGCCGCCGGGCCTGGTAGCGTAGCTTGGACGACGCAGCGGCGGAGGTAAAGCTAGGGGAGGAAGGCGGGCCGGGGGGGAGGGGGGAGATAGTTCGGTGAAAGCAACTGAACCAAATAATTGAGATGCATGACATCTCGACGCCGGACGATGAGGACGACGAAGAGGACACTTCGTAAACTGGCGAAACTACCCCTCGGCCTTCCCGTAGACAACAGAAGCACCGCTCTACCAGCGGAAAAAAAAAAAAAAACACTTGCGCTAAAGTTCCCGCCGACTTGATGGACGTCCCAGATATCCCTGCCGCACGCCCATCCTGACGGCGACGACTTCGCCAGAAGGTCCACGAATTCGAGCATCAGGTGCTCGAGTGACGCGAACACCGCTGTGCTGGGGAGCCGGACTCTTGCGTCGCTTAGCCATAAATACAAAGTTTCCAGCTTTGTCGCGCTAGGAAGCTCGTCGAGATCGATTACAGGTTCGTCGTCTTCTTCATCATCGTTGCCTTGGTCGCCGTCACTTTGGTCCCCATCTGCCTCGTAATAATTGTTTGGATACTCTTCGTCTTCGTCAGGAGCCTCATCAGGATTATCCTCTTGTCCATCTGCCTCCTGCTCCTCATCAGGATTATTCTCCAGTTCATCTATCTCATCCTCCAGCTGTTTTAACCTCTCTTCCACTCTCCGCTTGAGATCGCTGTCGCCATAGAACTGTACCGCATCGAGCGGCAGACGAAGGTTGAAGTAGAAGCGCCTCACGTGGTGCTGCACGGCGTACCGGATCCACGCCTCTGCAGCTTCCACGGCCGGCGGCTCAAGCTGCTGCCGTTGGCTCCGGAGACACTCCTCGAGCATGAACAGCGGGATCGCCAATGCGTCGATGTTAGCCTCGGACCGCGCACGCTGCGCGAGGACGCTGTTGACGAAGGCGACGTACCGTCCGACGTCGCCGGCGGCGGACTCGAGCTCTAGCGGCCGTGGAGACATGAAGCGCAGACGGTGGACGCGCGTCCAGAGGCCGCGCCACCGCCGCGAGAGCACGCCCGTGCGCACCAGCTCCCTCGCGTCGATGTCAGCCAACCCGAGGATGCGCACGAGCACGTCGTCGCACAGGCCGCTGATCCGATCCTCGCCGTCGCCGTCGCCGCCTTGGTCGGCAGGTGGGCTTGGCGGGGGCGTTTGTTTCGCCGCGTTCGCGTTCTCGTCGATGGACGTCATGACCTCTGGATGGATTGATGTACAATCGAGGTCTCGATCTATCTCTATTATAGACATGCATGCACAGGGTTGTTCGGACAAAGTTGGAACTGAAATCAAACACGTACTGCGTGTCTCTTTTCCAAATACGTCCACTGTACACCAGAGTCCAGGGTCCAGACTACGGCCATGTCGGTTGGGTTGTTTGGGTTAGGCTTTGTAATAATCCTTTGTGACTCTGTGTGTGTGCCGAAGAGGGGCGTAGCCACCCAATACTCGAATAGGCAATGCGTCGTGGGGTGGCCCGGCCCGGCCGGAGGTACTGGTTGCTTCGCTGGACTCATCCATGTTCCAATACTGCGGAGTAGAATAGAAAGGTTTTAGTACAATACATACACTGTCGTGATACGGCTTTTCGGTCCTGCAATCTGCACTGAGCTCATGGTAGTAGATTATGGCTTTTCGTTCCTGCATTGGTCAATCCACATGGTGTAGATCACTGCATTGGTTACCTTTTTTTTTCTTTTTCAATTTCTAGGAGTGGATACCGTGAGGGGTTTAGCCTCGACCTTCAGCCAATAATTATCAATAGCCTCCGCCTTCAGCCATGAGAGGTGCCCATTATTAGCAAGAGGGACTCTTCAGGTACCCCAAACACACTCGCGTGAAAGCACTTTGTGTGTGGCAAGCGTTCGGAACAAGAATGACAGCACTAATTTTTTTCTAGCAACTGTGGCAGGCACTCTGCCCTTTCATTACAGTGTAGGAAAGCAGAAAATAGTTTATTTATATACAATTCCAACGACAAATAAATTAAAGATACCAACCAAGAAAACAGATATAGTACAAGATATATATTTTTTTTTGACGCGAAAAGACCGTGGGAAGGTCCCCACGGTAGACATAGTACTAGATATTAATTGACAAATATACTGTTCAGCAAGAGAAGCATGTGCTCTCTGCATTACATATCCCAACCAAGAAAACAGGCATAGTACTAGATATTAATTGACAAATATAATGTCTATTAGCTAGAGATGCATGCACTTTCTGCAACCACACATCCATCTCTCATTTCATGGAGAAGGTGTCCACTTATATATCTTACTCCATTGCACCTCATCAACATCCTGATCGGTCCACGTTCCATCTCCCAGCAGCGTGTGTAGAAAATAATGTCTCCTGTTGTCGTGCAATTCTTCTTCAATGAAGTACAAGTTGAAGCCTACGGTCACACTATGAAGATTTGTGGCGTTTTTGAGCACGAACCGTAAAAAGCGGAGTTCACAGCCAGTTCCAGTCATTCCCTTAAAATCTGCTTCACGGGGGTTAGCTAAAGAGATATCATTTGATTTCCAGTGGTCTGAATAATTGCAAGTGAAACTGAAATCTTCATCTTCATCATCTTCTGAGTTGTATTCATCTTCCTATTCATCCTGTTGCAGCATGAAGATCGATATGATTTAGTGAGATGGACAAAATGGATAAAACTAATATATAAGGTTGCATGCTTGCTTAATTTGGCTAATGCGTGGCTCACCGTCTTATCAGAAATATCTGGCAGATCGTCTAGCTGTAGACTGAGATATTCGAGATTTTTGAATCTAGTGAGGAGACTAGCGACGCCATCTCCGAAGGAATGGCGCTGACACTCCACGTCAATGCTAACCAACAAAGATGTCACGTTAGGAAGCTCTGGCATGTTATCTTTGATCAAGTCAAGGCGTCGCTCTTCTACCTGACAATCAAATCAAGGGTCAGAAACAACAGATGCAAATCGCACAAATAGAAAGTGTGTGAAACAAACAGCACATAATGCCACAGTCTCACAAGATATACCGTACCAATGGAACATCGAGATGCACGAGCAGGCATCTCACTGATGAGCTACAACGTTTCAGGAGGCAGATATTACTACTATTTTCATCTTTCTTGCGGTCCTTCTTCCTCTTATGAGTGCTCAAGTCATCACTACTATTTTCATCTTTCTTGCAGTGCTTCTTCCTCTTATGGGTGCTCAAGTCAATCTTTAAGCGCCACAAGCACGGCAAGGGGCCGTAAACGAGGCCTCTGTTCTGGAAATAAGTGAGGTCCTTGAGCCCCGGGGCTGAGACAGTGAGCGACTCCAGATCCCTGCACTCCTTGATCTGGAAATATAGGAGATTCGGGGTCGTCAGTTCCAGCAACTCCATCCCCTCGACACCCTCCATGTACAGCTCCAAGAGCTTGCCAGCATCGAGCAGCAGCACCTTGGTCCCGGCGCGCTCGAAGCTGACACGCACCATACGCAGCTTCTGCAAGGTTGGGCAGCACACCGATGACGAAAGGCGAGCAAGAAGGAGGCCACTGCCCGCTGCTAGACGCACGAATTCGAGCGTGAGTTCCTTGAGTGATGTGAACACCGCGGTGCGTGGGAGTCAGAACATCTGCACGCCTTATCCCCAAGCGCATACACTCCAGCTTTGGGGAGCTAGGAAGAAGCTCATCGAGATCCATTACATGCCAGGGAGTGATAAATGGAAACATGCAAAGGTCGAATTGGAAGCCCTTCACTTGGTGATGCATAGCGTACCGAATCCACGCCTCAGCTGCTTCCATGGCCGGCGTCAGGATTTGTTGTCTTTGGCCGTAGAGAGAGTAGGCTTCCAATAACAGCGGGATCTTCACTTCGTCGTCGATGCGGGCTTTCGATGTGGCACCCGCTCGCTGCTCCAGTACGTTATTGACGATGGCGATGTACCGTTGGACGTCGCCGGCCAACTTGAGCTCCGGCCACCCGAAGAAGTCCAGGCCGGGTACGCGCTTCCAGAGGCCGCGCCACCGCTTCGACAGCACGCTCGTGCGCACCAGCTCCCTCACGT
>CM041628.1:5981522-5992277 GCA_023333625.1 Bothriochloa decipiens | reverse complement strand
ACCGCTTCGACAGCACGCTCGTGCGCACCAGCTCCCTCACGTTGAGGTACGCCAACCTGACGATGCGCTCACGCAAGTCATCGTCCAGGGCGCTGATCCGATCGTCGCCGTCTTGGTCAGCGGTTGGGGTTGGGGTTGGCGGCGGCAGCCGCCGCCGCTTCGCCCTCATCTTCAACATCATGGATTCCATGGCCGCTGGATGGGGAAGCAGGCAGGGAATCAATGGGATCAATGGAGGGGTAGATGGTACCGCGGTTTCTGTAGAGAGAGCGGAGCCAGCGCGGAGATCTGGAGCAGGTACACGCGCCCGCGCGCAGGCCGAGATCGGAGTAGCGCCGGCGGCCGGCGGCCGAGGGTTGGGGCAACGAGCAGAGCGCCGGCTGAAGGGAAGAGTCTGCCTGGTGCGGTGGGTTACATGTACATGGAAACGGGCTGGGCTGTCTTAAAAAAAACTATGGTGGGCTGGGCTGAGCTGGCATTCATTATTGGACCTCTCTGCAACCGTTCAAGTTTTCAAGCCGCCCGGGGGTCCCAGGTGTTTCCTTCTTCCGCTACTCGTGATTATTGGACGCTAGGAATGCCTGCATGACTGGCCTGGCTCCAGAGAAACGAATGAAAATGAAGCTGTTTCATCTTGCCACAAAACAAATGTGATGGCTAGCGCCCCAGGTCAGACCTCCGGGCGCTAGAAAGTCTCGTGTGTTTAAACCTTCGCATACGAAAAAATCATGCATATGGAGTGGACACTAATTGGTAATACAGAATAAGTGATACTAGTACTATATATAAAATATATCGATCACGTCACGGGTAAGTTGGAGAAGCTCACAGTCACAGGGATGATTTAGTTTACGCAGATGTAGCTACGGGCAAGCATAATGCTATAAGTCGGACAAGAATGAAATACTGCTAATTAATTGGCACAAATATGCAATATTTAACAAGCCATGCATGCATGTGTTCTAGTTATACATCTGCATCTGGATTCATGGACAAGGCGTCCACTCATACGACTGGTCATAATCATCCATAGTAGTCCATGTTCCATCTCCAAACAACGTGTGCAGAAAATAATGCACCCTGCTGTCTTGTAGTTGTCGCTGAAGCTTACAGTGACCCTTTCAAGATCTGTGGCGCTTGCGAGCACCATCTGCAAGAACCGGAGCTCACAACCAGTTCCTGTCATCCCCCTGAAGCAAGCTTCCCGTAGGCAACCCAAGGAGATGTTGCTTGAATTTGATTCCCAATTGTCTGCATGATTGCAGGTGAAAACTAAGTCTCTATCATCATCTTTTGAGTAATATTCATCCTGTTGCATGTAGCATGGATTAGTGCGATAAATACTATTGAAAATGTTAGATAAAAATGTAATAATTAAGTTTGCAGGCTTGTTTAGAGTTATTTAATTAGGATAAGTTTCTGCTCACCCTCTTTGCGCGCCCAAAATCGTCTAGTTGTAGACTGAGATATTTGAGATTGTTGAATCCTGTGAGGAGACTTGCTACGCCGTCTCCAAAGGAATGGCGTTGAACTGTAGGATCAATGTTAACTTCCAAAGATGTCACGTTAGGAAGCTGTGGTATCTTGTCTTTGATCAAGTCAACACGCCGCTCTATTTCCTGATCAAATCAAGATCACATATGTAATGAATGTATCTTTTTTCTAATAAAAAGTCTATAAGAACATCAATTTCAGACTCCATATATATAGAAGAAGAAAAATAAAAGGATGCGCACATATATATATATATATTCGCTCCATTTTAAATTATAAGGCATAATTTTTTTAAAAGTCAAAGCATCCCAAGCAAAATTATTAAAAAATAAGAGTTACGACATCAAGTAGGCGTATACTATAAACATATAATTAAATAATGAATCTAATATGATACTTATTCGGTATCATAATTGTTATAATTTTATTATAAAACTACAAATTTAGTTAGACTAAGCTTTGACATATTTTTTTAATAAGTTGACGGGAGGGGAAAGGACCCCGCACCTAATTTAGGCCATGAAAAGTCAGAAAACATTTTGTTTGCACAGGGCGCTTATATGTCCGAACAAATGGCGGAGGAATGTGTATACATACCGATGAAACGTCAAGGTAGACGAGCAGGCTTGTGGCTGACGAGCTACAACGCTTCAAGAGGCAGATCGTAGCATCATTAATGTCGTCGTCGTTGGACAAATGGGTGACCAAGTCAGTCTTGAGGCGCCACACGCACGGGAAGTCCCCGTGGATGGCAACGACCCCCCGTGGATGGCAACGACCCCGGCGGTGTGATTGTGCTGGAAAGTGAGCTCCGCCAGCGCCGGGGCCGAGACGGTGAGCGATCTGAGCTCATCGCTCTCCTTGATCTCGAGACACAGGAGGTTCGGCGTCCTTAACTCCAGCGACCTCATCCCGTTCATGCCGACCAAGGACAGCTGCAAGCAACAATTCGCCGGCGTCGAGAACCAGTTCCCCGGTCCCGGAGCGCCTGAAGCGAACGTGCGCAATGCGCAGCCGCTGCAAGCTCGGGCAGCACGCCGACGAGGAGAGGCGGGCCAGGAGATGGCCGCTGCCCGGTGCTAGCTCCATGAATTCGAGCGTGAGGTTTTTGAGTGACGCGAACGCCGCGGTGGAGGGGAGTCGGACTCTTTCTTGGCTTAACCAAAAATACAAAGTTTCCAGCTTTGTCGAGCTGGGAAGCTCGTCGAGATCGATTCCAGGTTTGTCTTCATCTTCATCGTCGTTGCCATGGTCGTCGCCATCACTTTGGTCCTCATTTGTCTCCTCCTGCTCGTTTGTCACCTTCTCGTCTTCCACCTCTTCACCATCCTCGTCGTCTTCGTCAGAAGACGCCTCCTCTTCACCATCCTCCTGTTCACCTGCCTCCGGCTCCTCATCAGGATCATCAATAGAATCCATCAGCCTTTTTACCAGTTCATGGATCTCGTCGAGATCGCTGAAGCGTTGTCTCACCTCAAACGGCAGGCGAAGGTCCAAGTAGAAGCTCCTCACGTGGTGATCCACGCCTCTGCCGCTTCCACGACCGGCGTACCGGATCCACGCCTCTGCCGCTTCCACGACCGGCGGCACAAACTTCGGCCGCTGGCCCCGGAGATATTCCACGAGCACGAATAGAGGGATCGACAATGAGTCGATGCTGGCCTCCTCTGTGGCAGAACCGTCCAATTTAAACTAATCATATGCTTACTCGTCCACCATTAGGCATAAGTAAGGCATGATCCATTTAAATCCGGTAATCTATCGAGCACACCCCATGGGAGAACTTGAATAACCACGTTTTCATCAGGATCATAAACAAGTGAGTAAAGCTTACAACATTCTTAACCATTTCATACATCACATGTAGTAAATATCGGAGTTATTACAAATATTTCATTTAAGTAGCGGAAGAAATCATTTTATACAAAAGCAGCGGAACTTAAACAATTTTAAATATGGAATGGAAGTAGATATTTTAGAATAAAACTTCTATAGTCGTAACAGAAGGATCTCCTCACTGAGCCCACCAGGAGGTATCCCCACCTAGCAACAGTTAGCTCCAGTATCCACTCGCTACCTGCAACGGGGGGAATAAACCCTGAGTACACAATGTACTCCGCAAGACTTACCCGACTAGATGGGAGTATTCTCCTGACTCTTAAGGATATGCAGGGGCTATTTGGCTACCTGTTTATTTTGTTTGCAGAGAAGCACTACTTTATATTTTTAACAGTAGCATCCAGTTCATTACCTAACCATTCTAGGTAAGCACCTAAACAACTTTCAAGCATGTGGTAAGCAATCAGAATATTTATCATCATCCCACAGTAGCCTCATCATCATGTCCATGTTCAAGTTGCATTAACTACGATGGTAGTGATACGACAAGTGGTATCCATATCCGAGGAGGACGGCGATTGCAATCGATGTACATCCAGCTGGGCAATCCCGAACACACGCCCGTACTTCTCGAAGGAGCAGGTACTAGGCTACCGTTCCCGAAGTACAACCAAGGCCCGAAATGACCTAACCATCCCCAGGGAACCCACCCTATGAGGCCCGTCCCGCGACTCGGCGACGGGTTTCCCCCTCATAAGTTTGGTCCATGGCCATTCCCCGTCCCAAAACAATCGCTGGAATGGCTAGAGAAACAAGTCAGTGAACGTGTTGCGCACCTTAGTTGTAAGACAGTACTTAGCTTCACGGTCAACTGTAACTCAGGCCCCTGTTATGTGTCCGGTGTTAGAAATAATCTGATGTTGTCCCCTCAACTCATTTCTAGCATGGGCAAGGACATGGAGGACAGTCGGTCGTGGCCTTCCTTGTCTTAGTCCTGTAGAGCATGGCAATAGGTCGTGCGCCTATAGAGGCTCCATCAGCCACGTCTCGAGCTGATGCTAGAATAGTACCAGGAGTAGTTGAGTAATGTAGCCATGCCTCATGTACCCGATAGTGGGTGAGGTCTGTATATAAATTCTATGCAATGTAATGAAAATGGTAGCTTCTTTGCCACCATATTCAGACTTTGTCTTCCGCCAACGCAAAGATAGAGGGTATGTTGTATGTGTGTGTGATCTGGAGCTCTGCTCGTCTCCATCCTTGGTTCAAGGAAGGTCTCGAGGGGTAGGGTCGAGCAGGTGCTGCTCGCCTCTACGGTGCTAGGTCCTAGCGCCAACATCCGGTACCTTCAAACTTGCCATATGGCTACCAATGAATGGTTCCTAATCGACACAGGCGGAACTAAGAACAAGCACCTAGGGCCTCCATGCCCTGTTGCCACACCAAACACCACTTTCCGCCCAGTCTTGATTTATTATCCACCCAATTGTTATATAGGAACAGTAACCAACCTATTGTGCATGTGACGACAGGTTACACATGCTACTGGAGTTCCTAAGCATAGCATACTACATGATTCCTGTCGCAATAGTAGGACTCATAGGATAGAATATTTTTGCATGTGGGTTTAAAAGCAACTCCTACAACTTAATGCACAACCAACATAATAATAAGTGCTATATAAAAATAGGGATTATGCACCAGGGTTTGCCTGGGTAAACTTTATTATACAAAGTTAGTATTCTTCCAACTTTGGGACATGATCAACGGTCATCTTTAGGACTGATCCCCAACACACCATCTTCTGGTTCAACTTCCAAGTCCATCAATCATCCATCAATTGTCACCGTTCCTAAATGATCGACATGAGTGCAATGCAATGCTTAAGTCAAACAAGCATGCTACACCAAGATAAATCAATAAATTAACATTTTTAAAACAACATAGCCTTATCAACAGGTACAAACATAGATGACATCTATTTTCTATTTTTATATATATTTAGCTACTCCAAAATTATCAAGCAAGCTCACTATAGGATAAATTAATAACATAGAAAATGCATATGACCTGAGCATGAAAATTTTACCACAGAACATACATATTAATTCTAGTTTACCATGAAAATTCCATTGCATTTGGGCTAATAAAACATGCTCTAATAAAATAACACATAAAAGCTAGGTTTACTAAACAACAAAAACATATACTTAAACACGTGATATTATATGTCTACTGCATAGATTTAGTTACAAGGATTCCAAAACATCTTCATTTTCCTTTTTATGATTTTTATACAATTTACTATGAATTATAGAATTTTCAGCCGATTTCCACATAAAATAAAAAGGTAACAGAAAAAGGAAAACACACTTTGCATTGGGAACCCTAGACTTTCTCCAAATCAAAACCAGTCCTCCCACCTTTCTGCATGTCTCTGGCACTTTTGCAGAAAGAATCTTGGAAAAGCTTCTATTGTCACCACGAGGTCCTTCTTCTTTTCTCTCGTACAGAGCAGCTAACAGGGGAGGCAGTGCGCCGGCCAATTTGGCGCGGTGGGCCGACGGCAAGGGCGAGGGTGGTGTGCAGGGGCAGAAGCGGCCTCGGCCGCATGCACGGGCGGCGGCTGCTCGGCTGGGCGTGACCGGTCGGGTCCCGGCCACGCGCGGCTGCGGCAGGGTAGAGGCGGCGTGCGGCGGCGCTGCGGTGCGGCGAGCTAGGGCCGCGGAGAGGGCTGGAGCGGTGCAGAGAAGGGAAAGGGAAGAGCTATGGCGAGCTCGGCTTGGCGTTAGGTGGCTTGGAGCAGTGGAACGGCTGCAGCCGGCAGCTCGAGCTGGAACTCGGCCGTGGCGGGCGTGAACGCAGTGGGAGCGAGGGGCAGGAAGAGGGCGAGCTGAGAGGGAGAGAAGCAACGTGAGGGGCTAGGTCTCCACTTCAGCGTGCGCTTAGGAGCAGGGGCAACGGCAGCACGGCATGGGCGGGCAGGGCAGCCACGGCGCCCCTGTGAGTGCACAGGCGCGGTAAGGACAGAGCAGGGCGTGGGCGACGGCAGTGGCCATGTGCTCCACTTCGAAGCAAAGTGCAGCACGTTTGGTCAAGGTTTTGGCCCCATGTCCTGTACAAGATATTTTCACAGCGCATAGAACTCCAACTTTGCTTAAAGAATTAAGATCACTAGCTCCACGGAAAGAAATAAACATGCTCAAACTTTGTAGTGACAGCGCGTGCTCTGGTTCGAGAAATCCATTTTTAGTGCGGGCACCGACCTTCAGTAGCAGCTCTTCAATTTCAACGTATCGATAACTTTTAGCTAAACTTCAATTTTAACGATCTCGAATATTTCCAAAAGCTGACCCGAAGTATCATCCATATCTAGAATATTTATTTTCAAAGCCTTTCCCAAATGTGATTAGCTCCACCAAGTCTTCCAATATGTCAAGCATGAATTAACATGGCTTAAGATAATTAATTATAAAATAACACCAGAGTGTTATAATAATTAATTATCCAGTAACACCAGCGGTGTTACATCCCCCGACCGCGCACGCTGTGCGAGGACGCTGTTGACGAAGGCAACGTACTGCCCGACGTCGCCGGCGGACTCGAGCTCTAGCGGGCGGCCTAGGGGCCATGGAGACATAAAGTGCAGGCTGGGGACGCGCGTCCAGAGGCCGCGCCACCGCCGTGAGAGCACGCCCGTGCGCACCAGCTCCCTCGCGTCGATGTCCGCCAACCCGAGGATAGGCACGAGCACGTCGTCGCACAGGCCGCTGATCCGATCCTCGCCGTCGCCGTCGCCGACTTCGTCGGCAGCTGGGCTTGGCGCCGGCGACGTTTGTTTCGCCTCGTTCGCGTTCTCGTCGATGGACGCCATGGCCGCTGGATGGATGAGATCGTTGTTCAACTAAGCTCTCGAGTCTCAGATCTATAATCTATAGACAGGCGGCATGCACAGGGTTGTTCGGACAAAGTTAGAACTGGAATCAAACACGTTTCCAAGTACGTCCACGGTACGTCCACGTTTCCAAGTACGTCCAGAGATCAGACCACAACCAGTCAGTTGTCGATCGGGTTGGTTCCAGTCAGGTTGGCATTTATTTTGCTATCAACAAATATTTTTTGAATATATATTGCGAAGATTTTGGCACCAAATTAATCGCTTGCCAAATCTCTTAAACATGTCCATATTTTGGCTTGATGAAAAATATTATCTTACAACCAAGACCCTTTTGCATCCTATTTATAGCGTTATCTAATCTTCTAGAGTGACATAAACCATTTCAATTAACCTGTAAGGTCATGATGGCTACGGTGCGATGATGGCGGTTGCCGCAAATGGAGTTCTCATGGCAAGTTTGGCAAACACAAGAATATGTTCCGTAAGCACGAGAAGATGTTTGGCCGCAAGTGAACGGGATAGTATATATAAACCACAGCTGCCTCAATTAACGGTTTATTAGATCGACATATGGACCGGCAAACATATATTGAAGTTCGGCCGGTTTTATGCTATTTTGATTTGAACTATAACATCAGGCGCCTTTGGGCGCCCTACAATGGCTTGAAGAACACAAGCTATTTCTATGCTCAACAAACATGACTTTATAATTCGATACACAACAACAACAACAACAACAACAACAACAACAACATAGCCTTTTGTCCCAAGCAAATTAGGATAGGCTAGAGATGAAACCCAAAAAAGACATGAAAATAAAAAACACATAAATGGTACAAGAAAAAGATTACAATTCAGGCACGTTAATTGCTAGTCTCCAAGCGCTCCTATCCATAGCTAAATCCTTAGGGATATTCCATTCCTTAAGGTCTCTCTTAACCGACTCGTCCCAAGTCAGTTTAGGTCGACCTCTACCTCTCTTTACATTATCGACCGACTTTATAATTCGATATGGTAACACTAAGATATCAAGTACATACATTGCTATTTATAGTCAATTTGCACCAGAAAATAGAATCACACTAAGTATATGTGCAAATAAGAGAAAATTATCATCGCATTTTGAAATCATCTTCAAACTTTTGGTTCAGAGTGACTAAAGCTTAGCCCTTCAACATTATCCTGAACTTCTGAATTTCTAAACCTTGCATCAACGTTTCATGCACCAGAACTAAAAAGCTGAAGCTGGTTCTGACATACCATGCCATCCAAGCTTTAAGGACCAGAAGGCATTAAAGGTGGGAAAGAAGAAAGCAAATTAGTGCAAAACATCCATGGGGGGAAAGCCACATCTTCTAGAACGGTTCCTTAACATATTTATCGCCACTGAGACATTGCTCGGGAACCGCCGAGACAAAATGCCTATGCATGGCCATCTTCTGTCCTCAAATCCTTTATGCTCTTGACTACATATAAGCAAAAAAAAACATAAGTTAATTAGGGACAGAGAGATCTGATGAGGCCAATAAAGCACTACAGAAACCACAAAAATCATGCATCAGTTCTCCACAGCTCCTACAAAGATATAAATCTATGATACCCTAGTATTCTGCATAGCGACCCGACAGTTCTAGAAAAAGAAGATAGTAAAAAAGCAACAAAAAAAGAAGAAAGATATAGTGTATCAGAGTCTAAGATGTTTCAGAATGTTCAACTGGGCCACTATCACCATCAGCACAGCTAATTACTCACTTGTAACATAGCCACCACATAAATAATTTCTTAATTTCTTAGCAGCACTTCACCAGGAAAGGATGTTCAAGATGCTTTGCAATTTACATGTACGTTGATATAGATAATTCAAGAGATACATATTCTTATGTGAGCGAGCAATAAATTCAGTCAATGCTCCAGGAAATGTGTTTTGCACCATAGGTTATAATGTTTGCAACCTATATATTACAATCAACATAGTAGGGTAATTAAAGAGATCATAGATGGTGTGAACAACAGGACAGTCAATGTTCCAGGCATTGTCTTTTGCATCATAAGTGATACTGAAAAGATTATCAGATGTATGCAGAAGATTTTTTCTATTTTTTTTCTATTGCTTCTACAGGAAAGGGTAAGCTTCAGTAGTTAGCAACTGAACTTTAAGCCTGTAACATGGTAGAACTCTATATGCAAGGGAATCACAAATAGCTGTACAAACAGTGACATACTATTATATGTAAGCAGTTTAGAAATCTCAATGTAAGTTGTCTGATATTGTTCGGTTTAGCAGAGACAGAGAGGAGCATTTCTTGTAAATGTGTGCTGCAACATTTGAGCATGGGAATGTATATAATCACTGTGAATAAACAAACCACTGTCACTTGCCTCTGAAGATGATATTGCTTGGGGGCAGCAAACATTTCGGTCCACAATCAGGCCTTGATCTCCCATCTTGTACAGTACAAAAGTAGAGAACTGTGAGTTCCTTTTTTTTATCCTGTCTTATTCCCTTCTCTCCCATCCTATTTCCTCTTCAACTGGAAACTGTCACAAGCATAAGTAGGCAAGTAGCCATTAATATAATCTCAATGATTTACCAATAGTGAAGTATAGTGATAGGGATTAGTCCTTTCCTGTAGCTTGGAGTAGAGGATCACCTGCTTGGACCAAGCAACTCCACTTTTTTATAACCAGACAGTAGAAGTCTTTAGCAAGTAGGGATGGGTATACTTACACCCACAATGTGCCGTAGACGCATATACAGGAGAAGGAAGCAACATCTCCAAGCTCCACAAAATAGCACAGCTCTGAAGTCTCAGTTCTTCCTAATAGAAGAAGAAATACTGCATGAATAAATGCATCACATATAACTGTCCTCTTCATGATTTCAGCTTGGCGTGCTCTATTTCGCAGCGGCAAAACATTTAAGAGCATTGTGACAACACCAATGACATCTGCCGTAGAGAATAGGAACACACAAGCAGTTCTTATAGGTTAGCTACAAGTCTACAACCACAAGATGTTTGCGTACAAGATCATATAAAAAGAATGCCCAATGCAGACCGCAGTTATCCAACTTTCCCTACAAGGCACGCCCTGTAATTTTCACACATACAATGGCTAACATGAGTATACTAATTATAAGATTATAGATAAAAGCCCAAACCCAAGATGATTGGAAGATCAACAGCACAATTTTTTCAACTTCCATGCTCTAAATGCCACTGAAAGGAATGTTTTGAGATAATTGTCATGTTCAAAATAAAGCAAAATTGTAGTCCAATACAGGCTTAAACTGGACTCTTCAGAACTACAACTAGAATAATCACGCAACAAACAAATCCCAGGCCACATCTGCTAGCAAATTATAGAAGGGATATGTTAAATCAAGACATAAGCATATGGGGAACATCACAGAAAATACCTTTTCTCTCGACGCACATAACGAAGAACGTGAAAATCCCAGGGTCTCAGGTCACATCTCCATCTCCCGGCCCAGCCCAGCTGCACCACAACAAGCTGCAGAGGAT
>CM041628.1:5960426-5971011 GCA_023333625.1 Bothriochloa decipiens | reverse complement strand
CGCTGGCGACGAGGACCCTGAGGACAGCGTTGTAGACGAAGGTGGTGAGCGGCAACCGAACTCGCCCTCCATCCGGGAGAAGGCCTCGACCGCCTCGTGGTGCCGGCCGGCGGAAGCGTGGGCGAATATGAGTGCCTCGAATGCAGCAGTGGGGGTTGGAGGCCGGCGGCTTGGGCGTCGACGATGGCGTCATACATGGCGGCATCCACGTCGGTGGCAAGGAGGATGGGGACGACGGCGCGGGAGTGGAGAAGCGGGGAGCGTAGGCGCGGGGTGAGCGCGGAGAAGAGGAAGAGGCGGAGGCGGGACGCGTGTGGGAGCGCGGCGCAGAGGAGGGCGTTGGCGACGGAGTGCGGGGTGAGTCGGAGCGAGAGGAGGGAGAGGCAAGGGAAGAAGTAAGGGATCGACAGCGGGAGCGTGGAGAGGAGTGCGTGGAGGGCGTCGCCGGCTTCGAGCTCGGCGGCGAGGGGCGGGGCGGAGGTGTGGAAAGGGGCGGCGCCGAAGGGAGCGGGGTGGGGTAGTGGGAGGAGGGAGCGTACCGCCGCCGGACATCTCATAAGGTCATCGAAGTGGACCGAGATCCAGGTGGACGGAGGCGGATTGCGGCGGCAGCGCCGGTGGGAGTGGGAGAGAGAGGTGGAGTGGGCGGCGAAGACAGGGTGGAGGCGGAGCGAGGAGCGAGGAGCCTCACAAAAAATAGAAAAATAGATTCATGTTTTTTATATTTTTATTTACCCCTTGTAATGTAACTGTATTACGGTGAAACAAAATATCCTACGGACCGCTTTGATTATTATTTCTGTTTCTTACCCATCAATGCTTTAAAACTCGATGAAACTAGCAAAGACGAGAATCAAAAAATTCAAATGATTAGGATGAATCGCTAAAATCTGATTGGGGCACGAGTTTCGAGTAAACATATAAGGAATCATGAGTGTTAACATGTAACATCGATGAATTTTCATCAATTCGGTTATAGTTATTAATGACATAAGTCGGATCACGAGAATTAGCATTTGCATAGGACGTGAATTGCAAGTTGAACATTTATAATTTTAGCATATCGTGCAACATATAAGAAATGAGAGTAATTGACTGGATATTTGTAGTCAATTCTCTCGCTTATTGGCATGGCTTTGTGGTGGAACCACATATTGTGAATATAAGTGTATTCACCTCCGATGCGGGTTTTAGATAATTAATGATAATTAAATTAGAGACTAATAAGTTGATTTAAATAATACATAGGTGTTAGTCCATTGAAAAATTTGAACGATGATATATGGTGATTTTAATACCCAAAAATTATTGGATGAAACGCGTTCCGGCTCAAGCGATCAAATAGATTTTATGTTGATTTGAGTTATAAGAAACGCCGCACTATCAAGAGGGATACAAATTAGACTACCTAGATTTTATGCGCTTGAGAGACACGTTTGCACTCACGGGCACTTGGAAAAGTTTTTTTTGCCAAGGTGCACCGGTGGTACCGTAGTACCTGCAGGCTTATATGCCACGTAGTAGACTTGCGAAAGTGTGCGGAAAAATAAACTACCGGTAGTACTAGAGTTTCACCAGTGGTAACCGGTAGTACCGGTAGGCAAAATCTCCACACAACTCTGCGCAACTGAAGTTGGCGGCGCAGAGTTGTGCGGAGATTTTGCCTACCGGTAGTGCCGGTATCACCTAGTGCTTATGAGTATAAATATCTCTTCCTTCATTTTTAACTATTATCTCTTCCACATCTGAGAAATCAGCCTCCAAGCTTTGACTCACCACTCTCTCTCCATCTTTGCTCCTAGACTTCAATCCTTGCAAGATTCCAGCTAGAGAAGTGAGATTAGAGAATTGGGAGCTTCGATCTCCGACTTGAGCACTTGGACCCTTCATGGAGGTCAAGAGCAGATCCACGCGCCCGTGCGGAGGTCGACATTGGAGACACTCGGAGTAGTGGTGGCTCGGCCGGCACTGTGGGGTGGACGAGCGGGGAAATCGGGGGAACGAACGAGGGCGACGAGTGCGGCGGGTGTAGGGAGGGAGTCTGGTGTGTGGGTTCCTGGGTTAGGGTTACATGGAAGATGGGTTGGCATTCGTTAATGTGCCCCTTTTGTAGAAGTTGGTTTTTCAAGCCGCCCAGAATTTTTCGACCCATGTGAGTTGGAGAATCTTACAAGAATTATTTATTCCTATGCATATATGTACATCGTTCCACTCCATGGTTTTAGTTTTTGTATGTAGGCTACTACGGGCATTGCTTGCCATGGTTAGGAACAAGAATGGAACATTACGAATTCATTGACAGATATAAAAATATTTAACACCACGATGTGTTCTATGCAATTATACATGCATAATATGCTCCTTAGATTCATGGACATGGCGTCCATTCATAGGAATGACCATAATCATCGTCATATGCAGTCCATGTACCATCTCCGAGCAGCGCATGCAAAAAATAATGCATCCTGCTGTCTTCTAGATTATAGGTGACGCTGAAGCTCACGGTGACCCTTTCAAGACCCGTGGCTCCTGAGAGCACCATCTGCAAGAACCGGAGCTCACAACCAGTTCCTGTCATCCCCCTGAAACATGCTTCTCGAAGATTTCCCAAAGAGACGTCGCTTGAGTTTGATTCCCAGTGGTCTGCATGATTGCAGGTGAAAACTGAGTCTTCATCATCATCTTTTGAGTAATATTCATCCTGTTGCATGTACCATGGTTTACTAGTTTAGAGCGATGAATTATGTTGAAGACACTGGATTAAAAAGTAATATAATTAAATCATTTTTGGAGTTATTAGGATAATTTGCTCCTCACCCTCTTTGTGTTCCCATAATCATCTAGTTGTAGACTGAGATATTCAAGGTTGTTCAATCTTGTGAGGAGACCTGCGACACTGTCTCCAAAGGAATGGCGCTCAATCATAGGATGAATGTTAACCACCAAAGATTTCACATTAGGAAGCTGTGGTATCTGGTCTTTGATCAAGTCAACACGCCGCTCTTTTTCCTGGTCAAACCAAAATCACATATATAATGGTGTCAAAGAAAAAAGAGTATTGTTTTCTAAAACATGTCTACTAAAAACTTAAATTTCGGAATTCGAAATATAAGAAAAAAGAGAGGAGGACACACACGCGCACACACATTTAAAAACAAGAGAAGAGCAGGAGCAAACGGGGAGATAGCCTGGCCATGTTAGTAATTTTTTTACTCCATTGGTTGGGCATTAGACGGTGGCCAATGGACTTCCTACATCTTTACATTATGTTGGCTCGATGGAAAATATCTTACCTCCTTCCTCTGCCCTCACACGGCTCTCCCCAATCTCACTCTCTTCCTCTCTCCCGATGCGGCGGCATAGCCCCACGCGCACCGGCACGGACGCATGGCCAGGATGCATGCCCATAGCCCCGTGCCACTTGTGCGAGCAACCAGGGCGAGGGCAATCGCCTGACCCATTCCAAATTATGTCATTCTAACATTTTTTTGAAAAATCAAAACATATAAAGTTTTGAAAATCTATAATAATTACAAATATTTCTAATATTATTAAATAGGTATACTATGATAATATAACTATTAAATAATTATTCTAATGATACTTATTTAGTATCACAATGATATTGTTTTATTATGTGAATTTAGTTAAATTTGGATTATTTTGATTCTATAAGATTATGAAATGACTTATAATTTGAGAGAGAGAGATGTGAGTAGACTGTAGAAAAGGTACATACCGATGGAACCTGAAGGTAGACGAGCAGGCTCGTGACTGACGAGCTACAATGCTTCACGAGGCAGATACTAGCATTATTAATGTCGCCATCGTCGTCATCGTTATACGAATGGGTGAGGAAGTCAGTCTTGAGGCGCCACACGAACGGGAAGTCCCAGTGGATGGCGACCTCGATGCTGTTGTGCTGAAAAGTGAGCTCCTCCAGCGCCGGGGCCGAGACCGTGAGCAACCAGAGCTCGTCGCACTCCGTGATCTCAAGACACTGGAGGTTCGGGGTCCTCAGCTCCAGCGACCTCATCCCGTCCATGCCGTCCATGGAGAGCTGCAATAGCTCGCCGGCGTCGAGCACCAGCTCCATGGTCCCGGCGCGCTTGAAGTAGACGTGCGCAATGCGCAGCTGCTGCAACCTCGGGCAGCACGCCGACGACGAGAGGCGGGCCAGGAGGTGGGCGCTGCCCGGTGCTAGCTCCACGAATTCCAGTGTGAGGTTCTTGAGTGACGCGAACACTGCTGTAGAGGGAAGTCTGACTCTTGCGCGGCTTAAGCACAAATACAATGTTTCCAGCTTTGTCGAGCTGGAAAGTTCGTCGAGATCGATTACAGGTTTATGTTCTTCTTCATAATCATTGGCTTGGTCGCCGTCACCTTGGTCCTCACTTGTCTCAGGAGCCTCCTCCATCTCATTTGCCTCCTTCTCGTCATCCTCCTCTTCACCATGCTCCATCCAGTTTATCTGCCTCCTGCTCCTCATCAGGATTATCAACTTGTTCATCTGCCTCCTGCTCCTCATAAGGATTATCAACCTGTTCATCTGCCTGCTGCTCCTCATCAGGATTATCAATAGACTCCAACTCCATCAGTCTTTTTAGCAGTTCTTCCACTTTCTGCTGGAGATCGTCGCTGAGGTCTTGTCTCATTCTCGCATCAAACGGCAGGCGAAGGTCCAAGTAGAAGCGCCTGACGTGGTGCTGCACGGCGTACCGGATCCACGCCTCTGCCGCATCCACGACTGGCGGCTCGAGCTTCGGCCGCTGGCCCCGGAGACATTCCGCGAGCATGAACAGCGGGATCGCCAATGAGTCGATGCTGGCCTCCGACCGCGCACGCTGCGCGAGGACGCTGTTGACGAAGGCAAGGTACCGTCGGACGTACGTCGTCGTCGTCGGACTCGAGCTCTAGCGGCCATGGAGACATGAATTGCAGACCGGGGACGCGCGTCCAGAGGCCGCGCCACCGCCGCGAGAGCACGCCCGTGCGCACCAGGTCCCTCGCGTCGATGTCCGCCAGCCCGAGGATGTGCACGAGCACGTCGTCGCAGTGACCGCTGATCCGATCCTCGCCCTCGCCCTCGCCCTCGGCAGGAAGGCTTGGCGCCGGCGACGTTTGTTTCGCCTCGTCGATGAACGCCATGGCAGCTGGATGGATTGATGCGATCGAGCTCTCGATCTAAGAGGTCTATAATAATTTGTGTATATAGACGTGCACGTACAAGTTGTTCGAACAAAAGTTGGAACTGGAATCAAACACGTAGGCGTGTCCCTTTTCCATGTACGTCCACGGTACACACCAGAGTCCAGACTCAAGATTACGACCAAATCAGTGAGACTAGTCGATAAAGCTGCTAACAAACAGCCCTGACTCCTGCATTGAGAACATGGTGTAGATCAGTAGATGTCCTTAGAAATCGCTTTGGTCTAGAGGCCACTACTGCATTGTTGGTACATTAATATTTCAATTTCTTAGAGAGGTTTAGCCTCAGGCCAATAGTAGCCTGGAGTATATAACTATATATTGTGCGAAGGTGGTCTTGATTGGGCAGAGACTAGAGAGACTGTCTAGGTTCCTTTTTGTGTTTAGTACTGGGCATATGTTGATACATACCCCCGAACACACTTTGCGTGAGTATTAAAAAAAAACATTGCGTGTGGAAGTACTTTGAGTCTTGGCAATTTTTGCTGGGACATCGCGAAAACAATAAATTAGCTGCAACACACCGCCAACGCTGGCTTTTGCTAAGTACTATTATAAAATCATGTCCATTTGTTGCAACACACCGCACTCATTATTTTATTCATTTCGCAAGTTTCTAGAGAGAGAAAGCTAGGCAAATGTCATTTATACCCTTGTCTTCAATCTCATGACTAACCAGCCATAGGAAAAGAAGTTGATTGGCCATGGGAGAAAAAACAAGGGGCCGAGCTCCCCGGTGGCGCGCGGCCAGCCTAGGCCAAGCTCCCCGGCGACGCGCGACCAGCCTAGGGTGAGCTCCCCGGTGGCCCGTGGCCAGCCCACGGCGAGCTCCCCGGTGGCGTGTGGCCAGCCCAGGGCGAGCTCCCCGGCAGTGCGTGGCCAGCCCAGAAAGGCGGCGACAATGTGTTATAGCAAATATTGGTGAGGAGCTGGAGGTGAAGACGAGGGCAATTAGGACATTTCCCCTACCATCTCTCTCTTCAAAACTGAGAACAAAATAAAATAATCGGTGCGGTATGCCTGAGCAAACAATCACAAATTTATGGTGTCTTTGGGCAAACTCTGCCGTTGGTGATGTGTTCCAACATAATATGCGTTTTCGTGATGTCCCACGACAAAAATCGCCTTGAGTCTTCGAAGCTGGCCTAGGTTGCTTCAACAATGTAGTGACAGAAAGAATCTTGTAAAAATTGTATAGCATAACAGATCCAGAGAGGAACTAAAGAATATATATACTGCTCCAATGTAGTCACAAAAAAAATCTTGTAGTATAACCAAAAAAATCATCGATGCAGGGAGGAACATATATATTGCTCCAAGGTATGATTTTTTTCATAGAAGAAAGCCACAGCACACAGGCGAGCAATGTAATATAAGTCGCAACAAGAATGACATAGTACTTATTTTAGCAATTTTGTTATGGCAGCCTTTTTAGCAATTGTGACAGCTGACAGGTGCTTTGCCCTTAAATTATAGTCTACGGAAGCAGAAAACAAAGTATATGTCTAACAACAAGGAAACTGAAGGAACCAATCAAGAAAACAGACATAGTACTAGATACTAATTGACAAATATAATGTTTAGCAAGAGATGTACGTGCTCTCTGTAATTACACATCCACCTCTAGTTCATGGAGAAGGTGTCCACTTATACAACTTACTCTTATGCAGCTTATCAAAGTTCTGATCCTTATTCTCGTAGGCAGTCCACGTCCCATGTCCGAGCAGCGTGTGCAGAAAATAATGCATCCTGCAGTATTGTACTTCCTCTTCCTCTTCTTCTTCCTCCTCTTCTTCCTCTTCCTCCTCTTCCTCCTCTTCCTCTACCTCTACCTCTTCCTCCTCTTCCTCTTCCTCTTCATCTTCTCCCTCCTCTTCGTCTTCGTTTCCTTCTCCCGCTTCAATGAAGTACAAGTTGAAGCTCACGGTCACACTTTGAAGATTTTTGGCACTCGCGAGCACGAACTGCAAGAAGCGGAGTTCGCAGCCAGTTCCTGTCATTCCCCTAAAATCTGCTTCGCGGAGGTTAGCTAAAGTGATATTGCTTGATTCCCAGTGGTCTGGATGATTGCAAGTGAAAGCTGAGTCTACATCATCTTCTGAGTAATATTCATCCTGTTACAGCATGGAGATCGATATGCATGGTTTAGTGAGAGGGAAACACTGGAAAAGAAACTAATATACCAGGTCGTAGGCTTGTTCAATTTGGGCTAGGATAATGTGATGCTCACCCTCTTAAGGCAGATATTTGGTGAATCGTTTAGCTGTAGACTGAGATATTCGAGGTTTTTGAATTTTGTGAGGAGACCTGCCACCCCATCTCCAAAGGAATGGCGCTCACAAAATACATCAATGCTAACCAATAAAGACGTGACATTAGGAAGATGTGGCATCCTATCTTTGATCAAGTCAACATGCCGCTCTTCTTTCTAACAATCAAATCAGTGGGTTAGAAAAAAAAAGACATGAAACTAAGCAACTGGAAAGGAATATTGTCATCAATAGATCAGATTTGAACTTTGCATATTGCAAAGCCAACAAATAGTGCAAAAAAAATGCGGCAATCTCACAAGATATATGCGTACCGATAGAACTTCAAGATGCACCAGCAGGCATATGACTGATGAGCTACAATGCTTCAGGAGGCAGATATTACTGCTATTTGAGTCTTCGTCGATGCCCTCGTCTATATGGGAGAACAAGTCAATCTTTAAGCGCCACACACACGGCAAAAGGTCATGTATGAGGGCTGTGTTACCGAAACAAGTGAGCTCCTTGATCCCCGGGGATGAGATCCTGAGCGACTCGAGATGCTCGCACCAGTTGATCTCAAGACATAGGAGCTTTGGGGTCCTCAGTTCCAGCAACTCCATCTCATTCACACTCTCCATAGACAGCTCCAAGAGCTCGCCGGCGTCGAGCACTAGCTCCTTGGTCCAGGCAAAGTTGATGCACATCATGCGCAGCTTCTGCAAGCTTGGGCAGCACGGCGACGACAAGAGGCGAGCAAGAAGGTGGCCACTGCCCGCTGCTAGATCCACGAATTCGAGCGTGAGGACCTTGAGTGACGTGAACACAGCAGTGCGTGGCAGTCGGACTTTTGTGTGGCTCAACCCCAAATGCATACACTCCAACTTTGGGGAGCTAGGAAGAAGATTATCAAGATCCATTACAGGCTTCTTAAGCTTCCTGCGCTCTTTGTTGACTAGTGAAGGCAGTTGAAGGTTCAACTGTAAACCCTTCACTTGGTGATGCATAGCGTACCGAATCCACGCCTCAGCTGCTTCCATGGCCGGCGTCATGAATTGCTGTCTTTGGCCGTAAAGATAGGACGAGTCCAATAACAGCGGGATCTTCACTTTGTCAATGCGAGCTTCCGATGTTGCTCCAGCACGCTGCTCCAGTATGTTGTTGACGATGGCGATGTACTGTGAGACGTCGCCGGCCGACTTGAGCTCCGGCCACCCGAAGAAGTCCAGGATAGGGAAGCGCTTCCAGAGGCTGTGCCACCGCTTCGACAGCACGCTCGTGCGCACCAGCTCCCTCACGTCAAGGTGCGCCAACCTGAGGATGAGCTCGCACAAGTCGTCGTCCAGGGTGCTGATCCGATCCTCGCCGCCGGCGCCGTTCGGGTCAGCGGTTGGGCTTGCCGGCGGCGTTTGGTTTGCCTTCTTCTTGATGGACTCCATGGCCGCCGTATGGGGAAGCAGGCAGGGAATGGATGGAATCAGCCCGGCGGCTCTCTTGCGGACTGCGGCAGTGGAAGGACAAGGGTCGATGCTTCGTGCGATAGGTCAGGTGGCGTGGTTGTTGACTACCACATACTCCACTATACATAGAGCAGAGCTAGCGCGGAGGTCTGGAGCAGATCCACGCGCCCGCGCGGAGGCCGACATCGGAGTACCGGCGGCGGGCGGCGGCCTGGGTGGAGGAGTGGCTCGATTTGGATGGAAATCGGGGAAACGAACGACGAGTGCGGCGGCTGCCCTGAAGTGGAGTGTGGTGCGTGGTTTACTGCGTTAGGGCTACATGGAAACTGTCAAACTGGGCTGGGCTGTAATTTGTTATTGGGCCACTTTGTAACAGTTTGGTTTTCAAGTTGCTCGGTTTTTTTTTTATCGACTACAACAATTTGGTTCAGACTTCAAACAGTTCAAAGGCAGACATTACAACTATTTGGGTCTTAGTCATCGTCCTCCTGCCTCCTACACGTTCTCCAGCTGCCAGATCTATTGATCCGTGCTCTGCTCTGAGAAGTCTCTGAAGCAAAATATAGGCACTTAAAACTGACAGAACTGCATGTTCGTCGCAACCAAATCGAATGAGGCAGAGTTCGCTTTGAGATAGCCGAATAGGTCCGGATAATCAGCCACCGTCAGGATCCAAAAGAAACCATACCAAAGAGCTCATTAGTTCCATGATATTCAAAAGGGACCTAAAAACAAAGCCATAAACTGACGAGAAACCGGCGGCGGGCTAAGCATCGCCGAACCTATCGCAAACATTTCGAGACCCACTAAGGCCACTGATACTGTGCCAGCCATACTTGGTAAGATCAGACAGCATCAATTAGAAGTTAGAACAAACTTGGTAGTTGGTACTACTCTCTAATCCACTACGATGTTACCATTATATTACTGTTGCACGCCGAGACCCACTAGGGCCACTGATACTGTGCCAGCCATACTTGGTAAGATCAGACAGCATCAATTAGAAGTTAGGTTGGTACTACTCTCTAATCCACTACGATGTTACCATTGTACTACTGTTGCATGCTACACCTGGAGGCTACCTACTAGCATCCACAGACTCTATACCGGCGAGGTGGAGAGCAGGAACGCCGGCATCGACCTCTGCAGCAGGATGCCGCAGAAGGGGCAGAGTGCGACGGAGGCTGCTGACAGATCGAGCGATCCTTCATCAGGGATGGTGGGTGCCTGCATGGTGAAGAATGACTCCGGCAACAGCTTGTCGACCGTGCCTCCGCAGCACACGCAGTGCCACACTGGCTGCGCAACTGAGCACAGGATCATCGACGCCCTGCAACGTGACAGCTTGTGCCTTTCTCCGCAGATGGCTACATCAGGCGACTCGAAATGGACCGGCGAAGAGCAGTAGGGGCAGCTTTCTACATCAGAGTATCCATCGATCCTGCAGGAGGAAACAGTGAGGGTCAGTGCCCCGTGTCAGTGAACTGGTATCTCATTTGACAGGTGATTGATCAAACGAGATGGGAAAATGCACCTGCTTCCTAGATCTTTGATCTTTGATCTGATAGACTGCAGCTGGCCATGCACTTTTTCGTAATTCATGGATACCCAAGAATCCATATGGGGAACCCCGACAGGAAACCAGCAATTTTCAGTGGAGGTACCATT
>CM041628.1:5928523-5950621 GCA_023333625.1 Bothriochloa decipiens | reverse complement strand
GTCTTTTCTTTGTAAGATAAAGAATTAGAGATATATGGATTAGAAATAAATTTCTCTCTTTATCCTTTATTTTTATGGACAAACCATTTTTTCTTCCATAACAAATAATGAATTTAGTTCATATTCACGAAGCCCCAAATCTTTGGGCCGAGCTGTATTTGAACCTATCAACAAAGGAAACCATCTTGTGTATTGCAGGAGACCAACGAATACAAAAGGTAGTAGAAGTCAATAAAGGATATAGTACTACTCCCCGGCCCCTAATACAACTATGCTATAATTTTTAAGATAACTTAATAGAACATCTTTAATTGACAGCGTGACCTCTAAATTAAAATCAATTAAAGAGTTTCTTCTCTGACGATACTTTCCTTTTCAACATGCTTTGCTAGATATGAACAAGGACACCAAAAAGAATGCCATATATTTCAATACGAAATTTATAGAAGCTGTAATGCACTATATTGCAAGATGGAAGAAGTAATATATAGCCATGCTCTATTCCAGATTTCTTGCTAGCCACGGATAGAGTTGTGTTGATTTTTATTTAAATAGCTAGCAGCTCCTCAAATGATAATTCAGAAACACTTTAGATATGGTCTAACGAGAGAGTTATATGTAACACAAAATACTTAATTCTCCATTCTCCAATAAATTTGTACAATCCATGTAAAGAGAAAGAGACACATACGTAATTACGTACTATAATATATTTATGGCCACAAATTTTGGTTTCCTTTCAGCAGAACATGGGTCACGGAGCAAACATGGCGAGCATCTCCTGGAGAAAGGACGGGTAACTCCTATTGAGATGTTGGAAGCCATCACTCGCCATGACTGCCTTGAGATTGCCAGGACGCTTGAGGAACTCCAAGCATGCAGCCTTCAGCCCCTGGCAAGCATGTTGCTCGGCGAGCACCAATGTAGTCGCCGCGGTGCACAGCATCTCTTCACAGATCAGCCTTAGCCCCTGAAGGTTGTACCGATCGGCCGCCACAAGAAGATGCTGTGCGATCACAGTTCTCTGATCAGCCTCTATCTCAGGCAACATGTCGGTGTAAATAAAGTGGAGCATGATCTTGAACACCATCGGTTCCATGTCCAGGATACGTACGTGCTCTGTTTCCTTCTCCTTCATGGGACCCAAGAGCTCCGCCATGAACACCGGCGACCGTGCAGCAAGCATGTACCGGTGCGCCGTGAACAGCTCGCCATTAAGCTCAAACGTCACGTCCCCTCCCGCCTCGCTAGCAAGGAGATCGCCAAGGTGGCGCTGAAGCTCCGTCGGCGGCGGCACTGATGGAGACACCATCGGGATGACCCTTCTTGGTATCACATGAGCGACGGTGATATCACATCTGATCTGGAAACTGTCGTCCTTGAGAAAAGACGACTCCAAATCCTCCTTACTGATGAACTGACGAAATTGGCATGACGTCTTCATGCCAGATTTGGTAAACGTGAACTTGGTGCTTCTGCTATATGAATCCACCGGCTCTCCGACCCGATCAAGCAAAGTCAACGTGAAGCTTGTCTTTATGTCTATGAGGGGAAACAGCGAGCTTGAGCTCGACGCAGATCCAATCTGCTATGTCATCGCTGAAGCCGTCGGGGAAGAATGTGACGCACCAGCTGTGTCCACCAACGTTGAACGGGCGGGGTTTCACGCGCTGGCCGACGCCGATGCCCTTGAACTTGGAGTACCCCTCCAACTTGAGCACGTGCCACCCGGTGAACGTCTCAGAATAGACGGCGGACGCGCTGCCGCCGCCGGCAAAGACAGACTCGGAACGCTTGGACATTGGTGAATCTGGTTTCCTGCAGACAGAAGGTATTTTGTATATATAATGAAACATCCTTAATTTTCCACGAAGGGAAAATACACAGAATGGCGGATAATATAAAAGTTCGAAACATCAAACCATCTCATTATCTCGCAGCAGTCGATACAGGATCCATACATCGAAATAAAGAGTACAATTAGGGGGAATTACATGAATAATTCACCACCACACTGGCGGAATCATCAGAGTAGCAGCAGCTTCTGGGACGGCTGCGGAAGGCGGAAGTATAAAACATCTCCAAAAGAAGCCTGAGCGTAGGAACGAGACGTCTACTTCTCTTCATCGTCATAGTCGTAGTCGGGCTCACCTGCCAAATAATTTTCAGTACGATTTGTACTGGCCACATCTCTCACCCTATGCTTTGCTTTCGCTATGTAGTATTTGGTGGGATGCAAAGGATGTAATCAATTCGACCTAATATGTGGCTGTAGTTTTCTATGCGAATAGTGACCAATATTATATAATATAATTCATCAAATTTTAATCCATCTCGTCCACACATCCAAACCCATTCCATCTTCATCACACACTTCTCACCCTCTCGCACTCAGTCGACAGGTCCAACTCCCTCTCGAAGCCTGTCTCAGCGGCTCACAGCCGGAAGGGTAACACCAGGGGAAGAAATAGAAGGACTCTTCTCACTACTCCCGAGAAGCGTGGGTCTTAGGAAAAAGCCATACCAGTGGCTTGCGGACTATATATATAGATTCATAAACTCTGCAGAGCGTGTACTCCCGTAACCACAAGATCACTATCATCGGCGGTGCCCCGCCTAAGCTGATTCCGGCTGCTTTCTAACCGGTGCGATGCCACCCTACCACTCAGTACTGGGACATCCCGGATAGGTACCACCGGCACACTGAGACTGTGAGACATAGTACCGGGCCTCCGAGGTCACTATGTTGTCTAAGGAGGGTGTGGGTCTCCACGCCCGTACCTTCCGACACTATCTGCTAACCACCTAGTAGTAGTGGCACCGTCCTAGCTAGTCAGACATCCGTCTCCCGCCCATACAAGAGCGAGTGGTGAGCACGTAAGTCCCAAGGTTCCGGTCCTCAAGAGATATCAGGTCCTAGGGGATCAGACAGGATTATCTTCCCTTATGGACTACAACAGTCCGTGCTACAACAGCACCTTCTACCCAGGGCTTCGCTCCACGAATGTTCTCACCCCCAGGATCTCCTTATGCCTCACAATGTGCCCGTCACAAGCACCTCACACGGGAATGCCCAGAACACATTCCCCGGTAAGACTCGCCCACATGGCTCGTCGTAGAATCCTGTCCGATCGACTCAACCCTCACCACACACCCAAGACGCACGCAGCACTCTCCCCGAGTAAAGTGACACCACGTGCCTTAACCATATAACCATACTCTCCACCACGCATCACCATCACACAGATATAAGCGTAGTAGAAGTAAGGCATCATAAGTAAATAAGCAAGCGTCTAGCCTATCAGTAGGTGTGTAGGAGTATGGTTGCGACAAGGTAAAGGCTCACCAAGCAGTGCTATCATGCAACCTATCATCAGGTGGTATTCATAATTAGAGCACTAGCAACTAGATAATATGCCATGCGTAATAGGATCTACGAGGTTGGGTGGAGTGTGGCACCTGCGAAGTCGTCTCCGAGCTCCTCCTCGTACTCGTAGTCGTCCTCCTCAAACTGCTCCTTCTCTGAAACGAGACATAATAGCCGCGTTAGCGGCTCCTATAGAGTCGACACAAAGAAGCAATAAAATTCAATAACTCCAAATGCACTCATACACAGGCCTATGACGTAAAGCTCATTTTTATGAAAATTTGGACACTTGGTGCATATTTTTCGGAGTTCGTATGAAGAAGTTATGAATTTTCGAAGTTTATTCTATTTTCTAGAAAAGAAAAAGGGCAGATTAACCTGGTGCTGACACGTGGCAGCTCCTGATTGGGCCACGTGGCGTGCAGGAACAGTGCAGTCGGGGTTGTGCTGACGTCATGCTACGGTCATGCTGACGTCAGCACTGACGGGGGACCCAGTCAGTGGCTGACAGGTGGGGCCACGGATCTGGTCACTGACAGGTGGGGCCAGGTCAACGGTCAACGTTGATGGGTCTTGACCGGGCCTCGGAGGGCCTGGATAGGGCTGGATCTGGGCCGGGTTGGGTCGGCCACTGTGCACTCGAGGGTATGATTCGGGCGACCCCTCGAGGACGGAGCTTCGCTCGGACGAATGGACTGGCCTCGAGAACAAAACTTCGCCCGATGAACGGGCCTGCCCTCGAAAACGGAACTTCGTTCGCACGGATGGGCAGCCCTCGAGAACAGTGCAACCCTCGAGACTCGTAAAACAGCATGTTTCCCGCATTTCCTGGGATTCAACCTTATCCGGTGAGACTCGACCCTCTGGCCTCGAGCCGGATCCTCGACTCGAGCAGGCCCTCGATTAGAGCCAGGACCTCGACTTCGTCGGACGGATCCTCGACTCCAGCAGGTCCTCGATTAGAGCCAGGCCCTCGACTTCGTCGGACGGATCCTTGACTCGAGCAGGTCCTCGATTAGAGCCAGGCCCTCGACTTCGTCGGACGGATCCTCGACTAATGTCGGCTCGTTAGCTGGGCTGCGTGGCTGGTCGGCTGGGTGCTCCAATTTGGGGAAATCGACCCTCAAGCCGGTGGCGGTCAGCGAGGCACGGCGACGGCGTCCGGCGACGGCGAGGCCAAATTCGCCGGTGAAGCCGGGCGTTGGTCTCCATCTTCCTTCTTGCCTTTCGATTGGAGAAGCTGGGATCTCCATGAGCTAGCTACCGGGGCTAGTCGAGGCACGGCGGGGCATGCGCGGCTCGGCGGCCACGGTGGACGCTCCGGCGGCCAGAGTCCGGGGAGGCCAGAGCTGCAAAAGTGCGTGGCTCCAACTGTGGCTCGTGCCGGCTCCAAGAGGTTGCCAAGAACGCGCTCTAGACTACGGCGAAGCTATTAGCCGTGGTAAGGGAAGAAACAGTGGTAAGGGGAGCGAGAACATCGACGATGTACTGGTGGAGGCCATGGATGGGGTAGGGCAGCTCACCTTGGTGGTGCTCCGTCGTCCGCAGGGCTCGCGGATCAGCTTGGTGAAGGTGAAGCCGTGTGGTAGCACCGCGGCGGTTCGGAGGAGCTCGACGTGCTCACGGGGGCCGAGGAGGCGCGATGGCGAGGTGCGGCCTATTCTGGCGGACGGCGTTGCGGCCACGGCCACCCCTCTCCTCTTCCCTTCTCGGTCACTCTCTCCCTGGGCTAGGCAGGCAGGATGGTAGAGGTCTCACCAGTGCAGCGGCCGGGTCGTGGGAAACCCTAGAGGGCAAGGCGTTCCCCTTTTATAAGCGCGGTGGCCGGCCATGGAGGTTGCGGACGGCGGCGATGCGGCGAGGCGCATCGGGCGGTCTCGGGCGTCCCGGTGTTAGGGTTAGGGTTCGGGGAGTGGCGCGGCGTGGGTAGGTGAGGATGGACGGCATCCGTGTTGTGATGGCGAGTCACGGGCGAGCAGCGGGCGGCGGAGCTTCGCCGTTCCATTTCTAGAACGTCGGATGCGACGCGCGGTCGACCAGAAGTGGGAAAAGGAAGGAGCTGACAGCTCGGTCCCATGCGTCAGCGAGACAGAGTGGCGAGCGGCGGAGACAGGCCCATGTTGGGCCGTCCTGGTTAACTGGGCTGCGGCAGCGCGCGAGCAGGCCGGACAGGCCGGGCTGTTGCTGGTTTCGCTTTTTCCTTTTTCTTTTTATTTCAAAACCTTTTCTATTTCTATTTCTTGCAAAGCAACTCATTTAGCTGCAACCCTAGGTTAGTGAGGTTAGTGACCATGATGTATACACCATAGTGGGTCCACTAGGGTCTCTAGGTCATGATGGGTCCATTTCCGAAGTTAGCAGGCATATATATATACATGCATTAAAAGGTTATTCGATTTTATTAACATCACATAAAATCGAATAAGAGGCGAATCAAGTATTGGTTATTTAAATGCAATTCTCGAGCTATCATCAGGTGTTAGTTGTGCATCTGTTAGCGGGTTTTCCTACATGACATCCACCATACACTGGTAAACTTTAGAAAAATTTTTGAAAGCCCGTATTTTCGGTGACCGGATTTCTAGGGTCGTTACAGTCCTACCCCCTTATGAGAATCTTGTCCTCGAGATTCAAGAGTGTAACTTACTCTTCAAAAAGGTAGGGGTAGAGCTTCCTCATTTCTGACTCCTTCTCCCAAGTTGCTTCCTGTTCTGTGTGATTGCTCCACTGAATCTTCAGATATGGCATGCTGGAGTTTCTCGTTTCCATGGTGGTTCGGTCCATAATGCGGACGAGGTGCTCTCTGTACTCCAAAGTGTCCTGAATATCGAGTGCCTCTGCAGGTATCGGATGCTCTGGCGGCTGCAAACACTTGCGCAGTTGCGACACATGGAACACTGGGTGTACTCCTGCCAGTTGTGGGGGCAACTCTATTCTGTAGGCAAGCTTGCCAATCCTTTCACTGAATCTGTACGGTCCCACATACCTTGGTGCTAGCTTTCCCTTTACATGGAACCTGACGGTCCCTCGAAGCGGGGAGACCTTGAGGTAGACATAGTCTCCTACCTCAAACTCGAGGTCTCTGCGCCTCTTGTCGGCATAACTCTTTTGACGGCTCTGGGCAATTTTCAGATTTTCTCGTACCTGGGCGACTCCTTCCTTGGCCTCCTTAATGGTGGCCGGGCCAAAGAACGATCTTTCACCCGTTTCGGACCACATCAAGGGTGTTCTGCATGGTCTTCCATACATAGCCTCGAAGGGTGACATCTTGAGGCTAGCCTGGTAACTGTTGTTGTAGGAGAACTCTGCAAAGGGCAAGCTCTTCTCCCAATCAGTCCCATATTTTAGAACACAAGCTCGAAGCATATTCTCAAGTATCTGGTTCACTCTTTCTGTCTGTCCATCTGTCTGAGGGTGGTATGCGGTACTGTAATCTAGCTTGGTGCCGATCGACTTATTCAGGGCTTTCCAGAACTTGGACGTATACTGCAGCCCACGATCGGATATTATGCTCTTAGGGGCTCCATGCAGCTTGAGAATGTTCCCAACATACAGATCTGCTAGCTAGTCGATCCGGGCATCAGTCTTGATGGCTAAGAAGTGAGCTACCTTAGTCAAGCGATCGACTATCACCCATATAGCATCATGGCCCTTCGGGGTTCGAGGCAAACCCACGATGAAGTCCATAGAAATACTATCCCACTTCCATTTAGGTATATCCAGTGGCTTTAACAGCCCTGCAGGTCTCTTATGCTCAGCTTTAACGCGTTTGCAAATGTCACATCTAGCAACATGTTCTATGATGTCTGATTTCATATTCTTCCACCAGAATTTCTTCTTCAAATCAGCATACATTTTGGTACTGCCTGGGTGGATACAATACTTGGAGTCATGACCTTCTGATAAGATTTCGTTGCGGATAGCTGGGTCGGTAGGCACACAAATTCTGTCCTTGTACCAGTAAGTGCCTAGCTCATCCTCACTGAACTCTGGGCACTTGCCTTGTGTCAGGAGCTCGTGTATCTCCCAAATTTCTAGACAAAGGCGTTGGGCTTCACGGATCCTATCCATGAGGGTGTAGTGCACGCGAAGCTCATTCAACAGGCCACGAGGTATCACCTCCATCTGTAACTCATCAATGCCCTCTTGCAACTCCGTGGGCAAGGTAGTGGTGAACAAGGCATGACAATGACTTTTACGGCTAAGAGCGTCAGCGACCACATTGGCCTTCCCAGGGTGATAGAGAATCTCCACGTCGTAGTCGTTAAGCAGCTCGAGCCAACGACGCTGTCGCATGTTCAGATTTTCCTGGGTGAAAAAGTATTTCAAGCTCTTGTGATCGGTGTAGATCTCGCACTTGTTCCCTATCAGGTAGTGCCTCCAAATCTTCAAGGCATGGATCACGGCTGCAAGCTCGAGATCATGGGTGGGGTAACGCTGTTCGTGCTCCTTAAGCTGGCGGGAAGCATAGGCAATGACTTTCCCATTCTGCATTAGAACACAACCAAGCCCGAGGTGAGATGCATCGCAATAGTCCACAAAGTCCTGGTGGATATCGGGCAAGGCTAGAACAGGCGTTGTGGTGAGCTTCTCCTTCAGGGTCTAGAAACTTTGTTCGCATTGGGGCGTCCATTCAAACTCTTTGGTCTTCTTCAGGAGATTGGTCATGGGGCGAGCTATCTTGGAAAAGTTCTCGATGAATCGGCGATAGTAACCAGCCAATCCTAAGAAACTTCTCACATCAGTCACATTCCATGGCTGCTCCCATTCCTTCACTGTCTCAATCTTGGACGGATCAACAGCCACTCCATCAGTGTTGAGCACATGTCCTAGGAAAGCGACCTCCTCAAGCCAGAACTCACACTTGTTGAACTTGGCATAGAGCTGATGTTTTCTCAACTTCTCTAGTACCATCCTCAGATGTTGCTCATGCGCTTCGGCAGTGGCAGAATAGACAAGAATGTCATCAATGAAGACCAGCACAAACTTATCCAGCTCCTGCATGAACACTTTATTCATCATGTTCATAAAATAAGCCGGCGCATTCGTAAGACCGAAGGACACGACGGTGTACTCATACTGCCCATATCTGGTGATAAATGCTGTCTTAGGAATGTCTTCCTCCCTGATCTTCATCTGATGGTATCCTGATCTGAGGTCAATCTTGGAGAAGTACTTGGCATTACGAAGTTGATCAAGTAGGTCATCTATCCTCGGCAAAGGGTACTTGTTCTTTATAGTTACGTCATTCAGATTCCGGTAATCAACGCACATCCTCTGCGTTCCATCCTTCTTCTTAACAAACAGAATCGGAGATCCCCAGGGTGAGGCACTGGGTCTAATGAACCCTTTCTCGGATAGTTCCTCAAGCTGTTTCTTAAGCTCCTTAAGCTCTCAACTGCCATACGGTAGGGTCGCTTGGAAATCGGACTCGTACCAGGCATCAGGTTGATCACGAACTCAACATCTCTGTCCGGTGGCATTCCTGGTAGCTCTTTCGGAAAGACATCCGGGTACTCACAAACTACAGGCACTTCCTCAAGTGACTTCTCTTTCAGGGCACACAGCATGGATATATCTGTTCCTTTGTTTGGCTCACATCTGATCTTACGGCCACTCGGGTGGGTTATATCCACAAATCTGGGTGAGCAAGATATCACTCCTTTGTTCTGGGTTAACCAATCCATCCCTAGAATGACGTCTAGGCCTTCGAAGGGTAGTAAGGTAAGATCAGCAAGAAAGGTAAGACCCTCGATGGTGATACTCACTCCCTTACATATTTTGGTACAACAAATGTTGCCCAGAGGTGAACTGGTGTATAAGGCTTCTTTTCGTGGAGTGACAGGTATAAGGTGCTCTCGTGCAAACTTGGAGGATATATATGAACATGTAGCTCCTAAATCAAACAGCACGAATGCCTTAACTCCATGCACTAAAAACATACCGTACACCACGTCGGGGGCACTCTGGGCAGCCTCTGCTGAGATGTGGGTGAGGCGGCCATGGGGTGCTCCGGATGGCACCTGCTTGTGCGGGGTGCCCTGGTTCTGCCTGGCGGGCGCTGGTGTAGCTGGTGCAGCCTTGTTCGGGCACTCGGCTGCCTTGTGACCTGGCTGGCCACAAGCGAAGCAAGTGTAGGTCACGCCGCCTGTGGGATTTGGCGCGGCGGACCTCCACGTGCTACCTCCAGGTGCGGCACGAGCGTATGCTTGGCGGTCCTGAGCAGGGCGGGGGTAGTTGCTGGTGTGGGTACCACCGCCCCGGCTCGAACCGTGAGCCGCTCCCTGGGCGAAGCGAGAGCGAGGAGGCTGAGAGGTCTCACCACGTGACCTCCGTGGGGCAGGTGCGTGGGAGGTGCCCTCAGTGCGGCGCTTCTTTTTCTTGCCAAGCGCCTCTCTCTCCGCGAAAACCTCGTCGCGGTCCTTCTCAATCTCTATGCACCTGTCAATCAGGTCACGAAGGGTGTGGCTCTTGGTGCCTGAGAGAGAGAGCCTGATACGGCTAGACAAGCCCTTGCGGTAGTAGTACATCTTCTCCTTCTCAGAGTTCACCACTGAGACGGGTGCATAGCGCAGCAGGTTAGTGAAGCGGGTGGTGTACTCATGCACCTTGTCAGCTCCCATGGAGATGCTGCGGAACTTGTTCTCCTTTTTCTCCAGCGCACCCTCACGGATGAAGAATGCGCGGAACTCGTCCACAAACTCGTCCTAGGAGATGTTGGCGGGGTCTCGGTGGGTTTCGCAGAGGCTGTCCCACCAAGATCGTCCAGCACCCACAAGCTGGTGAGCTGCCAAGCCAACGCACTCCTCGTTAGTGCAAGTGGCCAAGTCCAGCTTCTTCTCAATCTCCTTAAGCCAATCATCAGCAGCGATAGGGTCGATGCTAGTGCCATCGAACGTCGGGGGCCTCAGCTTGAGAAAGAATTCCAGCTTCTTGTAGAAATCATCGCGGGGCTCCCGGTGCTGGGGGTGCAGCACGCTCTCAGCTAAGACTCGAAGAAGCTCGGTCTGCTGGGCCATCACATCCGCCAAGAGTGGCACGGGAGGTGGTGGTGGAGCTGCATCTCCTCTTGTGGCAGGCTCGGGCTCAGCAGCAGGCTGTGGCTGTCCTCCAGCTGCGCCTCCGGCAGCTGGTTTCGGCTCAACTACCGGTGGTGGCGATGGGTGTGCAGGTCGTGGGGTGGCAGCGCGGGGTGGCTCCTCAAGGTCGAGGGGTATGCGACCAACGCATGCACGACCACTTCTGCGTCCGCGGCCCCTGGCAGGCACGGGTGAAGGAGAGCGGTTTCTCAGGCGGCTGGCACGACGAGTGGACACCCTGCTCAACATAAACCTTAGATTAGGGTATACGTGCTTAATATAACTTTGATATTAAAGACATACTTATTTTGAAATAAATTTTTTTAAACATTATTAATTTATCCAACACTCAGACGAAGAAGCATGAAGATCCAATAAGATGCGATAAAAACCAAATCATTCATTACATCAGGGGGGTACATGGCGATGTCTTTAGCGGCTACGCTTGGAGACTCGCGAGAAACGTACTACACGCAGGTAGTCTAGCAAAAAGGGTGGACAACTACTCAACATCATGGTGAGTCTGGTCACTTGGCCATACAGGGCTCATCATCTCCTGACCTGATATTACTCTAGACCATCTCTAGAGGCTGGTCTAAACCGTAAGCTGTGGGAGGTATACCGATGCCAGAAGCCTGGATCTACTCGTCGGTCATCTGAAGGCGAGAGACATAGCGACGGGCCTCCTCGAGCTGAGGGGTGGACACTGCCTGTCCACTGAGTCCAGTGGTGGGACATCCACTCAAGTTGAGGCGAGATTGCCCCAGCTCAAATGTCTCAACCCTGACCCTCTTACGGGCATGTAAGGGAAGCTCGTCCTGCAACTCCTCGTACTCTCTGACCCTCTTGCGATCTGACCTCTTCCAAGCTTCCATAGTGCGTTTGAGCTTATCCATGAGGTATGCCGTCTTATGGACATAGTTGATCAGGTGTCCCTGGTTGTAGCTAGCAAGGGTGTACTCCTGTAGCAGCTTCTCACGTTGAGCCTTGCACTGCTCACGGAGCTTGTCCCTGTAGGCAACATCTTGACTCTTTTCCTGGAATCTCTTTGCAATGTCTTCGTTCTTCTTAGCCATAGTGGTCTCAAGCTCCCAGATGTTCTTGTTGAGTTGGCTATTATGTATTTGAAGCTTATCCAACTCGCTCATCAGACTAGTAATCTGATCTTGGTGAGTGTGCTCTTTGCGTGCTATCTCACGCTCTAGATCTGCAATCTTTTGCTTCCATGCCGCTTCCTTATCCTCTGACTTGCGGATCCTCTCGTCAACCTCCATCAGGTAGCGACGATCACGGTGTCCCTTCCGCTCCAACTCAGCAATGTACATTTCCTGGCACTGCATGTACATCATAGAGGCGCGGTGGCAGGGGTTGCGGTCAACTCTGGTATTCTGCTCGATGTAGATGACCTCTCCCCAAGTACCCTGCTGATCATCGAGGGCATGAGGAAGCAGACGAAAGCGACTTTCCTTCAGATAGTCAGCTCCGTTGCGCAGCACAGTACGGAGTGCCTGGCGTGAAACGGTCTGAACACACATGCCGGTGTCGTTGTCGAAGGCAAAGTCAGTGAAGGCGGTAACTTCGGGCAGGTTCATGCTTGCAGGCACGTTGATGTGGACTGCCTTGTAGTCCTCGATGCCTCCTCCAAGGTGGGCTTGCCACGGCAAAGATACTCGACGTTCTCCATGGGAACACCCAACTCGGTGAGAACCTCGCGAAGCATGTGAGCATAGCCTCCATGCTCCATTCCGTCGAGTCTGAACTCAATGACATCCATTGGCGGTAACGGACCAAGCGGCAAGTTGGGGTCCATCTGCAGGTGACACGAGAAAGAAGTTAGAAAAGTTGCAGAGAGAGGTAAGACATGCATAAAAGCGTATGCAGTGGTCGGTGTATAACCGAGATATTTCAAGATTTTCCTAATTCTATCGTCCAATCCTACGGGTCTCATCCTAGGGTCAAGCGTGGCTCTGATACCAACTGACACATCCTCAATTTTCCACGAAGGGAAAATACACAGAATGGCAGATAATATAATAGTTCGAAGCATCAAACCATCTCATTATCTCGCAGCAGTCGATACAGGATCCATACATCGAAATAAAGAGTACAATTAGGGGGAATTACATGAATAATTCACCACCACACTGGCGGAATCATCAGAGTAGCAGCAGCTTCTGGGACGGCTGCGGAAGGCAGAAGTACAAAACATCTCCAAAAGAAGCCTGAGCATAGGAACAAGACGTCTACTTCTCCTCATCGTCATAGTCGTAGTTGGGCTCACCTGCCAAATAATTTTCAGTACGATTTATATTGGCCACATCTCCCACCCTATGCTTTGCTTTCGCTATGTAGTATTTGGTGGGATGCAAAGGATGTAATCAATTCGACCTAATATGTGGCTGTAGTTTTCTATGCGAATAGTGACCAATATTATATAATATAATTCATCAAATTTTAATCCATCTCGTCCACACATCCAAACCCATTCCATCTCCATCACACACTTCTCACCCTCTCGCACTCAGTCGACAGGTCCAACTCCCTCTCGAATCCTGTCTCAGCGGCTCATAGCCGGAAGGGTAACACCAGGGGAAGAAATAGAAGGACTCTTCTCACTACTCCCGAGAAGCGTGGGTCTTAAGAAAAAGCCATACCAGTGGCTTGCGGACTATATATATAGATTCATAAACTCTACAGAGCGTGTACTCCCGTAACCACAAGATCACTATCATTGGCGGTGCCCCGCCTAAGCTGATTCCGGCTGCTTTCTAACCGGTGCGATGCCACCCTACCACTCAGTACTGGGACATCCCGGATAGGTACCACCGACACACTGAGACTGTGAGACATAGTACCGGGCCTCCGAGGTCACTATGTTGTCTAAGGAGGGTGTGGGTCTCCACGCCCGTACCTTCCGACACTATCTGCTAACCACCTAGTAGTACTGGCACCGTCCTAGCTAGTCAGACATCCGTCTCCCGCCCATACAAGAGCGAGTGGTGAGCACGTAAGTCCCAAGGTTCCGGTCCTCAAGAGATATCAGGTCCTAGGGGGATCAGACAGGATTATCTTCCCTTATGGACTACAACAGTCCGTGCTACAACAGCACCTTCTACCCAGGGCTTCGCTCCACGAATGTTCTCACCCCCAGGATCTCCTTATGCCTCACAATGTGCCCGTCACAAGCACCTCACACGGGAATGCCCAGAACACATTCCCCGGTAAGACTCGCCCACATGGCTCATCGTAGAATCCTGTCCGATCGACTCAACCCTCACCACACACCCAAGACGCACGTAGCACTCTCCCCGAGTAAAGTGGCACCACGTGCCTTAACCATATAACCATACTCTCCACCACGCATCACCATCACACAGATATAAGCGTAGTAGAAGTAAGGCATCATAAGTAAATAAGCAAGCGTCTAGCCTATCAGTAGGTGTGTAGGAGTATGGTTGCGACAAGGTAAAGGCTCACCAAGCAGTGCTATCATGCAACCTATCATCAGGTGGTATTCATAATTAGAGCACCAGCAACTAGATATTATGCCATGCGTAATAGGATCTACGAGGTTGGGTGGGGTGTGGCACCTGCGAAGTCGTCTCCGAGCTCCTCCTCGTACTCGTAGTCGTCCTCCTCAAACTGCTCCTCCTCTGAAACGAGATATAATAGCCGCGTTAGTGGCTCCTATAGAGTCGACACAAAGAAGCAATAAAATTCAATAACTCCAAATGCACTCATACACAGGCCTATGACGTAGAGCTCATTTTTATAAAAATTTGGACACTTGGTGCATATTTTTCGGAGTTCGTATGAAGAAGTTATGAATTTCTGAAGTTTATTCTATTTTCTAAAAAAAGAAAAAGGGCAGATTAACCTGGTGCTGACACGTGGCAGCTCCTGATTGGGCCACGTGGCGTGCAGGAACAGTGCAGCCGGGGTTGTGCTGACGTCATGCTGCGGTCATGCTGACGTCAGCACTGACGGGTGGGGCCACGGATCTGATCACTGACAGGTGGGGCCAGGTCAACGGTCAACGTTGACGGGTCTTGACCGGGCCTCGGAGGGCCTGGACAGGGCTGGATCTGGGCCAGGTTGGGCGGCCACTGTGCACTCGAGGGTATGATACGGGCGACCCCTCGAGGACGGAGCTTCGCTCGGGCGAACGGACTGGCCTCGAGAATGAAACTTCGCCCGACGAACGGGCCTGCCCTCGAAGACGGAACTTCGTTCGCACGAATGGGCAGCCCTCGAGAACAGTGCAGCCCTCGAGACTCGTAAAACAGCACGTTTCCCGTATTTCCTGGGATTCGACCTTATCCGGTGAGACTCGACCCTCTGGCCTCGAGCCGGACCCTCGACTCGAGCAGGCCCTTGATTAGAGCCAGGACCTCGACTTCGTCGGACGGATCCTCGACTCGAGCAGGTCCTCGATTAGAGCCAGGCCCTCGACTTTGTCGGACGGATCCTCGACTCGAGCAGGTCCTCGATTAGAGCCAGGCCCTCGACTTCGTCGGACGGATCCTTGACTAATGTCGGCTCGTTAGCTGGGCTGCGTGGCTGGTCGGCTGGGTGCTCCAATTTGGGGAAATCGACCCTCAAGCTGGTGGCGGTCAGCGAGGCGCAGCAGCGGCGTCCGGCGACGGTGAGGCCAAATTCACCGGCGAAGCCGGGCGTTGGTCTCCATCTTCCTTCTTGCCTTTTGATTGGAGAAGCTGGGATCTCCATGAGCTAGCTACCGGGGCTAGTCGAGGCACGGCGGGGCGTGCGCGGCTCGGCGGCCACGGCGGACGCTCTGGCGGCCAGAGTCCAGGGAGGCCGGAGCTGCAAAAGTGCATGGCTCCAACTGTGGCCCATGCCAGCTCTAAGAGGTTGCCAAGAACGCGCTCTAGACTACGGCAAAGCTATTGGCCGCAGTAAGGGAAGAAACATTGGTAAGAGGAGCGAGAACGTTGACGATGTACTGGTGGCGGCCATGGATGGGGTAGGGCAGCTCACCTTGGTGGTGCTCCGTCGTCCACAGGGCTCGCGGATTGGCTTGGTGAAGGTGAAGCCGTGTGGTAGCACCATGGCGGTTCGGAGGAGCTCGACGTGCTCACGGGGGACGAGGAGGCACGGTGGCGAGGTGCGGCCTATTCCGGCGGACGGCGTTGCGGCCACGGCCACCCCTCTCCTCTTCCCTTCTCGGTCACTCTCTCCCTGGGCTAGGCAGGCAGGATGGTAGAGGTCTCACCAGTGCAGCGACAGGGTCGTGGGAAACCCTAGAGGGCAAGGCGTTCCCCTTTTATAAGCGCGGCGGCCGGCCATGGAGTGGCGGACGGCGGCGATGCGGCGAGGCGCATCGGGCGGTCTCGGGCGTCCCGGTGTTAGGGTTAGGGTTCGGGGAGTGGCGCGGCGTGGGTAAGTGAGGATAGACGGCATCCGTGTTCTGATGGCGAGTCACGGGCGAGCAGCGGGCGGCGGAGCTTCGCCGTTCCATTTCTGGAACGTCGGACGCGACACGCGGTCGACCAGAAGTGGAAAAAGGAAGGAGCTGACAGCTCGGTCCCACGCGTCAGTGAGACGGAGCGGCGAGCGGCGGAGACAGGCCCATGTTGGGCCGTCCTGGTTAACTGGGCCGCGGCAGCGCGCGAGCAGGCCGGACAGGCCGGGCTGTTGCTGGTTTCGCTTTTTCCTTTTTCTTTTTATTTCAAAACCTTTTCTATTTCTATTTCTTGCAAAGCAACTCATTTAGCTGCAACCCTAGGTTAGTGAGGTTAGTGACCATGATGTATACACCATGATGGGTCCACTAGGGTCTCTAGGTCATGATGGGTCCATTTCCAAAGTTAGCGGGCATATATATATACATGCATTAAAAGGTTATTCGATTTTATTAACATCACATAAAATCGAATAAGAGGCGAATCAAGCGTTGGTTATTTAAATGCAATGCTCGGACTATCGTCAAGTGTTAGTTGTGCATCTGTTAGCGGGTTTTCCTACATGACATCCACCATACACTAGTAAACTTTAGAAAAATTTTTGAAAGCCCGTATTTTCAGTGACCGGATTTCTAGGGTTGTTACATATAATGCATCAGGGGCTATATTCTAGCGGCGCAATACAAACAAAGCCTGTGCAAGTGAAATTACCTGCAGTTAAGAGTGCTAGGGCACCATGGTGAACAAAATGTCGCAATGTCAGCTCCAAAGCACGGGGTATGGCAGTCGAAGACCTTCAGAAGGCGACAGTGATGGTGAGCCATCATTACGCGTTTTGACACATCGCAGCCTCTTCCGGCTGCCCCATTGCAGGAAGAGGTTTGGCTCACTGGGAGACCTCGAGGGCTTCGAGTCCTTGGCCTCCTGATACATCCTGTATCAGGCAAGTGAACACTGGTAATTAGGCACCAAGTAGTGAATGAAGTCAACAGAGCAACTTAGACACTCAAATCAAAGTTCCAGTGGATTCAGTGAACTTGGACACTCAAATCAGATCGAAAACCTTGCCTCAAAAGTCATTAGGAAACTATGTTGCTAAGAAGAAGAAGAAGAAGAAGAAGAAGAAGAAAAAGAAGAAGAAGAAGAAAGAGGCCCTTCCTCTCAATCCAAACACATAGTGCCCTCTTAGGGTCTTCACCCCCAACAAGGATGAGATTAAAGCAAAATAGAACTTTAAACTTTGCACAGGGACTCTTACAAAGGGTAGAATCCTACTACTCGGTCGGTCGATCTAGAAGGAGGAACGCAGCATGCGGTAGAACTAGCAAACAGAAAATCAATCTGTTTTGGGGGCCAAAAATCTAATCTTTCTCTTCAAGAAGTGCCTTCTACAAAAGAAATCAGGCACACAAGAACAAGAAATCTATAACCGCCGAGTCCCAGAAATTGGCAAGAAGCGCCAAGATTGTGCGCATGAGAGTAGGCCAAACGGTGCCCTCGTGCTCATCCAACTAAACATATGGTCTAAATTTCTAAAACACCCATGAAAATCCAGCGATAGAGCCGACGAGTGTGTAGGAGGAGAAATCTAACGCTCAGCTTCAAGCACAATCCATCCGCCAAGACCAGATCGACATGCGGGAGAAATCAGGACCAAACCTTCCCAGTTCCAGCTACACCAACGCGACTAGTCACCAGGATCAAGATTCGCAGGTACCACGCACTCAATCCAACCCCGGACCGAGACGGCCTCCAAAATACAAACCGGAGAAACAAAACAAAGAAAGAAAGAAAAAGCTTCCAAATCCCAGAAGAATGGGGGAAGAGAAATAAGTGCCTGTTACAGATTTGCTGCTCCACCGTCGGTCCACGCAAACTTCTCGAAAGCCGCTAGGCGGGTGTAGAGGAGCCTCTCTCCTCTGGAGTAAGAAAAGGAGTTGTTGCGGGATTACAGCAACTCCGAGAAAATTAATAAAAATAAATGATTAAATCTATAATTTAGTCGACATATAAAATAGAAAATTTTGTAAAAAATAGAAAACTTCAATAGCTTTTTTATTATGATGAGCCTGATGGGCAGTGGCACGTGTAATCTAAATTTAGCATATGTTAATTTAAGGAATAGTTTTCTTGCTATTTTACAAACAAAACAACATAGTCGTTTCAGCTTAATTTTTGAAAGAGAAAATATCAAAATAGCTTACATAATAATAAGGATAGCCAACTTTTAGAGTTTCTCGAGACCTTGTTTAGTTCTCTTTCAAATTCTAAAAATTTACAAGATTTCTTATCAAATTGAATCTTTTGGCCATGCATGGAACTTTAAATGCAGATAAAAAGGATAACTAATTGCACAACTTATCTAATTTACGAGATAAATCTTTTGAGCCTAGTTAGCCTATGGTGGGATAATAATTGTCAAATTCAAACGAAAGTGCTACAACCAGCTTCACTTTTTTCATCTAAACAAGGCATGGGTGTTGTTGCTTCGTGGGCCGCGCCAAAGCATTCTTGGCGAGAGAGACGAAGGGGCAGCCATGGATGGGTCCGCTCTACCCTGGGAAGGTCTGTGGCCGTCGGATCCAGCATGGACGACTCGTGATTGGGAGGGGGTTTTTTTGCCCGTCGGCGTCTCCAGTTTGGTGCCCTAGGGCAGGTGAGGGCAAGTGAATCAGGAATGGGCAATGAGTATCCATAGCGTGATCTTTATGTATTGTCATGTACAAAATGTAACTTGGTTTCTCAGAAAAACATAATAATTTGGTCCCCTTTAAGATAATCCGCGCTTTTTATTAATTTATTAATTCAATTTCAAATAAGCTTACTACATGGTCTTCCATGAGTAGTTTTTTATCAGAGAATGAGATATATACTCTCCATTTCACATGCAGATTGATTGATTACCACGAAATTACTGTGTGTTTTATTTAGTTTTGTTGTTCAGGGAGGGAAAAGGGTCTTTCACGAAAGTTGAGGACCTCAACTTTTCAAATCATGCATATTACCTCCCTAGCCTAGTTATAAGCGGTTTTGAAGACAATTTTGTCTTTTTTCTTCTTTATTTATTTTGGTTGAAACTTTGAATATCATAATAAATCATTTTTGTTGCACTACACATGAGTAGATCTACAAAACATAACAGTACTCACAATGCATACTATTCTAAACCTATTTATTACCTTAAAGTTATCATAGATTTAGAGTGCAAGGGAAGTCCTAATGGTAGAAATCATCGTAGTTTCTATAGTCTAGGATACTGTGTCAAGAAACAAACCTTCTCAATAGAGTATTTTTATCTCTAGTGCAGACAAAAATCCAAAGAATCATTCTCTCTTCCAGTACCGGGATCCTTGGTGCCGTGAGCTAAGGGATCTGCGCCAGTCCGTAGTTTTTTTTATGAGAGATGGACTTTCTAGGAACTTGTATGAGAGATAGATGCTTTCAGTTTTGGAAAATGTAATTCTCACGTAATTTATGGCTTTCCGTTACACGATGTTCTGTCATGTTTCTTGTGATGTTATGCCATGTTTTTGGTGATGTTCTAGCGTGTTTCTTCTTCGGTCTTCTGACATATTACTCGCGATGTTCTGTCGTGTTTTTTGCGATGTTCTGGCGTTTCTTAGTTGGGGTATGTGAGAAATTTGTGTGATGGAGCCTCTAATAACACATGAATTATGTTGCTCTGTTATTTGTGTGTTTTGGGACTTGTTTTTTTTCTTGTGTGACCGATGCTACGATTTGCTGGAGTTTCCTTCCAAAATGATGGCATGTTTTCTTGCGATGTTCTGGCGTATTTTTGTGAATTGCGATGTTCTGCCGTACTCCTTAAGAGATGTTCTCCCATGTTTTTTTGATGTTCTGGCATTGTTTTGTGAGTCTATGAATGTTTGTGTGATGTAGCCTCTTATATCACACGAGTTTTGTTGCTTTGTTATTTGTGTATTTTGACACTTGCTTTTGTTTGTGTGACCAAAGTCCATAATTTGCTTGAGTTCAAAATAGACAGACCTTTCTGTTTCCATGTAGAGATTACACGGACTTACTGCATGTTTCCTTCTTCTCAATTTTTTTTCTTTTTTTTTTTTGGACGATGGAAGAGGGAAACTTGACTCTTCGGGCCTTCGCATAAGTTGGCATCCGGCCGACAGCCCATTGGACATTTTGCGGGCCAGAAGGATCCATCATGGCACGCGGATCACTCGAACCAAGCCTTCTTCAGCCCATATTAAATGAGTAGAACTACAACTGTTCCTCAAAAAAAAGTAGAAGGCAGTGCACTGACGCAGGTTCTGTTCCTATAAAAAAATTGTCTTGTTTTGTCTGTTCAAACGTGTGCAATGACGCTAAAATGACGTCAAGTCGCCAATTTTGGTGTCTCGTGCGTTTGGTTTGTGTTTTTTAAACACATCATCACAGACGCAGCTTGTGCTCGATGTTAATGATAATCCAGACAAGTTGTCAAAACTTAAACGTTGCCTATCTCAATCACGAGGCCTTATTTTGCACGACTCCAGACAGCTCCGACATCCTTTCTGCAACCCGCGGAGGAACCAGATCGAGAAGATGAAGGAAAAATAAATTGTTACTAATCTCTAAATTTATTTTGACGGTAAAAGAGACAAAAGAACTCAAGTCAGAACTGACTGAAACTTCACAAAAGAGGCTCAAACACAACAATAAGTGTTATGAAAACTTAGGAGATGGGACCTATGTGACACGATCTTGTTTAACTCCATCTTTTTACTTGAAAGGCTCCTGTCGGTGAAAAAAACTCGTCTCCTAATTGCATGGAGGAGTCGATCAAGCTTCACCAAACAAACATGCGCTTGAATAGGGCGGCTGATTCAGACCTCGTTTGGCACAATTTCTCTGGTAGCTTTAGAGTAGATATAGTGTTGATAGAAATCAACCACATTAAAAGGAGAAAATCGAACCATGAACAGTAAATAAGCAAACTGTACCTGTCAGAAGCAAAATCGAATCTCGTATATGCGCTGCACCAAGGGAGTTCAATATTGTTTTTGCGCATGCACCTAGTAGTTTGAGTGGATGGAGAAATAAATTTTATGAGTAAATCGCCGAACCATACTTCGACCCAACCATATGGTTCGTTTCAATACTAGAGGTGCGCTTACATATTGTTTTTTCCAAATGAACATTTTCAAAAATAATTTTTAAATGAACATTTTCAAAAAGAATCACATGTGAAGCTCCTTAAAACGAGTTTTTATGAGTAAATCGCCGAATCATACTTCGACCAAACCATATGGTTCGTTTCAATACTAGAGATGCCCTTACATATTTTTTTTTTCCAAATGAACATTTTCAAAAAGAAATTTTCCAAATAAACATTTTCAAAAAGAATCACATGTGAAGCTCCTTAAAACGAGTTTTTATAAATAAATGGTGTGGGACGAAGCTCAAATATAGCGGCTTTTCTCAGCTTCAACTGTCTATGGGTTTCTATTTAGAAATTATGAGAATATATTTTTAAAAAGATATTAATATGGAGTTTTTTGGCAAACAATTCACTAAAACGGTTCAGCTCTATCGAAAGAGCTGCCAATTTTTTGGTGAAACGGGCGTGTGGCAAACAGAACCTTAGCTTTGGCCAGACTTTATATCCATGATGTACAACAACCGGTGATGCATATTATTGTGATGTGCCACACGCTTTTATCTCCGTTGGGCATGAGCGTCGTCGTGTGGAAGACGACGATCCCGCGATGACATGTGTGGATCCGCAGTCTGCCCACGTATCAAAATCCGCACTCCCCATTGGCCGGACTCATATCCCCTTATCCACTTCGCCACCCGCGGTCTCGGCCACCACCCGCTCTTGTCCTCTTAGCTGCATCCTACTCGCGCCTCCCTCTCCATCCAGTACTCTCTCATCTGCTATTCGCTTGCTCGATCCAGCCGTCCTCCAAGAAGCAGCGCCGCCCATGGCCATGGCCACGCAAGCCTCCGCCGCCACGCGCCACCTGCTGGCCGCCGCCTGGGCGAAGCCGCGTCAGAGCTCGTCGCAGCTCGCGATGCCGTCGTCCTCCCGCGGTCCGGCCCCGCTCCGCGCGTCCGCGGAGGAGGCGGTGACCGAGGAGGCGCCCAAGGGGTTCGTGCCCCCGCAGCTGGACCCGAACACGCCGTCGCCCATCTTCGGCGGCAGCACGGGCGGGCTGCTCCGCAAGGCGCAGGTGGAGGAGTTCTACGTGATCACGTGGACGTCCCC
>CM041628.1:5850779-5923523 GCA_023333625.1 Bothriochloa decipiens | reverse complement strand
GAGTCAAATGCCTTAGATATATCTAACTTGATGAAGAGTGCTTGTTTTAGCTTTCTGTGTAAAAGTTGAATTGCCCTTTGGGAGTATATAAAATTGTCATGGATACACCTCTTCTTGATGAATGCGTTCTGAGCAATTGAGACTAATTCATTCATATGTAGTGCTAGACGGTTTGCTAAGAGCTTTGTGATTATTTTTGCCACACTATTGATTAGGCTAATTGGTCTATACTCTAAAATTATCATAGCCGTTTGATTCTTGGGAAGGAGCACGATGTTCGCCTCATTGATCAGGTTGAGCCATGCCGTTCTATGTGAATAGAAGCTCCAAATTGCCTGAGTAAGGTCATCTTTTATTACCTCCCAGCATTTTTTGTAGAATAAGCCTATGAACCCGTCGGGTCCGGGGGCCTTTTTAGCAGGCATCTCCTTTACGACGGCAGCGATTTTGTCCTGTGTAAAAGGTGCATCCAGGTCATCTAAATTATGGTGACAATAGCGTAGTTCCTGCCAGTTTATAGATCTTGTTCGCTGATTTGGTGTTCCCATTAGCTGACAGAAATGATTGTAAATTAAATTGGATTTCTCATCCTGTGTCACCACGGTCCCAGATTGTCTGTTAAGAAATGGAATATAAGTCTTTTTCCTTCGGGCATTAGCGTGCAAATGGAAAAACCTTGTATTTGTATCACCTTTGTGGATCCATGTTAATCGGGAATGCTACCGTGCTCTTGCCTTCTGAACTGCAGCTAAACCAAGCGATTTTGACTTGAGATATCTTTTGAATTCTAGCTCCTCAATGGTCAATTGTCGTTCCTCCTAGGCCTTCTCAAGGTTTGCCAGGGTGATGTTAATGATGGCCCACTTGATTTTCCAGTCCGCGAAGTTTTTACGTCTCCATAATTTTAGGGCCTTCGCCATTCTTGTTAATTTAACGTGGAAACGAAGAATGGCATCTTGTGTGCTTACCGGTTTCTCCCAGATTTCCTTGACCGTGTCCAGGAACCCCGGCCAATTCACCCAATGCGATTCAAATCTGAACCCTCTATAGAAGTCAAATTCCATTTCACCATGCAGAAAAAGCCCGCAGTGATCCGATCCCAAGGATGCTAAGTGTCACGGAACCGCCCAATTTATACGAGCTCAAGTACGAAATTAACTGATAATCCACTAATTTGCATATTTGAACCCATATAAACCCGGTAGTCCAAAAAATTTCGAAGGATCTCAAACTTTTTCAATGTACAACCAAGATCGTACTGATTCAGTAACCACAGTCCACATGTTACATAAAATTCGCACATAAATTCAATTCATCGGAGTTTACAAAAGATTATTTCAACACATTTTGAATAAAAGGATAGAGAAAGCAAGATATGTTGGAAACACTCACACCTCGCATTTCTTTTAAATATAGTGCCAGTTTATAGTCAAATCCAATAAAAGCATCTGAGATAAGCTATAAGAGATGACCTTGCCCATGGTCTAATCCTCCCGTAGTGGGATACAAATCCATCTTGTCACCACAACAAAACAGGTTCATGATCTGCAACAAGTGGGAATAAAACCCTGAGTACGAGAATGTACTCAGCGAGACTTACCCGTCATAAACCAAAAATAAATAGACACCAAGGATCATGTAAGGCTATCTTTGGTGGAGCTGGCTTAACTCATTTTGCATAAAAGCCTTAAGTAACTAAGAGTAAACCATTTTATTTATTAGCATCAAGTTAATAATTATTAACCTGCCATCTACATTTGCACCTGTGCTAATCAAGCAATTGAGTAGAGGATTACATAACCATAGCAGGTTTACCATTAGCTATCTTGTGAAGCATCATTAACCATCCAAGCAATTTAATGTTTTCAAGTATAGAGATACTCCCGTCAAGCTTCTCACTATCTAGGAGATGATGGCGATTCAAATCGATTACAACCCAGCTGGGAAAATATTCCTAACACTCTCCCGGCAAGCCCCGCTAAGGGTAGCCGTAGAACACCGTTGGTACAACTCAGGAATCGCGGATCCAAGCAGCGCCTCACTCCCATGGGGTCACCAAGCCAGGTCAGGAATTTTAACTCACCTAATATGGGACTTACGGACATGGTCCTCATCTGGGTACCACCGTGCCGCTGGACTTACAGACATGATGGCTAGTATGTACATACCACCCTGGTAGTGAGCACTTGATACTTCTCGATTTTTGGCCTGAGTTGAGCTACTAGGCTTCGTGGCGGATAACCTCAGATCCAGCCAGCTAAGTGCTAGGCACTATTCAACATGACAAAGAAAGGCTCCATTCCTTATAGGTGATTAATCAGCACGATGATTCGCTTCACTAACAAGGTTGGCCGACCTTATAGCTTACACGCTTCATCTTGCCATCGATTTACATACACATGGTTAACTTCCACGATAGCAATATATAGCCAACCATGATCAGGTATCTCCTACATCTCGCGAGTGACAACTAATCGCCCGACTTCTACCGTTTATAGCATTGCTAAGCATCTACAACGATTCTGCATCTCAATAGGATTCCAAATATATGTTACTGGACAAGAAGGGATGTATGCAGCAAGGGTTTCATCCAACTCCTATACTTAATGCAATAATACATATATAATATATATAATTATTGATTAATAAAGTAGGAGACTTAGGATGCTCCGGGGCTTGCCTGGATAACTTAATATCACATTAAGTTAGTAGGTTCCAACTTCAGTGGATGATCACCCATCATCTTCAAGATAGTCACCAGGACACCATCTCTTGGTTTGGCTTCAATGGCCTTCCGTCGATCCATTCATCGTTCCTAGATGATATGCATGGATGCGATGTATGCTTGAGTGAGACAAACATAACACGACATTTACAAGCACGAAGGATAAGTAACATGCCGAAGGGTGAACTAGAGAAATTAGTCGTTCGAGGTTCGACTCTCATCCTCGCTTAGTGACTTACTCGCGAAAAGGTTACCACATCATGACCTAACCATGTATTTCACCATCTTTATTATTATAAAACAACAAGCTAAATAGTTATCATCAACACAAGTCCAACATGCACAGATCAATAAGACAATAAACTTGCCATGAAACAACAGGGGTGGATATGTCTCATGGTCTTCAATCAATTCCCAAAACACATTCAAGTTATTTCATGATTTATACTAATTACTTTAATAAACATTAATTAATGATTAAAGCTTATAATTAAGGATATAATTAAACATTATCAAATTAATTCTAAACTTTTTGTGAAGGTTGATACTAGCATAAAACAGTTACACAAAAGTTTCATAATTATTCGATAAGTATTTTTGCCTATAAAAATCATATAAGTTGCATTTATTAATTAATTAGGATAATTAATTAACATGCAAAACATTACTTTCATATTTAACAGTTTTCCTACATCAAGCTTATGACAAAGGACACACAAAAACTTTTTCACAACTTTAGGAGCTATGATTAATTTTATATAAAATAGACAATTACTAGCACTATTCATTAAATCAGGAACTGAATAAACTTTTAGAAAAAGAAAAAAAGGACGATTGGGCCGAATTGACCCGCTCGGCCCAGCCGGGCCTGTTGCGCTGCGCGTGCGCGCGGCCCAAGCACGGGCGAGCGGCCCAGCGGCGATAGTAGCAAGCCAGCCCATTGTGGCCTGCTAAGGCCTGGCCTGGCATTTTTGCAAAAAGGCCCCTATAGTTTATGGAAATTGCACAAGCCCAGATCTGAAATTCTACCTCTCTGGCAACTTTGTATAAAGGACCCTGATTTTCTTTGAATTTGCGGACGAGGTCCCTGGTGCTATTTGGAGTTGAGGAATCGGTCGGGGTCGCGGTTTTCGGCCGCGGCGGCAGGCCTCCGGCTCTGGTGAGCGGTGGCGACGCACGCGGGGGTCCGTGCGCACCCTTTGGTGGCCTCGGCCTGGCCCGAGACGGCCCGTGGCAGCACGACCACACGCGCTGGCAGCCGGTGCGACGGCGGCGGGTAGCAGTGGCGCTCCGACGGCGCTCGGCTCAGGCGAGCACGCGAGCAAGGTGAAGTAGACGGAGGAGAAGCTACTGGTGGTGGCGATTGGGCGCGGAAAAGGCGTGGCGACGGCGTGAGCTTACAGCTGCGGGCGACAGCGGCGATGGCGGCTCTCGTGGCCATGTTCGCCCGCGCGAGGAAAAGCAGAGGGGGCGGAGGTGCGGCGTGAGGTGAGGTGGAGTGGTTGGCTCGCTTGGACGTGGTGGAGCGGCAGAGCAAAGGCGGTGGTGTAGCGAGCTCCGCGAGGGCTGCGATGGCGGCTCGCGTCGTGTTTGCCCGTGCGGGCGCGACCGCGAGGGAGAGAGAGTGAGGAGTGAGGGAGAGTGAGGAGTGACGAAAATGATCACGGCGCTGGCCAAATCGCGAAGGCGCATGATCCAGCTCTGTCCGCATCATGAAGGTGCGCGGCGCGGGTATGTGGACGCAGCGCTGGCGTTCAGGCGAACGTTCTCGGCGACATTTCATTGAACACGTGGCGGGCGCGGAAGTAACCGGGTTGGTTGGCCATTTGGGCCCGATCTATGCTGAATTGGGCTATAGGCCAAAACCAAAATTGATCACCATCTGATGCTCTACACTTTTTGTTATGGGCCCATGGTCATTAGGGTAACGCATTAAGGAATAATTAGTCACTAATCTTGTAATGTCAACATGTTAATTCCTTTTGACAAACAACTCGCATTTCTCGAAATTGGATAGCCAAATTCGATCAAATCGATCCCAACTTTTGGCATGACATGTTCTACTAAATTATCTACAAACTTTACTTTTGGACCCACTCAAGTTGCTTAACAAAATTTGGAGAACACGGCATGCCAACCTAATGATGTGCGTTAACCCTAATGACTTAAATTTAGAATTTCAAACATAACCACAATCATTATGCAATGGCAAAAATGAATGCATGGTGCTTATGCTCATGTATTATAATGCGATTAAACAAGCATAACACTGGGGTGTTACACTAAGGCATGCAGATGAGTTCGTGGGAAATAACTCAACCATTCCGTTGACGCTAAAAGGTAATCTATTTTGGTCATGGTGGGTGATTGCTGGTCATTGCACCATGTGAATTTTTTCCCCCGCAGTTCAATTGGTGCCAAGAATAGATTGTCGACGGTATTTTTAAAACCATTCAAGAGGGACATATTCAGCCAGTTGTTGTTTTTGTCTTGAGCTCTGTAAATTAGGTTAAAATCCCCGAGCACTAGCCAGGCTGGCAACATCTGAGGTTTCAGGTTCACTAATTCTTGCATGAATAGGAATTTTTCGCTGTCTAGCTGAGGTCCGTAAACTCTAGTAATAGACCATTCTTTATTATCTAAGAGCATTGTAATTGTTGCTGATACAGTATTAGTCGTTCTAATGGTGTTGTGGATCCTAAAGTAGCGATCTGAAGCGGCTATGAGAATGCCTCCTGCTGTTCCTACCGATGGGAGGTAAGTGGCATTTTGAGCCATGTCTGTACCAACCGTTTCCAGCAATAGAGCATTTGACCAATCTGCTATCTTAGTCTCCTGGAGGCATATAATGGTGGCCCCAATGGAGATGATTTGATTGCACACGCTTGATCTTTTGACGCTGTCATTTAATCCTCTGATGTTCCAATAGAGTATGCGACAATCTTTAGTTAACATTGGTATACCAAGCTACTTGCGACTCATTGCTGAGACAGGCACAACTCAAGTAGATAGCTAAAACCCATAGCTTGATTATATGTGAATGTTGAGGTCTTACAAGTAGGGTTTGGCCTAGATGCAACTCCATCGAAAGCAGGTAGTTGCGATAGTGTCTGCATACCGGTCATTGTTCCTTCTCTTGGTGCTCCCTGGACTGTGTACCTGGGGTCCTGTCTTAAAGTTACATAGCAGAGTCTAAATACCTGTCTTAGGATTACAAACCAATTGATGAATACCTGTCTTAGTTTTACAAACCAAAGGCCAGCAGGCTTGTGTCCAAAGTCCAAAGCCTAGCTGGGCTACCAAAATAGGCAAAAATGACCTGCTACTACCCCTCAGGGTCCTATGATACAGTGGGCCCAAGGCCCAAATCCTCCCCGGTGGAGGTGCTAACATAGATCATGGTCCTCTGACATTTGAAGGCCTAGCTAGGCCTCCAAACCCACCCTCCTGTGGCAGAACCTCCTAAATCATATGGCCCGTATGCATTATTATTGTCTAAACAGACTCCTAATAACCATGAATGTGTTCCATAAGACTTAAAAGGTCTATCAGGAAAATCCTGAATCATCCACGATTCTCCGAGCAGGATCAATCATTACAAAGAGACATTGCAGTATTACAAAAATTTTATACAAATAAGATACCTCAGAGTAAAACAGCAAAAGGATTACAATAACATAAGTTTATAAACATTTAGTTTCAAACCTTACAAACCATAAGTTTAATTTGTACAAACCATAATAGTAGTGGAGTAGCGATAGATAACTTTATTATAATACCAGGCGATAAGCTCTGCCCGAGAGCCAAACATTCTATTCGTCGTCACTCTCCGCAACGACTGTTATGCAACAGGGTGCAAAGCACTCCTGTCCATGGGACTCACCTGCAACAAGGGTTCAACAAACCCTGAGTACAAAAGTACTCAACAAGATTGACCCGACGAAAAAGAGGGGGAAGACTCAGGAAATGCAGGCTAGAGGGACAAGGTAAGGCTCGTAGGAATTTTTGTAGAAAAGCTCGACAGAAAGTAAAGTTATAAAGCTTTAGCTCAAGATTATCAATCAATTCCATTTATAAACCTTAACCATAATTCAAGTTGTTACTATGATGATGAACACCGATCGAGTCTCCTTCTCTGAGAAGCAACGGCGATTTGAATCCATTTTATGTACCCAGCTGGGACCTAGGTCATTGATATACAGGAGACTCTAACTCCTAAGCATATCAGATGAACCGATATACCGGGATAACAACCGCAGCCATATATCACCACATGATACACGTGAGCAATTCGACCCAGTATACCGATATACATGGGAACTTAAACCCACAGAATACCATACTATGACATACCTGGGCTTCAACTCTCAGTATATCACTTCATGCATATGGATTTTCTAATTTCTCGATATCACCAATTCACCATCGAACGGGACCTAGGGCATCAACATATGGAAACACTACAGAGGGACTCCATTCCCAATGTAAGTTACCCGTCCAGACTCAATTTATTTACTATCATCATGTTTCCACAGATAAAACCATCCTCATCTTTTTCATTCTTTTACTTTTTAAAAACCTAACTAATTAAGCAGGACTAAGCATTACTACGCCTTTTCCATAAAACAAGTAGAAAGGATAATGGAAGTAAGATAGGTAATGTAACTGGTAGGATATCACTCAACTCCTATTACCTTAATGCAACATTTCACAACTGAAGCGATAAAACTTTTATAAAATCAAGGAAGGGTTTAAATGCATCAGGGGCTTGCCATGGTGGTCGGGGTAGACGGTCTCGAGCTCTTGATCAACACCCAACTCCTGAGTCTGCTCTTCCTTGGGATCTGGTGCGACAACGTTAAACTCTCCGTTAACGGAAACTATACGATAAATGATATGCTTCAACATGATGGAATAGTAAACATGATGCTCGATGAATGCATGACCATATTAAAGACTTGAGTATAACTTTCTTTCACGATAAAGTTGCAAGCTAACCAAAGCTTACCTACTAAGTTCATTAGGGTTAACAACGTCATTTAATAAGGTTATTAACACATGAAATAACGTTGATTAGACCCTAATGACATGATCCAGGTAAGCGCAAACAATTTATTAAAGTGTCAAAGGTCATTAGGGTTAATGACCCAAGGTCATCAATCAATCTCAAAGTCAAACAACCCTATAATGATTAAACTTAATTAAAAGGGATTAATTAATTATTTAAAAGCATAAAATAAAGGCATAAAATTAAAGTTGCCTAATTAAGCTTAAAATTTTATTTTGAAAATCTCTTGGTCTAATTAGATGGAAAAACAATTTTTAGAAATAAAAGCCAATATTTTATTTATTAAAAATCATTGAAGGTGCATTTTTTAATTAAAAGAGCTAATTTTAACTTATGCAAAAAGTACTCAAAATTTGACATTTCATATTTTTCCTAGGTAGAGAATATTATAAAGAATATACAAAAAAATTTTAGAATTTTTGGAGCTATACATGAATTACTATGAATTATGGAAGAAAATGGCATTTAAATCATTTTCTGAAAAAGAAAAAGGAAAAGGGAAAATCTTTCCCGATGTTGACCGGCGTCGGCCGGATTTTGACCGCGGATTCCTTGCCGGCGGCGATGTCTCTGACCACGGGCTTGGCACCTACGTGCTCTACGCAGCTAGGCGAACACGCTGAGGTAGCTAATGCGGTGGCAAAGGCACGACGGTATGCTTGCCGGCGGCAACGGCGGACATGGCGGCGCGGCTGACCGCGGAGCGGCAGTGCGTTAAAGAAGAAAAGGAAGGTGTCATAAGCACTAGTGGCTCACCGCGGGGCTATTACGTGAGTTGATGAGGTCGGAGGCAGAGTGGAGTGACTAGGCCGTCGGTGCGGGCGGCTATGGCGATGTGCTCCGGTGAGGACGATGGCGCTACGGCGCGTCTGGGCTTCGACTACAGAAATCAATGAGACGATCACGATCATGACATTGAGGCGAGGCTAGAAAGTGAAGAGAAGCAACCTAGGACTCACCGTACCGACCTGGCGATGGTGAGGCGACTCGCGGTGGCGGGTTGCCAGACCCGGGGAAGATGACGACGTTCGGCTGGCACAAGCGATGCGAGCGAGCTCAACTACTCTCAAACGACGCGAAAGGTCAAGGCAGAGCTTGAGGAAGCAAAGATGAAGGTGGGGAGTGACTGATGGTGGCGAATTTAGGCGGCGGAGGGAGATCGTCGGCGGTGGCGAGGAAGAGGAGAAAGGGAAAACGATGACGGCCGGCCGGCTTTTATAGCCCAACGGCGATGCACGAACGACCGACACGCAGGTGATGAAGCTTCGAGCATGGAAGGGTGAGCTGGCGGCCGCAGCAAGCCGGTATGGCGGCCATGGACACGGCGGCGACGTTGGGCAGTGAGGGAGGAAGGTGAAGGTGACGTCAGCTTCTACTGTAGCAACCGATGTCATACTGAATTTTTCAAATTACTCCAAAAGTTATATAAGAACTTGAAAATCTCCAAAAATAAAGTTTGCATAACTTTTCAAGATCTACACTTTTCATTTAACAAACATTTTTAAATTCTACTTGGTTTTGGAAATATGAATTCAAATTCAAAAGGGAAACAAAACCCTAGAAAAAATATTTGAAATTACTTTTGATTTTTCAATAAAACTTGAAAATCTTCAAATCTATGAAATGCTCAAATTTTCAAACCAAACATTTTTCATATAAAAGTTTTTAACCAATTTATGCATAATTTTTGAATTCTAAATTTAGAATCAAAAGGGGACAAATACTAGAAAACTGTATTTTCAAATTCATTTGAAATTATTTTTGAAAACTTGAAAAACTTTGAATACAAAACTTGTAGCTCTTGTCAAGATCTACAAACTATATTTTTAGAGCATCTCCAAATTCCTCATAGATATTGAAATATAAAAAGAGGGGTAAATCAGGGTTTTAAAATAAAGGGTTTTTGAAGGCGAATTCAAACTCGATTTGGTTTCTAAATTAATTGGTTGGTTATTAGTGATCACAAACATCATCCAAGGAAATTTTTAGGTCAAAGACCCAATGACGCCCTTGGTTGACCAAATTGAATTTTGAAAAACATTTTATAGCTTTGCAATTTGAATTTAAATTTGAATTGCAAGACTTGGAAATAAGCTTTGAAACCCAAATTCAACTTCAAATATGGAATTCATTTTTAAGGGTTGGACTTAGATCTATACACTATGCTTGACACTAGTGTAAACACGGTTTATACCTCAAGTACATAGAGTATAAACTAAGTATTTGAGATGACATTCGAAAGTAGGGTTTTATGATTTCATGTGACAAAACATTCCAGAAACACAAACAACCTATGAAATATAAACTTGTTTTAGTTGATGCACATCAAAGTTGACCTAAACATGAATGCTTTGTAATGCATATGATGACATGGCAGGTTTTAGTTATCATAACACCAGAGGTGTTACAGCTCCCCTTGCTGGGAGTGCTCATCTTCTGTTTCTTTCGATTCTGCTCTATCATGGTCTGGATGGCGCCCATCTTGCCCTTGTTGATAGTCCTCTAAAAATGTTTTGCGAAAAATTCAAAGTCAAGATCATTAATATTATCAGACTCCGCCACCTCCTGTTCCTCTCCTGCTAGTTCGCCCAATTTTTTGATTAGTAGGCCTTGGGCGATCTGGTAAGGGTCCTTTCCTATGTTTTGTTCAGCTTTTTTGCTAGTCTGGTGCTTTTCCTTTGACTAGAAGTATGGCTGGAGGCAAGAAGTTCAGACCCCCCAGTTCAGGTTTGTGTTATTTATTATAGCCTCATAATCTATGTCCTGGAGGATGGGTTGCTGGATTGGCATGGAGATTGAGTCCAAAAATTTGTCAATATTTTCAGTGTTGTTAGTTGGTGGCACGACATTGTTGCTGTCACCCCCTTCCCTAGTATCTATCTGCATGTTCACTTGTTGCTCTACAAGCTGACCCTGAGATGGATCCAAATCTGCAGCATCTACATCCTGAATAGGTTCTGAAGGTATCTGATGTGTATTCTCTACCTCCCCCATAGGCCCCTCACTGTCACGTTCAGTGGAATGAATGAGGTTTACAGATGTGACCATATCTATCTTAGGTTCTGAAATATCTAAAATGCTTAGTGGGGTACCATCCTCTATGGTTGCAATGTCAACTGTAGTCTCAACTATCCTTAGGGATACATTTACTGTGTTTCCTGTCTCACTATTTTGTTGTAATTCCAGTTGCTCTTGAACACCTACTTGTTGAGGAGTGTCACTAACCTTATTGGTTGCTGTGTTGTCCATCTTCTCCTGCATCGCCCTGATGGTGTTAGTCAGCACCTGTTGCATGCCCTCCTTGTGGACCATGCTCACCACCAGCTCCGATCCACCCTCATTGGTGATCGCTGCGGTAATCATCCTCTTCATGGGCGGCTGCTCGCTGAAGACTTGCTCTATCTAGATCACTGGGAGCTGAGTCCCATTCTAGGCAGGCTGCCCTCCCATCATGGCATCCTTCAGCTCCTGCCCACCGACATTTGTGTCCACCGTGTTCTTCGTCATTGCCAGAATGAGAAGGACACTGTCATCCTTGATGGTGGCCTTGCGAGGCTTGAGCTTAGTTGCAATGGGGTCCGCAAAGGAGACCTTCTTCTTCAGCTTGCCATCCTTCATCACTTTGTTCTTCTAGACCATAGTAGGGGGCTCAGGGGCCACCCTACTCCTTCGAGGTGGGGAGCTTCGACCCTGGCGCCAGCGGTGGGAGCTGGCGTAGTCCTTCATGCCACTCCTACAGCGTGCGTTCCTAGCCCAGCTAGAAACACTGCGGTGGTGACGATAGCCATGGGAGCGGCGGTGATGGTCCTGGTCATCGTCGTCCCTCCTGTGGTGGCGACTAATGTCCTACCCATGCACATCAGCAGTCCATCCCTCCACTCGCTCGCCCACCAAGTCTGGGACGCCGTAGTCCCAGACCATCTCCCTGAGAGGCTTGCGGTTCCTTGGTCCTCCATTTCTGTTGTGGCCCTATAGGAAAGACAGATCCTCCACCACCTCAAGATGGTTGCAGAGGTTGTACACCTAGGCACGCTTGATGTCGACTGGGCTGTCATAGCGTGGCGGAGCCTGGAGCAGCGGGATGGAAGTCGGTGGCAGCTCCCTGTCAGGCTCGGTGACAGTGAGGGAGACTTCCTTGGGGATGGCCGTGGGGTCATAGCACCACGCCCATAGATCAAAATTCCTGGTGCGCTCACGGCGGCGCGTCTTCTCCTCTAGGTAGTGCACAGTGCAGGTCTTCCCCAGCACACTGGACGCCACCTCCTCGGCCCAGTAATTTATTGGGATCCCCTCAATCCACACCTTGACGCGGAACTCCCAGGTGATGTTGGTGGCGTTGCGGCGCTCGCTCCATGGGGCGAAGTGGAACTCACGGACCCCATCGTGAATGGCACCATGGTCGAGTAGGCGTTGGCGGTCTTCCTTATCTCTGAAGATGATGAGGAATTTCTCGGGGTAGTGCTTGACAATCTACAGGTCGTCGTGGCGGAGGAAGAGCTTGTCGCGGATGGCCTCGCCCAGGTGATGCGTCTCGGTGTCGTGGTTGTTGATTCTGAGCCAGCACACCGCGGCCCTATTGGACAAGGTCATTCCTGCGATGCCTGATGGCGCCCGTAGCCGTCATGGAGCAGTAGCCGCACATCGGCCTGGCGCGAGGGTCTCCCGGATACTGCTCCACCATAGCCACGTTGCCACGGACCACGTCGGCATAGGACCGGTGGCCTAGGGCAGTGGGTGGTGGTCTGGGATGCTGGTGGAGCGATGAGTTGAGCGATGGCGCTGGCCTTAGCTTATGTAGCCTTGAACTGGAGCCAACGGAAGGGCATGTAGCTGCACGATGTCCACTCTGGTAGCATTTCCAGCACCTATGCGTTGTTCTGCAGTCCCAAGAGATGTGATTTGGGGAAAGACAGTTAAAGCATTTGCCTTCCAATTTTGATTTGAAGAACTCTGTGCCTCTGAGTAGGTTGCTGTCTTGAATTGTCTTGGGCTCATGGTTTGAATGTCACCGCGTGGATTCCGTGCTTTCTCCCAGCCCTCCTCTTCGGATGTTGTCTTCAATTTCTGAGATTTGCTAGCAGATCTTGATGTGGATGCAGAGGCGTCGGTCTTCCCACTAGCTGTGTCATAGGCCTGAATCTCTGGGCGACTGCTTGCTTGCTGGTTGCCATGAGTGCCTTGAGAAGTCTCAATTTGTTTTCCCTTTTGATGCATCATGACCCTGGGGTACTGGGAGGTACTCTTCTTGACCGTACCTTGTATAGCCTCCATCCCCATTGATTGCTAGGTGAGGTTGGGCAGCGGCGTGAAGGTGGCTGCAGACTGCTCTGGCTCCGGCGGATTGAAGGCAGAGGCTGCCGGCTCAGGCACCGGGACAGACACCGGTGGATTGATGGCTGCTGCTGGAGTGATGACTGCCTTGCTTCCCGAGCCCTCCTTTTCTTCCTTTAGGCGATTCAAATCCATGGCTAAATCAGGCAGCAATGCCCACGCCATTGCCTGTAGGCCGGCGTCGATCAGAGTAGGAGTCGCCGGATTGGGGGTGGCTTGCACTGGCAGGGACTGATGGATTGATGGAGCCGAGATTTGCGGCAGCGGCGATGGTGGTGGACCCGCGGCCGGCGTCTTCGGTGCTTCGATCTCCGCGAAATCAGGACGAGCCGATGAGCAAGAGCCATCAGCGTATAGATCCGGTGACGGGGATTGAGGATCTTGTGGCGTGGTGGCGAGGGGCGGCAAGGTGGCGGCGGATCTGGGCTGAGCTGATGCTGGGGCGACGAGGAAGGCGGGGAGCGGGTCGGGAGGCTCCATCGGAGCAATTGTACCGGCGTTCTTTGGACAATGGAAAATGTGTGTCCCAAGCAGGCTCATGATCAAGACTTGGATTCACGGCCAGCTTTTGATAGAGTTTGCTTTACTCAAGGAACATGCATATGCATTGAGCAAAAACACAGCACACAAGAGCAACCAGCTGCCAGCACCGACCAAGGAGCACAACCACAAGTCCACAACGCAGCAGAGCACACGGCACAGGGGCAAAACGGTCATTACAGGAAAAGTGCAAAGTCTCTATAAAATGGTGACGGTGCACCCCAGCGCAGCAGCAGCATCGGTGTACCGGCAAGCAAAGCGCAACTAAATAAATTCCTTACCTCTCTTCTGCTCTTGGCATCTTGTCCGGCCTCTTGCTTTCTATATATAGCTTCTTCATTCACAAGGTCAGAGGTGGGTGTGTAGTAGCTTGGACGATAGGAGAGATCGAGCAGCAGGCACAGTGCATTCAGAGCAATGGCGGCCATGGGCATGAAGAAGGGTCTGCTGGTGCTGACTCTTGGGCTCGCGATGGCCGCTACCTCGTCGGCCGTCATCTACAAGGTCGGCGACAGCTCCGGGTGGACGATCCTCGGCAACGTCAACTACACTGACTGGACTTCCAAGAAGAACTTCCGTGTTGGAGACACCATAGGCAAGTTCTAACTGTCTTCACTCGCTCAAGTCCATTTTGTGATACCACGTTGCTCTATATGCAGATTGTTCTTAGAGTACCATGCATTGCTTGTTAATTCTTGCCAATGTGTAGCTTCAAGGGCAGATTAGATCCATTTCTAGCTAGCCACTGCACTACATTTCCCTTTTGTCAGTCTTGCTACAGTTTATTGCAGCATGTCTCGCTCTCTAATGTGCAAGAAGCAGATTGCTGAAATGCTTCATGCATGTTTGCTGAAATCTCTGCTTCGCTAGCATTGCTCAAGAGAAAAGAGAACACACATAGATTCAGTGATAGCAGGCACCGTCTCCGTCCCTCCTTTCCTCATTGGCCGGTGCAAAGGCGAGCGCCAATCCCTTGTCACCGTCAGTACTTTTACAACATATCGTGCTAGCTTCTTCCCGTTTGTCTTTGCGTTTACATGAAGAGTCTAGCTTTAAGCCTTAAGCCATGACAATGGCAACGGAATTCTTTTTTTTTTTTTTGAAAGATCCGTTACCGGCTTTCAATGGCAACAGAATTCTGCTTTTATGTTTCTTATACTGCACCGCACACTGCGAGCTTTACGTAGTCATATTGAAAAGCATCCACGGAAGCTTCGTGCCTGTGTGAATCACAAAAGCCAATTAGGAATCCGAGAAATGGATACATGGCCTGCAGGTTGAGGTTGAGGTTGAGGTGCAGTGCAGAATTACTGCACCAGAGCATACTATCGAGTCCCTATGCCAGTTACAGATGTTCTTGCCTGCTAGATCTATCGGAGAACTATCTGAACTTTTACCATGGATTGAGAAATCGTTTCTGAGTTCTGACAACACTTCGCTGTCTTGTGCTCCACTATGAATGATTATCTACCGTGGCCCGTGGCCGGTGACCTGCATTTCAGTCTTGATAATCTGAAGCTGTCTTTTCAGTTGTAGTTGCAAATCAGGCTGTTTATACTCCGAACGTAATCGAGGACCATATATAGTGTATACTTATCATGATTCATGAAGATGGTAGAAAAATGGTAGTATCATTGCCAAACTATCATCTAGATGCAACCACCATGCGTGCATCCATTATATCAGTATATACTAGTGTCAACAAGTAGTTGCAAAGCCAAGAACTTTGACAGAATTTCAATCATGAGGTAGCATACAAGCAAGTTGAGTTTTTGGGATCGGTGGCATCAAACGAAGTGTTGGTCTCTTTACAGGGTAGATGTACCGTAGGCTGCACGTTTTTCCTCATCCAGCCGCTTCTTTTTGTTCCTGTTATTCTGGCATCGAAAGATCATATAGAGAACTTCTGATGTGATGATGAGCTGACATGGCGTGTCGCATGAATTGCCGCGCGCGTGCAGAGTTCACGTACCCACCGGGCATCCACAACGTGCTGGAGGTGAGGAAGGCCGACTACGACAGCTGCACCAACTCGACGCCGATCGCCACGCACACCTCCGGCGACGACAAGATCGTCATCAAGAGCCCCGGCCACCGCTACTTCATCTGCGGCGTGCCCGGCCACTGCGCCGCGGGCCAGAAGGTCAACATCCGCGTCCTCAAGACGCGCTCCTCTGGCGCACCTTCCCCGGCGCCCGCCGCCGCCGCGCGCTCAGGCAAGGCGGCGTCCCCCAGCCCCAGCGGCAGCGCCGAGCCGAGCGCCTCCTCGGCGCCGCCGCCCGCGTCGTCCACGGACAGCCCGCCCGACGCGACGGCCACCACCGCGCCCGCGCCCAACGCCAACAGCGCGGGGGTCAGTGCAGGCAACCGGGCCGTCGTCGTTGCCATAGGGCTGGCGACGGTCGCCTCCATGGCGATGCTGCACTAGATCACCACGCACTTGCTACCCCTAGTGGGGCCCTGTGCATTTGTCGGTCGACATGCGATTGTTTTGCCATACATGATGACGGTGGAGGTTTTCCATTCTTGGGTGTGTACGTATGTCTGTGTTCTTGTTAGCTGATGATGTGGATTATATTGTCGAGATGTTGTGCTTTTCTCAGGTTTCTTGTCTTCAACGTTCTTTGTATTTTTCCTGTTTGATTGACTTACAATATCCAGGGACATACATTCATATTTGCCTTGAATCTAACAACGCCTTGTGTTTAAAGTGCCACGCTTACAGCAAGTCTCGGATGTACACCTCGACAACTAGTTTTTCAAAGTATGCACCATTGCACCATGGGCGGACGCAGTATATGGACATGGGTGTACAAATGTACACCCAATCTTTTTTCAACAACCTTACAGTTACCACGTATTACACACGTACATGCTTGTATTTGAGACAAATAAATGTGTTAATTTGAACCCAAACACAGAAAATAGGCCTGCATTCCTTTTCGTAGTACTTCATGTACAAATTCAAAAGGCTAGTTCTAGTTTATCATCTGAATTTATAAACTTGATTGCAATTTTATTAAGTAGCTTTACAATTGTGTACACCCAATTATAAAATCCTGCGTCCGCCACTGCATTGCACCAACAAGAGAACCAAATAGAATTACAATGACATGACATAACCTTGATGATATATCCATTAATGTTATTCTCATATGTCAAATCCAGGCAGTACATATTAGTTCTACCAAGATCGTGTTCCCAATGCCAAGAAATGGTGCGATTATTAATACAACTCGCAGAGAGCATTTTATTCAGATAGTTCATGCCTTCATGGTAGAGCACACAAGCTACAAGCTACTGCAGGAAGATATGCCAAGCACACAGTGGAAGAGCCATAAGACAAACCAGTAATCACACCTCAGTACAGCACAAGTTGGCCACGATAGCTATTATAAGTACACCCCCATACTTGCAGCTCAAAGATTGTCGTCGTTCACTATTATTCCAGTTTCCTTGAGAGGCTTGCGGCCCAGGACGAAGAAGGTCGCTGTGAAGATTCCTTCCCTGAGATCATGTGGGGTTGTTAGTTTCATCAATTTTGGATTAATTTGGTCTGTTCACTTACGTGGATACCACTAGAAGAATTTCTCATAATCGGCTGTCGATAAAAGATAAAAGTTGCATTGCCTTTCTCTAAAAACAATTTGGTGAAATCAGGACTTACCGACCACCCTTTAGAAGGCCATCAGAGGCACTCAACAGGAGGTTGTAGGTTCCCACGCTGCCTGCTGGGGCGACACGGAGGAACTCCAGTGTATTCACCAGAGAAAAAAAGAATTAACTCACGGAGTAGAACGTCTCAACTCCAAAAATAATAGATCACATAGAAAATTATCTTAATATGGATAATATTTTATTTATAGTCTTACAATTGCACGGGTGATGATCCGTCCTGGCCGTGTGCATTGGAAGCTAGTTGTTGGGAAACAATTTTGACGCACAAAATTTTTGTCTTAAACTTTGAAGTCTAGAACAAACTTTTTATAGTAAATATTTGAGATAGTACATTGCTCAGTGAAGATGACGTGAACACTTCGCTGTAATTGTATTGAACTTCGCACATATATTTCTACATGTTTCAGGTTATCTAGCGGAGATAACTTCGCTGAACTCCTGATGAACTGGCGAAGCTGACGTGGCGGCTTTGTGCGAAGGATCAACAAAGTTATCTGCTGAATTAAGAGAGCGTGATCAAGTATGAAGTTGCTTAAAGAGACATAAGGATAGGGGCGAAGTGTGTTTCAACACTTCGCTGGGTTGTTTTCTAGATAAAATGTATAGGAGATGTCACGTTTAAATTTGTAAAGAATCCGTAAATAGCGAAACCAGAGGGGTCTATAAATACCCCCTGGGGTGTAAAAATTTTTAGGCAAAATGAAATACAGTTGTAGTTTGTATATTGTTTTCGCCTCATAGTTCACTTGTGTGATTCCTCCACCTCAACACTAGTCCATGAAAAATTGTTGGGATCTAACGTCTGGTACCATGGGCAAGGAAAATCTTGACCAAGATCCTTTGCAAAAATGACCTTTAATTATACAGAAGAACAAAATCATTCCAGTTCCCATGAATATAATATTTGTGGGTAACAAGATCTATCATTGTGCTAATAATATACGAGTGTGGCACCTCAAATCCTGCATCTTTCATAGCTTGGACACACTGGCGAGTGGTACGGATGTCAGGCAGGCCGTCACCGAGTTCAATCTCAGCCTTGATGGCCAGATGCTTAGCGTTGTTTGGATCAAATCGGTCGGTCAAGCACCATTCATCAAGTGCAAAATATTGCCCAGGTTTCAGCACACGGTAGATTTCACTATAGACGCCTTGCTGTGATAACCAGGGACGAAAAATTTAAACAACACTGAGTCTGCGGTATTCCTGTGAAATTAAACCTTAACTTTGACTTGGATAGAAGTATGACGCGAGACATACTGCATCTGGTGCATGACATGTAGCCTGTATTGCATAGGCCGCATCAAAGGTGTTATCAGCTATTGGCATGTTCATGAAATCCCCCTGAAATTACCAAGAGAAGATAAGGCATTACTGTTTCTTCTCCACTAACCGGAACTAATAACAAATATAATGAATAAAACTATAAACACCAATATACCTTCATGAAGGAACATTGCTCACTCAAACAAGCAGAAAAAATGAGCTCCTGCAACCAAAAATTAAGTGCTGCATATCCATATGCTAAGTATTTTTATTCCAAAAGAAAAATGATAAAATAAAAACCTTGCCCCTTGAGATCTGGTAGTCGTTGTTGTTCAATCCAGTTATCAGTGCTGAGCTACAGTAAATTGAATTAAAAATTCATATGTATGCTCTTCATGATTGTATAATTTATGGATTGAATGCGTAATGAAGTTTTAGTGCAAATCATTGCCTGAATCTGGCAATTTCTATTAAGGGCCTCCCAATTCCACATCCCACATCCACGTCCTGCAATAAACATTTTAGTTTGTCATGGATGGGGTGCTAAAGACTAAGTAAAAAAAAAAGTTAAGGGTTGATAACCTGCAATAAACGTTTTAGTCTGCCATGGATTGTGTATGCTAAAGACTAAGCAAAAAAGTTAAGGGGTGATACACTTTTTGTAGGCTCATTATTAACTATGTGTGTTTTGGATGAATTGAGGCAGTATATTGGTGGTATCAGAGGGAAAAGCAAATGTGCTATAGAGTTTACTTGCAACGTACACATATATATACGTTATTTTAACAGTACTGCTTAGTATCCTCTATTGTTTCTAAAATGAAAAATGCCCTCTATAGTTAATTAGCAAAATAATTACGCTTCTCCACTGACCTTCATGCCCTTCTTGAGCCCCAGTTGTAGTGCCATAAAATGCTGATGCCGTTTATTGCTTTCACGGAGAGTCTCACCCGGATATCTGAAATATATGCAAACATGGGATTGAAGAAGTAAAATTACCAAAACTGTGATCTAGAGTAACTCGACATCTCAACTGAGATACAACAGAAAACAGATGTTGTTATTGTCGCTAAATAGTAATAACTAGAGCAAGGTATGTATACGTAGCTGACCTGCTAGCAAAATGGAATGAGTCGCCCCACCCATATTCGTAGAAGCCAGTGGCAAGATTGTAGTACTTATTCACCTGATTTGCAAACATCTGATATTTATAAACAGAGGGACCAATAATTAAGTAAGTGTTGAATGGATACCGAAGCCTACCAAATCAGTGTAATTTGATTTCCTTGATTCTTGTTCACCTCCGTGTAGGTCGTGGTACTTCAAGTACCTGATGAGAACGAGAAATTAACACTTGATAATATTGTGTAAGGTAGGAGTAGGACTGAAGTGCTTTAAACTTTTATAACAAAATAAAGTGTACTCGTCCATCCCAAATTATAAGCATGCCAACTTTCTTGGAGAGTCAAATAATATCAACTTTAATCAAATTTATATAACAAAATAATACCATTTATGATAAGTATCATTAGATTTTTCATTAATTATTATAGTATACACGTTTGATGTCATAAATCTCTTTATTTTTTTATATAATATTGGTCACACTTGAGATGCTTTCACACTCTAATAATATAATTTGAAATGGAAGGAGTATTTGTTTCAATCATGGTTGACTAAAAAATGAGAACTGCATTTAGAGAGAAAAGGTAAAGCTAACTAGGGGCAGCTGGTTGGTCGAGGGTCGGATGACAGCGAAGGGCAGATTAGGCCAAAACATTGTCAATGCCTAGATGCGGCTAGCTTCGGCCGAGGAACCGGCTAGGGTTGCCAGGACCGGTAGCACCTCCGGTGATGTTCTGCTGGCTCTGGCTATTCGTCGAACAACTTCCGTGCAGCTATGGAAAGAAGTAGACGTAGAGCTAACATGGCCCATCGCCTGCTCGATTATGCGGTAGACGTAGAGCTAACATGGCCCATCGCCTGCTCGATTATGCGGACGGAGGCGTGCGCAGGAGAGGAGGCGGCGACCTTGCGTGTGTGTGGGTGGGGTGGGGTGGGGTGGGGTGCGGTGACGACGGCAGGCCAGCCCAGGCGGCCATTTTTGGTCGTCGGTGCTCGATTACGAGGTTACCGTGCCACTATCCCCGCACTTCCGCTATTTTATTAGAACTAAAACAAAGTTACGGTTGACGGAAAGAGGACTCAAGGGCCAAACAAAAAATAGGATGACTGTGATCAATGCAATTATTTAGAGCGAGTTGGTTGGATTACTTGCGGAGATATCCGTCAACACGGCTTCAAGTTATTACTCGATATGCTCATTTTTTTTGAATTTATTTTAAAATTTAACGACACTATTCTTTTAATAGTAGCGAACATCTTCATTGACATTATTCTTTTAGTAACAGAGAACATATTTATCCACGACAAGGTATATGTGGTGACTTCGTAAATTTCAAGATATGTCGTCTCAGTTGTTCGGAGATGCTTATAGATATCCGGTTTAGTTCTTCAAAGATACTCATAGATATATCGTTTGAATATGCATAGATATGAGGTTTGCTTATGTTTGTTCATAGGGTAAATACGTGCGTGTTATAATGTCTTAAAAATAACTATTTTATTTAAAATAAACTTGTATAGTAGGTAAAAGGGGAGGAAGTAGCTGTATACAACAATAATGAAAACAGTGAATTACTGATCAACGGCCGATTTAACTTGCTCCTTGTCAATCGACTCTCCCATGCTCCGAGCAAGATCTAGAGCCCCTGACATTATTTACTTCGCGATCTTGCCCCGTCCTGTAATAAGAAATAGGTGCAGTAATAACTATATTTGAATACGAATGAAACTAGTATATGATTGATCGAAGTTATATAGAAATATAAACATACCTAACGACAAATAACTATATTATAGAAATGTTTTTATAGCATATCTAATGATACAAATTTAATTTGCTAAATATTGATGTTTTTCTTTTTGTAAATTCTTCGATCGGACCTAAAAAAAGAAAACTGTAAAATAACTCAAAATTCGTTTTATATTAAGAGAAAGAGCTCATAACTTTCATAAAACGCTCAAACCTAACCTAAGAATTGCTTTTTGTATGTCTAATAATTCTTTTATTATGGACTAGCAAAGTGTACCTTGTTCGGGATCCGGAGAAGCCTTTTTCCCAGACCTCTTTCTATCGGTTCAGTTGGTTCATTTCTTCTGGGCCAGGTGAAGGATAAGATGGCTGATAGCGGCATACTTATAGAGCGCGAGTATAGATACGGACCAACATTGGATGGACACGCTGATCAATGAAGTTTCTGTTTATTTATTTTTAGAGAAATATATGTATGAAATACTGTTGTCATGTCGTAACAACCAGCACCTAACAACCATATTAATCGCACTCAGTATTTTCTTTCGAAACACACAGTGAGAGCACATTATCGTAGTTATTATCCGCACCAGTAAAATGGACGATCGAAAGAGACGCCGCACCGGCCGGCATCATCCTGTATGCACTTGATGATGGTCAAGAGGCACAGAGTTTGAGCTCTGCTAAAACAGTGAGAGAACAGAAAAGGGGAGTAGAATGAAGTTGCTAATGACGCTATTTTGGAAGATCGACCCTTTGATCAACCGACCGGTAACTTCAAGAGCCGTCCTTGCAAGTGATCAGGAGGGTCTTTTGTGTATCACCATGTTTACACCTTTAGAATATGAGATTTTTGTTCGTTTTTTGTGTTTTACTCGTGAGAATGAACTACTCCAGACGAAGCAGCACATGTTCCAACTATGTGAGAAAAATACGGAGGGGTATATGTTAACACACTGTATATATAGCAGATAAAGGCACAAGTAGACTTTATTTGTAGCCGTTTTCTTAGGTCTTGTTTGGCGCACGGATTTATTTTTTCATGTTTTTATCTTTCTTCTTTCTATAAAATTAAATTAATTACTGTACAATCTTGCACAAATCTATATCTATAATAAATAAATATAAATAAATAAAATAATAATAAATAATAAAATAAAAGCCTTTAAACGTGGTGAACGTTACTATTCATTCACCAGAATGCAAGACTCAGTTTCCTATTTATCTACAGTTATCCAATCTCAGCCGCTCAACCCTGCTGTTGGTACACACGACACCATCAGATGTCGGCCACGCCGACAGTTTCTGGAACCACCGTCTCCTCCCCGGGCTGGGTCACCGCGTCATTAGGAAAGAAACCACGACCTCGCTTGCTCCGCCGGAGGCGCAGAGTCCGGCCTCCTCGCCGTCGCCGCCGAGGCCTGCCACAGCATCTCTACCCCGCTTATGTCCGTCTCCCTTTCCACCAAGCACCTCGCCCTGACGCGCTTCCACAGCATGCGGCCGGACCGACGCAGCCGCAGCGCCGCACGCACGCGCACCGGCGCTCGCAGCCTCCCGTGTTGCCGGCGACTCCGGCGAATGGCCGCAACCGCGCCTCGCCCTATCCTTTACCCAACCCCCAACACATGTACGCGATGAAGGTGGTGGCCTGGTGGACCGGCGCCGGAGAAGCGGATCCTCCGGCTGCTGACTACCTGTTCCTGTGTGTGCTCTTCACCGGCTTCGTCGTGCCTCACACCTCATGCGTCCTCATGGTGTCCTGCCACGCCGGGGGCCTCCACTCTCGCTCCGCCACCGCATGCCGAACCACCTCTTCCCTCTGCCATCAGCAAGGTGAGTTCACATTTGAACTGCCGCCTCCTCTGCTCCTTGCTGTTCTGTGGCCTTCGAGTGCTCGATGAAATGTTGAAAAGGAGTATGTTTGCTACTTACTGGAGTATGCTTGCTAATACTGTGTGCCTGTGTTTGTAGGCCATCAGTCGATACTACAACCCGTGTCGTGCTCCTCAAAAGCTTCCTGCCAACCGTGCTGGGACGCCGTCTACTGCCACCTCTACCTCGTAGTACCCCTGACTTGGGTGTTTTTGTATGTTCAGTACTGAATCATTTGTTTCATTAGTCCACATACAATCTTACCATAAGCACTGTAATGACTCATGGGTGACTACATACTGCCACTATCGTCTGGGCTATGATATATACTCCTAGATTCGTCATTCGTGAAAAAGATATATGTAGTTGCCATTTATGTTAATGTATCTGAATTAATATCCACAATATTCCCAGTTGCCTCACTCTCTAATTTCTAAAGTTCTACATTTTTCGCAGTATAGGAGATGGCTGAAGTGGAGCAAGTAAAACGTGAGCATTCACCTGCACTTACTGCTACCCAATAGACATTATGCTACTGATCCTTTTATATTGTCAATATAAATTTTGTTCATGCATCCTATTTACCGAAATTATCCCTCCATTCCTCCAAAGAAAACGTTAGTTCACCAAAAAAAAAAAAAAAACTCCTGTAGTAAGCATGTTTGCATGTTTTGGTACTAAACAGCAACCCAAGTTTGCTGATTCCATTTTCCATCTTTTTACCTTCTGTTCGAAAATGCTATATTTGATTCTTTTTACATGCAAATAATTACTTCTCAGGTGTTGTGTTTGTCAGGTTATGCTAGCAACAGATATTTATTGATTTCCAAAATATTGAGCCACCTATATATATATTCATTGCTAACTCCAGTTCTGTAATCATCAGCAGGTTCTTTTCTTCTTGAACCAACAAAAGGAGGCAAGTTTTGAGCCACCTATATATATTCATTGCTAACTCCAGGCTACTCAATTGTAGGTACCTTCTTTTGGACTCCTCTTTGTCTCATGTTATCTAAAAAACTGCATTTGCATGCTCTTATGGACTTTGTTGCTACTTGGTTTGGTGCCCAGCTTCATAATCTTTGCTTTCAATACACTATAGGTATATATTTCCGTCTTTGATGTATGGCCATACGTTTTTATGTATTATTTTTACAGACATATAATTACTTGACTTGATAGGTAAATGCCTTGGTGCAGTTCTACCTACTTGGCGTCAAACCATAGTGTTTAGCATCAACCACCTATACCTATACCTATACCTATTTGATTTCTAATGCAACTCCTGCTCTTTCAGGTTAAATCCATAGTGTCAGCCATCCTCATTTAAGGACTCCACATGCTTCTGGGAGCCATCGTTTTCAGTCAAAAAAATTGATGTGCTTGCCTCATGTTATCTACAAAAATGTGTTTGCCTGTTTGTGTGGTATTGTATTATGTTACTAAATGCTTGATGTTACCTATAACAGACTAATTTTATTTGACCCTATTACTTCATACCTACATGTTCACTGTGCCTCTATGTACTTAGGTCCTCTTTTAAGCATTACATTATATACAGAATTGAATAATGTAGGCTATGTCTGGTTTATTTCAACATATTAGAATGAATCCATACGGTCCTCCTGCGCGGGGGTTCTGTCTAGTTTTATGAGATTTTTGTATGATCTAATCTAAAGGTGGGCTGCACAGGGTGGAGGAGCCTGGAACGAGGAAATGCAGGGAAAGAGAGGGGCCCAACCCAACCAGGCCTCCGGCCCAGCCCAGGTAGGCAGGGTCACGTGACCGGCACGGGCGCTTGTTGCGGGTGGCGATGGACGTTTTTTTTTTTTTCTGACTGTCTTGCTTTCATTATCAGCCGGCCGTAACCTCAAGCTCAATTTGTTCGTACACGCATATCGGAGTTACATGCCACGTCTCCGAGCGGTGCGACACTGACACTTGTTTTGCTAGAGTATGTGCTACTTTATTACAATTTCTACTCACAAAAGAAAGTGTGAAATCCTGAAAAGAAAGACTAAGATCAGCAATCTCTCTTAACGTAGAATCAATAGTCGATTGTTGATCTTCTCTCCTGTTCCACGACTGAACCAATTGTAAACAATCAGTTTCCATTTCCACTTTCTGTACTTCAAGCCGGCCGGCAAGGATCAGGCTGTCTCTGCAAGCCACTGTCTCCATGGAGCATGCATCGTAGCCTCTCTCATACCATTTAGCCTGTGCGGCATAGAATTCACCTCTATGATCCCTGATAATGCATGAAGTAGTTCCTTGTTTGCTCTCATCAGAGAAGGATGCATCAGTATTTATCTTCAGATACCCAGGCAACGGCTTCTTCCACCTCTGGACTGTTTTGGCATTGTCACCTTGCCCCCTTTGGTTGTTCAGCTGCCATAAATCAAAAGCAGTGTCCCTCGCCCAGATCACCGCCTGATGAACAGACATAGAGAGCTCGCCATGACGCCTTTTATTGCGCATCATCCACAGCGCCCACATGCCACACAAAATAACAGCCTGATCACGCTTTGGACACAAGTCGGACAACAGGTCCACTGCCCAGGTGGCCGAACTCAGTGCAGGAATCTTCACATTTGTTGCTTGCCTGATTTGAACCCAAAATAATTTGGCCACTGTACAATCTATAATAACATGTTTGATAGATTCCTCCGGATCACCACAAACTTCACAGAAAGAGATTGGTTCCACATGTCTTCTGCATAATTCTTGACGTGTTGGCAGGAAGTCATTCAGCACCCGCCACCAGAAAACCCGTACTTTTGGTGGAACTTCAAGTTTCCATACATTTCTCCATGGGCCATCATCTGACGAGCTAGGCTGATTGGATAAATCTTCAGATTTCCTCTTATGCAACAGTCTGTATGCTGACCGTACAGAATAAATCCCAGATCGTTCCATATTCCACGCCCAGAAATCGGAATCACCCCTGCCAATTGGTTGTCGCATGATTGCTTCTGCATCAATCTGAAGGAAGCTAGCCTTTAGTAACTCTGCATTCCAGGAGCCCTCTTGTAACAATTCAGACACAAGGACCGGGTGCTCATTTGTTCTAGAAGTGATCGGCTTAGCTCCAAAATGATCTAAAATCCACCGATCCCTCCATATCTCAGTATTCTCTCCATTGACCACTCTTCTTATCAGTCCATGCTGCAAGGGTTCGCGACCCGCTAGGATTGCTCTCCACGTGCTGCTCGCATGCCTCTTCCTAGTAGCACGCATGAACTCTGTGTCATGGTAATATCTTCCTTTAAGAATTCTTGCACACAAAGACTCCGGTCTAGAGATGAGGCGCCAACCTTGCTTTCCTAGCATTGCAAGGTTAAAACACCTGAGATCCCGGAATCCCATTCCTCCTTTGCATTTTGGTTGGTTTAAACGCTCCCAACTCATCCAGTGCATATGTTTGTTGTCTACCGAGCTCCCCCACCAGTAGTTTGCTATTGCTGATTTCAACTTTTTGCAAACGTTAATCGGCAACAGGAAACAACTCATAGAATATGTTGGGACAGCTTGGGCAATTGACTTGATCAAAATTTCTCTCCCCGCACAGCTGGCCTCACGGCCACACCAACTTTCTATTCTGCCCTTCACCTGAGTCGGTAAGTACTCAAAAGTTCCCATCATGTTCCTACCTGCCTCAGTCGGCAGCCCAAGGTACTTCTCTGCTAAAGCCTCCTTGTAGATAGTGAGACCTTGGCTGACCGTTTGCTTCACTTCTTGGCAGCAATTCTTACTAAAAAATATTGCTGATTTCTCCCTGTTTACCAACTGCCCAGATCCACGAAGATAAGCTTCCAAAATCTCCAAAAGTCTATTGGCCCCTTCTTGCGATGCTTCAGAAAAAACTATACAATCATTCGCAAAAAGAAGATGCGAAATCCAGGGGGAGTGAATACCAACTCTAATACCCCTTGACAGGTGCATTGGACCAATATTTTTTAGGAGACAAGAGAGCCCTTCAGAACATAAGAGGAACAGATAGGGCGAGATGGGATCACCCTGCCTAATACCCCTCGATGGCCTGAAAGAGTCTGTTTGAGAGCCATTGATCTTGATAGAGAAGGATACTGATGTTACACACCTCATAATCAGATTGACAAAATCAGTATGAAAACCCAATCTCAACATAATTTTTCTCAAATATTCCCATTCCACTCGATCATAAGCTTTAGCCATATCCAACTTGACAGCACAAGCTCCACATTTTTCCTTTTTCCTCTTCAAATAATGAATACACTCATATGCTATCAACACATTATCAGTTATTAGCCGTCCAGGAACAAAGGCACTTTGCTCCTCAGAGATGACCTCATCCAAAAATTCCCGCAATCTTAGAGCCAAGACCTTTGAACAAATCTTATAGAGAACATTACACAACGAGATGGGTCTGTACTCTTTTATCTCTTGTGGATTTCTTGTTTTGGGGATTAACACAATGGTGGTGCTGTTGAGGTCATCTGGTAACGTTCCACCATTGAGAAAATCCAAGACTGCTGTTGTTACATCTGTACCTAGCAGCTCCCAATGTAACTGGTAGAATCCCGCTGTGAAGCCGTCCGGGCCGGGAGCCTTGTTCGGCTTCATCATATGCAACGCCTTCTCAACTTCAGAAGCTGAATAAGGTCTTGTAAGTCGTTCATTCATCACATCAGTGACTCGTGTGGGGACGTGTTCGAGGACCAAATCAGGCATAAGATCTTCCTGAGCTAGAAACAATTGTCTGTAGTAATCAACAGCTATCTGCTCGATATCTTCCTGATCGGTTGCTATTGTTCCATCCGCATGCTTAAGTGCACTAATTCTGTTATGTTTGGCTCTCGCCCTTGATTTTGCCTGGAACATAGCTGTGTTGCGATCGTCATCCCGTAACCAGTCCAATCTTGATCTCTGACGTTCCATGATCTCCTCTCTCGAGAGCAGCTCAGAGATGCGTGACATAATGCGCTTTTCATTTCTTGACGGTCCTGAGCCTATCGACTGACCTCGGACCTCCTCTAGCTCGCGGCGCAAAGCAGCAAGGGTATGCTTCACTGATCCAAAAACATTCTGATTCCAGTTGCATAAAGTGTGCTGCACACCTTGCAATTTTGTATACATGTCTTCCAGCCCAACAATCCCTGCTTGGGGGGTCCAGGCATCTCTAATGAGCGCCATGTAACTAGGATCCCTTTGCCACATATTCTCATAGCGAAAATTCCGCTTCCTTCTTCTTCGATTCAGAGAGTGCTCCATACACTCCACCACCAAGGCACAATGGTCTGATGTAGTGTTTTGGAAATGCCATACCTTCACATCTCTGAATATATTAAGAAAAGAATCAGTCGCCAATCCCCTATCAAGTCTCACCTTGACATTATGATCATCATCTTGGCGATTGTCCCACGTGTATGGCAGCCCAATGAAACCCAAATCATTAAAACCACAAAGAGCCACCGCTTCACGGAAACCTTCCATCTGCCATTCACTCCTCCCAGCACCACCAAAATGTTCATCGGCATGGAGGACCTCATTGAAATCTCCAACACAGAGCCACGGCAGTGAACTGCTAGCATTTAGCATCTTTAGACACTCCCAACTCCTGTGTCGTAGTTCCCTCCTGGCTTCTCCATAAAAACCAGAAAAACGCCACCTCTCTACTGCTGTCACTGGATCAAGCACTGCCACATCAATGTGAAGTTTATCATAGTTCATGAGTTTGACAAAAACCTCATCCGTCCACAGCAGTGCTAATCCTCCACCGCTCCCTTTAGTTCCAACGCCCACACCATTTGCATATCCAAGAGAGCGTCGCAAGCCATCCACCTTATCTGAAAAGAAACGAGTCTCCGACAAAAATACCACCATGGGACGATGTAGCTCACATAGGCTACGAAGATCACGAACTGCCTCGGGCTGCCCCAAGCCCCGGCAGTTCAAACTCAAGAGTTTCATTGTGCCCGGCGGGGGCTGCTTCCCGCAGCCACCGCCGATCGCGCATTTGTTTGAGACTTGGACACCTTCTGCTTCTTTGGAGATGCCTCTGAAGCGGCACTTCCTCCTTCCTCTACATTGTGACCCAACTGGTTCACCCTCTCTATTACCAGCCCCACTGGAACTAGAACTAGTGCTGATGCGTCACCAGCTTGAAGATTCAAGTCCGATGTTACAGAGGGATTAGAAGTATTATCCTTTGCTTTCCTCTTCTTAGGCACAGACTGAGACTCATCCTCTTGAGCCGCACTTGCCACCACTGGCTTCTCAATAAAGGTATTGGCTGTCGGGTCCTGCAGGGGTGAAAGTACTTCTTTGTCTTCCTTCTCTGTTGGATGACTAGGTTCTTTTGATTGTGTCTCCTCTGATCTAGGTATAGAACTTCTCGAATGTTTTGAACCAGAGGACGACGCGCCTCTAAACGCTTCTGCAGCTGCCTTAGCAAAACTTGGTATTTTCTTCTTTTTTACTTCTTGAGCACGGAGCTTTATATCATACGGTAATTTACCTGTTGCATTTCGCAACAGAGGTTTGTCGCATTCGAGCTCTGAATGGCCCATGACTCCACAATTGAGACAGTAGAACGGGAGTTTCTCATACTGAATGTGAAACCACTCCGGTTCTACCTCTTTCCTTGTTTTCAGCAACACTCCACGACGCAAGGCCTTCGCCACATCAATGGCCACTCGAGCACGCAAGAAGGAACCACTCGCCTTCCTATCCTTGTCCACGTCCATCTTCTTCGCTACACCAATAAGGCTCATCGCCCGCTCCCCACGGTGGCGATTCATCCAGGCCAATGGTAAATTCAAGATACGGATCCAGATACGGGTGGCGATGGACGTGAAGGGCGCCCATGCGGATACGGCAGCAGCGCAGCGAGGTCCTGCTCCTGCTCCTGCCGCGGGGAACGTGCATGACGACGACGCCTGCCCTGTTCCCTGATCCCTGTTCCCGCTGCGCGTGCCGTGTCCTTTTCCGCGGTCCGACGGTGGCCCCACCTCATCACTCGCCTGCCTCGGTGTCCCTGTTGCGGCTGCGGGGCTGCCCACCCAACGGGAATGGGGGGGGGGGGGGGACGCATCATGACCCCACCGCCGCGACCCACCCCAGGAGCATCCGAGGGCGAAATGGCGGGAAACCCTCACCTGTGCCCGCCGAAATCATGCAATGTAGGGCGGACCTACTAGGAGCAGTATCAACCGCTCGCTCGGTACAGTATCCTGCACGACGTACTGTAGGAGTAAATACTCCGAGGCCTGTACTGTGGTCTGTTCTGTAGCGTACGCAGCCCGTCCGTCGCGGATCGCGAATCCACGTACAGCCCGTGCAGGGCGGTACGCGCGCGCGTGTGGGAAACTGGGAATCAACGGATCATGGATGACGGTGTCATGGTGAGAGGAACACGGCGGTCACGACGAAGATTGACGAAGCATCTTCTGGAATCTGGATCTGCCTCGCTGCGCTCCTCGGCTCATCCTCTCCCTCGTTTTGTTTTACTCCTACTTCGTAGCAAAGTTGAGTAGAGTACCGCAAGCGAACTCGATTGCTTCGGGGTTTGCCCGTCCCGTCCTACGTGCGCATGCTTTGTTTGCTGGCCTCGGCCTGCCACGCTCCCTGCTTATGATGGACCACGCCACCACCGCGCATCGCATTTGCACGGGCTGTTCGTATTTATTGAACGCCGTCAGCAGGGCGATCCACCACCGCTCTCTACTCGATCTAGTGCGTGTCCTTGCCGTCACTGACTTCACGGGGCAGTGGGGGCCAGCGACGCGGCGGTAAATGGATCGCCTTCACGTCGGGAAGAGGACGCCGGAGGTTTACTACTTACTGTCCTTATCTGGACCTCCGACTACCTTTGGTTGTATGCAGGGGCAGCGTGAACGTGCTGACGCGTTATGGATGGCCACTGTCACACGATGCCATGCTCTCGTTTTTATGCCGGATTCAAATACAACTCAATTTACGTCCTCTTTTTAAACCCAATCACTGTTACTCAATTTGGATTTAGGAACAATTAGAATGATATATTTTTTTTTACATGAAGTATCATTTTTTTTGACACGATAATAAATAGATTTCTCAATCTACAGTCTACACCAATAACATTAAATTTTTGAGCTATCTAAAATCCCGCGACTTTTGTTTTTTCAATTCTAGCTACTGGGCACGCGGCGGCGGCGCATGTCCAATACACTGTCAGAGAGGAAGAGAACATCCTCCTAGTCACTGTCTATCTTGCTCAAGCTGCTACTACCTGTCGCTGTTCACTCTCGATAGTGTTGTCATCATCGTCCAAAAGCACAAAACAAGTTTGGATAATTGTACCTGCACACAATCATAAGACAGTACGTATGTGAACATGGTTGGGCAATGCTATGGCACACCTTTTACTTTACTTGCTAGGAGGTAATATCTCAAACAAATCTGAGCCCCTAATTTTTATATTTTTGAAATAATTAATTGATTAATCAGTTAGAAGAATAAATAAAATAAAGATTGCCAAATCTGGAAACAGAAGCCAGCCCGTGGCCTTCCTTTCCTGCATGTGGGGTACATTCCTTCCTTTCCGGCCAACGAACATGCACAATTTTTTTTTCTACAAAAATACTTGTGCATGTATAAATCAAGTAGATATTTATTGTCTTCAAAATCAAGTGGATATCTAATCCAAATCCAAATTCAAACTATTCAGTTTACAATAGAATGTGAGATAATTATGTGTCTCGATACTTCCATCAAAATATCAATATAACACATGCAAGTTACATACCTTGTATTCGGTATTATTTTGTTTGAAAAAGTTGCACCAGAGATCACAGATTCGCATTTGATCTCGTTATAAAAAAAAAAAAGCTGTATGGGAAATCACGATGCTTTAGACACCTTTGTGTGCATATATCACGTTCCCTCCAAGAAAAAACCACGCGTATATGTGTATATCACGTTCTGAAAAAACTTAGCACTAGTATTATATATGATACACACCTTTGCCACGTTGAAACAAAAAACATTGCTAGTTTTCCATCATCTTGACATGTTGTACCACATTCCGCGTTCCCGTAGCATGTAATAATCGAATACATGGTGTATCACCTTTGCCACGCTAACACACATACGTACACATTGTCACGCTAATTAAGTTACGTGCAAAATTATAAGCTAATAACGGCAATATTATTATATTTTTACAGCAAAGATTTGGTACGGTGAACTAACAACTAAATCTTGCAATAAGTCACGTACAAAGATTTAGTACGACAAAAATACAAAATTATTTACAGAACCATATGCACCAACTAAATCTTAACTACCAAATCTTTAAAATAATTTTTAATATTTAAAATCTTCCTTATTTACTCTATTTTTATAAAATAAAAATTTTAAAAATACTATTAACTCCTAGAAAGTAATAGATGATCGTGACAGTTAGATCGGAATAAATGGAACCGCAGCAAAAGCCACCGAGGTTTGGTTTACAAATATCCAAACGAAGGGGGTTTGCAGCGAAAGTTATCCGCTCCTTTTGTTAAAGGAAGGGCCAGCTCCCGGGGAAGAAGCCAAGGGAAAGCGAAAGAGAGCTGCTACTGCTAGCAGAGCTTGGCAATGGAGCTTCCATGGGGAATGTTGCTGCTCCTGGTCCTCTCAGTCTCCTCCTCGTCCTCCTCCTCGGCCGCCGCCACGCTCGCCGTCAGTGCTCCGCCCCCAGCGCCTGCCCCTCGTCACGCTCAAGATGCTGAAGGTGACATTGTGCTGCTCACCCCTTGCCTCTCGTCTCCCCACACTGTTTCTATATGCCAATCTTGTGTGTGGTGTCCCATGTCGGGGACATCTGTTTGGATTCTTTTAGATCTGCATGATGTTCTGTCAAATGCAGTGCATTTGGAGTAGTCCATGCTTGTTCTGTGAAGAGGAAAGAGAGAACAGTCAAAGTTTGCTGCTCCATTTCTGTCTCACTGTTCTGTGCTCGCAAGCACGAAATCTCCAGTTTTACCGCTACATATGTTTTGTGTTGGGCAGTAATAATCAGTTATAATGCAGTAGTACTATATTTTCGTTCAGGACTCTATTACTTTTCATCATAGATAAGTTCACATTTGGGGCTTGCAGTCCAAGAAAGTTGTGATTATTTTGTTCCAAGAATATTCTGTCAAATGCAGTGCATTTAGAATAGTCTATGCTTGATCTCTGAAGAGGAAACAAAGCCTCCTACTTCACATCAAGAGCTGTCTGTGCAGGACATTCTACTGTTCTAGTAAAATATATTTCTATTCACCCCTGAAAAAATGATGTGATTATTTTTTGAAAGATTCGGATAAATGGCTGGTCATTGTTTTTGAGTTTGCGCGTGCAGAAGTCGTAGCGAAAGATCTGATTTTTGTTCATACATCCGTGGTCACACACAGGCCTGCTCATCAACGGCAACTTCGAGACGGCGCCGCGGAAGCTGAACAAGACCGTCATCGTGGGCCGCCACTCGCTGCCGGGGTGGACGGTGCAGGGTCACGTGGAGTACGTCTCGGGCGGGCCGCAGCCCGGGGGCATGTTCTTCGCGGTGCCGCACGGCGTGCACGCGCTCCGCCTCGGCAGCCGCGCGTCGGCGTCGCAGAACGTGACGGTGAGCCCGGGCGCACTGTACGCGCTGACGTTCGCGGCGACTCGGACGTGCGCGCAGGACGAGTCCTTGCGCGTGGCCGTGTCGCCGTCGCTCTCGGCGCCCGCCGACGTCGCCGTGCGCACGCTCTACAGCGGCGCGTCCGCCGACACCTGGGCCTGGGGCTTCCGGGCCTCCTCCCCCGTCGCCCAGGTCACCTTCGCCAACCCCGGCGTGCAGGAGGACGCCGCGTGCGGCCCGCTGCTGGACGCCGTCGCCATCAAGGAGCTCCCCGCGGCGTACCCGACCAAAGGTACCACTTTCTCTTTCAGTTCGGGGATTGCAGATCGATTGTAATCTGAATGGCGAATGGAATCTTTGGATTTAAAAATGCAGACAACCTGATCAAGAACGCTGGATTCGAGATCGGTCCCCAGGTCCTGAAGAACTCGACGGTGGGCGTGCTGCTTCCTCCCAAGCAGAAGGATGTGACGTCGCCGCTGCCGGGGTGGATCATCGAGTCGCTGAAGGCGGTGCGGTTCATCGACGCGGCGCACTTCTCCGTGCCAGCCGGGCAGTACGCGGTGGAGCTGGTGGCCGGGCGGGAGAGCGCCATCGCGCAGGTGATCCGCACGGTGCCGAACCACGCCTACAACCTGTCGTTCGCCGTGGGCGACGCCAAGAACGGCTGCCACGGGTCCATGCTGGTGGAGGCGTTCGCGGGAAACGTGACGCAGAAGGTGCCGTTCGAGTCCACCGGGAAGGGCGGGTTCAAGGCGGCGGCGTTCAGGTTCGTGGCCGCCGGCGTCCGGACCCGCCTCACCTTCTACAGCTCCTACTACCACACCAAGGTCACCGACGGCGTCTCCCTCTGCGGCCCCGTGCTGGACCAGGTCAAGGTCGTGCCCGTCAAGGCGTAGTGATCGGTGAATGAATCTTGAGAGCACCGTCCTAGTGATTTGCCATGGTGTCTGCTGTGCTCTCCTCGTCTGTAGCTGTGCTTCGTCTTCGTCGTGATTTGCCATGGTGGGTTGGGACAAGTGTGGACGAACTCTGGACCTTTCTGAATGGGATCGTGGTGTGAATGTGTGATCTAATCTTGCGAAATTTGGTTTCCCATCTTTTGTTCGCTCCTCGTTAAAGAAATTCGGATGGCATTGTTATGCCTTGTTCTTGTCTCAAGCAGAATCGACAGTTTCGCCATCAGCAGCGGAAATCAGGGTTGCCCACGCCCCTCTCTTGCCGGAGGCATGTACCCGTCTTCAATCCTGCATTGAAGCAATTGTCTTCAAGTAGTGCTCCAATCTTCCCTTCTTCAAAACGCCACTTAAACAGTTGAAGAAATACTCTGGAAACCCTCTGATTTTTGGGCAAAATTCTGCTAAGATAACTTGTTGGAAGTTGGCCCTTACTGTGGTCTTATAGGGCGATACTTCCTGAAGGTCTGGTTATCCTACATTACTGTCCAAGTGCCTGCCCAATAGAATTTGGAACTGCCTGTTTTGTTATGTTAGCCTGTTCTAGCCATCCAAGTGCTTTCATGGCAACAGCCTGGTTGTTGATCCACATCTCAAGACTACCATTCTCCGTATACTCATGTAGTCAAGCATAAAGAATAGTTCATCAGCACGAACAAAGTAGTAACCAAGTAACGGAACAAGGTTAGGATGTTTCACCTTTCCAATTCAATTTCAGCCAGGAAAGGACGATCACCTTGGGGAACTGATAGCAAAAACACTCGTAGCCGAATGCTGATAGTGCATAGTTTGCAATGTGCACACAGACAGAATTTTTCTTAAGTAAACTTGGCTACCATGAAGCCTTCAAGAAGTACTGCCCTGTAGACAGTGCCAAATAAAAAGATTTCCTGTTCAAATAGAATTTAGCAATCAGGAGTTCCTACAATTTGTACATCCTGATCAATTTTAATTCAGTCCAATTTTACATATGCTCTGATAGAAAGGCTACAATATTGAGGAAAAAATTGCAAAGAGGTAGGGTCTCTGAATAAAAACATTATAGATAGATTCAAAAGTAGTAATAACTTTTCATACCAGCCAACTGGAATCTGTAAATCGACATGTGTCAAACTTACATTTTAAAGCAGCTTGGTCAAATCGACATGTGTCAAACTTACATTTTAAAGCAGCTTGGTCTTGGTCACCACGTGTTTCTCGATCCTCCATGAGAAAGGGCCCATCAACATGCAGAGTAGTAGTACTTCTCAAAGCCCGGTTATCATTGGGCCAAGTCAAGCGACCTAGTTGAACACAAGGTTGGATCGATTGCTTTGTCGATGGGCCGTGAATTAAAATCCTTTTACTTACAGAAAACGGGCCTCAGAACTGCAATCCTGGAACGTTTACAGGATCCTGGCCCATGTTTCAGCCCACGGCCTCAGCCGCAGCATCTCCAGGAAAACCCTAGTTCCATCCCTCCAGATAAATACCTCATCTCCTCCATCACAGACACTATTCGCGCCGCCGCAGCCCCCAAACCTCCTCTATCACTCTCCGGAGCGCCGCCCCAGGCACCCCATCCTTCCCTCTCCCGACCATGGCGGAGCGCGGCGGCGAGCGTGGCGGCGAGCGCGGCGGGTTCGGCCGTGGCTTTGGGCGCGGTGGGCGTGGCGACCGTGGCGGGCGCCGCGGCGGCCGTCGCGGCCCGCGCCAGGAGGAAGAGAAGTGGGTCCCCGTCACCAAGCTCGGACGCCTCGTCAAGGAGAAGAAGATCAACTCGATCGAGGAGATCTACCTCCACTCGCTCCCCGTCAAGGAGCACCAGATCGTGGAGGAGCTCGTCCCGGGGCTCAAGGACGAGGTCATGAAGATCACGCCCGTCCAGAAGCAGACCCGCGCCGGGCAGCGCACCCGCTTCAAGGCCTTCGTCGTCGTCGGCGACGGCAACGGCCACGTAGGCCTCGGAGTCAAGTGCGCCAAGGAGGTGGCCACCGCCATCCGCGGCGCCATCATCCTCGCCAAGCTCTCCATCGTCCCCGTCAGGAGGGGTTACTGGGGTAACAAGATCGGACAGCCACACACCGTGCCCTGCAAGGTCACCGGAAAGTGTGGCTCCGTCACCGTGCGCATGGTGCCCGCGCCCAGGGGTTCTGGCATCGTCGCCGCGCGCGTGCCCAAGAAGGTGCTGCAGTTCGCTGGCATTGAGGATGTCTTCACCTCGTCCCGTGGCTCCACTAAGACCCTTGGCAACTTCGTCAAGGTATTACTACAAAGACATCTGGCTCTTTTTCATATTTTATTATTCATATTTGCAATGCCTGCACCTTAGGACTGGTATTAATGAATGCAAAGATGAGCTAGTAATAGTGTATTGCTGATATCTGAATGTTTATGTGAAATGTTGAATTGAATTTATAGCGTTACCATGAGAGTTTATTTATGCGATATGTTGGAAGTGCTGGTTTTGTACTTCAGAATTTTTTTGATTGCATATTAATTTATTTCTAGTCTAAAAGAGATGTCTACTAATCGATATGATAATTCTATTATTATTGCGATTATGAAATTGCAGTGGACAGTCTATACAGTGTGCTGTTATGATTTAGCTTATTCACACTGAGAAATTATTAAAATTGACCATCTAAAGCTTTCCGAGATTTGACACCCTAACCCACATGTCAATGACTCAGATTCATTCTATACATCATTGTGATATGAGTTTTAAATCTTGAAATGCTCACGGATTGGATGTTAATTATCAAAATCTGTCATCCATGTTAGGTTCCATTTCATATTTAGATGTTCTAGTTTTGCTGCAATTACAGACTGGTTAGACATTTATTATTGTCTGTATACTTTTCTAGCACCAGATTCTACCTTCTTAATGGACTGTGTTGGATTTTGTATGAACTTAGTTTGTGAATAATGTATTATCTAAAGTAACAATCTTTGAAAAAAAATGTTGTAAACTTACGTAATATCATTATTTAGTTACATATATACTTAGCTTGTGACTCATCCAGTATTGAAAATTCTAAAATGGCTTAAGTTTGTTCTGTGGTTACACTAATAGATGACCTATTAGCATATATTTATTTTTTTTGGGGTTCTGTTGCAATTTAATTAATACATTCTTATATAGGTTTCTGTTCAGTGCCATTTATCATTCGTTTGGTTTGGTTATGTACAGGCAACCTTCGACTGCTTGATGAAGACCTATGGCTTCCTTACTCCTGAATTCTGGACCAATACCAAGTTCTCCATGACTCCGTTCCAGCAGTACACCGACCTCCTGGCAAAGCCCACCAAGGGTCTTACGCTTGAGGCCCCAACTGAGACAGTAGAGGCTTAGGATGGTTGCGTGAAGAGCTCTACTCGTTCGGAGTTGTCTAAATGCACTTTCTATATTATAGTTAAGATCTGTGGGAGTCAACTTTGGGTTTTGTTTTGCCCGGATATTGTTCTTTACTGTCAAGTTTTGGATTGTGGTACTTTGGTACTTTCTATCAGTGAATGTTACATAATTATCACATGATAGTATTTTCACAGTGAAGGTTTTTGGAGGCTGGTATTGGTTTGGCCTGAATGCAGTTTTGCTGTTAAGTGCCTTTGCGGTGTGAATGTGTTGTGACTTAGCAAAGTAGTCTGTGTGCTTTCTCTTGAGAAGAACTTTAGGCAGTGATGATGATTGACTGCCTACTGTTCCATTGTTGCAGTTTACTTGGTGTGATTCTAGTGTTCCCAATGTTACATAGTTGGTCATTAGATTTTAGATTTATCTATCCATATGTACATATTTGGTTCTGATATTTGTATTTTTCTATTGCCCTTCTCATTTTATTATTTTTATGTCTTTGAACAGTTTGTCATGTTTTAGTTTTGCTGTATCTGGGTTATCTTGTAAAGATATGTCATGACCAGTCTTGTGTTGAGGGGTATGGGTTTTTGTTTCTTGGAATTTGTAATGTTGTGAATGTGTTGCGTCGTTAGCTGTTGTTTGCCTAGAGCAATTCTCTACTCTTGGCTGCTCAACACTGTTTATGCGCATCTTTTTCGAGGATTGCCGAGGAAGCGCTGTAGTTGGATGTATTTTCATGAACTGGAATTGTTAGTGTCTTTGTTGACTTGTAGGAAACTGCATTTGTAGAGCACTAGTTGATTATATATCAGTTCTCCATGAGAGGGACAGATGCAATGTGCCTGACCACCACCGTAATGCTGTTTTCTCCGTGCACTCTCCAATTTGCCGTCCTTTCGTTGCTTGCACGCCGGTTCCTTTGAAGGATTTTTTTTTAAAAAAAAAGTTTAATCCTTTTTTAATAAAAATCCAAAAAAAAACCTTGTTTTAAACTTATTTTCACCCTGTAACCCCTTTTGTCGCGCTAAATCATTTGGCGCGACAAACGCACGTCGTCGCGCCAAATCATTTGGCGCGATGACCTTTCCACCGTGTCATGGTCGTTGACGGAGGCTTGCGTGAAAAAAAGTGGGATCCACCCCGTCGCGCCACATGCATTGTCGCGACGGGCCGGTCGCGTCAAATCAGTACCATTGTGATACTACTAATTCATGGTAAAATTTTGTCTATAGAATGAATATCCAAAAATTTAAGACTTTTAATTATAGTAAATTTGGCTACATCATGTCGCGCCAAATGATTTAGCGCGACTAGCCTGTCGCGTCAAATTATTTGGCGCGACGGCTCGTCGCGCCAATGCATATGGCGCGACGGGTGGGACCCGGTCAACTCCCTTGCCACGGTGTCCCCTCTGGTCGCGTCAAAACATTTGGCGCGACGACGTGCATTTGTCACGCCAAATAATTTGGCGCGATAAAAGGGGTTACAACATGAAAATAAGTTTTAAATAATTTTTTTATTTTTATTAAAAATATTAAATTTTAAAAAAATCCTCCTTCGAACCTCAAGCTTCCACTCGCAGCCTTGACCGGCCAGCTGCGACGAGGTTCGCCAGGGGAACTGACATTGCCGTGGCCTCGTCCTGAAACTCAAACTGGCAAGCTCCTCTTCTGTCGTCTCTGGTTCGCCGAACCTACCAGCAACGACCAACACTCATCTGGCCTGTGGTCTGTGGACGTGTCCATGACACGCGGGTCCGCCCAGGATTCCGGTCAGAATCTTCACCGGGTGGTGCTGACGCGAAAAGTTTTCGCGCGAGGCAGGGACGGCCTCACGGCCGTTCGCCCTGGGCCTCACAAAATTGTGGTTGGCGAGGAGGAGCCGCAGCCAGGGCAGCGCGAGAGCCAGCCACGAGGACGGAGCGAGCAGGCGAAACAGCACTACAAGTCGTCTTCTCCCCTGCGCCACTTGGGTTTCTTTCTCTCTTTTACTTATACCACACCGCCGCTGCTAGCTGCTCCCCAGATCGTGGACCAGGTTACGACTGCGGAAACGAGCTGCGGCTACGGCTGCTGCTGCAAGAAGAACAGGTACACGGACAGCATGGCCGGAGTGCAGGTGTCACCGGCGGCCGTGGGCGTTGCGGGGCTGAGAGGGTCAGGGGTGGGCAGCACCACCGGCTTGTTCGCCGGCGACTGGAGGAGGAAGGCTCGCCGCCCGGCGTGCTCGGTCTGGGCGCTCAGGCAGCAGAGCCGGAGCAGCGGCAGGAGCAAGGGCAAGGGCCGGCTCGGCATCGTCTGCAACCTCGCCGGACAGTACGAGGAAAGCTTTGACGACGTCCAGCGGGTAAGCCAAACTAAACTAGTAGTTTCTTGTACTTAATTTCCATCAGCTTTGATTAATTGGGCTAGATTTTCTTGTACCGGTTCTTGCACTTCTTGTTCATCAGCTGTGCTGATCGACAAGCTAAACGCAGAAAATATTTTATCGTAATGTTCCTGAAACGTAGCAACGAGATCGAGGGAAAAACATAGGATTTGTATTGACTATTGACTTCTGGGACAAGTTCGTTTGGTTCATTTCAATTTGGAGAAATTCAAGGCGATTGCTTTCGGCTGATCTTTTCTCTGAACTGAACTTTCTTCCTGGTGTTTGTGGCTGCAGCAACTGATGAACTACTTCACCTACAAAGCCGTGAAGACCGTGCTGACCCAGCTCTACGAGTTGAACCCGCCAAGCTACCGCTGGTTCTACAAGTAATACTACTAGCGAACAAATCCGCTCTGTTCTACTCTGAATTCTCCCTGCTCACGATTGTGTAAACATGCATGTTCTTGTTTCCGTGTGCTGTAGCTTCGTTGCTGTCAACAAACCTACTGACGGCAAGCATTTCCTCCGTGCTCTCAGCAAGGTATATATACCCTACTCACCTCCTTATTTTCAAAGTTATAGAGGAGTCTTCTCCTATATTCTAGTTTTTTTTTACACTTAAAAATCCACAAAATCCCTGTGCGTATCTTGTGCCACTGCGAATCGAGCTCACACAGTTGCCTCTGCTTCTCTTGCAGGAGAGGCAGGAGCTTGCAGAGCGAGTGATGATCACCAGGCTTCACCTGTATGGCAAATGGATCAAGGTAACCATTGATAAGCAAGGCCTCGTTTAGATTCCCGACTCGGGCGGCCAAATCGGCGGATTGAATAGTGCGCAGCACTGTAGTATTTTTGTTTTTATTTGCTAATAATTGTCCAAATATTGATTAATTAGGCTTAAAATGTTAGTCTTACAAAGTACAATAAAACTGTGCAATTAGTTTTTGATTTCATCTACATTTAGTACTTCATGCATTTACCGGCATTTTGATGTGACGGGAAATAAGAATTCTGCATAGTGGAATTTGGGGGTGAATTTGAAAATCTAAACAAGGTCCAAGTGCTTCTGCTGTAGCCTGTCAGCCTGCCTGTTGTCGACTTATAATATGATGATGACGACTGACATTTTTGTTCTGCAAATGTAATAATCTGTCTGTCAGAAATGAGACCACGCAAACACGTACGAGAAGATCTCTGATGAGAACCTGACGCTGATGCGGGAGCGGCTGATGGAGACGGTCATCTGGCCAACAGACGACACCAACACAGAGAAGATCGGCTGATGCCTTCGAGGCGCAGAAATTGTTTTGGGTTGCTGATCAAGCTTAGCTCCTTATATTAGGTAGAGCACTCTGGGTTTCTCTATCAATTAGTCAGTCATCAGTTGTATATAATGAGAGTCGTAGAAGAGAGTATACATTACTCTGGGCAGTGTTCAGGCAATTAATATTTGAGGTGTTAACAATGCTGTTTTGCCCTCCCAGGTCTCTACAGTTGTTCTAAGGGAAGCAAAAAAACTACTTTACCTTGTAATTTGTATGAATAATGAAAGCTTTGGTTCAGTTCAGAGTTCAGAGATTGTCTCGAATTCGTTTGGAGGTCTTTATATCTTTTCACTTTGACTAGTCTAATCATATATATGATCCACGCATTGAAGGCTACAGATCCCAAGATGCATGTAACCTTACAGAGTTACAGGACATTGGATTTACTAGAACAGGGCATGTATTCCTAGAAGCATCAACTGCTGCTACTTTCTATAAAAGAAGATACAGCAGATTTACATGAATGAGCTAGTTAACGAATACTCCTTAGGAGCATATGTACATGATTATGGCTTAGGTGTCTCTACACTCCATCTATACATGCTACAAAATACAACTAAGTTCACTTGCCCCCCTAGTTTGTGGCAGTGCAAGGCTGTGGAACAACCATCCCCCATTTTCTCCATTTTGCATTTCTGCAGGTGCTTTGTGTGTTGCCCCTGCCGGTCTTCATTTCTAGGTCAATGTTATTTAAGGTAATGCCTTGGCATGGAACATTCTTGCTGCAGTTCATCTTGATGGCATCCTTCGTGACGGTTGTCCCTCTAATATTCTCGAAGACAACATTGCTAACCTGTACTGCTGATTTTTGTTCAACGCATGGCTTAGCCTTGTCGCAGTAGTGCTGATCGATGATTATTGGGTTCTTGACACCGTACATGATCATGTTTTGGAATGTGATATCCTTGGCGTACCCACTTCCTGGTATGTCTTGATCCGTGCTCCATTGGTTGTGCCATTGCACTGAATCTATGGTAATGCCAGAGACTTCAGCTCGTGAATTGTCATCTCCTAAGCTTCCGATGCCGATCCCGTGCCCCGGACCACAAACAACATTGGAGACATGAAGGTTATGAGTTCCATTCTCGATTGACATGCAGTCATCCCCTGTAAAATTCAACAGAAAAATAAAATATGTGTTTCACCGAAAGTTTGAAGATACAATGGCATATGTTCTAAGCAATGCGAATCAGGAACAAGCCACTTACCGGTCTTGATCTTGCAGTTTGTGACCCGTACATCTTTGCTTCGAGTGATGTGGATGCCATCAGTGTTAGGGCTCCTAGCAGGAGCTGTGATGGATAACCGTGCTAATAGCACATCCGTGCAATCCTCGACTGACATGTGCATCTGCTGGTTGTTCACAATTTTCAGATTGTCCACTCTCAGATTGGTGCAGTGGTGGAACGACAGAGCCGTTGGAGCTACCTTGCAAGGCTGAACAAAACAGAAGCCAATTCAGTTTAGTCAAGACACTCACCTCCTAGTAAAGCACGAGCTTACATATATTCAGATAAACAAAAGGGTCGGCCGTCGGCGCCACACTACTTACCAGAGTCTTGTTTATCTTGCACGAGTATGGCCACCATTTCTGGCCGTTGCCGTCGATGGTGCCACCGCCATTGACGGTGAGCTTGTCGACCTTTCGGAACACGATCCAGAGCCTCCTGTCCTTGTCGCTCCAGTCCGCCCTGTCCGGCGACGCCACCAGCGTGCCCTTCACGGTGATCGCCACGCTGGACTTGCACGGGCCGCGGAGGGTGACGAGCTTGAGCTGGTAGCGTCCGCCGCTGGGGACGAGCACGATGGCCGGCCGTGGGGAGGCGCACGCTGCCTTCCACGCCTTCTCCAGCGCCGGCGTGTCGTCGTGCCTCCCGTCGCCACGGGCGCCGTAGCTGTCGAGGCTGAACACGCTCTGGTGGTGAGATGATGCCAGCGACCTGCTCCTGCTCCTGGGCGCGGCGGCGGGTCCGCTGCCACCAGAGCTTCGCAAGTAGTTCGTGCGTGCAAGTGCAACCTCCTCGAAAGCGCCGGACACGAGGAGGAGCAGCGCGAGGAGGGACGCCATGAACACTAGCAGCAGCTCGTGTTTGATGTGACTGGAGTCTAAGGCGGCTTGGGCGAACTGCAGACGGGCACGGTTCGAACCATGCCATTGCCAAACAAGAACTCGGACTCTGACATTGGGAGGCAAGTGCGGATTGCTGGTCTTGAAACTCATGTCGAGCGAGCAACTTGTTCGTGGCGTGGAGTACTGGAGTTGGGTGGTAAAAAAATATGGCTCTGCGTGATGCTTCTCCGTGGCAAATATATAAGAATCGGCCACGGCGCAATTCAAAGGCGAGAGAAACAGGGGCCTCGCGTCCGACTAGAACTGGAGTCCGAGACTCCGAGTCCGATAGGAACAGAGACACGCGGTTGTTTAGCCCCACTAGAAATACCCGAGGAACACAACAACCAAAGTTCGTGTGTTACATGCAAAAAAAACTGGCACACGAAATCCAGCCGACCAGAACACACGATTAAACGTAACACTTATTTTTTTATAAGGAATGACACCTTGGTGGCCTGTTAGTCGATCGGGGCTGGCCACAACAACAGAACCCGGCCCACGGAATGGCAACAGGATGGTGCGGTGACCGTCGTAGAGGTCGCGGGCGTGGCCATCCCCATTGTCGACGTGCAACACTAGCAGGAAGGGAGAATGCGACAGTCTGTAAATCAGGGAACGGCAAGCAACAATATGCATGTTTTTTTTTTCTTTTCTTGAGGAAACGCTAAATGTCGTAGCGTCGCCATAACGGTCACCTAGCTTGCTCAGCATATTTTCGAAAGCTCTCTCAATGGTTTAGCACGGTATTTGCAACACAGAAGCATTAATACTCTTTTTTTAGAAGGGCGGCAAGAAGCCCTTGCCGATTTTTATTAGACGAGTAAAATAAAAAGGTTATTTACAAAGACAACTCGACTCAACTTCTACTTAAAACAAACCTCCTCTACTACCCACTTATCGCTACCATCACTTAAAAAGAGACTAAAACTACTAGATCCTTTACGTGGAGATGAGGGACCTAAACCAAAACCAACCCTAAAGGGAGAAAAAAGGAGACAACTAAACTCTCTGCGTAATGGGTATTCTGGAGAACTGAAAAAGTTTGATATCATCAATACATAACTGCGCTACTTGATCTACTTCAAGGCTCTTGTTCTGAAAAGTTCTTCTATTTCTCTCCTTCCACACATGCCACCAAAAGTAAATCATAATACCATCAAAATTCCTTCTTTCGTTTGCTGATATTTTCTTGCAGCACGCTCTCCAGTATCTGTGTATGGAGCCTGACATGCTGATCGATGAGATTGCTGAGAGGTTGAACCAACTCCTTATTTGTGACCACACTTGTTTAGCAAAAGGGCATTCCAAGCACATATGAGTTGGCGTCTCCGGTTGGGTCATGAGGCCATTGCCGTTTTGCCAAATTATTAGCAGTTAGTATTTTTTTGTGCATCAGCGTCCAAGCGAAAAAACGACATTTTGGTTCAGCATGGGCTCGCCATATTGGTGTGAGTCTTAGTTTGTTGAATGTTCCTTCAAACTGGATTTGATATGCGCTTTTTGCAGTATACTCGCCATCTTGTGTCCATTTCCATCTTATCGAATCTTCAATGTTCTCTTGTAGTCGGACCTCACTGACCTGTTCCCATAGTCGACATACTCTCTAATTTCCTGTGCCGGTTGCAGGGGCAGTACTTTTGCAATCCATCTTCTGTTTTGCAAAGCTTTGTAGACTGTAATATTTTTCCTTTTCGCTTTCCTGAACAACAGAGGTGCCACTGATTTTGGTGTCCTTCCTTGTAACCAAGAAGAGGTCCAGAAAGTTGCCATCTTCCCGTCTCCTATCTGTACTTTAGTTGAGGCATTAAAAAGGTCCCAGTCTCTAGCGTCACAGGGTAAATCCAACCCATTCCATGCACGGTCTTTGTGTTTCCATTTGAACCATAACCATCTCAATCTCATCGCAGCAACGAATCTCGCCAAGTCTAGTATACCTAGTCCTCCCTTCTTCTTGGGCAAGCAAGACGTTGGCCAATTTACCAAGGAGTGCCCGCCGTACACCTTATGCGGCGTTTCTTCTCTCCATAGGAAACTTCTTCTCAATCTATCTATTTTCTTGATCAACCACTTTTGTTCAGGAAACACTGTTAAGTGGTAAATAGGCTGTGAGGTCAACACCGTCTTAACCATCATCTCTCTACCTGCCGAAGACATCATCTTTCCTTTCCAACCTGGCAATCTTGCTCCTATCTTATCATTGAGGGGTTGGATCTCAATTCTTCTCAGCTTCCTCGTGTGAAGCGGTAGACTCAGGTATTTGCCTGGAAACCTACACAATTTTCCAGGGAAGTTACGTAGCAATTGTGTCGCCGTACTCTCTGGTAGTCGAATGGGGTATATTTTAGTTTTTGCAATGTTAACTTTGAGCCCTGAAACATCACCAAACATATTTAGGATCTTGCATAGATTGTTCAATTCAGATACTGTGGGGCAGGCAAAGCTTGCGGCATCATCCGCGTACAATGAGCATCTGAGTTGCGCCGCCCTTGGTAGGATCGGTCTGAGCACACCCTTTTGTGCAGCGACTTGAATAATTCGTTGAAGGGGGTCAATGCCAAGGATGAACAGAAGCGGGGAAAGAGGATCCCCCTGACGCAGTCCTCGTCCGTGTTTGATCGGCTGAGTCGGCCTTCCATTAACTAAGACTTTTGAGGATGCCGAGCCAAGAAGGGATGCAATCCAGTCTCTCCATTTTTTGCTGAACCCGAGAGCTTGCATTACTTCTAGAAGAAAAGCCCAACCAATGGAATCAAAAGCCTTAGAGATGTCTAGTTTGATGAAGAGTGCAGGCTCCTTCTTCCTATGCAGGACTTGAATTATCCTTTGAGCGTACAGAAAATTGCCATGTATACATCTTTTTTTAATGAAAGCGTTTTGGGCGTGTAGCCAAAATTGGTCAGATTGAAGAGGAAGCCATCCTAAGGAAGACAGTAGCCAAAGTTGGTCAGATTGAAGAGGAAGCCATCCTAAGAGGCAGAATTCCAGCGAGCCAAAAGGGGAAATAGATTCAAATCCAAGGCATTCATGGTGAGGTGCAAGAATCCAGAATAGAGCATAGAGAAATTAGTCAACCTACCAGTAACAAGGACTCTGCTTCAGCAAGGGCTACTCCATCAATAGAGCACACAGTAGATCACCAACGGCTCTCTTCCAGCGGTGAAGGGAGATGGGAAACAACTAAGGGCACCAATAAAGAAAAAGGAACAGAGGAGCAATGCAGAGCAATCAAGCCAAGCGACCGATCCATTTCAGCTCAGACAGGTTTTGAAACATCCTCAAATCTTCCATGAAGGGAAAATTCACAGAACGGATAATGATATGAAAATAATAATTATCACATTATTATACAACAATCGATAATCAAATTCGTACATCGAAACTAGATAAAGGAGTACCATAATAGGGCTTACATCATTTATTACATCGCCACATGGCGTATCATCAGAGTACAAACATCTAGAATAGTTGTGGAAGTAGAAGAGCTTTCGCGGAAGGATCTCCATCAACCATTTTGAGCGTAGGCATGAGACCTTCTAATCCTTACATTTCCAACGTCACTGTGAAGCGAGTAAATCTGCACACCGCCAGATGTGTGCAAGCCATGGTCAGCACCGATGAGCTTTAGTGGAAAAAGAAAATAAGGGATCTGGCGATCCTATAGTTTGGCTATGGTTTTTTTATCCATGCAAGCAGTAATCAAGTTTGTAACAATAAGACAAGTTTTAACACATTCCTAAACCACACGCACATCCTTCCACCATCCCATCCATCCCAGATTCATAACCACATCACCACCACTATCACCATCATGACTCACTCTCAGGTCGACCAGGCCAACTCCCTCTTGGCCGGTCTCAACGGCCCTCGGCCCTCAGCCCTCAACCTGGCTCACGGCTAGAATCAACTCTCAGGGGAAGGCAAAACACTCCACTCACTAGTCCATAGCAAGCAGAACACAGGAAAGGTTCATAGCCGATGAATCGGCATATGTATCGATCGATCAACCATAACACTTTGCAGAGGTTTCACTAATCCACCAGATAGCCATCATCGATGCACGCGTGCATCTAGGCAGATTTCGGGTGCCTACTGCCATAGAACGATGCCATCCTACCTCTCAGTCCTGGAACACCCTTAGAGTGGCTGATACTGTGAGGGCTCATGATCCCATTCCTACAGAGCATCATGACCGTCTCGAAAGGGTGTGAGTCTCTCATGCTCGTACCTCCCTAACACACGCTCGCCTGATAGAAATGGCATCGATCTATCCAGCGATTCGGCCGTCTCCCCCCTCCCATAGGAAGCGAGTGGCAAGCAAAGGATTCCTATGATCCGGTTACCAGCACAACAGTTTCTAGGTGTGATCAAGCCAGGATATCTCCTCCAGGGTTGATTTTTAACGTGCTACCACGGCACCTTCATCCTAGGCTCCACCCCTCAGAGGCTCACACCCAAGGATTCTCCATCTCGAATAGGGTTTACCCACCACAGGTAGGTAAGCACAGATGCCTAGGTTGCATCGTCGGCAAGACTCACTCCATAAGCTCGTCATAGATCCCAGCTCGATCGACTCAACCCTCACCCTACTCTCTGCCGTAAGTTCCACCCCAGACCCAGATACATCATCATCAGCTCACATACCCATCCGATCCATCAACACACGCACCAAGCCTGACATCCCCGCTAGACCCTCCCAGGGTTCATCACATCGCATCAAAATATAAGCATTGCATAAAAGTAAAGCACTAGCATTCTAGATATTAGCCATGTATACTAGGATTTCTAAGAGAAGGTGCTGCCATGACACCTGCGCTGTCGAGGTAGTCATGGTACGAGTCGTCTTCCATCAATGTAGTCATTCAGCGAAACCTCCTCCTTGGTGTTCGTAGCCTCCTCCCTCGGATTGCTCCTCGTTTGACTCTGAAATCAAGATGTAATAGTCGTGTAAGCGACTCCTATAGAATAGCACAAAGAACAAATAAACAGTGAAAAGATCCAAATACACTCAAATATTAGCTCAAGACATAGAGCTTGATTTATAGAAAATTTAGACGCTTGTTTCATATTTTTCTGAGTTTGTATGAATTAGTTATGAATTTCTGAAGATTTACATATATTCTGAAAAAGATAAAAGGCAGGGTTATCCAGAGCGCGACACGTGGCAGTCAGAGATAGGCCCACGTGGCACTGGTAGGTCCAACAGTGATGATTCAACGACTGATGTGGATGATGATGTCATGCTGACGTCAGCGTTGACCACGGTCAACGAACAAGCCCTAATGGGCCGTTATTAGGCCTTTAACGGGCCGTATATGGGCCAGGCTCGGCCCGCCACGTGGTGCGCTGTGTTGGCGCCACGTCACCCATCTGGATCTAGACTGGGCTCAGTCCACGGCTCAACAGGTATGGTCGGTCCATGGTGGACCAGCTGTCCACGGTGCAGAACCATCTCACGGTCTACATAGACTGGGTCCACATAGAGATCATCGAGTCGAGAAGGTTCACGGGTGCGGTTGACGGTGGTCCGGAGCTTACAGGTCCCACTATGTGCGTCACTTGTTCTCGTAGACCAAGTCCATCTTCTTCCTGCCGAGTCCAACTTTCCCCCTTTCCCTTCTCTGTTCTCCGACGAGGCTGGTCCTCCGGCGGTGAAGTCCCCAATTTGAGCAGCACGATGAACCTTGAGGCCAATCAACAGGTGCTCTAGCTTCGTGGTGTCACGCTGAGTGCCGAGGTGTCTAACAAGGTGGTGGAGAGGCTCCCGAGCGCCCACGACCACGGCGTCAGCGGCAGTGCCATCACAGCGAGCGGCAGCGCGGTGCAATAGCGCACCCAGGGCCAAATTGACCACGCATGCATCCAATTCAGGTCCGAACGACGCTATAGGACTTGGCGGTGGCGACCATAAGACCCGGCGAAGCGCTGCCACGACAAGAGCGTGTGGCGGCTCCGACGGACATGGCCTCCATGCGGACGACGGTCCCAGCAAGCTCGTCTGCACCCTTCGGTTGTGCAGCAAGGCGCTGTGGTCCTCTCCGATGCTCAATAGTGCAACCGTTCTAGAAAACATGGCCAGAACAGTGGTGCGAAGGCAACTGCGCACGACGGCATTCTGTGCGAGCTTCGGCTAGGCAACAGCGTGTGGCGAGGCCGGCACAGGGCTCCTCGGTCTTCATCTTCTTCACAGCTTGGTGCAGTATGCCACGGTGGAGGTCGTTGTCACATTCTCGTTCCTTGAAGCGGTCAGAGACGTCAGGGAATGGCGCGACACGGCTGTGCTCCAGAGCGGCGTAGCAGTGGCATGACCTCGGGTAGATGGCTTCTGGTGCAGTGAGTCCAATGGCTAACGTGCGCATGAAGTCCTCCTCGATGAGGCGGGTTCAGATCCGTCAAAGATGCGGCTCGAGGCTCAACCAAGAGGCAGCAAGTGGGCTTATGGCCTGGTTGTCAGTGCTTGAGTGCGTGTGTGTCCAAGGGGGCCGTTAGAGGCCTCGGCCTACGCGCTCCCAAGGTGGAGCGCCATGACCAGCAGCAAAGGTCGGGGTTGGAAGAGGGGTCATAGTGGTGCTCACTGGCGTAGAAGATGATATGGAGGTGCGGTTCGGCTTCTCACGGTGGCGTCTCTGGTGTAGGCGAGGTAGAGGAAGAAGACGATGTAGGCTTGCGGCACCGACTCCAGCGAGGTGGTTCCCTCTTTCGACGACAGCTTCTCTGCTCCTCCTTGCTCGAACGCGTGCGGCATGGCTTGACGTGATCGAGGCCATAGCTGAGGCCGGCGTTCATGGGTCTAGCTCCTCCTCAACGCGTCCTTGGTCCTCCAGCGGCTCCTTCAAGTCCGGTGATGGCGCCCTGCTCTGGCGGCTTCGCTCCTCTTCTCCTTCCTACTTCTCAACTCCTCTGATTATGTGGTCTAGCTGGTGAATTTGTTTGGCCACCAGAGTGGCAGCGGGTGATGGGAACCCTAGAGCGCTGGGGCTCTGCTTATAAGGACGGAGCGAGGGGCAGGATGGTCGGGCGGCCATGGAGTAGTTGCAGGGGCAGTCTCATCCGATTGAAGCTCCAAGGGTGGTTGCTGCGAGCTGTGGGCTCCATCTGCCAGCGGCTGGTGAGGTGAGGCACCTTGGCAGCCAAGGGAGAGGGGGACAAGCAGGGACAGCTCACGCGCGGCAAAGCAAGTGCGCGCGCGAGGGAAAGATGCTCGCAGCCACGGGCATTTCTTGCCAGGGCTTGTCAGACCAGGTGGAGTGCCTCCGCGCTGTGGGATTGGTAGGTGGTGAGGATGAGCGGCTGGGCGGTTATGGTGCCGGCCTGGGATTCCTCCCCATGGCACCGGCGCGCTCTGCTTCGTGAAGCAGAGGAGGGGACCAAGGAAAATGGATGACACGCGGGGTCTAGTGGGGGACCCACACGTCAGCTGCTCAGGGAAAGGAGCTGAGATACTTGATGGGCCGGTGGCTTTGTGGGCTATGTGGGCCGGTCGGGGCAGGGGAAAATGAAAAGAGGGAGAAGGGAAAGCTGGGCCGGTCAGGTGGGCTGGCCGGGATCATGGGCTAAATGGCCTTTGCCATTTTAGTTCCTTTTCTTTCTCTTTTTCTTTTCTTAACACATGAATACTTGTATGTAATATATATGATATTAGAGCTTGTTGCAAATAGATGTCTAGTGGACTTATATAGTCCTTTGGATATTTGGGGTACTATTCCCATAATATTTATTTATTAGTTAAATAAATATTGTTGGCATTTTTAATTAGTCAAAACATAAATCCAATAAAGAGCCAAATCACAAGTTGGTATAAAATGTAACATGAATGAACAACTAAGGCAACATCGAGATATAACAAGTGAAATATAGGAGTGAGCATGGAGTGCATTGGATACATGATTCCAATATAAAAGGGTATGAACAAGATGAAGGGATTTATTGGAGCAAGACAGGTGATGGAGAGAGAGAGAAACTCTAGAGCCTCATCTCATATATCAAGTTCAACAGTGCAACTCAGGTGATTCACATGTGCAACATTGATGCAAGACTTATGAAACAAGGAGGTAAACAAGAGGTACATTGGATACAAGACTCCAGTGTGAGAGCTTGAGCAAGATGAGGGGGAGTTAGAGAAACATGATGGGTGATTTAGATAAGAAGGAAGCTTTAGAGTCTAACCATGTGTAACATGAGTACAAGGGTGATTGACTCATAAAACATTAGATGCTAAGTCAAGAGGTGTTTATCACATGTGAATTAAGATTATATTAAGACACATGTGATGATATAATTGTAATGCAACTAAACATGGGTGCTATCAGATAGGGTTTTCTACTTGACACGCAACAAACATGAGTTTGTTTTGAGAAAAAATTTTGTTGGTTGTGTTTTACGGTGTTTGTAAATTTTAGGGTTGTTACAGGTTTTGACTTCTTTAAGAGTAAGCTGATTAGAAGATGTTATAATTGCTTTTCACAGAAACATATAGCAAGAGACTACAAAGCTTTGCATCGGTGCTGGAAATGCTCCCTTTCTGGACACCGGGCGGCGGACTGCATCCAAGGAAGAGGCACGCGGTCCGCGGATGTCCTGCCATGGCGACAGTGGCGCGCTACCCGGGAGACCCGCAGGGCCCGGCCGGAGCGCGCCTTCTACGCGATCACGGCCACAGGGCTGATCCGGCACCGCAGGGACGACCTCATCGACAGGGCTGCTGTGTGCTGGCTTCGCTCATAGAGCCTGTCCATCTGCGACATGACGACATCCAGATCATGAAGCACTACCCGAAGCAGTTCGCCATCATCTTCCGGGAGCCGGCTGACCGGGATAGGCTCCTAGACATGGGGGCCACCTACGACGGGGGTCGTGACTTCAACTTTGCCCCTTGGAGCGAGCGGCTCCACGCGGTCAACGTCAGCTGGGAGTACTGCGTCATGGTCCGCATTGAGGGCATCCCGCTCCATTGCTGGGCCGAGGACGTGGCTGCGAAGGCGCTGGGGTGCAGCTGCACCATCCACTACTCCGAGGAGAAGACTCGTCGTCGGGAACGCACCCGGACCTTTGACCTCTGGGCCTGGTGCAGCGACCCAAGCGACATCCCAAAGGAGGTCGTCCTCACCGTCACCACGCCAGACCGTGAGCCTCTACCGATGACGATCCCCTTCCTTCAGGCACCGCGGCACTGCGACAACCCCACCGACATCAAGAGAGGCCACACGTACATCCTGCGCAACCACCTGGAGTGGGTTGAAGATCTCACTTTCCTGCAGGGCCGGGGCAGACAGGGTGGAGCCGCCAACCGCAAGCCACGCCGCGAGCTGGTCTGGACCTATGGGGCACCAGATTCAGTGGGAGAGCGCACACCAGGCAGGAGGGTGGAGGACCATGACAAGGATATCGGGCGCTTCCACAGGAGGGATGATGATGGTCATGACCATGATCATCGAAGCCATGGCACTCGACGCCACAGAAGCCTATCCAGCTGGGCGAGGAACTCACGTTGCAGGGCAGCCCTAGATGATGCCGTCAGCTCCAACAGGTGGCGCGGGGGAAGGGGCTCTCCACCGCCACGGAACAGGGGCGACAAGGAGGGATACCAGAGGCGTCAGGTCTGGAGGGTCAAGAAGATCAACACCAAGAACAAGAAGACAGTCACATTTGCTAACCCTATTGCGACCGAGCTCAAGGCGCCCAAGCCAAAGCTGCGTGATGACAGCATCCTACTGATCAAGGGTATTCACTTCACTCAGGCCACCTCTCAATCCCATCTGACCTCAGGTAGTATAATGAGTCACCATGTACCTGCAGAAACTACAGTCAAGGAGGCTCAGCTGAACGGGCCAGGAGCCTACATCACCAACAGCATCACTTCTGAACCAAGTGAGAATCCCTCTGAATCACCAGATAATATCGCAGCTGACATAAGCTCTAGTTTGAAAAATTGTATGTTGAATGCAGAGAGTGCCCTCAAGGGCGAACAGGTGCTGGTTCGGGGGATCAATGTGACCGACCCCTCTCACAACAAGGAGGGTGAGCAGACTAATACTCCGGAGGTACATTTTGAGGCAGAAGCCGCTGTACAGGATGCTAACCCCTCTACTAAAACTTCCTCTGCAGTGCCAATGGCGACTGATGGGTTGCAGCAGAAGATGGTGGAGACAATCAAAGAGATGTCAGTGGAGTTCACCAAGACCTGCAATGCACTGATGAGCAATCCAACCCCTAAAACGCATCAGTACAGCCCTCCTAACTTGCTAGAGACATGCAGTGCCCCACTTGAAAATTCAGCAAAAACAAATACTTTAGCGAGTCATAGTAGTGAGGAGACACAACTTAACTCATCAGCAGTAGTTGCTACGGATGTAAACTTGGGTAATGAAATTATAAACAATGACATTGACCCGAACCGTAGCCAGAGGGGGACTCAAGACCTGACACCTGCCATTGCAATGCATGCCTTAGAGCAGCCCAACACATCTGGAGATAACAGAGCTCCTGAGTTGTTTGAATTTCTAGAAAATCACCCTAGTGAGGATGCAACACTGTATCCATCAGAGTTTACAGATCCCACCACGGACACCGAGCACTGTCCCAACACCATACTCCTGAACTGTACTCAAGATGAGTCCCAAGAACTAAGACCTCACATTATGATGCAAGAGGATGTTGGTCAACAGCACCCCCTCAGGTTTCTGATTCAGAGGATAGACCAACCCATACTAGTCAACCACCTTCAATTGAGAGCTTCCTAGAACAGATTCAAGCCCCACTACAGGAACCGATTCTCCAAAACCCTCCACAAAGCACAGGGACAACACAGGATAACTCATGTTTTGATCCATTGCACACATCAAAAAAAGGATGAGTACAAGGCTGGCCGAAAAGGCTAAGCTAAACGTAGGCAAAGATTCAATGCAAGTGGCACAGGATCTGTTAGCTAAGAAACTAGGAGAGTTAGATGGTCAGGTTTCTAATCATGAAGATCCTAATTTTGATTTTTATGAGCAGCACTTTCAGCGCCCGGTGGAGCTTAGCAAGATGATGGCAATACAAGTGCTGATCGAGGAGGAGAAAAAGAAGAAGAAGGCGGCCACAAGCACCAGCAAGACCGTGCCGGCTCAGGTTGCGCACGAGGCCTAATGGGCCCCTGTCCAAGTAGTCTAACCCCAATGTTAGTCACTCCATGTAACGGAGTCAGGGGGTATCGTAGGGCCCTGAGGGGCCGGCCATTCGGGCCTTTCGTAGCAGTAAGAATTCAGACGATGAAGGCCTGCTGGCCAGCGAGCCTTCGGCAAAGATTGATACTATGCTGTGGCATCTGCTGGCTATGTTGCCTTCGGTGCATGAGATGTAACCAAGGATCAGACTCTTCGTCAGCAATCATTTACCTTCCACGCTATCTATCTGCGCATTGGGTCAGACAAGGGGACAAACAGGGCTACCACAAGCAGATCGAACAACAGTCTGAAAGTAGTGATTGGTTTTATAAATGACGACTAAAAACTGCAATATCATATGTTGGAATGTAAGGGGTCTCAATGACGCGGCTAAACGAACAAGTGTTCATAACCAAATTGTGTTATCAGGAGCGACCATTGCATGTCTTCAAGAGACAAAAATTTCAAATTGGACGCCAAGTTTGATATCGGAAATAGTAGGAGCGGATCTGGCAAAAAATGTAGCAGTCCTTCCGTCGGTGGGGGCGGCAGGAGGTGTTCTACTAGCAGCCTCAGAGCGTTTCTTTAAGTTAGATAATCCAATTCTAACCAATAATACCGTTTCGGCCAAGATTACAATGCTGGCGGACAACAAAGAATGGACGTTAACCGGGGTATATGGTCCGCAGACGGACAACGAAAAAGTCCTCTTCATGCAAGAGATTACGAACTTGAAGCAACACACGCTTCCAACATGGCTCATAATAGGTGACTTCAATCTAATCTATGGAACAGAGGATAAGAACAACAATAGAGTCAACCTACACTGCTAAACGGTATCAGGAACACCATTGACAACCTCATGCTGCAACCAATTGACCTAAGAGGGAAAAGATTCACATGGTGTAATGACCAACAGTCGCCAACAATGACAAAGATTGACCATTTCTTTGCTTCCCCGGAGTGGACCGAAATTTTCCCTAGGACTGACCTACAGGCACTGGCATCAATAGGGTCCGACCACTGTGCGTGGAACATGAGGTGTACAAAGGATTCAGATTTGAATCGCACTGGACTAGCCATCAGGGTTTTCTGGAGACGGTACAAGAGGCCTGGGAGAAAACAGTTGATACTCAGGACGCACTCCTCAGGGTCCATGTCAAATTGCTAAGAACGGCCAAGACCCTGAAAATGCGGAGAAGGAAAAATTTCAGCAACTGGAAGATAAAATGGGCAATAATAAACATCACTATGTCCAACTTGGAAAGAGCACAGGAGGAGAGGCAACTCACCCAGGAGGAGATAATATTTAAACGTTATCTAAAAAGCAAAGCACTTGGCCTTGCAGCGGTGCAGAGATCACGAGCTCGCCAACACTCACGAATAACATGGCTTAGAAAAGGTGATTCAAACACAAGATTTTTCCATCTCCATGCAAGTGCGCGAAGGAGGAAGATTTATATCCCTGCTCTCACTTCTCATCATGGCACCAAGAGGACAAAGCGAAATTGGTTCACTCGCATTTCTCTCAAATCATGGGCTCTCCTGTTCAGCGATCCAATGCACTGAACTGGCAAGAATTGGGATACACGTCACACAATTTGGAAGACTTAGATGCTCCTTTTACACAAGAGGAAGTGGAGACGATCGTGAAGAACATGCCCTCAGAGAAGGCGTCGGGGCCAGACGGCTTCATAGGTCTCTTCTACAAAAAGTGCTGGAGTATTATAAAAGAAGATCTTACACATGCAGTCCAGAGTTTCTATAACCATAGAACGGCGAAACTGTATCTAATCAATGAAGCCAATATCGTTCTTCTCCCTAAAAACCAAATGGCAGCAACGGTCTCGGACTACAGACCAATTAGCTTAATCAACAGCGTCATCAAGATCATCACTAAGATACAAGCATTAATACTCTTGAATAAACCAATTAATACGGGGAAAGTTACAGGTTTTCATGGGAGTTAGGAATATATATACATGAGTATGACTATTTTTATCTGTACATGCTACAAAGTACAAGCAATTTAGTTCAATTCCTCCCCTGTTTCGTGGCACTGCAAGGCTGAGGGCTAACAGTACCCGATTTTTTCCATTTTGCATACTGGTAGGTGCTTTCAGTGTTGCCTTTGCCGCTCTGCATTTTCAGGTCAATGTTTTCCAAGGTAATGCCTCGGCATGGGACGGTCTTGCTGCAGTTCATCTTGATGGCATCCCTGGTGATGGTTGTCCCTCTGATGTTCTTGAAGACAACGTTACTAACCTGCACCGCTGACCTCTGTTCAACGCATGCCGTAGCCTTGTCGCAGTAGTTCTGGTCGATGATTATCGGGTTCTTGATGCGTGCTCCATTGGTCGTGCCATAAAGCTGCACGGAATCTATGGTAATGGCAGAGACTTCAGCTCTTGAATTGTCGTCTCCTAAGCTTCCGATGCTGATGCCATGTCCCGGACCACAAACAACTTTGGAGACATGAAGGTTGTGTGTGCCATCCTCGACTGACATGCACTCATCCCCTTGATCTTGCAGTCTGTGACCCGTATATCTTTGGTCCGAGTGATGTGAATGCCGTCAGTGTTGGGGCTCGTGCCAGGGGCCGTGGTGGACAACCTTGCCATTTGCACAGTGGTGCAATCCTCGATCGACATGTGGATCTGCTGGCTGTTGACAATTTTTAGATCCTCCACCCTCAAATTGGTGCAGTATAGTGGAATGACAAAGCCGTTGGAGCTTCTTTGCAAGGCTGAGCCTTGTTGATCTTGAACGAGTGCGGCCACCACTTCTCGCCGTTGCCATCGATGGCGCCATCGCCATTGACAATGAGCTTATTGACGCTTCGGGCCCTGGAGAGTGACGAGCTTGAGCAGGTAGTGCCTGCCGTCGGGGATGAGCACGATGGCCGGCGGCGGTGAGGCGCACGCCGCCTTCCACGCCATGGCCAGCGCCTGCGTGTCATCGTGCTTCCCATCGCCGCGGGCGCCATAGCTGTCGACGCTGAACACGCTCTGCGAGGACCGCGACGCCAGCGACCGGCCCATGGGCGCGGCGGCTGATCCATTGGCGCGATCGCTGTGCAAGTGGTTCGTGCCCTCTGCCGAGGTGCCATTGCTCGCTCTTGCAGTTTCAAGAGTGCCGGACATGAAGAGCACTGCGAGGACAGGGGCCATGAACACAAGCTTCATAAGCTTCCTACTGGATGCCATTGGACTGGACTTTGAACTCTCCAAGTGAACAAAGATCACAACAGAACTGAAGGTGACAGTGCAGCTTGAGCTTTGTATCTGATCGCAGGGGACTTGTTGCTAGACTTGCTCTTGCTCACAGCTTGGTGATGGTGTTGGATTGGATGGTGACTTGAGTGAGTAAGCAGCATGCCAATGTTGGAATAATCCCTGAGCACCCGCTAACTATAAAAGGAAGCTTAGACTAATTAGTAATCAGGCATGGCAGGCAGCATCTCCGTGGACGTTGGGATGGCAACGACCGATTGCGGGCATGCCGTGATTGTCTCAATTGATTGTAACCATGTATGACTGCATGTACTTTCTTTATAATGAATAGAGAGACACCAGAAAAAAGCTGTCGCATTACAGCACCAAATTTCATTGCGTCCACTTGTGCTCGTGTACTCTTCGTCTTCCTCATCGGAATTGTGTCAATTGGCATCGGAGCTAGGTTGCCGTTGTCGCCATGACCTCGCGGTCTCCTTCAAATGGCTTCGGCAACGAGGCGAAGTTCAAGCCGTCGCGGTCGCCGCCACGTCGTCGTGGACGCTCGACGGGTCGCCACTCGCGTCACCGCTCCGGCTCACGGATCGTGGAGCGCGTCATCGAGCGTTCGTCTGCGAACGTCGCGTGGCCGATGCTCACACGGACGAATTATCCAGAGTGGGCGCTGGTGATGGAAGTGAACTTCCAGACGCTCCGCGTCTGGGACGCCATCGACATCGGCATCGACGAAGATCCCGACGACGACGAGTACCACGCCGATCGCCAGGCAATGGCCGGGCTGTTGCGCTCGGTTCCCTCCGAGATGTGGACCACCCTCGGCCGAAAGCCGACTGTCAAGCAGGCTTGGGATGCGGTCAAGGCGCTGCGCATCGGGGACGCACGCTCTCGCGACGCCAGCGCGCAGCAGCTTCGTCGGGAATTCGGGAACCTCTCCTTCAAGGAAGGCGAGAGCGTCACCGAGTTCGGCACGCGCATCACGACGCTCGCCACAAACCTCCGGACGCTCGGTGACAAGATCACGGACGCCGAGGTAGTCAAGAAATTGTTGCAGGTCGTTCCGGATCGTCTCTCCCAGGCTGCAGTGTCCCTCGAGATGTTCCTCGAGTTGGACACGGTCTCGATCGAGGAGGTCGTCGGGAGGCTGCGCGTCTTCGAGGAGCGCAGCAAACCTAAGGAAATCACGGACGGCATGGGGCGGCTCCTGCTCTGCGAAGACGAGTGGGAGGCACGTCGTAAGGCCCGCCGTGAGCAGGAGAGCTCCGGTGGCAGCGGCAGCTCCAGCGGTCGCGGGAAGCGCCAAGGGCGCGGACGCGTTCGTGGCGGTGCAGGCTCCACGGTGCGAAACGGCCAGGACGGTCAGAACGCCGGCGCCGGGATCGCTGGCGGTGGCAAGCCTCCGCCCGGAACCCTCTGCAACAATTGTGGGAAGAAAGGCCATTGGGCCAGAGACTGCCGTAGCAAGAAGAAGAAGGCAGCGGCCCATATGGCCCAGGCCGAGGAGGAAGAGGATCGGGCCCTCATGTACATCTCCGTCGAGTCCGAGGTAACCGCGTCACGCGCATCCGTTCCCCACTCGCCTACTCGAGGCTCACCCGCTCGAGGCTCGGCTCGAGCCTCGCCTACTCGAGGTTCACCTGCTCGAGGGGGGGCCTCACCTCCTCGAGGCTCACTTGCTCGAGGGGCCTCACCTGCTCGAGAGGCCTCACCTGCTCGAGGCTCTGCTCGAGGCTCCTCGCTGCCGCCGCCGCCGCGCACCGTTGACCCGCTGCAGCGCGTCCAACTCGACGAGCCAAAGGTCCTGCTCCACCTCAGAGAGGAGGAGAAGGAGGCAGAGGGGCCCTGCCGATGGGTCCTCGACACCGGTGCGACGAACCACATGACGGGTTCGCGTCGTGTCTTCTCCGAGCTCGACAGCAGCGTGATCGGCACCGTCAAGTTCGGCGACGGGTCGGTGGTCAACATCGAGGGGAAGGGCACCGTCCTCTTCGCCCTCAGATCCGGCGAACACCGCCGGCTCGACGGAGTCTACTTCATCCCGCGGCTCACCACCAACATTGTGAGCCTCGGCCAGATGGACGAGAGCGGGTACAAGGTCGCCATCGAAGAAGGCATCCTCCGCATCTTCGATCTACAACAACTCCTGCTCGCCAAAGTTCACCGATCCCCAAGCCGCCTCTACTACCTCGACATGAACATCGCCGCCCTGGTGTGCCTCACCGCGCGTGTCGGCGACGTCGCCTGGAAGTGGCACGAGAGGTATGGGCATCTCAGTTTCCAGTCTCTGAGGAAGCTGAGCCGGGGCGAGATGGTGAAGGGATTACCGGCGATCGACCACATCGAGCAAGTCTGCGAGGACTGCGTTCTTGCCAAGCAGAAGAGAACGCCGTTCCCGCAGGCTGCCAAATACCGGGCGAAGGAGCAGCTCGAGCTGGTCCACGCAGATCTCTGCGGGCCGATCACTCCATCCACACCGGCCGGGAACACCTACTTCCTCCTACTGGTCGATGACATGAGCCGGTACATGTGGCTCACCTTGCTGCGCTCGAAGGCCGACGCACAAGTGGCCATCATGACATTCCAGGCGAAGGTGGAACGCGAGACTGGCAAGAAGCTCAAGGTCCTCCGCACCGACAACGGAGGCGAATTCACCTCGGTGCAGTTCGGCGAGTACTGCGCCAGCGAGGGAATCCTTCGACAACACTCCGCGCCGCACACTCCGCAACAGAATGGTGTCGTGGAGAGGAGGAACCAGATGGTCGTGAACACGGCGCGGGGCATCCTTCACGCGCGGAGCATGCCAGGCTTCTTCTGGGGAGAGGCGGTGCACACAGCAGTGTACCTCCTCAACCGGTCGTCGACGGCCGCCCTCGACGGTCAGACACCGTACCAGGCCTGGTACGGGAAGAAGCCACCCGTGCACTTCCTCAGAGTGTTTGGGTGTGTCGCCTACATCAAGCGTCTTCGACCGCACCCGAGCAAGCTGGAGGATCGCGGCCAGAAGGTAGTCTTCATCGGCTACGAAGACGGAGCGTGTCCGGGTCGCGCGCGACGTCGTGTTTGACGAAAACGCGCACTGGGACTGGGGGAGCGCCGCGGCGAGTGACAGTTCGGTGCCCTTCATCATCGAGGAGGAGTATGAGCTGCGTCGCCAGGCAGCACCCTCGACATCGACCGTGCCTGGTTCTTCATCGCACACCTCGAGCTCGACGTCGACCACGTCTGCTCGAAGGGGGGCCTCATCTGCTCGAGGCTCATTTTCTCGAGGAGCCTCACCTGCTCGAGGCCCTGTTCGAGGCTCTGCTCACCAGGCACCAGCACCCTCGACATCGAAAGCCTCGAGCTCGACGTCGCCCACGTCTGCTCGAGGGGGGCCTCACCTGCTCGAGAGGCCTCATTTGCTCGAGGTTCGGCTCGAGGCCCTGTTCGAGGGGGGTCCTCACCGGTGGAATTCGCGACGCCACTCATCGACGACCCGAACCTCGACGCAGACGACGACGAGGAGCTGGAGCACCGGTACAGGATGCTCCAAAATGTTCTGGGCACCAACACTGTGCCTGGGCGTGCTCACCGTGACGTCGAGGAGGCTGAGCTGCATAACCTCAGCATCGAGGAGCCCAAGACGTTCAAGGACGCCGACGGCGATCCCAACTGGAACGCGGCGATGGAGGAGGAGCTCAAGTCCATCCGCAACAACAACACATGGTCCCTGGCCGACCTTCCTCGGGACCAGCACGCCATCGGCCTGAAATGGGTGTACAAAGTGAAGCGTGACGAGAACGGCGCCATCGTCAAGTACAAGGCGCGTCTCGTAGCCAAGGGGTACGTGCAGCGCCCCGGCATCGACTTTGAAGAGGTGTTCGCTCCCGTCGCTCGGCTGGAGTCAGTCCGGCTGCTCCTCGCTATTGCTGCCCACTTCGGCTAGGGCGTCCACCACATGGACGTCAAATCGGCGTTCCTGAATGGCGAGCTCCAGGAGGAGGTATACGTACAGCAACCTCCCGGCTTCGTCGACAGCAAGAACAAGCATAAGGTGCTTCGTCTCCGCAAGGCTCTGTACGGGCTCCGGCAGGCTCCACGGGCTTGGAACCAGAAGCTCGACGCTTCCCTGCTCGGCCTCGGCTTCAAGCGCTGCGTCGACGAGCACGGTATGTATATCCGTGGCGGTGGCACAGGGCGTCTGATCGTGGGCGTCTACGTTGATGACTTGATCATCACCGGAGGCGATGCGGGAGCTGTGAACAAGTTCAAGGCGCAGATGATGAACACCTTCCGCATGAGCGACCTTGGACTGCTCTCCTACTACCTCGGCCTCGAAGTGTCACAAGGAGCTGCCGGCATCACACTCCGGCAGACTGCGTACGCCGTCAAGATCCTTGAGAAGGCCGGCATGACTGGCTGCAACGCCAGTGCCACACCCATGGAGCCCAAACTACAGCTGCTCAAGGAGGGAACCACGCCGAGTGTCGACGCGACGGAGTACCGCAGCGTCATCGGCAGTCTCAGGTATCTGTGTAACTCCAGGCCAGACCTGGCGTACTCTGTTGGCTACCTCAGTCGCTTCATGGAGGCGCCACGCCAAGAGCACTTCACTGCGGTGAAGCGTGTTCTTCGGTACGTGGCTGGAACACAGCAGTGGGGGCTGCACTACCATCCAGGTGGCAAGAACGCCGGCGTTCCCAAGTTGCTTGGGTACTCGGATAGCGACCTGGCTGGCGACGTGAACGACCGGAAGAGCACCAGCGGGCTGATTTTCTTCCTGGCTGGAGGACCGATTGCTTGGCAGTCGGCAAAACAAAGGGTGGTGGCTCTGTCATCATGCGAAGCGGAGTACATCGCGGCTGCAGCAGCCGCATGCGAGGCGGTCTGGCTGGCAAGGCTCCTGGCCGAGCTCGTCGGAGGTGCAGTCCTTGCACCAAAGCTCAAGGTGGACAACAAGTCTGCCATCGCCTTAATGAAGAATCCCGTGCACCACGACCGGAGCAAGCACATAGACATCAAGTTCCACTTCATCCGGGAGTGCTGCGAAGAGAAGCTGATCGACGTTGAGTTCATCGGCACTGAGTTCCAGCTGGGCGACATCCTTACGAAGGCGCTTGGTCGGAGTCGGTTCCAAGAGCTCCGTGATGGGATCAGCATGAAGAGATTAGAGTAGTTGCTCAAGGGCTTAGGAGGAGATTGTTGGAATAATCCCTGAGTACCCGCTAACTATAAAAGGAAGCTTAGACTAATTAGTAATCAGGCATGGCAGGCAGCATCTCCGTGGACGTTGGGATGGCAACGACCGATTGCGGGCATGCCGTGATTGTCTCAATTGATTGTAACCATGTATGACTGCATGTACTTTCTTTATAATGAATAGAGAGACACCAGAAAAAAGCTGTCGCATTACAGCACCAAATTTCATTACGTCCACTTGTGCTCGTGTACTCTTCGTCTTCCTCATCGGAATTGTGTCAGCCAACGGCCGTAGTATATATAGGCGCGAATCCGTTGCTTGTGAAGAAGAGTTAGGTTGGCAGCAGATATGTGCAGTGGAGTGTGCATTCTTGCATGCCATTGATTGCCATATACCTCATGGATTCCTGACATTCTTCAGGCATGGCAAAAGGAGATAAATGTGTCTGAATCGTGTCCACCTGCAGCCTGCAGGTATTTCTCACGACGTTGATGCGAGTACGTCCGATGGTGCACGTGTGCACGAGTGTTTGTGTGTTTCTTCTCAGGACAAGTCAGCACATGTCCATCTGAATTCTTTGCAGTGGGCTCCATAAAAGTTGGAGCACGACGGCCGGCTGTGCCGAGGCACACCCCGCCTTCCATGCCTCTTCCACGGGCGCCGTAACGGTCGAGGCTGAACACGTTCTGCGACGACGGTGACGACGTCATGTTAGACGAGGTGTCGTTGCTCGCGGCTGCAGCCTCGAAAACTGTGGACAGGAAGAGCAGCGCGAGCAGGGGCGACATGAACGCAAGCTTCAGCAGCTTCCCGCTAGATGCCATTGGCAGAGCTAATTAAGCACGGTGGTTAGTTGCAGTCCGAACTTTGAGATCACAACAGAATAATGGATATAGCTAGTGTGCACCTCTTGTTGCAAGGCTTGCTCAGTTGGTGCTGGTGCTGGATTGGATATGACTTGGTGAGGAACTAGCATGCCAACGGCAGTTTATATAGGCGCGCCCTGAGGAGCGAGAGAAGAGCAACGCGGGAGAATTTGGTTGGCAGATATGCTTGCATCCAAACCATGAGCACGCGTGCAGGTATCGATGGACCCGGCCCTGAGAATTCTTCTGGCATGATAGCAAGGAGATAAATTATATCAATGGCTGAATCGTGTCCACATGCAGGTTTTTCATGACGAAAATTCTCAAATCCGTTTCCTTGCTCGCTGCAATTGGCATGGAAAGTAAGGTCAAGTCCATCTGTTTCTGTGGAGTGGACGTGAACTCCATGAATGTGGGAGTATGACGGAATTCGATCAGTTAGGCATCTGTGGAACTGAACCATGCTATGTGATGCCCGGAAGTAACATATATCAACGTGTCGATGATGATGATGATGAAATCTGCTCCTAATATTCAGTAAAAGAGTCATATTGTCAGATTGTGTGAATGTGTTTAATTGTCATGGAAAATCTAAATGTCACTACATGGTACTAGTCCGTTTTTCAAATTATAGTTCGTTTGATTTTTTATCCTAAGTTTAACCACTCGTCTTATTTAAAATATTATTTCTTTTGGTGTGGCTTGCTTTATTAATAAAAGATCATCGAGAATGGCATAAATTTAGCTATGTTTGCTCGAACTTTTTGAATAATACGAGTGGTCAAATTTGAAACGGAAGGAGTATTTAGATAATAGGTACACCAATGGAGTAATGATGTCCATATTTCAAAATAAAATCACATATATATACAAGAGAGTCGTCATTTATGTAAAATGCCTGAAAATTGTTCGTGTATTTTGCTTCCTATATATTGATGTATTTAAATTCTTCTTGTGGATATAATAAAAAGGTAACAAGAAAGAAAAAGACAAAAAAAATATTTTTATTCATTATTCTAGAAACTGGATATACTTGGTGAATTTTCTAGGACTTGAAAAAAATCTACTTGTATAATTAAAAGCATCGTTTCTTTATAAACTAACACAATATATTACATATATATAATTCATTCATAGAGGAAATTAAACATTTTGAGTGTTGTGGTACGTACAGACTAAAATGATGGTTCATGCTATTCTAGTAACTGAGAACATAGTGCAGGATATATAGAGTCCTTCCTTTGAATAAAATGTAAAAGAAAAAATTCGGATAATAAACGATATATATAATAAGCAGTAGAGTTTATAACCATGTCAATCCACAAAGACATTTGGAACCATCATAAGTGTACGTGTCTGCAATCCATAAGGTTTTGGCACGCATGCAGTACAGGTCACTTTTCGTACCTAGAGTACGTGAAGGTGAAGCTGCTGGAACTGGAAGAGGTACGCGCGCACGTTTGATATCATTATTATTATTATATTATATTCAATTCAAGCTAGCTAGGCCGGCCGCCGGCAATTGTCGTCGATGAACCCATGAAGAGTAATTAATTAGCGCCGGAGCGATCACATGCGTCATGGCCATTGGCCATCTGCCGTTGGTCTCACAAGTCACAACCTGTGACGGAGAGGGAAGAGACGTCATGCATCAAGCATATGACGGCGTTCAGGATCGATCGATCGAGTTGCACTTGGGAGCACGGAAGGTCATGTGGCAACAGCCCGCTCGATCAAACTGCCTGGACGACGTTATTACGTACCTACATGGTCAGCTGACGACGGACGAAGACGCGTGTGGCGGCTTCGTTCACCCGTGCATATGAACTGACGTATGCGTCCACGCCAAAGAGCTAGGATCTCAGACTCGGACGCTCACATGCATGTGCACATATATTGAGATATGGACTTGCTGTATTTTAGTGTCTATCTAAACTTTTTGACCATTTATATACAAATTAACTGAAAGAAAACCTCACAAGAGATAAGTTAAAATTGTTTTCTTTTTCTCGATCACGGTAAAGGTAGTCTATATTCTTTTCTATAGTCGACCAAATATATAACGACAAAACTACATGCTGCAACTTTTTTTTCGATAATACTTACCTGTATTACTAGATAAGGAAAACATACACATATGAGTACAAACGCACATACATATACGAGGAGGATACATGGACAGCTGCCCCACCCGATTTACACAAAGGCCTCTAGTAAAAACAGAAAATGCAAAAAGCCCCTGGACCCAGTGAAACCCGATGTCGCCAGAAGCCTCCTTCGTCGACCGCCGCCGTCGATTCCTCGCCAGTCGCCTTGGCTGCCCCAGATCTGGAGGAACCCCATCGCTTGATAGCTTTTTCACGAGCCGCAGTGGACACCCGATGCGAACGCCAGGATGAAGACGACCCTAAGCACCGCATCGGCCGGGGACACGCCCCGAGCCCCTCCGACCATGGACTAGTGCTCTCCGTCGACTCGCGTCACGGGGAAGACGAGCACCATCCACTCTCCAGCCGGCCACCATACCCGCAGTTGCCCCTGAATCCTTGACGAAACGCGCCTCTGACGACACCACCTCCAGAAGACGATGAAGCCTGCACATGCACAAACTCCTGTACATGAGCCGACACAGCCGGACTCGACCTTCACGCCCTCGTCGCCGGCGCCGGAGAAGAACGCCGCCGAGACGGGGAAGAAAACAGGAGGACCTTTTTCCTTGATGGTGTCGCCGCCGCCGTCTCAACGCCACCGCTGGACACCAAACCCTAAACCTACTAGGGCCCCCGACCTCCAACCGAGAAGAAGCCCATGGTCTTCCCCACCTCGCGCGGGCCCGAAGGCCGCCGGAGGCGAAGAAGACCACCGGCTCCCCCGGCGGAGGACGGAGACCCCGGAATCGCCTCGACTATGCCTTTTTTTACTGTAGATGGGGAGAATCTGTTGATAGTTTTTTTAATATTAAGTCTGATTTCTACACGTTTGGTTGTGCTTTAAGATTTGTGCTACAACACTACTGCGTTACACTTTAAAAAATCTAACAAATTTGACCACGTAAAATTTGTCGACGTATAACTAGACACTTCTAAGAAACTAAGGCACCTGAAATATAAGGGAACTCGTATTGATAAGCTGCATGTGAGTTTTTTTTCGCCATGAACCACTAAAGCCAGTAGAAATAAACCAATAATGCAACGTGCATGAAAACGTGATTATATTCAGGTACATCTATAGATCTGCTTCCCATGCTTGGAGAATCTATAATCCTTTCTTCTACATGCACGCATATATATCTAATCTGACGACGGGCCTAGGCCTAACAATATTCTGCCATGACGATGTGATGCCATGCAGTAGGCCGAGCTCATTCTTCTTCACACACGCTACAGTCAACGTGAACAATGCCGTTCCTTTATCCCCTCGCCTCCAACTCCAAGAATCCAGGCTCCAGCGACTAGTATAAATATCCATGCTCAACATCCAATCAATCACACAACAAGCCCAGCAAGCAAAGCAACCAGCAGTGTTCAACGCGTAACTCTAGCTCGGGCATTTCATCAAGCAAGCTAAGTCACCCGTGTCCTTGCTCATATAACCACAGGCCGAGATCAATTAATAAGCTGCTAGCTTAGCTGCTGAGAGTATATATAATTACCCTGTCATCGTCGATCGAGCATGCATTCGTGCTTATTAGCTCTGTCGTCGTCAACAATGGCCGCGTCTCGTACAAACAGGCAGCCGCAGCTTATTATGTTGTTGCCGCCTCTCATCGCGCTGCTTTTCTTGTCCGGCGCAGTACTAGAGGCCGCCGCTGCGGGCACGGGCACGAGAACCACCTCGGCCGATGATGACGCCGCGAGCTCGATCAGCTCCTCTGCCGGCGCCGATGGAGCCGCGGCTATGGGCCGCAGGTTGCTGGTGTCGTCGTCGCAGAGCGTGTTCAGCGTCGACAGCTACGGCGCCCGCGGCGACGGGAGCCACGACGACACCCAGGCGCTGGCCAAGGCCTGGAACGCGGCGTGCGCCTCGCCGCGGCCGGCCGTCCTGCTCGTCTCCGGCGGCAATAAGCGCTACCTGCTCAAGCTCGTCACTCTCAATGGCCCGTGCAAGTCCAGCGTCACGGTGACGGTGAAGGGCACGCTGGTGGCGTCTCCAAACCGGTCCGACTGGAGCGACGAGGACAGGCGGCACTGGATCGTGTTCCGTCAGGTCGACAGGCTCACCGTCAATGGCGGCGGCGCCGTCAATGGCAACGGCGAGACGTGGTGGAAGAACTCGTGCAAGATCAACAAGGCTCAGCCGTGCAAGGAGGCTCCAACGGCGCTGTCGTTCCACTACTGCACGAGTCTGAGAGTGCAAGATCTGAAGGTTGTCAACAGCCAACAGATCCACATGTCCATCGAGGATTGCACCGGCGTGCAACTGACAGGCCTGTCGATCACGGCGCCTGGTACCAGTCCAAACACCGACGGCATCCACATCACACGCAGCACGGATGTGCAAGTCACCAACTGCAAGATCAAGACCGGTGATGATTGCCTATCCATCGAGACTGGGACACATAATCTCCTTGTCTCGCAGGTCGTGTGCGGGCCAGGACATGGGATCAGCATCGGGAGCTTAGGAGACGACAACTCGAGAGCCGAAGTCTCCGGCATCACCATAGATTCAGTGCAGCTCTATGGCACGACCAACGGAGCACGCATCAAGACATATCAGGGAGGAAGTGGGTATGCCAAGGACATCACGTTCCAAAACATGGTCATGTACGACGTCGCGAACCCGATCATCATCGACCAGAACTACTGCGACAAGGCTACGCCGTGCGAAGCACAAGGGTCGGCGGTGGAGGTCAGCAATGTCGTGTTCAAGAACATCAGGGGGACGACCGTGACCAAGGACGCCATCAAGCTGAACTGCAGCAAGAACGTCCCGTGCCATGGCATTACCCTGCAGAACATTAGCCTGAAGATGCAGGGAGGTAACGGTAAGGACGATGCCGCAGTGAGCACCTGCCAGAACGCGAAATGGAGAAAATCTGGGACGGTTCTTCCACTGCCGTGCAGTTCCAAAAATTAGCTAGGGTACACAGTTAATTAGTTGGAAGTACACACGTGACCAGCTATTTATTTTAGCAAGCATGTACAGAGAGTGTGTGTGTGTGTGTGTATAGGACATCTAGCTAAGCTAGTCATATGTTACATGTATACTACTCAAGCATACATTCAATGTTGGGTAAACCTGCAGTGTTCGTTGTAAATAAAATTTCATTTGTGATTTAATTGGTTCATGTAACATTCTTTAATTTTATAGAAAGTATCGGCACAGCTGATGATATTCTGAACCGATTCCAGTTATATAGTACTCTCTGTTCCATGTAAGCTGTTCCAGTTTTCCTAGGTTTATAATTTTTGCAATGCAATTAAATATACATTATGATTAGATACATAGAAGACTATTGTATCTTAAAAACCCATGAACAACTTGTAATTTGAAATAGAGACATTTTTTTTTTACTAATTCTGAACATATAGCTAAGCAGTTTAACTGCACCTCAGAGACAGGCATGATAATGCACGAAACACACAACTTTTCTTTTCAAAATAGGTTATGATGTTACTTAAAACTCGCCCCTATACACGAGGGCACAAATAAGAAGGGCAAGAATATTATATTTGTTGGTTTGGCTGCGCGCGCGCGTGTGTGGAGTGTTTCAGATTGGACAGTTAAAGTAATTTGCATTGATAATACGCATGAGTTGCTTTTGCTTTGGGTTCCAGTGACAAAATAGACTCACTAGTTGGAACTCAAAAATAAGAAAATTAACTAGTGCCATAGAGACTTAAACACTGACCTCGGAAGATCTCTCTAAATTAGGTCTTATTTGACAGACACACAGCTCAGCTTCGCTAGTAAAGCTCTTTTTAGAAGAAGAAAAAAAAACAACTTCATGAGACCAACTTTCTATGTGAAACTAAGCGCTATTTTAAAGAATCTGTTTGACAACAGCTTCATGCATGGATGAGAGAAACAAATAAGGGAGAAAACTATGATAAGCTACTTCTTTCTCCTTTATCCCAACTCATGTCTTCGTAAGAGGATGAGAAGAAGAAATGAGTGCCGAACAGGCCCTTAATTAAATAGAGAGACCTCGTGCTGATACGTGTACTTGAGCCTTAATTTCGTTTGGCGGCGTTAATCGATCTCTCTTCCAGCACACGAAAAGTGAAAGTAACTATGATCAGCTATAGCTAGCTGTAGCGTGTACTCTGCATGCATGCAGTGCAACGACGACGTACCGGTCCTATCGAGCTATGGCGGGCGGCAAAAAAGGCTTGGGACGGCAAGCCACCCGAGTTTGGCAGCACACGACACGATCGACCTCGATCTGCACCATGCAAATGTGCATCACGAACGTACCCGTCTCCACTTCTCCTGATCAGTCGATTTCACACGCGCACGATATATGCGTGCCAAGTAACAAAGATCAGAACAGATGTGAAAATTAAAGTAGGCACATCCATCAAGGTAGCAGGCAACGGATCAGATTTTTTGTTGCCTATCTGACTGTGTAAAACGTTCTAAGAAATCTAAGCAGTTGAGCTACCTATATACTTTTGAGAGATTTTTCATGGTGGCAGAAGGTGGTAGCACAGATTAAATTTTAGTAGAGGTCACTAGCTACTAGCTTAGATTATCTATGATAATGGAAGGGTCAGCAATTTATCATAATAGCATAGATGGGTAATTTCAAATTTTGTCAGTGTTGTTGGAGAATTATGATGGCTATATATATTTCTGGTTTTTATTATAAGAATTTCAAGAATTTATTTTTCTACCACGCCTTGTCATGAAGATTAATGTGGAGGCTTCGTTAGGACCTCCAATCTGTAATAGCCAGTAAGATATTTGATAATTGGCGCTGCAACGTAAGTTAGAGATATTGTAAACAGATGCATGATCGATTGCTTGCGTCCATTGTGCATTTGTGCTGACTCCTGCACTACTGAAGAACCGGCTGGCCTATGAAGTGCTTATAGTAGGAGATTGCATCATCATCGACACGTTGCATATCATATATACTGTATTACTAGTGTGTTGCTTCCGGACATTATGCCTCTGTCGTTGCTTCCGGACATCGTCACATATCGGGAAATTATAGCATCGTTTAGTTCCACATATGCCTAACCGATCGATCGAATTGTGAATTGTCACTGCCATGCGGGCCCTCATGCTCCAACGTCGTGAGAAATACCTGCAGGCTGCAGGTGGACACGATTCAGGCACATTTATCTCCTTTTGCCATGCCTGAAGAATGTCTGGATTCTATGAGGTATGGCAATGGCATGCAAGAATGCACACTCCACTGCACATATCTGCTGCCAACCTAACTCTTCTTCACAAGCAACGGATTCCGCCTCATCGCGCGCGCCTATATATATACTACGGCCATTGGCATGCTGCTTACTCACCAAGTCACCATCCAATCCAACACCATCACCATCCAATCCAAGACTGGCAACAAGTCCCCTGCGATCAGATACAAAGCTCAGGCTGCACTATAGCTTCAGTTCTGTTGTGATCTTTGTTCACTTGAGAGTTCAAAGTCCAGTCCAATGGCATCCAGCAGGAAGCTTATGAAGCTTGTGTTCATGGCGCCTCTCCTCGCAATGCTCTTCATGTCCGGCACTCTTGAAACTGCAAGAGCGAGCAATGACACCTCACCTGACGGCACGAACGACCACTTGCACGGCCCTGGCGCCAATGGATCCGCCGCCGCGCCCAGGGGCCGGTCGCTGGCGTCGCCGACGTCGCAGAGCGTGTTCAGCGTCGATAACTACGGCGCCCGCGGCGATGGGAAGCACGATGACACGCAGGGGCTGGCCAGGGCGTGGAAGGCGGCGTGCGCCTCGCCACGGCCGGCCGTCGTGCTCGTCCCAGACGGCAGGCTCTACCTGCTCAAGCTCGTCACTCTCCAGGGCCCGTGCAAGTCCAGCGTCACGCTCACGGTCAAGGGCACGCTGGTGGCGTCGCCGAACAGGGCAGACTGGAGCGACAAGGACAGGAGGCACTGGATCGTGCTCCGAAGCGTCAATAAGCTCACTGTCAATGGCGGTGGCGCCATTGATGGCAGCGGCGAGAAGTGGTGGCCGCACTCGTGCAAGATCAACAAGGCTCAGCCTTGCAAGGAAGCTCCAACGGCTTTGTCATTCCACTACTGCACCAATTTGAGGGTGGAGGATCTAAAAATTGTCAACAGCCA
>CM041628.1:5818550-5850379 GCA_023333625.1 Bothriochloa decipiens | reverse complement strand
TGATGATCAGAATAGTGGTTGGTGGGATCAGAAGCGTTGTCCACTTGAACATGTAGAGCTCAGCAAAATCACCTTCTTCATCAGTGGATTTAGAAGTGACCGTGAAGCTCGTGTCAATACCAGCAAGCACCTTTAGGAGACCCTGGAAGACAGCAAATAAATGCGCAGAAATACCACCAATAACCCAGAACTGCTCATTCCTCCACCATTCATCAATGCCAACACCACTCCACCTCATCTCAAGGATACCAGTGGCAAAGATTGAGATAAAGAGCGATATAAACCAAACACTCTCCAGGTTACTAATCTGCATTCAAGAAAAATAAAAGCAGTCAGAATCAATTCATTGTAATTCTGCCTGCACAGTACATAAATGTGTGTTCTACCTTTGGGATGATGAACTTTCCAGTGAGAAGACAAACTGCAGGCAATATGCAGTACAGCAGGAGTGGGATTGATGTGAGTGGATAAATTGTTGTGTTAATATAAGCAAATCTCTCCAGGAATTTAAGCCTTCCTCCATATCCATACCATATGGGACAATGCCTGCTGAAAAGAATTTCAATGGAACCAAGAGCCCACCGAAGCACTTGATTCAAACGATCCGAAAGGTTGATAGGAGCAGATCCCTTGAAAGCTGGTCGCTTAGGCATGCAGTAGATTGATCGCCAGCCTCGAGCATGCATCTTGAATCCAGTCAGAATGTCTTCTGTAACAGAACCATAGATCCATCCGATCTGTGGTACACCATATTAAACACAAGAAAACATCATTTCAATAACAATATATCATTTCCAACAAGAGAAGTACATATTTATCACAAAAACCAAAGGTTTTATGGGCAAACCAGACAAGAAAACATCAATATATATCTCAACATTTCCTTGCATGTGCTAGTAGCAAGTAACAGCACGAGCATCAGCAACGCTGATGCTACTAGTCATAACTTCAGGAGTCATTACCTCAGTTCCCCAGTCAGTTTTGTCCTCATAGCCACAGCTGATGACATGAATAGCTTCCTTCAGAAGAGACTCTGGAGTTGCAGATTGTGGAACACCGCCATATTCCATCAGAGTAGAGGCTACAAAAACACTGGACTGGCCAAATCTCTTCTCCAAGCTCATTTGAGACATAATCAGCGATTTCTCATCATCAAATTGAGAACCTATGAAAATTGTAAGTGTAAGGTAAAAGTTCAAGGATAAAAAAGGTAACTCTACTTGTCTATGGTACCATACATTTATAACAGATAAAAACGATGAATACATTTATAACAGATAAAAACAATGAACAAATGGACAGCTGAATCGTGGCGCCCAAAAATCAGAAATACACATCTACTCGAATTAAAACACACGCACACACAACACAATGATACCTTCAATCCCTTCCTCTATATCTTCAAGATTGAATACTGGTACGGAACTGTCTGCGTGTCTGTGTGACTTCTTCTTTTCCGAGCTCTTCTTAGACTTTGACGTCTTTTTCCTCCCCCCACAAAGCGAAGAGAAGAAGCCTGGTTTTTTCTTCTTAACTGGAGGCTCATAACCATATAGGGCTGTTCTGTTAAACACACAACCAGTTCCCACGTAAACTGGCCCTTGAATGCCATCAAGACCTCTCAAGTTAATCTGCAGCAGACAGAAATACAGATAATTACCTGGCACATTCACTCAGATTCTAAAAAACTTCATCACATAACAAGTATTAGCATCACTAATTCATCAAGTTTTCTTTATGCCTCATGAAAATGTGGAAGTGAGATGCCCAAAAAAAAGTTTAAAAGGGTAACGCTAGCTTACATCGAAAAACACAGTGTTCCTGTTTGCATATCGGTCATTCCTATCAATACCATCAAACCTCTGAGGAAATTGGACATAACAGACATTCCTTCCTAGGTTTGGGTCCATAAGGAAGCACATAGCTTCTCGGAGAGCCTTGCTATTATTGATGTAGTGGTCACAGTCAAGATTCAACATGTATTGCCCATTAGTAAGGACAGCTGATACACGAACCTGCAGAAAACATTCAACCTCCATTATGTTTACGTCCAAGTAACTATAGTTAGCAAGATACATCCTGAAATTGTCCATATTTAACCACTCACAAGTGCATTCATGGCACCAGCCTTCTTGTGATGCTGGAATCCAGGACGTTTTTCACGAGATACATAAACCAGACGAGGAAGTTCATTGCCATCAACGTCAAGGCCTCCACTGTGACCTAGGAAAACCTGAGAATGACCACAATTTTGAGTTTAAAGTGCTTACAACAATAATCATTCTGTGCCGGGAAAGATATACTTTGTGGTCTAATAGTTTAGGGCAAAAAAAAAAAGCTTAACCTGAATCATTCCAGGATGGTCCCTCGTATTGTTCCCAGGCCAGGGTGTGCCATCTTGCATGATCCATCCCTCCTCAGGAACTTTTTGTGCCTTGGCTACAAGGCCATTGATACGGACTTTGAATTCTTCATATTCTCTCTGTCAAGTATGTTTCAAAATACAAAATCACGTCATATAGCAGCAGGAACAGCCAAAACCTACATGCATATATATAAATATCAAATATACCTTCATGGCCCGGCGTTCTTTCACAAATGAAGTTTGAACTTTGTCTTTCAAGTAATCAATTTTCTGAGCAAAGTACCACTCCGGGGCCCTAGGCTCAATGTTGTACTTCTTACAGAACGGAACCCATTTTCTAGCAAACTCTGAAGTTTCAGCTAGCGCATCAAAAGTCAGCATAGCAGCTCCATCATCAGAAACATAGCAAGATACCTTGTCAACCGGATAGTCAACAGCAAGGATGGAAAGCACAGTGTTTGCAGTGACAAGAGGAGGCTCCTTCATAGGATCCACAGTACTGACAAAAATGTCAACAGGAGCCAGTTGAGACGGTTCACCTTCTCGGTCATACCTGATAATGGAAGTAGTATTGTGAAATTGTCAGTATTAGAACAACAAAGACAGTTTTGAGTTAGGGCTAGATACTTCACATCACCTTAAAGCCAGTCTATCAAGGTAAGTTTCACGGTTGATTGGGGACCACTTTGGGAACTGATCCAAAATCCAGGACAGAGCAAACCAAATCTCACATATGACGGATAACAGCCACAGTGGATATGCATTGTTCACAGGATGTGTGATACGGTAGCGCAGGAATATGCATAGAACAACCAAACGTAGCACAATAACCATTCTGTATGGATTTATTCTGGATGAAGGAATTGGCACTTTCCTAGAAAGAGGTTGCCGAGTTTCATCATTCCTGCAATATGGATCCACAAAAGTTATTGCTAAAAGTGACATGAAAGTCAGCATTTACATTTCTGATAAGAGATAGCCGATATCTGCATTCATATAATATAATGTATATAAGTATTTCCTATGGAATCAGTGATCTGCATAAAATTTGTTCAAAAGGCATGATTTGACAAACTGTCTTAGATTTCCAAACACGCCAAAGTGCAAACTACTGTTAACGGTGCTAGTACAGATAAAGGAGGAAACATTAATTATTGGTACATTTGGAGCTAGCAAAAGGTATACACAAGCATATGCGAACTTACAGTAAGGCATCTTCCATGTTATAATCAGTAGAAGCATCAATATCATTAAGTCCACCACGCCCTTCTGAGGGAGCAATGCTTGTCCCATTAGTCATAGGAATTGCACCTTTGTCCTTCATTTTCCACCCATCCACTCTCTCTTTCCATGCAACATTGCCAAGGCTACCAGAGAACTCCCTCGATGGGTTTGCTGATAGGAACCAAGATGCAGAAATTAGATCATAGCAGATGCAGCAATAGCCAAGAAAACATGAGATGTTAATGTTTGTAAACATACGAGAATGATTGACATAAGGAAATTGATGTCCACGCCTGCCAATGTTCCCAACAGGAGACATCACATGATCAGGGGAAGCTCCAGGAATCTCTCCAGATATCTGTAAAAACAATCAGTATGAAGAAACTGGATATTAGTTCTGTCTTCTGAGCTATATTTAACACAATCACCTTAAAAGTGTAAGGTTTCAGCTCCAACCTGGCTATGAGTTAGTGACGGGATATATCCACGAGGTATCTCACCACTGTCATACTTCCCATGCCCAATCTCACCGCTGTCATACTTGGCCAGGCCAATATCACTTCCACGTGAGTTTGTCCGCCAGGTGAGCATTCTCTCAGCAATCTTTTGCTTCTGATCCTGGTTGCCAGATGCTTGGTAGTTGTAGTCACTCACATCGTCAGCATCCACATCCTCATTTTCCTCACCGTGTACAGGTGGGCTTCCTGAACAACAGAACACAATTGAGTAAAGAATAAGAATCGGCCTCGGTTGAAGCCAACAAATTCCACTCTTATTCGCTGCTCTTGGTGGCAATGTAACACAACTCAACACTACAATTTGAGTACAACTCACTGAAAGAGATAGCTTAAGGTACGAATCTGAATAAATTTACCAAAACACTCAACTATTACCTGCTCCTCAGCTAAAATGCATGTACCTGATTGGTTTCAATAGCTGCCCAAGCCTAACCTGCTGCGCTTATAATAACCTAAAATAACATGCATGGAAATGAAAGAGGTTGGCATACCCTTGTGGTGCTTGTACTTGGTCTTGCACTGCGGGCACGCCTGGGTGCCGTCCTTGCGCTCGTACTCGTAGCAGGGGCGGCACACGGGGAAGCCGCACACGTCGCAGGCGGCGAAGAGCTCGCCGTCCGCCGCGGTGCCCACGCCGTCGCCGCAGATCTGGCACACATGCCCAGCCCCATGCTTCCCCGAATTCTTCGCACGCGCACAAACAAGCCAAAAAAAAAAACAGAAAACAAACTTCAGTTCAATCCCCAAACGAACCGCAAACGAAAACTCTCCTGCTACAGCCTACAGTGCTACTCATATATTCCCCAATCTCCTCCATCCACCGAAATGCATGCCACTCACCGCAGCGTCGCCGCTGTTACCGGCGCCGTCCATGGCGCGCCAATCCGAGCCCTCCACGGGTTCACAAACGCCGGACCCCCACCGACTCACCGCATTCCTCGGGTTCCCCTCCCCCCGGGCTCGCGCGGCGACGGAGCCTAGCCCAGTGGTGGTAGTGGCAGTGGCCCTAACCCAGTGTTCACCTCGCGCAGGAGAGGAAAAAGGACGCGGCACCGACGAGACGACGACGGGGGGTGGGGGGGACGCGCACACGACGAAGCAATGCCGCGCGGATTGGATCGGCCGCGTCCGCTCGGTGACCACCTTCCTTCCTTGCGGGGTTTAGCGATCGGCGATTGAGTGATAAACCCCGGGATTTTGCTCAGTAATTTTGGATTCAGCGTGGGGGTTGCAGTTGATCTGTCCTTGGTTTTGGTTATTAGTTCTCGCGTGGGGGAGGCCGGGGCCGGGGTGGGGAATGGACGAGGTGGGGGGCCGGCGGTGAGCTGGACGGGGACCGCCGGACAGTGACGTGGGGGAGTCCGTGCGACATCGCGTGTCGAGGGCTCGAGGCCGTTTCGTGGTCGGCCGCACCACACAGCTGGAGTCCTAGAGAGGACGCGTGGGGCCGGGTGGCAGGGACTGCGGCAAGGCGCGACAGCTGGTGATTGGTTGGCTGCCGCTAGAGTACGGACGCGAATGAATGGAATGGAATGGAATGGAATGTTTGGTCCTGAAGGTCAACAGCCGGGTACCTGCCCAACAATTGAATTTCCACTGTGTATCGTGTACAGATACAGTACCAGGAGGTCACGCTCACATGCCTGTCAAATGCCAAGTATGACACTCCGTCTCATCACTCACTATAACACATGAAAACATGTGCATCTAATTAAGGTATAAAGTTTAGCTAGAGATTAACCAGGACTTGTTTAAGTATTTTATATGCACATATATTCATCTCAATTCACACATGTTAAAGTGGATTGAAGCGAAAATTAGATCTTTTTTTTATACATGTGTCACAACTCACGTGTGTTAAAGTGGATTGAAATAAAACTTACCAGGTTGGTAAAGAGGATTTGACCCGATGAAGAAAACACCGCGTGAGTTGTCATGGATTAATTCCCAAACCAGATTTTCAAAATCGACATGATCAGGGTTAAGGCCCTCCGTTTCAACACAAATAATTTAAAAGGAGCCAGCTAAATTTCAAAAGGGTAAAAACACCGGATTAAAACCGTTTTCCAAAGAGGGTCTAAAAGGAATTTATAACAGAATTGAGATGTTTCTCTTACACATTCCGCGAAAAAAAATAATAGTGCCGTTATAGAGTAATCAAACACCACGAACTGATATTCTCAAAAAAAAAAAACACCACGAACTGATCTGTCTTTTTGTCAAAAAAAAAAGGAGTTTGATCTGTCCTATGGCCGCACTCGCACGGTAGGCGTGTGGGGCCGGGTGGCAGTGACCGCAGCAAGGCACGACAGGCGGTGAAATGCGGTCCCACACGTCGGGTGAGGTGGGAGTTTGCGCCGGCAGTTCGGCACGTCCCCACCAATCCCGAATCCCGATACTACTTCCTCCAGATAAATTCCGATCAAAATTCAAAAAAAAAAAAATCCGATCAAGTGAGGTTATTAGGGCTCGGCGATTCTGCTTAGGTTAGGGTGCGACGGCACACTGCAGATCGTCGAAGACCTGCTGCTGCCGATGGAGATAGACGGAGAGTGCCCGGGGTCACCGGACAGGAGGACGAAGCCACGGAAGAAGAACCGCTAGCCTTCTCCGACCACCGTCCGTCGCGATTTTCCCGGCGGGGTGGTGGTGGCGGAAACAACAGGCGCATGGACGGGTGCGAAGAAGGCAAAGGTCCAGGAAGGCGCGCCTGCTCCTGAGGATCTCGACATTACTGCTGCCGCCGCCGATGTGATCAACCCTGAACTGGAACAAGGGGCTGCGGGGCAACAAGTCGAAGTACCCTTTGATTGGAAGCAGGTCGAAGGCTTCGATTGGACCGAGGCTGATGTCAAGGAGGAAATCGATTCATTCTATCGTTAAGTTGGCCTTCCTGACAATGAAGACTTTTGGAATGCTGGCGTTCCAAATGACTTTTGGAAGTTGTGTGATGACCAACAGACTGAAGATCTGCAGAGACGCCTCGCCATATATCGCATCAGAGCTCACAAGGTAAACATATATCGGGTTCCATATATATCGGGTTGGATGTGGCGAGATCATATGGAACATACTAACAATTCTACTTTCAGTCGGCCAAACTTGCATCTGTTTCATTTACACCACCTTATTACCTTAGTTTTGTCGATATACATACATATCAAAGGGAGCGGAGCTAAGCGATGCAGAGGTGATGTCCATGCTCGAAGAAGAAGATAGGTATTTCGCACCTTACGAGTGGTACTTCGACCAGAAGCGCTGCAGGATTGTTGGATTCCAGGACTACCAGCGGCTAACTCTCTACGACCATGTATGTAACACGTAGGCACTACTATTTCTCAGATCCATTCTTGCTGCTAAGCCCACGTCACCGCATTTTTAGTTCGAGATGCATTCTGTTTTGAGCCACATTAAACAGTCTGTGTTGCTCTGGATCATCTATATTCGCTCAAGACTTTGATATGGAGTGGTGCCATGTCTATGTGGCTCTTTGCAGGGGCTGTCGTCGTAAGTTGTCTCCTCGTCTGTCAATGCAGAATTGACAGAGCTAATGCAGTGGGAGTGGGCCATCCAGAAATAAAATTAACCCAGCAGTTATAAGTTGGCACCGGATTTACTTCCATTCCACATGTCTTTGGTGCCACCACTTGCTGTCAGTAGCGACAAAATAAAACGTGTAATTGTTAATTTGTTTTTATTTGTGCAGGGTTACCAAGACTGGAGTAATTACCACAATGCCTGTAGTACACTTGAGAGTGATCAACAATTTGTCCGTATGTGGGAAAAGCTATTAGATAAAACCAAGGTATAAGCGATGTTATTGATTATGCACTTCTGGTTATATGTCAATTTTGTTTTGATAACCTTTTTGTCACATGCAGTGGCTTCAACATTACCACAAACTCACACTGGAAGAGGTACACAGCCCCTAAAATTCTCTTGTGGTCAATAGGCTTGTTGAATGTGTTCGATTTTATCTCGGTCTTCACACCCTAAAGTGGTTTCATTTATTTTTTTGTTTAGCGGAGGATAATGGACCGTGTGACCTACTATCACGCAGTGAAGATTAAAGCAGATTGCCCCCAAATTTATACGAGGTTACTTGATCCTTTCTTATCGGCAACGATCCTAGCTCCTTGACATATTAATGTGCTGGATATTGTAAATGATAGTATTCACAATTACATCACTTTTCTTTTCAGGAATTTAGGCCTAGCGTTATGACTGATCATTTTTATGCTCGTCTCTATTTTGAGATCTGGAAACGGGTTGCTAAGCAGAAGGTTTGGCTTTTTGTCTGAATAGGCAGAAATTACAGTGCTCTTTTTTCAATTTGTTCTTGCTTTATATGTTTATTAATATTAGGGTCATTTTTTCCCTTGAACATTGTTTAGATGAATTTATAAGATGCTTTGGATAAAGCCAATGACGAAGCCAATGACGAAGGCATCTGGCCCTTCCAGTGGGCTGTAGTGAAAGCTGAGCTAGAAAGTGATAATGCAAATCTAAGTCACCCTTGTTCACAGGCGTAATTCGCTTATATATCAAAATTTATTCTCTGTCATATCTCTGGTGCCTAATTCTTTCATATTTTCTCTCCAGTACAAAAACATGTGTGGCTGGCATAGATAATGATGTAAGCTACCTTTATCTTGGAGATCAGTGTACAGCTGAAAATTTTCTTTGCACTAAAGTAATTCTTGTCTGTATGTAGCTTGAAGAAGGTGAAGCTTATTGGTTGATCGTGGAGGCTGTCAGAGAAATTGTTAGTTGATTCTTTTTTCTTTTGAGATTTTAGATGTACCTAACTTCTGGTTTTTAATGCGTTCCAAATATTCGCTTGACTTCGCTTATCTGGAAGCCAAATTCATTGGAAGGTTCCAAGGCTCAAGACCTATTATGAGTATGCCAAAAAGAAGCTGGATATTGCAGACAAAAGGGGTTTGATCCGCTCCAGCCCCCACACAAGTATGTAAATTTTGTCGAGAATCATGTCAGACTACATGCTTATATTATTGAACAAGACCAGACGACGGGGGATTCCATCAACGTTTAGGCTCTACCTGACGGAACAGCTTAGAGGCCACTGCAAAAATCAGGGAGGTCAGGAGATGGTAGCAAGGAAGGGTTGGGGCTTTGATGTTGATGTGTGCTAAACACTAAAACGGATCCAGTGTTCTATCAAACTTCTAATAATAAAAGAACCTATAGTTTGTTCAGCTCATTGAATGTTATGGTTCATCACATATGTTTTGTTAGTCTTTTAGATAGATAGTCTTTTAGATGTACCAGGCCTATGCCTCAATTTTCACCTATTATAATTGTTTGGACGGACCGGCTCCATGTGGCCTTCAACTGGCCTAAAGTGAGCTGAGCCAGAAAGTGATAATGTAAGTCTAAGTCGCCCTTGTTCACAAGCATCATTCGCTTATATATCGAAATATATTCTTTATTGTATCCCCGGTGCCTAATTCTTTCATATTTTCTCTCTGGAATAGATGAAAATGTAAGCTACTTTTTTCTTGGAGATCTGTCCTACTGGAATTTTTCTTTGCACTAAAGCTAATTTTGTCTGTATGTAGCTTGAAGAAGGTGAACCTTATTGGTTGATCGTGGGGGCTGTAAAGAAATTGTTAGTTAATTTTTTTTTTCTTTTGAGATTTTAGATGTGTTGTTCCAAATATTTGCTTGAATCCGCTTATCTGGATGCTAAATTCATTTGCAGGGTCCAAGGCTCAAGACCTATTATGACTATGCCAAAAAGAAGTTGGGTATTGCAGAGAAAATGGGTTTGATCCCTCCAGCCTCCCACACAAGTGTGTAAAATTTGTCAGCAATCATGTCAGATTACATGCTTATTGTTCAAGAAAATTAGACGCTTCCATGGGTTCTAATATGATCTTTGCAACTCGACATTTAGGCCCTACGTGATAGCAGAATATTTTGAAGGTCAAGTCACTGCAAAACCAGTGAGGTCAGGAGATGACGCGCCATTGATGATGACAAGTCTAAAACAGAGTCAATGTTTACTTGGTAGATAGTGTGAAGTTAAGTAGCATCCTTGGATATACTGAAGATAGTGTGAAGTTAAGTAGCATCCTTGGATATACTAAAAATTGTATGTTCTATCCAACTGCTAACGGCAAAAGCACCTAATAATTTGTCAGGTCACAGAACCATGGATTCAAACTAGCTATAGAACCCATGATGGCGTCTTTCATTAGGAGATCTATAAGTTTTTTCCCTAAAAGATCTGGTTACTCGGTTTTCATTGGAAAAGAAGAGCGACCCTCGTTCCCAGCCATCAGTTGAAAGGAACGTGGGCTATGTGAGTGGCCCGTTGGCGTTGGGTAAGCAGTGTGCATCATCATCACCACCGCCTCAGTTCATCATACATATAAGGGGGAAATCAGAGTCTGCGAATCATATTGCGGCGGATTCCGCTTTTTTTTTTCTCATCCCACTAGGCGGCGGACCCCAAATTTAGGATCTATTTGGTTGGTGTCTTTCACTAAGGTGTTGCTTAAAAATTTAAACGAATTTGTCTGGCCAGGTAAGTAGAGAAATAATACGTTTGGCTGGAAACATGTGAAACATGTGACCGAAAAGTTTAATAAATAACAGAGAGAATGTGTACTCTTGTATATATAAAATCTTATTTAATATAATTTGAGTAATAGAAACAACTAATAAATGGAAAAAATCAAACGCTTTTATGATCAATAATAAAAACAAAAATATTATTTTAATTGTTAACTATATCTATATATAATTAAGGAATGGATATTTTCATATAATAAGGAAACAAAGAAAGATGTTTCGGTCACACCTTTATCATGACATTGAGACAAACAGTAGTTATGACCGGCAAAGAAAGCTTCTGGAGCCTAGGTACCTAACTAAGTTTATAAATATCAATGAGTTTTCTCAATAAAATAAATAATTAAATTTGTCATAAGTTAACTTAGTTTAATTTTGACCAAAGCTAAAACAAAGAATATTATCATTTAACTTATCAAATAAGTAAATTATAAAAAATATATCTCATAATAAATATTATGCTTATCTGACATCATAAATATACTTGTTTTTTCTACTCTCTTCGTTCTAAATTGTAGTTCATTTGATTTTTTTAACTTCAAGTCTGACCACTCGTTTTATTAAAAAATTAAAAAAATATAATTAAATTTAGATTATTCTCGAAAATCTCAAAAATCTTTTTGTTAACAAAGCAAACTATAATAAAAAAATATTTTAAATAAAGTTTTAAATAAGACAAGTGGTGAAATTTGGAATATAAGTAAAAGGAACTATAATTTAAAACAGACTAATATAAATTTAGTCAAGCTTAAAACTGTTTGACTTAGGATAAAATTTTAGGATAAACCTAAATGCGGACGAAGGGCGGAGTAACATACTCACCTTCCGGCCCGGCCGACTCAGTCCCAAAAGCTCGCCTCCAAGCAAATCCCTTACCCGTCCACGGTTTTACTCGAATCGCGGAGAAGTCCCGAGGTTAGGGTTTCCTGATTCTACATGGATTAGGATCTGATGTCGGCACGGGGCGAGCTAGCGGCTTGCATGAATCCGGATCCTGAGGTAGTGAGGCTGATGGAGATGCCATGGTAGGGGAGAAAACAGGAGATGCCATGGTGGTGAGAAAACAGGCGCATGGACGGGGAAGAAGAAGGCAAAGGTCCAAAGCGCACCTACTTCTGAGGCTGTCGACATGACTGCTCCTGTGATCAGCACTGAACCCGGACCAGAACAAGGAGCGGGGCAAGTTGAAGGCTTTGATTTGAAGCAGGTCGAAGGCTTTGATTGGACCGAGGCTGATGTCAAGGAGGCAATCGATTTTTTTGATCGTTGCATCGGTCTTCCTGACAGAGGTGATAAGTTTTGGGAGATCCTTGATGACCAAAAAGACTAAAGAAGTCTATAAACGCCTCGCCGTATGTCACATCAGAGCTCACAAGGTAAACATATATATCGGATGCATGTGTGCAATTCTGCTTTCCGCATTTGCATCTGTTTAATATACCACTTATGCCTTGCCTTGCTTTTGCTGATATATCATAGGGTGCTGAAGCTGAGCTGAACGATGAACAGTTGTTGGCCATGCTCGAAAAAGATGGGCCTTTCCAACCTTACGATCGTCTTCCCATGTGGCACCTCGACAAATATCGATGCAAGGTTGCTGGATTCCAGGACTACCAGCGTCTAATTCTCCGTGTTAATGTATGTAACACGTGGGCACTACTATTTCTCAGATCCATTCTTGCTGCTAAGCCCATGTCACCGCATTTTAGTTCGAGATGCATTCTGTTTTCAGCCACATTAAACAGTCTGTGTTGCTCTGGAAGTCTGGATCATCTATATTCGCTCAGGACTTTGTGCCTTGTTTATGTGGCCCTTTGCAAGGTCTGTCGTCCTAAGCTGTCTCCCTGTCTGTCAATGCAGAATTTACAGAGCTAATGCAGTGTGGGAGTGGGACATCCAGAAATAAAATACACCCAACAGTTGGCACCGGATTCACTTCCTTTCCCATGTCTTTGGTGCTCACCACTTGTGCTATCAGTAGTGACGAAACAAAAAGTGTAATTGTTATTTTTTTTCTTCGTGCAGGGTTTCCTAGACGGCTATTATTATAACAGGCCTGTAGTACACTTGAGAGTGATCAACAATTTGTCCGTTTGTGGGAAAAGCTATTAGATAAAACCAAGGTATAAGCGATGTTATTGATTATGCACTTCTGGTCATATGTCAATTTTGTTTTGATTCTCTTTTTGCTTCAACATTACCACAAACTCACACCGCGAGAGGTACACAGCCCCTAAAATTCTCTTGTGGTTAATAGGCTTGTTGAATGTGTTGATCTGCTATCTCAGTCTTCACACCCTAAATTGGTTTCATTTTTTTTAGCGGAAGATAATGGACCGTGTGACCTGCTATCACGCAGCGAAGATTGTTAGCACAGATTGCCTCCAAATTTATTCGACTATACTTGATCCTTTCTTAATGGTAACGATCCTAGCTCCTCGACATATTAATGTGTTGGATATTGCAAGTGATAGTATTCGATAATTACATCACTTCTCTTTTCAGGATTTTACATATAGTGTTACGAATGATCATTTTTATGCTCGTCTCTATTTTGAGGTCTGGAAACGGGTTGCTAAGCAGAAGGTTTGGATTTTTGTCTGAATACGCAGAACTAAGAAATTTACAGTGCTCTTTTTTCAATTTGTTCTGGCTCTATATGTTTATTAATCACAGGGACATTTTTTTTCCCTTGAACATTGGTTAGATGAATTTAAAAGATGCTTTGGATGAAGTGAAGGACGAAGCCATGTGGAACTTCGACTGGCCTGAAGTAAACGCTGAACTAGAAAGTGATAATGTAAGTCTATTCACCCTTGTTCACAGGCGTCATTCGCTTATATATCGAGATTTATTGTCTGTCCTATCCCGAGTGCCTAATTCTTTGATATTTTCTCTCCAGTACAAAACATGTGTGGCTGGCATAGACAATAATGTAAGCTACTTTTGTCTTGGAGATTAGTGTCCAACTGGAATTTTTCTTTGCACTAAAGCGATTCTTGTCTGTGTGTAGCTTTAAGAAGGTGAAGCTTATTGGTTGATTGTGGAGGCTGTCAGAAATATTGTTAGTTGATTATTTTTTTCTTTTGATGAGATTTTGAATGTACTTTTTATTCTGGTTTTAATGTGTTCTCGCTTATCAAGCTAAATTCATTTGCAGTTGCAGCTTGGAAGGCTCATGACCTATTATGAACATGCTAAAAAGAAGTTGGATATAGCAAACAAAATGGGTTTGATCCGCTCCAGCCCCCACACAAATATGTAAATTTTGTCAAGAATCATGACAAATTGTTTTTTTTTTCACGAGCAGGCATATATGCCTGTATTTCAGAATCATGTTAAATTGTATGCTATTGGTCAAGAAGATTAGACGCCGAAAAGAGTTGTAGCATAATCTGTATAACTCTACATTTAGGCTCTACGTGATAGAACATTTTAGAGGTCAGGTCACTACAAAATCAGGGAGGATGTCATGAAATGATGATAGTAAGCCTAAAACGAAGCAAGTGTTTACTTGTTAGACAGTGTTAAGTACCATCCTTGGATATATATATACTGAAAAATGCATGTGTTTATCAAACTAGTGATAGTAAAAGCACCATATAATTTGTCAGCACACTGAATCATGGATCATCAATGATACAGCCAAGACAACCTTCTTAGTTTCAGTGTTTTGTTAGATGCAGCTGGCTTGCTCATCAATTACATCTGTTCTGACGAAAGTGAATTGTCCCATTAGGGGATATGTATAGAGATTGATTACAAGGCCATGCGCAAGAAGCACACGGCAGATTTGCGGGTTGTTCATCCGCCGACCCTCATCACATATGCCATTCGAGGTCTCCTGAGCCGTTTTCAGTGTTGTCCTGCTAAAAATTTTGTTTCTCTCAATCCAAGTCTCCTAAACCATTTAAACAAAAAAAAAAAGGACTGAGATAACGCGCGACCCGTCGCGCGTTTCAGGAGCGCGTGACCCTCCGTCCGTTCCCACTCCTGTCCGTACCCACTCCTGTCCGTACATTCTCCGCAGGCTAGTTTCCCACTCATGTCCGTACCTTCCCGCAGGCTCCTGCTGCATGTGCGGATGTGCCCAACATGTGCATACAAGTGTAAAATCTGACCATACGTAGACAAAATCAAAAGATTACTAAATTAGAAAGTAAAGTGTTACGTCTTAATTCATGAATTACTATACCCTTAATACATAAGTTGCTATAAAAAATATTAAAAAACTTAATTCATGAGTTGCTAAAGTTGCTACAACTTATTACATAAGTTGCTAAACATTTGATTTATGAGTTGCTACACCTTATACATAGATTGCTACACCCTTTTATCGAAAGGTTACGGAAAAGAACACTAAAGTTGCTACACCTTAGTTCATGAGTTGCTACACCCTTAATACATAAGGTTCTACACTATTAATATATAAGATCAAAAAACTTAATTCATGAGTTGCTAAAGTTGTTACACCTTATTACATAAGTTGCTAGACAATTAATTCATGAGTTTTAAAAAAACAGACTAAAAACTGAAAAAAAGACTGAAAACATAAGTTGCTAGAGGCTTAATACATGAGTTGCTACTAATTTAATGCATAAGTTGCTATACATTTACTAGTATTTATAAATAGCTAACACATATTGCATCTGAATTATTTTGAAACACTTACTATAAAACTAATATGCAAAATTTTGGGATACAAAAACCTAGACTGGAAACTTAAAAAATGAAAAACAAAATTATAAGTAAACTGATAAACTGAAATTAGTGTCTAAAATTACAATAAAAAGAAGATTAAAAAGGACTGAAAAATGTTATACCAACTAAAATACTGAAACCAAGCTATACATACTAAAAGAAAAAACAAAAAGAATAAAAAAGACTAAAAACTAAAAAATTGAATGAAAACATAAATTGCTACAGACTAAAAACATAAGTTGCTAGAGACTGAAAGCATAAGTTGCTAGAGACTGAAAACATAAGTTGCTAGAGATTGAAAACATAAGTTGCTACAGACTGTAAACATAAGTTGCTACAGACTGAAAACATAGGTTGCTACATAACTAATGCATAATTTGCTATATGTTTACTAGTATTTATAAATAGCTAATAAATATTACATTTGAATTATATTGAAACACTTATTATACAACTAATATGCAAAAATTTTGGAATACAAAAACCAAAATAAAATCTAAACTGAAACATAATACTAAAATTAGAAATGAAATCAAAGATTGAAAGTAAAAAAAAAAGCAGGATTAGAAGTCATTTTCACGGAGGAAGACTAAAAATAGAAAAAAAAAATTCCTGAAAGGATCTATATTAGAAACTAAAACTAAAATTGAAGGGGGATACTGAATCAAAAACTAAGACTGAAATTGAAGGGGATACTGAATCGAAAACTAAAACTGATCAAAGGGGATAAAAACTGAAATTGAAGGGGATAGTGAATTACGTTGAACTATCTAGAGCAAATTATTATATATGCTTGCAAGTTATATGGTTTATGTGTAACAAAATTCTTACAAATATTACCTGAAGATTACTCAGTGCAAATTAGGTTGAACTATCTAGAGCAAGTTATTATATATGCCAGTTGCAAGTTATATGATTAATGTGTAACAAAATTAGGGATGAATGGTAAACATTTGTATCTATGTAAATATTTACATCCTGGACTTTCTTAAACTGAAACTATATTGAAAAGGAAACTGAACTAAGGCCCTGACCATGGTGAATTGCTGATTGCTTTTCCCGATAAAAAGAAAATGTTGTGTGCCTTCTTGCAGCAAAGACTACAAAAGATACAATTTTTGACCAGGGATTATTTACGAACTACAAGGATGCTTGACAAACAGGTAAACCTACTGCATTTTAGCATCCGACTCAACTAGATTTCAGACCACCTTGGAGCATGTTTCACCTATGAACACTCCTTAAACTCAGAGTACTATGTTTCCAAAGTCAATTTTTTTTGGCTATTTGTCCATGAGACCCAAGAGCAGAGCAACAGGTTCGAGTTCTATTATTCTAATACCTAAACAGTTGTTGCACAAACCAAAATAGAAAAGGATTTACATGATGTGAACTTGTGAAGTAGCAGTAGTAGTACTGCAGTAGTAAGCACCTATGGACAACAGCATCGTTGACGCCCGCGCTCTGGAGGAACAGCTCCATGGTCTCCTTCCTCCTCTCAGCCTCCTCGCCCTCTTCCCTAGGGAGCAAGTTAATTGTCGCCGCTGTCCTTTCAACACTGCTTGTCAAGTTAAGTAACGATTTGCATACAGGTGACCCACCTCGTGCCCCAAGGGCTGACTCTTCTTTCTTTTATATGACTGCTGCTCGACCTGGCCTAAAAAAAAAGCCGGATAAGGGGAGTGTGAAATTTGAAGCCCGAAAACATGGTTCCATCCTGGATAAACCATGAACTAATCTCTACAGCGGCCAGGGAAGAATGAAAAATTGCAGCTTCTCAATTGACATAACAATGTGACCAACATTTATGGAAAAGAATGCAAAGAAGACGGAGTGGAACTTGGGTTCAAGCAAAAAAAAAAAAAAAAAAAAAAAAAAAAAAAAAAAGATACCATATAAGAAGAGCGTAAAAGGATTGCTGCCAGGCATCTAGCAAATTGATAAAGTTTTTCTTATTTAAACATTACACATCAAATGGATATATATTTGGTCCAATTCTGTTGTCCATATTTCAAGGAATCCATAAGAGGCTGGTTTACTTCATCATTATTCCAAACGAAGCTTGCAATCTCAAAATCCCATTCCTATTTCACGACTAGACAACCCTAGTCTTTTGCAGTATGAGTCCAAAAGTAACCACTTATAACATGTTCCATAATGTAACATCAATATTATTTGGATTTGGAGCCTCGGGAAATCAAACAAAGAAAATATAAGAATATACTGAGAAAAAGAACATGTAAATCATTTGGTATTACACATATATTGATTGCAAAACAAAGGGATCCTATTTTGAATTACATTGCGATATGGTATCCAGGAGCAATTCAACAATTCACTACAGCAGTTTGGCGATATGGTGTCCCTTGTACCAAAAGCATACCTGTAGCCAAATCCCATCGTAGGAAATTATCATCTTCTCCTGGAATGGTTGGCAGACGGACGTTGAAGGAACCGAGGATGTCACCTGCAGGAGCCCCACGTTGGGGCAGATGCAGAAGGAGGGACGTTCGGGGCCGGCGACCTCCGTCGAGCCCTGGCGGGAAGGGCGCTTGCGGGCTCGCGGTTGGACGGAGAGCAGCAGTCGCGACCCCGTCGGGGTGGGGGAGGACCAGGCCGTCACAACCGCGGCTGGGTTGGAGCCCAACCACGCCGGGGTAGAAGCAGAACAAGCGACGATTTGGACGCGCGGCGGAATCCGAGAAATTCCTCCATCGTCGCCCGCCGCAACTCCGTCCACCACCGGTCGCCGGCTGCACTTCCGCCCAGGAACGCCGGATTCGCTGGCTGGCCAGTATGTGCTGCCGCTACGAAAGGGGAAGGAAGCAGCGTCCGGAGCTCGGGGTGTTGTTGGCCGCAACGCGGGATGAGAGGAGGCGGTGTCTGCTGGGCCGGCCCGTCACAGCCTGGTGTCGCGCGCTGGAGTCTGAGCGCGACCGGTCGCTTTTTAGACTTTTCGAAAAGAAAAAAGTCTCCCAAACCATTAAGAGCACAACAGAGTATGTGCTAGGCCTTGCCCAAGCCCACGAAGGAGGCTCACTCAACAACGATTTCAGATCGCTTAACGGGCGCCAGTTGCTGGGCCTTAGTCCGCTTCTCCCTATTAAAAAGAAAGGAAAAAAAAAAAAAACTGCGCTGCCATCGACCTATCATTTTGCAAAGCCTCGGGCCACTGACCGACCTTTCTTTTACAACACAACACAAGATGCACCTTTCGTTCGCGCTTTTGACGCACGCGCAAATTCGCTTGTTTTTGCGGATGTAGGTGTGGAAACTAGATTTACTTCGAGATTTCACCACGTAAAAAAGCAGAGGCGGCAAGTGAACAGAAGAGTAAGAAACGGGCGGGACACTGAAGAAACCTACAAAGTTTCGTCCGTTGTCGCAACAAAACTCCGAACGTGCGACTTCTCCCTTGTCGCAACGTAACTCTGAACTTGTGCGATGTTCTATCCAACCAGCGGTTTCTGCATGCGACACCATCTCGAGACCTTGACCAGCCAGGACGAATCTGTCTGCGAGGTCGCAGACCACCTTCCCTTGGTTCATTCGTGACTCGTCACAATTCACAACCCTAAGGTGCCCGTCTCCATCCGTCCCACCTGGACAACGGCGAGCGCCAGCGAGACGCGCGGCCGGGCATCTCGCCGTCGCCGACGCTACAGCCACGAAAGATGCCCGGCGGCCGATTCCCCCTGTCTGTCGACGCGGCGCGGGAACCCATCATCTCCCACCGGTCAATCACATCCACCTGTCGGCCCGTCCCTCTCACGACCCTAACTTACCTTGGATCGATCCTATCTCCGATTCAAAAATTGCGCTTGGGCTATGTTTAGTTCGCTAAATTAGCGCTAGAATTTCTGTGAAATTTCTATAATATTTCGTTTGTATCTGATAAAAGAGTAAAATACATGAATGGTCCATCAACTTTTTGTGGCTGTATCGATTTAGGCCATACCCCTTCGTTTTATGTTTATATTTGCGAAAAAACCTCTATAGTTAATTTCCCTCTTGCATCCGTATCCTCTCACTCCACGGGCGGCTCTGGGCCAGGCGAACGGCAGCTGCGGCGGACAGACGGTGCCCGCACGCGCGGTAGCCGCGAGCGAGCCCGGCGCGGCTGCTGCGGTGGCACGCGGCGCGAGTAGGGGGGCGGCGTGGCGACCGCGGTGGCGCGCGCCCGAGCCGGGGCGGGCGTGAGCGGGGGTGGCGTAGCGGTCGCGGTGGCGGGCACGAGCAGGAGGTGGCATGGCGGCCGCGGTGGTCCACGAGCGGGGGCGCGCGGTGGCCGCGAGCGGGGGACGGCAGCACGAGCGGGCGCAGCGCTGCGGCCGCGGTAGCGCGCGCGACGACCGCGGTGGTGGGCGCGAGCGGGCACGCGCGGTGGCGGCGAGCAAGGGCGGCGCGGCGGCCGCGGTGTCGGGCAGGCACGAGCGGGGACGGCGCGTGGCGGCGGGCGCGAGCGGGGACGGCGCGATGGCGGTGGTGTCGGCGCGAGCGGGCGCCGCGGTGGCGGGCGGCGGACCGCAGTGGGCATGGCGAGCCTGGATAGCCTCCCTCATGTTCTCTACGCGGGGAGGGCGGACCTCGGGCCGCCGCCCTGCCTCCCTATCCGGCGGCGCAGTGGCCGGAGCTGGGACCGGAGCAGGATTTTTTCGCAAATATAAACATAAAACGATGGGGTATGGCCTAAATCGACACAGCCGCGCAAGCTGATGGAAAAAAAATACATTTTCAAAGTTGATGGCCTAAATCGACACAGCCGCGCAAGTTGATGGACTATTCATGTATTTTACTCTTAGTAAAAATTATCCAAACTTTGACTAATTAGGCTTAAAATATTCGTCTCGCAAAGCACAACAAAACTGTGTAATTAGTTTTTAATTTCATCTACATTTAGTACTCTATACATATATCGGTATTTTGACATGACGGAGAATAAAAGTTCTGTATAGTAAATTTAGTGGCAGAAATAAGGCCATGCATCGAAATGCAAATCGAGGTGGCCTTGTCACGAGGAAAAGGCCAAATCGATGGAGGGCATGAAGCGACCGACCGACCGAGCAGGGCGATGGGCGAAGGGTCCGGTCCTCCTCAACTCGCCATGCCGTTCTTCGTCAGTCAGTCACGATGATGTGCGACTGCTAGTCTGCTAATGTGGTGTACTCCAACAGGTATGCACTGTATGGTCGTTCCTGAAGATAACAGGCATGTACAGCAGCTTCTGATCATGATGCAGGATGATCAGAGGAAGCTAATGTGCAGTGTTACGGTACCAATCATGGCGATGGCTGTATACAGACAGGATGTTTTAAAAAAAAGTTTAATTCCCACGAATTTTGAAAAAAATGTCACCTCAGCGCACTGTAGCATTTTGTTTGTATTGGGTAAAAATTATCTAAATTTTAAGTAACTAGACTCAAAATATTTGTTTCGTAAAGTACAACAAAATCGTGCAATTAGTTTTTGATTTTATCTATATTTAGTATTCTATGCATATGCCGGTATTTTGATATGACGGGTGATAAAAATTCTGCATAGTAAATTTTAAGATAATTTCTGGATAACTAAACACAGCCACAGACAGACAGAAGCAGCAAGAAAAACCTTCACGCACTGCAGTGATCTGATGTGTCCGTATTCTATTCTCTGCACAAGTAACGAACAAGGTTCTGAATGTACTGTATGTTTGCAGGGTTTAAGCAAACAGTTCGTTCAAGCACCACCATATGGATGGATATAGTACAAGCCATCAAGAAAAGAGAGACAAAGAGCGGCCACCCTGTGATGGATCACAGGCATCACAGGGAACCAGCAAGTACGTATACAGCTTACAATTTTCTTTACAGTTAAGGTTCTCGGATGCAGCGGCGAGCGTACATCGATCACGCACAGAAAGATCTAGCTATGGTCGTAGCCGTAGGCAGCAGCAGCAGAGCAAGAGCAAGCACTTGGATGGATTGGATCGGCTAGCTAGAAGAAGGAGCGCTTGGTGGGCACCCTGCCGACGGCCTTCATGAAGTTGGCGAGGTCCAGCACCTTGGCGAGCTTGAGGCCCCGCTTGGCCTCCGCCGACGCCCGCTTCTCCTCCGCCTTGCGACGCGCCTCGGCGATGTCGTTCTGCGTCTTCTCCACCGCCTTGGCGCGCTGCTCGTCCAGCTTCCTCTGTTAGCAATCAAGCAAGAATGAAGCAAAGGAATACAATCCATCCATCCAGTCAAAAACACGCCCCGCACGCAATCTCTCTTCTGTAATTCTGTCCAAACTCAAGACAGTCAAGCTGTCGTCTGTCGAGGAGGAACAGATTGACACGCGATGCAGCTTTTTTGCACAATAAAAACTAGTTTTTTTTTTCTGCAACAGGACTGATTATCTAGAGCTACTCTGAAGACACATATAACCCCCTCTGTTTCCTCTGTTTCTGAAGACACGATAAAACATACAAGAAACCTAACTAAAAATAGTTTTTCTTCCGTGGTACGTACAAATTAGTTGATCTGAACCCACTGGTAGAAACAAGTTTTTTCTTCCTTGGTAGAAATTAGCTAAAACTAGCTAAAATTGAACCCACTATTTTCAGTTTACTCAAAAGAAATCAAACAGAGGCTAGCTAATTTCATCGATAATGGATAATCAGCTTGAAATCATATGGATTTCTGGAATTTAACACATGTGCTTGTCATGTTTTACCTTTTTTTTTTTTGGTTCCCTTTTCTACTGATGAAAGAATTGCTAACATCTAGTGTAGCAGACTTAGGTTCTCACAATTTGGAAAGCAAAAAGATCATCGACTGCATGTGCTAAATAAAGGGATCGAAGAAAAGGGTAATCTTACCTCGATCTTCTTGAGCCATGCGGAGGCCTTCTCCACCCGCTCGGTCTCCCATCCGTTGATGACCACCTCCTCCCTCTTGAAGCGGTTGTTAATCTTGGCGACCTCGGCCGTCTGCCACGCCGACACCTTGGTCTCCACCTCCTCCTTCTTCACCTGGCTGGCCTCCACGTGCACCTGCTGCTGCGGCGTCGGCGCCGGCGCCGGCGCCGGCACGACCTCCAGCCCGGAGGTGGAGCCGGCGGCGGACGCCCTGGACCTGGCGGGCGTGGCGGCGATGGGGTGGCTGTCGGGGACGATGGCCAGCGGGTTGGTCTCCTCCAGCTCGTCCTCGCCTATGCTAGTAAGCTGGTCGCCATCGTACCCGCCGTTGGCTCCGGGGCCAGTCTGCATGGTCGCCCCAGCGGCGACCACGGCCGTGAACTCGCGGCTCATCGTCATGAACTGCTCCTCGGACGAGAAGGAGCGGTGGCTGGCGGTGTCCCAGGACCTGGTGCGCGCGGGGGGCGTCGGCACGTCGGGCGTCAGAGGGTGGATGTCGCGGAACGTCGTGACCTCGACATCGCGGACGTCGTCGCCGTCGTCGTCGTGGTTGCTGGGCGGGGGGCTCGGCGCTGAGGGCACTGGCGGTGGCGCTGCTGCTACTGCCGGCGGCGGTGATGGCGGTGCCTGCTGCTCATGCAACATGTGGTGGTGGTGGTCGTCGCCGGGGGCGGGGAGCGAGCTAGCTGCCCGTGCTACGCATGTGGTGCTGGTGCTGGTGCTGGTGCGTGCGAGCGTGCCAGTGCCTGTGCCCGGCTGGGCTCGGTGCGGAGGACCACGGAGTTTATCGAGGAGGATGGGGTGGGCGCGGATGGGCAAGTCATGGCTGATGGGGTCCGGCAGGCTCGTCCATTGGCGCGCGCGGGTGACACGTAGCTGTCGGGGGAATCGCCCAAGTTCCCTTCCGGTTCCGGTGCATGCACTGCACTAGTTAGTCATCACAGGGGCGTGGGTGTTGGTGTTCCAGCTGCATGCCTGAGTTCCCGTGCACCTGCAAATGGGAGCTTCTTTAATCCCATCCGAATGTTTCTTGACACTGCCAGTTTGCAAGTTGCAGCACTTTTTAACTCTGACCAGGGCTTTGGTAGAAGTAGTACGCTGTTAATGAAAAGTTAAATGTTGGCTGGTAGTAGTAACTGACAGTGGCGCGTCACAGTGCGTTGATGGGCTTCTTCTACTAGCTGTTGGATGGATAAGATCCTTCTGTAAGAAGATGATGGCAAGGAGAAGAATCTCCCGTCGAGAAACTTCTCTGTCTTTTTTCCCCTTGAGCTTCTTGTCGTGTAGCTAAGGACTGAAGCTTCCAAGCACTACGGCTTGTACAGAGCAGTCAAATTAAGCATACGATTAGTACAACTCACAACAAGAAGGTTGCGCTCATCTACGAAATCAAATGCATGGCACTACGAAAAAAACGCACGATACTGTACCGTGCTATCACGTTTCCCAGCGTTCAGAGGGAGCTTTGTGAATTCTGAATTGTATAACCACGACGTAGCGAAAGTAGGTATAGGTGCGATTAGCTACTAGTGTTGTTGCTTTATCATCATCTGCATTATTATTATCGCCATCGACGAAGCACTACCACGCATGTCTTTTGAACTCTTCTTCTTCTTTATCATATATAATATAATCTTGTACGTACGTACTCTATGGACCAGCAACAGCGACCAAAAGACGACGACGGGATTACTGTAATAATTCACACTTGTTTATTTATCATCATGCTGACAAACAAAATAAATTTTAGTACTAGTCATCGCCCAGAATGATCGTCACGAGCCGTTTAATTCGCGGGCAAGTATGCTGTGCTCCGCCCGAGGTGGCAGCGGGCGATTGGGGTGGATGATAGGGTGGTACAGCCCCAGGCCCAGGTCGTGCGTGGCGGGCCGTCGCTCTCGCTCTTTTCCACCGGAGAGCGGATGGGATAAGCGCCCCGGGGCCCAGGGCCTCCCTTTTTCTTTTCTTATTTTCTTTTATTTTACGTGCTGGATCGAGGCGGCCAACGCGCGGCGCGCGCGTCGCTCGCCGGCCGCTGTCGCGACGGCCGCGTCGCTTTCTCCTCCCTCCTCCGTCCTTCGTCCCTTGTCGCGGACGGACGTGCGCGAGCGCGCCGACGTGTCACGCACGGCCACGCGGGCTGACGCAGCACGGATGGATGGGTGCAGACGAGACGTGCACTGCCTGGCCTGGCCTGGTGCAGTGCCTGGCTGGTTTACGGTGGCTAGAGGCAGAGTGCGACTGCATGCAGATGCACGCAGCAGAGGAGAGGAGAGGCGGGCCAGGGCCCGGGCGGAACGGGAGCCGCACCCTAGCGGCCCAGCTAGAGCTAGCTAGCGCGAGGCAAGTGAAGTGACCAGGCAGCAGAGAGAAAAAGAAAATGGGGGGGTCTCTGTCTCCGCCACTGTTGCCACGCATGCATCCCTATCTGTCTGTCTCCTGCTCAAGCTGAAACTATTTGCATACCGTTCACATGCATGCTATACCAAACGTCATCGATCAAGTCTGGACCAATGTGTGCCTGTGGCCACGGCTGTCAAAATCTTGTACGGAGTATTCTAAAATCAAAATCGAAGTCTCAGCCGGGTTTTAGCTGAAAACCGTAATGATAGGGTAAATAGTTAAAATCTTACAGATGTACTTAGCAGGGGCGGAGCTCTCCTATGGCAAGGTATGGCGCCCCTAAAACACTCTGTACCTTAACACATCAAAGAAATTAAAGTTTTTACCATTGGAAACTCACAGTCGGAGGCCAGACAAAGAAGAACAGCAACGAAACACGTTGACAGGCTCCTGGCGCTTGGCTACTGCTACTTTATATGGTATATGTGTATAAACCAATTCAGTGAGAATTTTTTACCACCTATATCAAATAATTTTGCCATACCTTGAATATTTTCCGTCCTCCACCACTGGTACTTAGGATCATGGAATCGGAACACTTTGAAAACGTAAAATTTTATGGCAGAACACTGCATTAGTTTAGTTAATTGGGATGGACGACGAAACATATATCATGAGGCTTGAGGCGTCCCCTCCGGCTCCGGCTACGGATGAGTGCCGGTGCCCCCGTCGGCGGGACAGACAGTACATCATCGATCTCACAAGCCTTTAAAACTGCGGATGGTGAAAACGTCCCATCACCAATCAGTAATCTCGATGCTGACAGACATAATACGCTGTACCTCGTCATCATCATGAACGGCCATGATGAACTGATGACTGTGCTTAGTCGGTGCCTGCTGCTGATTGGAATTGATGCCACGCGGATTCGATCTTGTCCCTTGGTGTGCATTCGTCTCTCGTATTACTGCGAACTGTACTCTTGTCTGTTGCTGGAGCCTAGAGATCCATTCGTCTCCGGCAGGCACGTATTCCATTCCAATACTGGATTAATTTGGTAGTTGCTCGCTCTGACGACGTGCGTACGCGTCTACATACACGTCTTTACTTTGTTCCAAAAAATTAGCCCGTCCTTCCTTTTTTTTACCCCCCCTCTTCTTTTGTATTAAAAGTAGAAAAGATTTTTAGATTACAAGAGGGAAGTATACCCTTATTATTTTATATTTTCTAGTAAATTTTCCCTTTCCCTACCTTTTCTCTCCCGAGGTCTGCAGGGACATGTGTCACAAATTCATGATACATGTTTATGGTTGCTTTATTATGGGGACAGCCCACTCAGTTTTTTGCGAGTGCAATCAGGGCCACAATGGTGGAGATCTTTCAGGGTTTGGATATGTGCCTACTGCTATTTTACTTCCATCACAAATTCACAGTATAAAACTGTAGATAGGTTTATTGGATTAAAGTTGGCGTAAGTTTGCTAGGAATCCTCCCAATCCTGTGGAACCTTAAAAGGGACCGAAAATGTCGATCAGAGGCCGGAGTAAAGCTGGGCTAAAAAGCCATGAAGCTGGGCTGTGACTGGGCCTCTCCCTGCTAACTCTCTGATGGGCTCGGCTCAAGTGTTTAAGCAATGGCATTTCGATCGATGTCTATCATGATTCATGAGTGAAACAAACAAGAACATTCTTGGCCAGTTGGGCAATTTGAGAATCATGTGTGTTTTATTCTTATAACAATAAACTAAAACAGCAACAGTGCATGCTTTACTAGTAGACCATGCGTTCAAACAATCATGAATTGCAAAAGCAAATAACGAATCAAAGGAAAACAGTGCCATGTTTACAACTTCTTGTCTTGGGAAGTTGCGAGTTGCGAGTCAGTCGACACCAAAGAGCTGTGGCTTGGGCCGGCAAGGGACCCGAGCAGTTCGGCAGCACAGCATCAATCTAGAAAAAAAAAACGTATAATTGATAGCAGATCCTATAGAAAAACAGCATTTCAACCACTGGGGCACTTGTCCCATATACTTTGTCAGCTTGCGTTGGTTTTGGGCCGAGCTGGTTTTAGTGTCATGACATTATTCCATCAGTAAAGCTATATGCTTCCCTGTCAGTTTTAGTGTCACTAAGACGTATATGTTTTTGCCAGAAGCTTTGCCAATGGAGACCACCCTTGTTCACTTGTTCTGAAAGTTCTGTAGCATATATTATCTGGACTACTTGAACCTGAACCTGACGTACACATGCCAACTACAGGGTGGAAAGATGCAAATTTGAGAAATTTTGTCACTGGGAACCAGCAGGAGGCTCAGATTCAGTTCCAGTCACATTACTCATTTTATTCCACAGGTGCCATGCCTGAAGCAAGAATCTACAGGTTTCCTTCTGCTCGCAAGCATGGCCGCATGCAAGCACAGTCTCGCACACACTCCAAACCAGCCTAACTGTCTTGTGTGTGTGATTCTTCAACGGCAACGCAACCCCAGATAGAATAGAATCTAGTTCGTCCCGCGCGCACATCACAATCCCAAGACCAAGCTGAGCAACTGCGTTGTCTCTAGTCCTCTGCGATCGAGTTTTAAGGGCAGGCTGCACAATGCCTTCAACTTCAGTTCAGAGTCCAGGCTTCTGCTGCCTGTCCATCGTGCCTAGCTCTGCCAATGGCATCCAGCGGAAAGCCGACGACGAAGCTCGCGTTCATGGCGCCCCTACCCCTCCTCGCGCTCCTCTTCTTGTCCAGCGCTCTCGAGGCTGCAGTAGTAGGCGCAAGCAACGGCACCTCGGCTGACGACGGTGCGAGCTACATGTGCAGCTCTGGCAGCAGGTTCCTGGCATTGCCATCGTCCCACCAGAGCGTGTTCAGCCTCGACCGCTACGGCGCCCGCGGCGACGGGAGGCACGACGACACGCGCGCGCTCGCCACGGCGTGGAAGGCGGCGTGCGCCTCGCTGCGGCCGGCCGTCGTGCTCGTCCTCGGTGGCAGGCGGTACCTGCTCAAGGTCGTCACGCTCCATGGCCCGTGCAGGTCCAGCGTCACGGTCACCGTGAAGGGCACGCTGGTGGCGTCGCCGAACAGGGCGGACTGGAGCGACAGGGACAGGAGGCTCTGGATCGTGTTCCGGAGCGTCAATAAGCTCACTCTCGACGGCGGTGGCGCCATCGACGGCAACGGACACAAGTGGTGGCCGTACTCGTGCAAGATCAACAAGGCTCTGGTAAGTGTGGCGCTCATGCTCCAGTTGATTTCAGTAATTTTTTTTTTGACGGGAGCATGTGTGTTCGAGAAAAAAGGTGCCCTGACGCTACCCAGCTGAATTGGCTTCTGTTTTCTTCAGCCTTGCAAGGAGGCTCCAACGGCTCTGTCATTTCACTACTGCACCAGTCTCAAGGTGGACAATCTGAAAATTGTGAACAGCCAACAGATCCACATGTCGGTCGAGGATTGCGCCAATGTGCATCTGGCAAGCTTGTCCATCACAGCACCTGGCACTAGCCCTAACACAGACGGTATCCACATCACTCGTAGCAAAGATGTGCGGGTCACAAATTGCAAGATCAAGACAGGTAACTAGCATGTTCAGAAGCTGCATAATTTGGTCAGGGTGATGCCACTATGTCTTCAAACTTTCATCCAACTTAGATTTTCTCTTGTACTGAATTTTGCAGGGGATGACTGCGTATCAATCGAGGACGGGACTGAATTTTGCAGGGGATGACTGCGTATCAATCGAGGCAGGGGATGACTTAGATTTTCTCTTGTACTGAATTCATGTCTCCAAAGTTGTTTGTGGTCCTGGGCACGGTGTCAGCATCGGAAGCTTAGGAGACGACAACTCACGAGCCAAAGTCTCTAGTATTACCATAGATTCAGTACAACTGCATGGCACGACCAATGGAGCACGGATCAAAACATACCAGGGAGGAAGTGGATATGCCAAGGACATCACATTCCAAAACATGATCATGTATAATGTCAAGAATCCAATCATCATCGACCAAAACTACTGCGACAAGGCTAAGCCATATAGGGAACAAATGTCAGCAGTTCAGATCAGCAATGTTGTATTCAAGAACATCAGAGGGACAACCGTTACGAAGGACGCCAAGGCATTACCCTGCAGAACATTGACCTGAAAATGCAGGGCGGCAAGGGGAACACAGAAAGCACATGCCAGAATGCAAAATGGAGAAAATACGGAAAGGTTGTTCCACAGCCGTGCACCTCAAAAGGCAAGGGCACGGTTGGCCACCTATTGGACTTCCTGTTGTCTTCACGGCTGGCCTGCTGGTCAGCGTATTTGTGATTTGGTTCACGTAGTACCCGTGTAACAATGTATTATAGAAAGCGCAGCCACAGTTACTTGAGAAAAAAAAAATGCGTACACAAAAAAATAGAACCATTGGACCCGCCAAACCTAGAAAATGTCCTTCCGATAACCTCACTAGCAGCGGTCGATCTTTGTTGGTTACTTGGTTGTTGGTTCAGGAAATAAAAAGTGAAAAAAAAAAAACTCGATGAACCTACTAGTTCACTGACAGAAACCCACGAGACGAAGACTGAAGAAAAAGAGGTTCTTCCTATCAGCATGTGCATACACTAGCTAGTGCCACCGTTGTCACAGCTTGCACCGGAGCCCAACGCTGCGCAGCAGCTTGCTCAGGCATCTCTTGGCCCACGACTCGCGGCGCATGGGCCCGCCGTTCCCGCGCGTCTCTGCCTCGCCGCCGCCACCGGAGAAGATCGCCCGGAGGTGACCGAAGTGCGTGCTTCTCCCCTCGTACGCCACCGCATCTGGGTTCTCCTGAAACCGCCGCAGAAATCAAGGTCATAAGGAAAAGATCGATCATCCGGGTGATATAGGTGCATGCGATTGACGCAGCAGAAGGCAACGGCAGTCCACACGCACGAACCAGCACGTAGCGCTTCCACTCGGCCTCGTCGGCGACGACGACGCGGCGGCGCGCGTCGTAGGTGAACCGCGGGTGGTCCTTGATCCGGCTGACGGCGTCGAACTCGCGCCGGAGCTCGGTCAGCCGCCGCTGCAGCTCCTCGACGGGGAACGCGGACCCCGTGGCCGCGTTCAGCTCGGCGCCGATGGCCGACCAGTCGTCCGCGGTGAGGTCGCCCACGCCCACGCCCACGCCGACGCCGCCGCGCGTGCGCCGCCTCAGCAGCAGCAGGTCCAGGAGCTTGGCGTCGTGCTGGGCCGTCCACACGTCCACGTGCAGCTGGGACAGGATCTTGCGCAGCGACCGCCGAGACACCGCCGGCCTCGTCGTTGTCTTGACGACGGCCTCCTCGCTGCCGCCTGCCGTGGATTCGTGGCCGTGGTCGCCGTCTTCGATGCGAATCGTCAGCTGCTGGTCAATCATCAGCAGTTGGCTCACGGTCGTGACTGGCTGCGTTTGCACGTTTCGCATCTCCTGCCTTCCATGTTGATGGAATGGTCAGTTGATCACGCAAGCGCGTGTACCGAAACTAATGGACGGCAAGTCTGAGAGCACGTACTGTGATTGCGAGGCGGCGTCGTCGGCGCGGAGGCGGAGGCTGAGGAAGACGACGGAGCCGTGTCGCACGCCGTAGTGCGCGACGGGGAGGACGTCGTCGTCGAGGTGTCGGCCGGCGAAGAAGAGCCGCTGGGCGCCGACGGCGACGCCCTCACGGGCCATGACCATGACCTTGAGCTGCGCCACTGTCGCGGCGCCGTCGACGTCCAGCGCCACCCGGTCCCCGCGGAGCGTCCGCACCATGATCCTCATGGTCGTCGTCGTCGCCACAGGAGGAGCGGGCGGCCCGCCGCTCGACGACTCGCGACGGCTACTGGCTGTAGTAGCTCTTTCGTCGGCGCACGGCGTCGTCAGCGTGGCAGGTGTCGTTCTCATCTCTGCTTGTCATGCGGTTGTGGACGACCGGCCGGTGAGGGAATCCAGGGGCCGCGCGGGAGGAAGGAAGGAAGGAAGGAAGGAAGGAAGGAGAGGATCGGGGAGAAAATAATGGGGACAGATCGGAGGTGGATCATGGACTGGATGCGCATGCACGAGCACGAAGGGTGTGGTATCTGGCTGGCACAGCGGGAGCAGGCAGGCATGCATGATGGTTGCGCGGGAATAAAGCTAGCTGTTGGATAAGGCGCCGACGTGAAGAAACGAATTTTCTTCAGCCGTCCGCGGTCCGCTGCGACTCGGAACATCTGTACTTGCTGGGCTTCCGGCGACACGGTAGGCTGGTGCACGAGTCCTGTCGTCGCTAGACCACTGTTTGGCTGGTGGCAATGTTGCATTGCGTCTCAAAACGTTCTTTGGGCCAGGATCACTTGCACGGCCGCCTCGGAAGCCATGATCCAAACAAGTCATTGTGACTGTGACCGACTGGTCGATTTTTTTTTTTTTGGAACGCATGAATGATTTTTTAAAAAAAATATATATGCAGAAATTTCTATAGGAGTCAGTTTTTTTTTCAGTTATAAATTTTATACAGGAAAAACATTAGAATTAGAAACTTGTAAAAGGAGTTACAAACAAGGCCGTGAAACTAAAAGTTGGTTGAGACAGGCCAGGCTGCTGCGGCAGTCGTCTGTGTTGCGACAGGAGATCTGGGCCGGCCCATGTAAAATCTCCACGGGATTCTTATCCAAACAGCCCCGCCGCATTCTTCCTCCAGTCTAATCTCGGTCTCTCCGCTTCCCGGCTTCCACCGCGCGCCGCCGCCCTACGCCAGGTGCCCGTCGCCGGCGACGAACACCAGCAGGTACGCCCCCCTACTCCCTCCTGTTCCCTTCCTGCCGTGCGAAACCGACCACATAAACCCTAACTTAAGCGCTCTTGTGCCCGGAAGGGGATTGAGGAGGAGGAGGAGGATGGGCGAGTTCGACGACTACTGGGCGCGCGCGTACAGGGGCGACGCCGCGGTCCCGCACTCCGACCCGCAGCGGCTCGTCTCCACCTGGACCGGCGCATTTGCCCTCGGCGCAGCCGCCTGCGTCCACCACCACGCCTCCGCGCTCGTCTCCAACCTCAAGTCCCTACCGGCCACGTGAGTCCCCCAACCCCCGTATCGTCTTTCAGTGTCTCAGATGCTCGCGCTTAGGCTTTATTCCAATTCGGGCTTCTTGCTTGCGATTCGTACCTTCTTTATACAAGGGATTGCAAAAAAAATTTTATCAGAACCAGGGATTGCAATTTGTTGATAGATAAGATATGCT
>CM041628.1:5807985-5818540 GCA_023333625.1 Bothriochloa decipiens | reverse complement strand
GTTGATAGATAAGATATGCTTTGGGCATAGTCTTCATGTATGTGCGAATTTATGTGTTTTATGCCAATTCGTTGATAGGTAGCAGGGATTATTAAAAACACAAGGTCAGTCATCAAAACTGCCTAGCATTGCTCTTACTATAGCTTAACTCGATCAGTGTCAGCTCGAATGGATGAAGAGTGGGGCTTGAACTATATTTACCACTACTTGAACACTATAAGTTATCCAAATATTTATTTATACCATAAGGTTCGTGAATCGTGATACTTCACTCATTTATATAAATGTTTTGAACAGTACAGAGATGTTTAGAGAGCTTGCATACGGACACCCCAATATGTCAAAGTGTCAGAACACCTGTAGTCCTCCTAAATCGACTTTTATTGTTTAAAATGAAATTCAGAGTATTAGTAGATTAATTAATAGTACTGTCATATTAATTGTTGTCTTTAAATCATAAAATTACCAAAAAATAATGTTCTCATAATTTCTGTAAATTATTTTCACTGGTAACCTATTTATAAAACTTGCATGGTTTTGTAGCCTGTCTATTGGTTTTACAGAACCTTATGCCATCAAGTTGCCATGTGCATAAATGTTTGGATCATCTCTTCTGGATTTCAATCTAATTCTCGTTATGGTACCTCTCAAATTTGTGGCTTGTGATCTGAGTCTTAGTTGTTCGGACTTCAGTACTATTTTCATCTTGCATTATAATGCATCTTGTAATCTGAATTTGCTAAAGGCTTGTTTGGATCCTATGAACTCAAACCAATATCTAGAAAGTGCTTCTCCATTTCATTATTACATTATTTTCCGATTCTTCTCGATCAATTCCTGGAAACCAAACAGGGCCTAAGATTTTATGGACCATTGTTTCTTTTTAAGGAATGAATTGTCTTCCATTGTTTGTCGTGTCTTTTCAACTGTTCTAGTATTATCCTTAGCATCTGAGATGCAGAAGCAATGTTGTCCTCCATTGTGAACGGACAATATATTTTCTTATAAAACCTAACTTCATGTTAAGAACAGTATATCTGTTTATAAATTCTCACTTCGTATTATGTCTCTATGTAGATGTACGTAGATGTACGGAGTCCCTTTTTTTAACATTCTGCTGTTTTCCTTGCCCAATACATGTTGATTGACATGTAATACCATTTATCTCAGCTGGCAAGACATGACATTAGTCCTTGATCAAAAGCGATGGAAGAAAGCTCTTGAGAAGAAGCAACAACAAGCTTAAGGTGAGGCAATCTCACCTGCTCACACAAAGATTGCAGTTAATGGTTGGATCAACAGAATTAACTTTTTATCAGATGATGACAGTTGACATCGATTGTGTCATGTTCTAACTTGCTTATGTTTCCTCGTCTTTGGTGCAGTTCACTATTCTTTCCAACTCCTTAGGCCAGTTGGATGAGCATGTGCCTGGTCATCAATTGTGTTGCATGAAATTTCAGAATTCTCTCTCTATATATAATGTATTGACTGAGGTTCTACTTGATTGTGTTAAATTGTCCCTATTTTTGTGTTTGCTCCATCTTAGATGACATTCAGAATGATCTGTCCATTTTTTTTTCTCCATGATCTTTTTAACATTCAACTCCCTCCGTTCTTAAAATCTCCATTCAGATGTCTAGATACATAGCTTTTAATATGTATCTAGAAAAGCTAGAATTATAATTTGGAACAAAGGGAGTACATGTTATCTTGCATATGCAGCATGTGTGCTTGTGTACGCCAAATGAACTCAAACCTCTAGTATTGTATCTAGTCAAACAATCTCGAGCTTGACCAGGTTTATATAAAAGATATCAATATTTTGATTTTGAATACATATATCATTTGCTTAGTGTTGGAATATATATTTTCTCAGTATGTTATTTAGTGTTTTTTTATATATAAACTTGGTTAAACCAAAGATACAATGACTAGGAACAAAACTAGAATTGCATTCTTTTTTCTCGACGGAAGTAGTTTTGCAATTTTTTCAAGTCATTTTTTCCTGGCGCGATGCCATTGCAATGGGGTGGAAAGACCAGTAGTCTTGCCTTCAATAGCTTTGCTCCCAAAGTGGTACAAGAGCATTTCGAGTAACAAGTACTCTTTGTGCATGTTACAACGAGCATATATCGAAACAAACAAAATTTTTAAAATTTTGAACCGAAGTTAGGAGACATTTTATTTGCTTATAACCGAATAATGCGTATCCAGTTTCAAAAGGTGGAGCACCCATTAGTTGACGAAGTGGCAGTTCCTCCTGATCTCCCTCCCCATCGTTGCCGGTGAGCACGCGGAAGGCTCCCAACTTCTGGATGGACGTGGCGAAGGCGGCGAGGAACTTGCCTAGGTCGTGCATCTCATCGACGAGGCGGGCGGCCTCGGCATCGTGCAGCAGCGCGGCGTCCGTGTGGAGCGCGCCGCGGTTGGCCTTGATGGTGGCGTAGTAGCTGGTGTCGAACCTGAACTCGCTGCCGGGGTCCAAGGCCACCTTCTTGCCGCCCGACGACGGCGTGTTGGGGCACTGCTGCATCAGCTCCTGCGCGTAGCCGGGGTCGATGAACGGGTCCACCCCGCCGTTGCCTTGGAAGGTGTAGAGCCTCGGTGACACGAAGTCGCAGTCACAGCGTCCCAGCGTGTGCGCGCCGGAGAGCGCGACGAGGTCGCGGACGTCGAGCCCGCGCTTGGCGAAGGAGTCCTTGAGGAGCTGGAACACGAACACCGGGCTGGGCAGGTCCGTCGCGTGCGACTCGTCGGAGAAGCGGTTGTCGCGGCGGCCCGTCTCGACCTGCCACAGATCGCCGCCGAACTGGAAGGACACGGCGTCGCGGGTGGCCAGCGCCACGACGTCCACGCACGACACCGTGCCCGGGCACGCCGCCTCCAGCGCCGCCTTGACGGCGTCGATCACGTCCAGCCCGCCCAACGACCGGTTCGGGATCGCCGCCTTCTCCGTGCCCCGCCCGTCCAGCAGCACCGACGCGTCGCAGCCCTGCGGGAAGCAGTCGTGGAAGAAGACCCGCAGCAGCTTGCCCGCCAGGCTCGGGTCCGCCGCCGCCCGCGCCCAGGTCACGTTCCGGACGATGGACTCTGCTTGCGGGCAGGTCCCCTGGTAGAAGCCCACCTGGAGACCGGCGGCAGGAGACGACGCGATGGCGAGCAGCAGCGCGTGGACGAGGACGAGCAGACACATCGACGGCGTGCTGCCGGCGGTGCGGGTACCAGCCGCCATATGCATCTGCGGTGTGCTGCGTCGACTGGACTGGACTGACGATGGTGACTAGACAAGATGAGATATCAGACTACAACTTGCGAAGTGCATCTCTCAGTACTCACTGTCGTCACCGAGTGAAAACTACATGGCCTATTTATACTACTGGCATTTCACTCCGGTGAACTGCTTGGTATATAGAACCCGTGTTTGCGTAATCTCAGCTTTGTTTGTACATGGCCCGGGTTTCGTAATGGGCGCGTCGATGCATTTCGATCGAGAAACCATTCACGTTGCGAGATACATTTCGAGAAACCATTCAGTCATTCGCGTTGCCAGATCCGTTGGGCGTTGGAATGACAGATCGAGCCCGGTGGCGGCACACGGCAGAGTATTCAACCAATCGAATAGGGAGCCTTGGTCGTTCTTGATCCGTCGTCAGTGCGCGCCCTGCAGACGGAGCGGTTGAGATGAGAGCAACGAGCAGCGCGTCGCTGGTGCAGTGCAGGCCGCCGCATTGAGGTGCGCCACCAAGTCACCAACCTCCGTGACCTCCGCTGCCTATACAAGCCGCCCGCAGCTAGAACGAGCAGCTGCACTCACGCAGTTGGTGCATCGTGAATCGTGATCATCGTCGTCACGGCGACGCTGACGACGGTCCTCGCAGGCCAAGGCCAAGCAGCTGTTGGACGGTGGCTGTGGCGCCACCGCCGAGCATGCTTGATGGGCGAGGCCGCGAGGGCGCCCAGTGGCAGCTACTGCCGCGGCGCGCGGGCTCTGCGCCAGCTTGCCTCGAGCAGTCCGGTCGGTTGTTCGACGTGCTCCCCGACCACCAAACCGATAGGTTCTTCGGTTATCTTAGAAGTTCGGTCATCCAGAACAAAGGCAGTAGCAAGCACATTTTGTATGTCGAACTAACCGGACTAGGCAAACAGCCATTAAGTAGCATATAATTTGTAGCAAATTTTGGTATTTAACGAAAACGTATCAATACAAATCAAGGAGGGGTTGTATCCCGTATCAGATACGTATCTTCATGACCAGTTTATAAAATTATAATAATGTTGACATAGTTTTTATTGATTTCTATTATTATAATGTTATTGTAGTAATTTTTTATTGACTAAACATAATTCTGTTCATTGGAAGCAAAAAAACCATATCTAAAATTATTATAATGTCATAGTTAGTATGGAGTTCGGTGATGGTTCCGAAGGAAATGAAACAACACAAAAAAAAAGGCTATCATATAATATGATTTTAATTTCTCATATAATAGATGTTATCTAATAGTGCTATTATGATTACAATCATTTTTTATAACATGAAATTTAGCATTAAATTGAAGTCCTTAAGCATGCAGTTGATATTTCTCAAGAACACTACTGCTTGAAGGTGTTGAAACTTGATCATGAACCATGTGCAGTAGGAGTTCATGTTTGCATTAAAAGAGATGATTTAGTGTGGGGCGGCGATCTGTGAGTGTCTAAATGCGTATGCCGGTGTTTGATGACTAAGGAAGGAGAGTGTGGATGAGGGGTCCTAGCAGGGGCAAGGGTGGCACCAACGAGTGGTAAGATAGGTCACACTATTTCCAATTGCGGGACCCTCGCGCGATATCTTGGTGCTTGGATTAGATTTTCTAATACTTGATCAACCACTCTTTTTATAATCTATGTAGAGAAATCATTGATGGTATTGAATAATTAAGAAGGAATGGTTTCCATTGTGCCAACTTAAATTGGGAGACTACACTTTACAAACATTCCCACATTGTGAAACTTTGTAACTTGAAAAAAAAAGTTTTATCATGTACTCACATTTCTTAATGTTTAAATTGATAGTCAGTATAGCATCGAGTGAAGGCTGGACAGGAAAATCATCTTTTGATATATGGATCCAAAGTCTGGAATAGAGTTCCTCTTGATGTTGATTTTCTTTTTCTCTTTTTTTTGTTTCTTAGATGTTAGCCTTTTAAGGTCTCCTTGCATTTGTGTACTCTTGTTTAAACTCCGTTCCTTTTGTTCTGAATAATTACTGTAGAGGGCCTTGGCCCCTCCAGATTCATAAAAAAAAAAAAAAATATGGTGAAGACCAATGCCGAGAAAACCGATAGATGGTGCAAACCAATATTCATCAATAGTTAATAACCGTATGAAAGCTAATATACTTAGTTGGAGTGTAATATAACTTGGGTGCAATCCTGATAACAAATGCTTGCTGAAAGTATGGAAGATGAAGACGAGCGAAATCATCAATGAAATCGAAGTGAGACAGTTACTGGTTGTAAAAATCTGCATGAGAGGAAACTCAGCCACCGCCTTCTCCACACGAATCCCCTGCAGAAAACAAATGGACAATGTGTGTAATGTGCAATATAATATACAGTAGGAACACTATAAAAAATTCGAAATGCCTGCCAAAAAGCTCTGAAAACTCAATGCGCGTGAACTCGGCGGCTCGGCACGCACTCGTCTGAACCGCTGTGTCTGCTACGCGCATTGTCAGACCCAAAAAAGCAAGCCGCACTATCCGGTTTGTTGAATGATCTGCCAGTGCGCCACCGATCTCCTTGACCTCCGCCGCCTCTATAAGCCGCCCGCGTAGCGAGCAGCAGCACAATCGTGCCTAAACACGGAGACGGTCTCGTGCCGGCCGGGACGCGGTGAGCGCGCTGATCCCGTGCGCCGCGTGCCTATGGGCGCGGGCACCGCGGCGCCGAGCGGCAGCTGCTGCCGCGGTGCGTGGGCGCTGCGCCGGATAGCCGGCACCATCGCCGCCGCGCGCCGCGCCGTGTGCAGGTGCCTGGAGCAGTCTGGCATTCCGGTCCGTCCTTGGGCGTGCTCCTCGACCGCGACAAGTATACGCACGCTGATCGCTCGTACGTACGTGAGATGGGGCCAGTGGGCCATGAAGCCTTTGTGTCTAGTTCTCACGGGCTCAACGGACAGTGCACGAATAATGCTACTCGTCATGTTTAATGTTTCAAGGCACGAATAACTACTCGTCATGTTTCATGGCATAATCTGTATTTTTTCCCAAGAAGAAAAACGTCAGACAAAACCACAACCTCGATAAAATCCGGTCGGTGTCAGCACAAAGACACAAAGACAATTAACATTTGTTTCTATATAGTCACACAAGGACAGAATTTAGTATATTTCCCTAAAAAGGACAAAAAAAAATGTAATATGTTAGCCACCAGTTTGGATGGTAAAGAAACAGAAAAATGAGAAATTATATGTGGATTGCTTGATCGAAGGTTTGCAAGCAAGCCCCTCCTTGAGGGCTTCTCTCACGGTAGGGTGTGCGTGGCATGTCCGAGCAATGTCCTCACTGGATGCTCCATACTTGACGGTGAGGACAGCTTCATGGATGATTTCACCGGCACTGGGTGCCATTATGTGCACACCCAGAACCTTGTCGGTTTCCTTCTCTGCGATCACCTTAACAACCCCTTCGGCATCATCAATGAATGGCCTTGGCACGGCTGTTAGCCATAAGTGGAAACTTGCCCACACGATAGGCGATTCCTAGATCCTTCACCTGCTCCTCAGTTTTGCCAACAGATGCAACTTCTGGATGCGAATAGACAACACCAGGAACTGTGTCATAGTCAACATGGCCTTCCTTTCCAGCAATGAACTCTACGCATGCAACACCATCCTCTTCAGCTTTATGGGCAAGCATGGGACCAGGGATGGCATCCCCAATTGCATAGACTCCCTTCACATTGGTCATGAAGCGCTTATCAACAAGGATCCTGCCAGCCTTGTCTGTCTCAACACCAAGAGTTTCAAGCCCAATCCCAGAAGTAAATGGAGTCCTGCCAGCAGAGACAAGGACAACATCTGCTTCAAGGATGGTCTGCTCACCACCAGCTGCAGGCTCAAGTGTCAGCTTTACGCCATCTCCACTGGTATCACACCCAAATTCTAAGTTTTTTCAATCTCTCTTCGTCACATCAATTTTTAACTCATACATGGAACATTAAATGTAGATAAAAAATAACTAATTACATAGTTTAGTTTGAAATTACGAGATAAATCTTTTAAATCTAGTTGGTCCACGATTGGATAATATTTGTCAAATATAACAAAAGAGTTACTATTTATCAGGTTAAAATTTTTTAAATCTAAACAAGGCCCCAGTAACCTTTGTCTTGAGCATGAACTTGAACTTCTGTTTTTCTAGCATGCGTTGGAACTGCCTCCTGACCTCGCCATCCATTGAAGGTACTATATCCGGCGCAAATTCAACAATAGTGACCTCTGAACCAAGGCGGTTCCAGACTGAACCCATCTCGAGGCCAATATAACCTGCTCCGATTACCACCAGTTTCTTCGGGATCTCTGACAAGCACAGTGCACCAGTAGATGAAACCACTTTCTTCTCATCAATTGTAATTCCTGGAAGTGATTTTACATCAGACCCAGTTGCGATTATTATGTTTTTGCCTTTGAAAACAGTGCTACCACCATCAATCAAATCAACTGACACTTTTGAGGGGGACGACAACTTCCCAAAGCCTTTGACATAAGTCACCTTGTTCTTTTTAAAGAGCCCTTCAATTCCTTTTGTTAGTCCTGCCACAGCTTTGTCTTTCTGAGCCATCATGGCTGGGAGGTCCACTTCCAGATTTGAAAACTTGACTCCAAGGTGTGCAAAAGAACTCTTTGCTTCATGGTACATATGTGATGAATGCAAAAGAGCCTTGGACGGGATGCATCCGACGTTGAGGCAGGTCCCGCCGAGGGTGCCCCTCTTCTCGATGCAGGTAGTCTTGAGCCCCAGCTGAGCGGCCTTGATCGCCGCCACGTACCCTCCGGGCCCGCCGCCCACCACCACCACGTCGCTCTCCTCGCCCGCCGCCGCGTACGCCCTCCAGGCGGACACGGCCGCACCCGCTGCCGCCTGCGGCCGCCGCAGCACGGCCGCCGCCGACCACCGCCTCGCCAGGACAGCGAGCGCCATCTCTGTCTCTCCGCGGGCGCCTCCTTGGTCCTCCTCGTTCCCCCGAAAAAGAGATCCGCGCTGGAAAGAGAGCACACGTCTGTGGATTAAAATCGCAGCACGAACGTGTCAGCTAAAACCAATCGACCGAAACCGACTTGCACGTTTATGGACTGAAACTTGTGCTACCTGTTGTAAAATATATACACGGACTTTCTATTAAAAGGAAAGGAGGAGAAATCCTAATCCTATAAGGAAAGGAGGAGGAATCCTAATCCTATAAGAAAAAGAGGAGGAATCCTAATCCTAATCCGTTTGTACGTGTGAGCTCTTATCAAAATTATTAGAGCATCTCTAAAAGTTTACTATTTTTAAATTATCAAATCTTATTATTTGTCAACTCCCAAAATAATATAGGAAGTAAAATAAGAGTCTCTCTCTCCAAGAGTTTGTTATTTTTGACTTGCTAAAATAAAATAAAAATGTAGGTCCATGAGTTTCTTTTTTCAAGGATGCAACTGTTTTTATGAAACTGACGTGAAAACACTTTTGCAAAGTGAATACAGAAGTTTTCTCTAATTAATCAAAGCCCGTACATATAAATCTATGTGTCTACCATTTATACAGAGTGAACAAATAAAAATCTTTTATTTACGATCCACCACTTTCTTCATATTTAGATCGACACAGGGAGTGGAGGCGCGGCGGGCTTAGACGACGGCGCCAGCCCTGGCCCTTGGCCGACGGCGGCCCACAGCTGCTCGACCGCAGTGATCTGTGTGGTCGCGGGCGAGTGATGGCGTTGTCGAGAAGGGAGGCCGAGACGCGCAGGCTCGCAATGGCAAGGCCGATGCGCGCGCGTAAAGATACGCGCGCGGGGCTATGAGGAACAGCAAGTTGAACAAATGACAAGTTCATATGGTAAACTATTGGAGAGCAAATTTTTTATATTTAGCCAAATTTTCAAGGATAGCAAGCTTAATTGGTAAAATGTTGGAGATACTCCTAGGTCTTGATAGGACTATATATACGTGGAAGATCTATGTTGCAATCACTAATATTTAGAGAAATAAAAAATAGTCTCCCTACATCTTGTGTCTATATGTTATACTTTCATCTACTATGTTGATCATGAGAGACGGAGAAAAGAGATCCTAACAGCTGGCGATATGTTTTACACACGTTATCAGCACCGACGAGCTCTTTACCGACTCGTACGTAGTACGTGATGGGCCAGTGGGCCACGAAGGCTTTGTGTCTAGTTCCCACGGGCTCAACGGCGCGCATGCATGCCCGTTTGCTTTTCTTCGAAGGATAGCATAGGCGGGGCATGTTTGTGGCACGGATGATGGCGGCAACGCGAGCCGGTGTCTGTGATGTGATCGAAGGACTGGTTTCGTGCACGAATAATGCTACTCATCATGTTTCATTGTAGTAATGTTTCATGGCACGAATAACTAACTACTCGTCATGTTTCATGGCATAATCTGTATTTTTTTTCCGAGAAAACAACGTCAGACAAAACCACAACCTCGATAAAATCCGGTCGGTGCTAGCTAACCCTGTTCATCGGTTTGATAAAACTGGTTGCCGGCCCGTACCCGTCCCAGTGAAACCGTGAGCGCGGTTACTAGGCGGCTTGGGTTGGAACCCGTTACCCAGCAAGGACTTGGAGAGCAACTTATCCGGTCACGGTTACAAACCATTCGAACCCATCGAAACCCAGAAAATAAAACTTGCGGCGGCGCCGCCGGCTGCTGCAAACGATGCACGCAGCACGCGCATGGGCTCGAGCGCGACCGCGGCGGAGGCGAGCGTAGCGGAGGTGGACGCGAGCTCCGCCCGCGCCAACAAGCGCGGCACTGTCGATCGCGGCGGCGGCGGCGGCAGGCGCCACACCAGTGAGCGCGACCTTGAGGTCGGCGGCGGCGAGCGCAAAGTTCAGGGCCTTGAGCTGGAGGCGGCACCGACGGCCGAGAAAGTCTGGGAACTGCGAGAAGCATGGGCATCTCACTCCATCGGTCCGGAATTGGAGCAAGACCCATTGTTGCCTGGCACGGACCTTGACGAAAACACCCGAGCCTACGATTCTCCTTGTTCCCAATTTCTCACACTGGATAACGTCTCCTGCTATTAATATGGTGTTAGTTATGGCAGAGAAATCATTATTGCTCACATATTAATATAGTGTTTATTAGATTTTTTGGGACCTGTAGCGTATTTGTTTCAGAATCTTGATGCAACCTCACGCGGAGTCTCTACTCCTGGTAGAGAACTAATGCATAGCACGAACCACGAAGAGCAGTCTGTAGTCGCAAAAAAGAGAGAGCAGCATGCATTTTGTAACACTCTGGTGTTAAGCATGCATAATCATTCGCATTCTTAAGC
>CM041628.1:5788084-5807975 GCA_023333625.1 Bothriochloa decipiens | reverse complement strand
TTTATTTATCTCTATTAATTGTATTTATCTTAGGAAATGCATAACTAATTCTCTGTTGCTCAGAAAAATGTGAGACTAAGTTTGTTAGTCTTCTTATGTCATGCTCTATCTGTGAAAAATGTTATTAGGCTATGTCATATGTAAATTTTTCTATGTCTAGTTATGGTGCCTATTTGCATGTGATGATAAATAATTCATAATAAATAATATATAAGGAATTTGTTCATGAAACTTTTTAGAGAGTGTTTTTATGTCAATCTAGAGCTAATAATGTTCTGAGATCTGTTGTTGATATACTTTTATATACAAAGTATTTTATGCCCCTGGAATTGTGCTGCCTTGTCATTTTTGTGCAGGATAAAGTACTTACTGTTTTGCCTTGAAATTTTCATGGTAGTCTTTATTTGGTATGATTAAGCTTCTGTAATTTTTACAGAATTTTCTGAGTAGTCTAAAGTCATGTTGTAGTTATACCCTGATTTCTTTTATTTGTAAATAATGCTTTAGAGTTATCATTTCATGTGTGTAAAAATGCTTTTTATGCTATTCATGATATGTATGATCTTCTATTGGTTGTGGTTCAGTAGAGTGTAGGTGCAAAACAATGGTTGTTTATAATTCCTTATAGTGTGCGAGTAAATTTTAATGCGAGGCCTATTTGAAGATTTATCGGTAGAAGAGAATGCAGATGACATGTGCTTATCATACATGTTTTCATATATCATATTATTCATCTTAGCTGAGCATTCATTTACCATCACCATCACCATCAGCATTGTATTTATATTTATGCACGGTATTCATACGCACTATGCATCATACAAGATCGTCAGAGCTCGCGACGGTAGTTCCCGGAGCACCAAGAGAGGAAGGCCAACAAGAAGCTTTGGTTCGGGAAGCAGCAGCAGAAGAGGATCCCGAAGCTGATCTTCCAGAGTGTCCCGACCACCAGCCAAGTGCTTTTCTGAAAGGCAAGCCCCGGAGCATTCTCCCTGTGGTTTGCAAAATATCTAACTTGAGTCCTTTACTTGTTGTTACATTAAGTTATAGGCGTTGTTTTATACCGTTGCTGCATTACTTATATTCCTTGCCACTGTTTATACTTCAACCCTGTTAGGTTCAGGTACGATTATTTGCTTAGCCCTGCTTAACTAGATCGGTAGAAGTCGGGTGATTTCCTGTCATCCGCAAGTTATAGGTGGTAACTCGGATGGTTGAATACATTGTTATCTTGGATAACCATGTGGAGATAATAAATCGAGACCGGGCGGGATTGGAGTTGAGAATGAACTGGAGTTTCAATGTGGTTTATCCTGTCTGTGTCGAACTAGGACCCCGTCCGTTGTACGTCCTCAAGTCATATTGAATTTATGCCTCACATTTAGCTGGAAGGATAAGTCGTTCCGACCGCGAAGCCTAATTTTGATCTGGGCCGGGAGTCGACCTGCTGTACGCATCGTATTGGTGAAGATGGGGGACCACGGGTTACGCGGTTGTAAGGCCTGAATATAGCATGGTGCGCCCTGCTGGCAGCCGGACGGTGCCCGGATGTGATGGTACATGTTGATCTCGCGTTTTTTCTGAATTGGATGTCGGTGACCTGTAGCTCACCGTGGCTGGTGAGTGTGGTTTGTGTGAGAAGTACCCGCCAGCTGGTTAGTAATCGATTATAATCGCCATCGTTCCTGGATAGTGAACACTTGACTTGAGCAGCGGCATCGTAGTAAGAATTTGAACAAGAGATGAGATGGTTGAGCTATTGAGACTGAAAGATACTCAACCGGAATTGGTTACTTGCTGTTGAATAATTATTACCATGCTTGTTTAGTACAGGTGCTAATGTAGCATGATAAGGTTAATCAGATTAAAATACATTGCTAGAAGGTTCTTATTAATTGTTTCTTAATGCAAGCTTTTTCGCAATTTAAATGAGTCAGCTATCCTACTTATACAGCCTTGCATACTCCTTGGAGTCTCTTTTATTTTAGTTTATGACGGGTAAGTCTAGCTGAGTACATCCTCGTACTCAGGGTTTTATTTCCCATGTTTTTGCAGATGGTGAGATGCTTTATGGTTATTGTCAGAACTGTTTCTATCCCGCCTTGGGAGATGACTAGACCTTGGGCATGGTCACTCTTTTCGACTTAATGCTTTTGCTGGATGTGGACCAAGAACTTGGCACTGTATTTCAAATGTGTGTGTGTGGTATTTGAACTTAAATCGCTTCCGCTTTTATTTGAATTTGAACTTGGTTTTGTAATAACTCTATTTCGTACTCCGATGATGTTTTAAACTATGTTCGAACTGTGTACTTGTGAATGGAATCGCTAAACTATTACGATCTTGGTCGTGCTGCAAAAGTTTGAAATCCTTCGAGATTTCACGGACTACCGGGTTTATTAGGTCTCAATCATATGATTTGCTGAATTAATGGCGGATTATGTGCTTGTGCTCTAATAAATTGGTCGGTTCTGTTACACATTTGCATATGTCCAGCGTCGCAAGTATATACTGACCCGTGTAAACCCGTACGCCAGACCAGACCAAACCAATCCAGCTACGACGTCCAATCCGTTCCGTAACCGCTTTAACCGGACCAACCCACCCCGTGCGTTTAAAAATCGGGTTGGGTTGCAAACCCGCTCAGAGCCGCAAAACCCAGACCATGAACAGGGTTAGTGCTAGCACAAAGAGACAATTAACATTTGTTTCTATATAGTCACACAAGGACAAAAAAATAATATATTTCCCAAAAAAGGACAAAAAAATTAATATGTTGTGGTACAAAAGGCAAATAACAATTCACAAAAGCAACAACTTACTTATACTAATAGTTTGTATAGGAGTGTTGCTTAAAATCATCTAAAATTTCAGGCACCTTGAACGTAGGAGAGATGAATAAAAAAGGTTTGGGAAAAACCATTCACCGGATACGAATGCTGGAGGCCTGGAGCATTAGACGGACTGTCGAAGAAGTATGTTTCTTTTTTATCCGAGGCAAACCCTATTGATCCATTTAGAGAAACGGAAATACAAGATTCTTCTTAAGAAGCAACAAACAAAAGATAGAGATGGATCATATTATGGTGCATATGTTTCATGCGAGCGATCGCGCCCAAACCGAACCATGCAATGACACGTCTGTGGATAATAAAAATCCCAGCACGAACGTGTCAGCTAAAACCAACCGACCGAGACCGACTTGCACGTTGCTGGACTGAAACTTGTGCTACCGACCCACCGTCCGGGGGGTCTTTTTTTGGGACACCAAAGACACACACGGCATCGTCTCGTCGCCGTCGACGTCGCTGTCTCATACTACCTCCTGTAGAAAGCAGAAAGTCCGCACCCGATCCAGAAGGAAAAGAAAAAGGTAGGACCACTAGAAGGCCGAACGCCGTCGATACGCCTGAAAGTCTGAAACTGAAGCTTCATCTTCCATGCGTGTAGTGTCTGCCAGCAGCAAACTAAATGCTCTACGCTGACAAGGTTCAGTTGAATCTTTTCTAGAGCCATATGTATATGGACTACGTACTCTGAACGCCTGAGTGCCTGCCTGACGAAGAGATGAACAGAAGCTTCACTTAAGGCATGCCATTTTCCTGATGAATGAATATTTATTAATCAATATTTCCCCACTAATCTGCATCTCAGGTGGAGAAATCTTCATCTCGGCTTTTATAATTGCACATGGCAAAACGAACGAGGCTGTCAAGTGTCGAGTGGCTGTGCTTTGCTTTCCGCAGAGACAGACTCTGATCTCCCGTGGGCGGTGGGCTCCTCCACTCTCCTGGAGCATCATCACAGGAGATTCCCGGGAAATCATTCGCTTTCCCTGCCCCTGTCAACAAAAGTCTCCGCGTCCTTCCAGTGCAAATAAAGAGAGAGAGACCAGGAAAAGAAAAGGGCAGCATGGCAATACGATACGAAATGCTCTGCAAATAAACAAACCAGGAAAGGCTGCTCATTATTGTTAAATAATAAAAAAAAAGGAAATGCTGCTCGAGAAGGGGAGGAGAACAGATTCCTCCGGCTTCGCCGTCGGAATTCAGAAAACTGCAGCAGCTCAGTCATCAGCAATTTCAGCAGCATCACTGAATACAAAATGTGCTACGCGTACAATGAAGAAAATGCACAACGCAGTATATGGATTCTGGAAAACCTTTTTTATCTCAACTTTGAATTTTGAACAGCAAGCGAGCTCTCAATTCTCTGAACCGCGCCTCCAGTTTCCCTCGGGGTGTCGAACTGTTGATCGCACGCTTAATCTTGATCCTGTCAGTGTCAGGTCAGGTGAAGTCTGAACTGAATGGAAGCTTCTTGGTCCCCTGGTTATTGAACGTTGATCTCGTCAAGAATTCGCCATGGTCAACCAACGACTCGCTATTATTATTAGAACAATCCATGACTCCATCCATGGCAGCCTAGGTTCATGACCAAGTAAGTATTTGTTTTTTGAATTTAACAGATATAGCCGCACGCTCAGAATTTTTTGCGTACATTCATACGAACACTACCCTGATGACCTCGGCAGATCTTGAGGTTGACTAAGGGCATCATGTACAATGCAAGAACACTTATTTGGAGGTGTTCGATACAGCAGAAAGCCTGAAACAGCTGCTGCGGCAACAGCTTGCAGCAGCAGCTGCTTAGAGAGAGTAGCAGAAACAAAGCATTAGAGCCTCAACCTAGCTATCTCAGCCTAAAATGGAAAAAAGATAAAAAAAAAAGAAAGAGCTGTTCTTCACCGATTTTCAGTTACCATGCTGAAACTGTTATTTTTCACCCTGAAAGCAGCTCCAAGCATGTATCCAAATGTCCACGCAGGCATGGAAAAAATAAAAACCGGCACATAAACGTCTAGCTAATGTTCCTATACATGGCCTAATTGACAACATGTGTTTCACCTTTCACAGTTAACATCTATGTCGCCAAACACAGAAAGTAGAATTCAAAACAGATGTTCGAGCAAAGATAAGGTACTCAAACATGGGTGGTCAGAATTCACCAACCAAACCAATAAACTGAACAAGAGCCATGGAAATTACTGAGTCACTAGAGGTGATTGGTTTTCACCTCTCTTTTGTTTTGTTTTGTATTGGTTTTTCCTGCACTGGTATCACCAACATCGCTTTCTTGCTTACCAAACCCTCCCTTCCAATCCATCGCTTCCAGGCCGCTTGTTGACGACGACCTTGTTTAGATACCAAAATTTACTATGCAGAATTCTTATTCTTCGTCACATTAAAATATCGGCACATATATGGAGTACTAAATATAGATAAAATAAAAAACTAATTGCACAGTTTTGTTGTACTTTACGAGACGAACATTTTAAGCCTAATTAATCAATATTGTTCATACTAAATATAGATGAAATAAAAAACTAATTGCACAGTTTTGTTGTACTTTACGAGACGAACATTTTAAGCCTAATTAATCAATGTTTGGATAATTATTACCAAATAAAAACAAAATTACTACAGTGTGACGGGACACTTGCTATGCAAATTTTGTCCATCAAATTTAGTAACTAAACGAGGCCGACGTCTAATTCCACCCTCCAAAGTCTACCTGACGGACGAGCTTTCAAACTTCAGGCTGTCATTTTCACACCGTTTCCAGTCTTTTGTACAGCAGTACAGTATTCCAAAAAGATCTCCTGCGGCTCAAATTTAAAATATCACTTTCGTTCTTTGAATCCTATGTTAACCCCATCCCATTCTACTCAACTCCACCCATTTCAGAAATACTACTGCACTCCAGTCAGTCACAATTTGTTTACGGCTTCAAAATATTCAGTAGAACTAATTCGTTCAGAATTTTACAGTACTAGTACTCCGTATACTGAAGAGTTCGAAAACTCTGAAAATTCTTGTCAAAAAAAACTCTGAAAATCGTATATTGAAGAATTCGAAAGGTCTGAAAATGACTATAGAGGAGGGAGCATTATAAAGCTGACGGCCCCGAAATAAACCGACAACTCTGTGTCCATGAAAAAATATGTTCTTGGACACTAGCTGACCAGTGTTATTCCCCCTGCTCTGCTGACTCACGTATTTCCAGAAGCCAACTGCTCCATTTCTGGGAGGGATTATCAGTTTAGATCCCTTTAAAAATTATAATTTTTTTACTCTCTCTTCATCACATCAATATTTAGCTGTTTATATGGAGCATTAAATATAGGTAAAAAAATAACTAATTATACAGTTTAATTGAAAATCACGAGATGAATTTTTTAAACCTAGTTAGTCTACGATCAAACAATATTTATTAAATAAAACAAAAATAATACTATTCATCAGGTTTATTTTTTTCTACGATCTGAACAAGGCCAAGTTCCGCTGAAATCCCCACCATCTCCACGAAATCCCCTGAAAAGGTCGGATCTTTTCGCTTAACCGGCAGTCTTCTCCACAAAAACCACGAGAAAGGTTGCAGTTTCCTGCTAGTTTGCGCTGGCTTCTAGAACGCGTCCAGAATTCGTGGACTCGCCCCCGTCCCCGCCCCGGCTCACACGCCAAGTCCCAGTACAAATTAAAGCCTACGGAATTTCCCCCAACTCCAATTGGAGCAGTTCTCTTCGCTTTCAGTCAGTCGCCGCCGCCGCTGCTGAACGGAGAGTTGAAACCAGCTCGCCGGGATCCGATATTTTCCCCCAAATTTGTTTCTGCTAGGAGGCCGCGGCGGCGAGGCGACCATGGGCAACTGCTGCGCGGCGCCGTTGACGGAGGGGAGCGGCGGCAAGAACCGCCAGAAGAAGCAGAAGGCGAACCCCTACAACGTGGCGTACAACCGCGGGGCGGGGCCGCCGCCGGCGCGCCCGGGCCTGGTGGTGCTGCGGGACCCGACGGGGCGGGACATCGGCGCGCAGTACGAGCTCGGCGGCGAGCTGGGCCGCGGCGAGTTCGGGATCACATACCTGTGCACCGAGTCCGCCACGGGGGCGCGCTACGCGTGCAAGTCCATCTCCAAGCGCAAGCTGCGGACGCCCGTCGACGTGGAGGACGTGCGCCGGGAGGTGGACATCATGCGCCACATGCCGGCGCACCCAAACATCGTCAGCCTCCGCGCCGCCTACGAGGATGAGGACGCCGTGCATCTCGTCATGGAGCTCTGCGAGGGAGGGGAGCTCTTCGACAGGATCGTCGCCCGCGGGCACTACACCGAGCGTGCCGCCGCCGCCGTCACGCGCACCATCGTGGAGGTCGTCCAGGTGAGCATCTCCTTTCTTTCTTGGTTCTTGATTCCTACTACTACTGGCTTCTTGTTTACTACTATTAAAGTTGTAGTATATGATTGCTACTAGTAGTGTCTGTTACTCTGTTATGAAATCGTAGTTCAGACGAGAAACCTCTTTGCTTGTCGCTCAAGTTGGTACCGGCTGATATTTTGATGATTTGGTGGTTGGTCATGAATCATGAGCGGGTGTTGATCATTTTTGTCCTATTTGACCATTCCATGTGTTGTGACATGAATCCTTGTTCTTTACTGTGCAGATGTGCCACAGGCATGGCGTCATGCACCGGGACCTTAAACCAGAGAACTTTTTATATGCAAACAAGAAGGAGAGTTCCGCCCTGAAAGCAATTGATTTTGGGCTGTCTGTGTTCTTCAGGCCTGGTAAGTTTTTAAGGACAACTAATGAGCAATCGATTATTTTTTCAACACATGGCATTTGTTGTGCCTATGGAAAATAAGGAAGTGGGATGTCTACATGTAATTTTCCATTGTTATGTGCTTCTTTTCCCAGCAACATAGAGCTAGCTTCATTGATGCAGTTTATTGGATATATGCATATCTTTACAGAAAATCTGAATAGCTGTTGCCTTTTGTATGTAGGTGAGCGATTTACTGAAATCGTAGGCAGCCCATACTACATGGCTCCAGAGGTTCTAAAGCGAAACTATGGTCCTGAAGTTGATGTCTGGAGTGCTGGAGTGATACTTTACATACTTCTTTGTGGCGTACCACCATTTTGGGCAGGTAGTTTCAAACTCTGGTCTGGAATGCATTATGCATGCATGTTAATAATAAGTTAGCACAATCATAATCCCATATTCGTGATGCTATGCAGAAACTGAACAGGGAGTAGCACAGGCAATTATTCGATCTGTGGTAGATTTCAAAAGAGAACCATGGCCCAGAGTATCTGAGCCTGCTAAAGATCTTGTCAGGCGGATGCTAGACCCAAATCCATTAACACGGGTTACTGCAGCACAAGTACTTGGTAAGCCTCACTATCACCTATTCCTATTGCGTAACGGGCTTAGGATGCTACCACTCTATGATTGTTATTTGTCAGGGAAAATTGAATCTTAACTGGTGATGTGCCAGAATTATGTATTGGCTGACATGAACCAGAACTGCCTTAAAATTCTCATTCTGAGAGTTACACAATACACAGAAGATTTATATGACTATGCAAGTGTGATTTGCTATTTGAAAGACTTAATGTCCTGTACTTCTATCTTTCTATCATTATGTTATGGTGTATTTTATTGAATATGATGGTCGAAACTATTATGAGTTTACTAATTGTATGTATCAAATTATTTTGTCATTTCTTTTCTGACAATTTTAGTTGAATGAGCAGAGCATCCATGGTTACATGACTCTAAAAAGATGCCAGACATTTCTCTTGGTGATACTGTCCGAGCAAGATTGCAGCAATTTGCTGCAATGAACAAGTTAAAGAAGAAAGCACTAAGGGTAAGATTTGCTGCATGTTGGTAGCAAACATAATCACCTTCCTTATCGGACATAGAAGGTGCATGGAAAATGCAAGAAGAATGGGATATTGGGTATAATCTAAAAGTGATTTAATTTTATGCTTAATCATATGCAGGTGATTGCTGAGCATCTGTCTGTGGAGGAAGTAGCTGACATAAAGCAAATGTTTGATAAGATGGATGTGAACAAGAATGGCAAGCTAACATTCGAGGAATTCAAGGCTGGCCTTCGTAAACTGGGAAACCAAATGCCTGATTCAGATCTTAAGATATTGATGGATGCCGTGAGTTACTTACCAAAGATACTCTAAGCTAGTGCTAAAATAGCAAACTCATTAAATGCTATTTTCAATGCTTTGCAGGGTGATATTGATAAAAATGGGACCCTAGATTATGCAGAATTCGTCACTGTGTCTGTTCATGTTAGAAAAATAGGCAACGATGAACACATCGAAAAGGCCTTCACATACTTCGACCAGAATAAGAGTGGGTATATAGAAATCGAAGAGCTTAGAGAGGCACTATCTGATGAACTGGAGGGAAATGATGAAGACATTATTAATGGCATCATCCGAGATGTGGACACAGATAAGGTCAGCAAAATCAACCTCCATAGGCCACAATTTTTAGTTTGCAATACACTTATGGTAAAATGCTAGTGTATTTGGTTAAAAAATGCTAATCAATGAACTCATATCATCAATGGCGGACCTAGTATGGGAGTAGTGGAGAAAACCTATTGGGATGTTGTAGTTTCTGGATTAGAAGAAGTGTGCATTGTCCATGGTCGCATGACTCGGTCAAGGTTCAGGTGCTGCTAGTTGCCAGGACTAAAGGATAGTTGACTGTAATAAATCTGTATTGTTATAAAATAGACAGCATCTGGGACCAAGAAAGCGAGAAGGATAGGATAAGGACATAAGGCGTGCAATGTGATTGGGACTTTGGAGTAATTAAAAATAGCAAGTTTGTTCAGTTCAAACCCCTCCAGTCACCAACCTGTCCAGTCAACCTAACAACAAGGTGTTATCTATGCTATTTTGTCAGGACGGGAAAATAAGCTACGAGGAGTTCGCGGCGATGATGAAGGCCGGCACTGACTGGAGGAAGGCGTCTCGGCAGTACTCGAGGCAACGTTTCAGCAACCTGAGCCTGAAGCTCCAAAAGGACGGGTCCCTCAGCGCTGAGACACGATAGGCCGCCACCACGCCACCAGACGGCGAAGGCGAGAAGGCCACATGCTGATTTCCTGAACTGAAGTGTGGTGGCTACTGAGTGTTCATCTGTTTGTTTGTTTTGCTGTGCGGGACTTGGTCAGTCAGTCAGGTTATTCGATTCCACGTTCCATTTTACACGTACGGTGAATCTTCAGTTGAGTTGTAATTCTTGGGTTTGTGATTGTAAAGATGTAGTATGTATTGTAGATCGATGCAGCAGCGTGTACTTACAGAGAACGCTGGAGTAGCACAAGTAGTCTTGCTTAGTTGCTTGTAACTTGTAAGTAGAATTTGTTTGTGTGATGCAATGCATGATGGTTGAAGGCAAAACTCTGTGAATGCCTACGGCTGCCCCCAGCCCTTGCTGATGCTGCCGGTGGCGGTGCGGTTGTCCGTTGCCGGGGGCAATTCGCCGGCCATAGAATGGCGGTTGTGCAATCTCGGATCCATGTTATTGTTTTCAAAAAGGTGGCTACAAAAAATACTTGTTTTTAGTCTCTATAATCTGGCTACAACTGTAGTAAGTATCTGTTATGGTTCTTAAAGATACCCGTATGTTGCTGATGCACGTTTCATGACCACGATGATTCCTCAGGATCAACTACCTTGATGCCAGGATTCAGATTCAAACTTGTAGCCCTCACTTCATGCAGCACCGTTGTCCCTGTGGATTTAAGCGGCCCCAATGCGACATGCTGACTGGTACTTGTTATCCCCATTCTCCATGTTTGCAAAGAGTTTTTAGGTCATTTTTATCATATTAGTTACGTACTTGCATTAGTCTTATCCTATATTAGATCATATAAAGTGTCTATGTTTTTGAGAATTACATAGTATAACTCAAAAACTACCTCAAGCTATTTGGCTATTCGATGCCTAGTAAAACTTTATTGCGAAAATTGTTGGGGTGTCCCTCTACTGATTCGCCCCAGGGTTTTGGTTTGAGACATGGCGGAAGTGGATGACAAGCTTTAAGGAATACGAGATCAGGAAGGAGGGAGAGGCAGAGATCCTCTTGCACAAGAGGAAATGCCGTCTTTTACAATCCCGTGCAGGTTCCTTATCTGCGTTAGCTTACAGTCTGCGCTCTTGAATTTACCTGCTGACTTCCAGTTGATCAGTCCTTACCGCTTGTAGAACTGCTTTGCGGCATTCTGTAGGTTTCCAAAAAGAGTGTTGGGTGGTGACCGGTGTGGTATTGGGTCTGTAGGCTTCAAGTTTATGGTGTTCTACCATGAGGGTGCTTTGTGCCTTGAAAACTATTTTGTTATCACAATTCATTTGCATTACAAGTGCTTCACACAGACTGGTAGCGGTTAAGCTTGCTATTGCGCAGAGACCAACCAAACAGCCAATTGTGTTTTGTGTATGTCTTGTTTACCTTGCTGTCAATTGAGTTTCTGTGGAAATCAATTAGTAGTCAAGTGTTGTCTACCCCAAGTTTACCTCATTGAAGAAGATAACAGTTTCAAATAGTGATGTAACTCCCTGATTTTTTCCATAACAGATACATAGCTATGGAACATATTTTTTCTCTAGTGAAAGTAGTTACTGTTTGTTGATAGTCAATTTTGTTATTGTTTTAAAGTTGTTATGTTGAAAAAAAACACATGTGACTCCAAAGTTAGGGATAATTTCCCAGTTGTACCATCATACAGATTTCTGAAAATTGAAGTTTACTGCTTTGATTAGGTTCACAACAGAGACATGTTCATTGCTGTTTTAAGGACCTTTGTTGCGGAGCGCAAGGAAGAACATGAGGCACTGGTGGACAAGAGGAATACATCACAAGAAAAATACAAACAGAGTGAAACGTCCAGTCAAAATGGAGAGGATGTGTCAACTGCCCAACAAGACGAAGTGGATGTTGTTTGTGAAAAGGAGCTAAATAAATCTGAAGATCCAATTGATGATGTGTCAAAAGAAGCTACAATACCTTCCTGGAAAGTAACCAGAGAGCTTAAGCCACCACTTGTTCTCGAGGTGAGACTTCTTTTCATAATATGGAAATTAGGTTTGAAAACGAATAGAATATGAACAAATATATACGGATATGAATACAGATAGTTATTTTTTCTCGGATTCAGATTCGGACACAAATAGTGTCAAGTGTCCTGTGTGCATCACTAATGGATAGTTTGGGTCAAGGGATAGTCGGATAATAATAAAATGTTACATATCTGTATCATATACCCAACTTTGATATCTAGTTTTCTTCTCATAATATCTAGGTTTGTAGATTGATTTTTTTCCCAGGCTTTGGCTGCTACTGGGTTGCGATCTCTCCGGTATGCCCGTGAAGTTGAGGGCTTAGGAAAGGTAGTTGCTCTGGACAATGATAAAGGTAATGCTACAATTTACTGAACTTGCTTCTTATGTTCTTAGCTATTGATGCCTCCGCGCTTGATTTCGCTAATTCACTATGGTTCTTGTTTCTTCAGCTTCTGTCGAAGATTGCAAGCGAAACATAAAGTTTAATGGTGCTTCCGCTAATAGTAAGGTCGAAGCTTACTTGGTGGATGCTCGAATTCACATGCTGATGCATCTAAAAGAATTTGATGTGGTAAGGCATTTGAGGAAAATATTTCTAAATCTGGCATTTTGTTACCGTTGTTCTTTCTAAGTGAAAAACACAATGAATTCAATGTTGCTGTATACATTAGCCTTTTGATTGGAATGGTGCGCTTGTGTGTGTCAGGGTTACCATTTATATGGCTATTATGTCTCTGGCTACTGACTCTAAATTTGAAGTTTCTGGTATTTACTATGCAAGGGTGAATCTTGTTCTTGGTATTAAGTCAATGGACTGAAAAGTCACATGTAAATATGCCATGAAATAATTACATTAAGTGATAATGGTTGTTTCTATAAACATTGCACATTATATTTAACATGGTTTTACACCATATTTTCTTTTCATTGTTCTTAGGTTGATCTTGACCCTTATGGATCACCATCTGTATTTCTCGACTCAGCTGTGCAGGCTGTTGCTGATGGCGGTTTATTGATGTGCACTGCCACTGATGTGGCAGTTCTTTGTGGTACCAATGGAGAAGTTTGTTACGCGAAGTATGTCAGTACTACATGTTCAAGGAATGTTCTATCTGAGCAGTTTATAGTGTAATAATCAATTATGTTTTGTAGGTATGGTTCATTCCCAACCAAGGGCAAGTATTGCCACGAAATGGCTTTGAGAATCCTCCTTGCCAGTATTGAGGTACATAGGTGATTTACAAATTTCAATATATATCCTGAGGACTATAAACTACTTCCATTTCAGGCTTTTTCTAAATGATGTATCAAGTTAATCTGCACTTTACATGCTTCATTCTTTGGGTATATTAGTTTCTCATGCCCTTAACCATTCTTTTCTGTAGGATTTTGGGGAAATTTCTGGAACACACAGTCTACTGAGTCCGTGTACATATATATACATATACATATATGGGCCACTTGGGCCTAATCTAATAACTCACAACAGCCCAACACTCCCCCTCAAGATGGGCGATAGATATCAATCATCCCCATCTTGTTACATGCTAATATACATTCATTGACTCCTAAACCTTTTGTTAAGCAATCAGCTACTTGCCCACTTGAAGCTACATAACTCAGTTGAAGTGTTCCATCATCCAGCCGCTCCTTGATGAAAAAGCGATCAATCTCCACATGCTTAGTTCTGTCATGCTGAACTGGGTTATTAGCAATGTTAATCGCTGACTTGTTATCACACCAGAGCTTCAAATAGCCTTCCCCTAGTTTCAACTCAGATAATAAATTCTTTAACCATAACATCTCGCATAAACAGATGGACATAGCTCTATATTCTGCCTCCGCAGTTGATCGAGAAACTACTGGTTGTTTTTTGCTCCTCCATGATACTAAATTTCCTCCAACAAACGTGCAATAGCCAGATGTCGACCTTCTATCATCTAAACAGCTTGCCCAGTCCGCGTCACAGTAGCCTTCAATTTTTAGGTGACCATTTCTCTTGAACCATAGTCCTTTTCCAGGATTACTCTTCAAGTATCGCAAGATTCTGTAGACTGCATCCATATGCCCACTTCTAGGATCATGCATGTATCGACTCACCACACTTACAGCATATGTTATATCCGGTCTTGTATGACATAAATAAATCAAACGTCCTACGAGTCTTTGATATTTCTCTTTATCCACCGGATCTCCAGATTGAGCACATACTTTGTGGTTCTGCTCGATAGGTGTAGAAGTTGTGCGACATCCAAGCATACCAGTCTCATTTAGTAAATCCAGAACATACTTCCGTTGTGAAAGAACAATACCTCTAGGGGATCTTGCTATTTCAATTCCCAAGAAATACTGAAGTTGTCCGAGGTCCTTGACTTCAAACTCTTTACTTAGATTTCTTTTCAGACGAGCTATTTCTAAAGTGTCATCTCCAGTAATAATTATATCATCCACATACACCGCAAGAATAGTTACTCGGTTCTTAGAGTGGTGATAAAATACAGTGTGATCCCCATTGCACTGACTATATCCCATATTACACATAGCCCGCCTAAAGCGATCAAACCATGCCCTTGGTGATTGTTTTAGACCATACAAAGATTTCTTCAATCTCAATGCCTTTCCCTTAGTTTGAGTGGTACCAAACCCAGGTGGAATTTCCATATAAACTTCTTCCTGAAGATCTCCATGCAAGAATGCATTCTTAACATCTAACTGATACAATGGCCATTCAAAGTTAGCAGCACAAGAGATCAATGTTCTAACAGTGCTCATCTTTGCAACTGGCGCAAATGTCTCATCATAATCAATCCCATATGTTTGACTATACCCCTTTGCTACCAATCTTGCTTTGTATCTCTCTATCTTACCATTAGGATTTTGCTTTACTGTATATACCCATTTGCAACTAACCACCTTCTTGCCCACCGGAAAAGGTACAAGATCCCAAGTATTGTTCTTCTCAAGTGCTGCTAGCTCCTCTAACATGGCCTCCTTCCATTTTGGATCTCGCTTTGCCTCTTTCCAGTCTCTTGGAATTGCTACCGATTGCAATGAGGCTACAAAAGCTTTGTAGGTAGAAGACAGAGATTCATATGAGACATAATTAGCTATATCATTCTTGTCCTCAGTGCCATCTTCAAAGCCATATCTCTCTGGAGGTTTGCCCGCTGTACTTCTCATTCCTTTTCTTATAGCAATAGGGAGATCAACAGAAGAGTTGATATCTTCACCCATTGATGGTAGTGGATTATCAATCTCATTATCATTAATTGGAAGTTGTTCTTGCTCCACCAATTGTGGTTGCTCCACCTGGCTACCATCTTCTTCACTAACAGGCGAAGGTTGTATAGAAGGATTTCTCCTCCTCGTGTACACCTGCAAATTTTTTCCAGTGTGTGATGTTCTCCCCCTCTCCACATTTGTTGGTTTACTTACAACCACTGGACATGGAATTAGACCACTAATTACATTATTCTTCCTTGGTTCCTCAACATCCTCAGTCCCTGATGTTCCCTTTTCCTCATCACAAGCTTCACCCGTATCAGAAGAATTAAGATCAAGGAAAAGATCACTCAAATTTGTTTTCTCCCCATAGAAAGGAATAGATTCCCTAAAAGTAACATCCATACTCACAAATATACGACATTCTGATGGGCTCCAGCATTTGTAACCCTTTTTCCCCGATGAGTAGCCAATAAAAATACACTTAACAGCTTGAGGATCTAATTTCCCAACAGAAGGTCTATGATCCCGAACAAAACATGTGCAACCAAACACCTTCGGTGGAACAATAAATTCATTTTTCCCGAAAATCATTTCGCATGGAGTTTTCATACCAAGCACTCTTGATGGCATGCGATTAATAAGATAAGTAGCAGTCATAACTGCCTCACTCCAAAAGAACTTAGGCACATTCATAGTATACATGAGTGAACGAGCCACCTCCAAGAGATGCCTGTTCTTCCTTTCCGCCACTCCATTTTGTGGGGGTGTATCAGGACAAGAGGTTTGATGCAATATTCCCTCAGTAGATAGATAACTTTTAAATTCATTGTTCACATACTCTGACCCGTTATCAGTTCTAATAATATGAACATGAGCATTGAATTGGTTTCTTATGCATGCACAAAAATCCTTAAAGCAGTTAAGCACCTCATTTTTATGTTTCATGAGATATAACCATGTCATGCGAGAATAACAATCAATGAAGGTCACAAAATATTTCATTCCACTCAGAGAAACAACCGGAGAAGTCCACACATCTGAGTGGATTAATATAAAGGGTGACACACTTCGTAATCCCCTACTCACATACAAAGTTCTCGTGTGTTTCCCAAACTCACATGCATCGCATAGTAATTTATGTTTGTCTACCTTACACATTTGTTCAGGAAACATTCTATTCATAATATCAAAAGATATATGTCCCAGCCGACAATGCAAAAGCATTACCTTAGCCTCATCTTCATTTGCAGTTGATGACAAAGCATGACATAATGCTTTATCTGTCTTCCTTCTATCAATATACCACAGCCCATTATGACGAATTCCAATCCCAAGTCTTTTTCCAGTCTTCCTTTCCTGAATTAAACAATTTTCACGATCAAGAAAAACTTGACAGTCCATCTGATCAACCAACGAGCTTATTGAAACCAAATTAACTGGAAATGATGGAACATATAATACTGATGATAATGTTATAGATGGAGTGCATTGCACTGTACCAACATCTCTAATTGGTCGAGATGTTCCATCAGCAGTCTGGATTGTGTCTTTATAGGAATATGAATATGGTGTATATGATGTAAATTCACTTGACATGCCTGTGACATGTCTAGATGCACCGGAATCTAATATCCAGCCTGAATTAGAATTATTTATGGACAACAAGGCTTGTTTTTTCATACCTGCATCATAGTGGAAGAAATTGGCAACATTATCAGTTGAGGATGACACTGCTCCCTGATCACCTGATTTTGAGTTGTTCTTATTTTCCTTCAGCTTTCTTAACTCTTCTAACTCTGTAGCTGAAATTGTGACCAAGTCCGAAGCACCTTCCTCGGACATAGCAAAATTGGCTCTAAGGCCTTTTCTTCCACCATAACCTCGACCTCCTCTCGGTGCACCCCTATCATTGCCTCTTCCTCTTCCGCGGTAAGTCCTTTGTGGTTGATTGCATTCCCTACTCAAATGACCCTTATCACCACAATTGTAGCATATTCTAGTCTCTTGAGATCTCGTTACAACATAAGCAGGACGTGATGGGGCTGGAACATTTTCTTTCATCACCTTTAGCCGAGTTTCTTCTTGTGCCATTGCAGCAATAGCTTCTTCTAGACTAGGAAGGCTAGATTGATGAAATAGGGAAGCACGCCTCCCCTCAAATTCTGAATTGAGACCTCTCAAGAATTGGAGAACTCGTTTTCTTTCAATCCATTTTTTCACCCACGCCACACAATCAGGGTGTGGCAGCTCAATTGGATCATAGTGATCCAAATCAGCCCATAACCGCTTCAATTCTGCGACATACTCCATCAGAGATAGCTCCCCCTGTTTCAGATGATAGAGCCTATCATCTGTATCAACCAACAACATCACATTCCCCGTACCAGAATATGTTTTTGATAGTGATTCCCAAATACCATATGCAGTAGTAATTGTGTCTACTGATCCAGCAATAGATGGCAACATCGAGCTCAACAACCAGGCAACTATCAAAGAGTTAATAGCATCCCAATTTTTCCATTCATCACTTGATTTGTCCTTCGGTTCAGCTGTCTTTCCATTGACGAAACCTTCAAGCTTCTTTGCCTTTAACAACAATAATGCTCTTCTTGACCAAGCTAAATAATTCCTTATGCCTTCTAGTTTGATATCATTCGGTGTGAGTTCCAATTTCTGGACTGCATCTGGCACACTCACTTTGCTCGGAGATGGAGCCTCATTCTTCTTCTCAGTAAGTAAATCAACTAGCTTGCCCAATATCTGCTCAATCCCCTGATTATCCCCCATTTCTTAGTGACTACAACAACACTCACAACCTGCTGCAGATAGTTCAACAAATACTGCTGCGTACCAACTAGCAGTCTCAAGCAATCCAAATAACCAGCACCCCTGTAGCTCCCTTTCACTAACACGTACAAAGCTAATGAAGCAAGCAGAACCAAATCAGCAAAACAGCACTCGCCACCAATAGCAGTAGACGCAGTCAACTCCCTTCTTCTTCCTCTGCTCTCTGCTCAGCCAACACACAACACGCTTCTTCCTCCTCCTCCTCCTAGCAGAGCAGCTTCTGCTCCTTTCAAGCACAACACGAGCAGCCTCACCTGCCTGGCGCCCGATGCAGCTCCTACGCCCACGACCGGCGCCCCGTGCAACCTTGTGTTCGTGGCCAGCAACCGGCTGCTCCTCCCGACTGCAGTTGACGGCCCGGTCGATGGCTGCTCCTGCGGCCCTGCACTGGCCCGCGCCGCCGCCTCCACGCGACCGCGCCTCCTCTGATTTGCGCTGGCCACGCACTCAGGCGACCGCGCCCGCGCCACTGCTGCCTTCTCCCACGCCGCGTGTGCCTCGGCCCCCTGCTCGCCTCACAGCTCGTCCTCCGACCGAGCAGGGATCGCCTCCATCGCCACCATCGGCTCTGACACCATGTAGGATTTTGGGGAAATTTCTGGAACACACAGTCTACTGAGTCCGTGTACATATATATACATATACATATATGGGCCACTTGGGCCTAATCTAATAACTCACAACAGCCCAACATTTTCTTACACCAGAGCCATGCAAATCGGTACAAGCGATATATTGTGCCTGTTCTCTCTGTGTCCATGGATTTTTATATCCGTGTACTTGTTCGAGTATTCACGTGGGTTTCCCCCCTCTAGTTCCTAGTTTATTTCATATTTGGTTGAAATACCTTTTTCTAATGTAGCATTGTATATGGATTCCACGTGCAGTTCTGCAAGTGAAATAAAGAATACACCTCTTAAACTTTCTTATATATATCAGTGTGTTGGCTGTGACTCTTTCCATCTTCAATGTCTTGCGAGGACTGTTCCGAAGGTATGTTTTGCATACCATTTAACTCTTTGATACAATATTCTCTCTGTTACATATTAACACTCTCTTGACTTTCCTTCTGTTTATTCTTCCTGTATAAGCAGAAGAATAATGGTGTGAAGCATGTACCTGCTATTGGACCTGTTGTTCCTCAAGAGTGCAGTGATTGTGGAAAGAAATTTAATGTAGGTGGGCCAATATGGTCAGCTCCTATTCATGATCAAGATTGGGTAGTTCTACTTTGACTGGTGTTAAGTCAATGAAGGATAGATATCCTGCATATGATAAAACTACTTCAGTTCTATCCTGCATATGATAAAACTACTTCAGTTCTAACTACTGTGTCAGAGGTATCTCTACTCCCTCCCTCCTCCATCAAATGTTAGGTGTGTTTTGGTAGGGGGAAAGTGTTCCATAGTAGATTTTGACCCTTAATTTCTCTTGCAATTTATTATCACTTGCCACAAAATCAATATAATCTTAAAGGCACTTTGAATACAAATTTATTGATGCAACTTTGTATGCACTAAACATTCATATAATTTGGTGAATTGTTGTTCAAAATTAAGTTTGACTTTCCCTACTCATGCCTTGTATTGATGCCTGAGGACTATCAAATTGTCATTCTCGTGACTGTTACAGTTAAAGCAAGGTCAATGTTTTGATGACATATTAATCATGGTTTACTGCTCAACTCAAAGAAACAATGCAGGGGATTCCAAATTATAGTTCACTTTAGCTTTGTCTTAACTTAATCTTCTAACTTTGAGTTTTTGAGCAGACTGTTAGAAAAATATACTAAGATCTATAAGACATGGTAGATATTGGTGTATTTTCCATGGAGAATTTAATAAACCAAATAGATATGGTAGATATTGGTGTATTTTT
>CM041628.1:5767820-5782363 GCA_023333625.1 Bothriochloa decipiens | reverse complement strand
GTATAAACTTATGTAATGTGTTTTTCATGAAGTCTTTTTTTTAAAAAAAAAACTGCACCCATATATCCTTACCATCTATTCTAATCCGTAGTATTTTATTTTAACTCTATACGCACATGGACTGGGGTTGGAGCCTTGTACATGACGACCCGGCTCGTCTTCCCAAAAGCACCCAACAATGCAACATGACAGCGGCTGCACGTTCAGTGGCAGCGACGCGGCACACGGGTCCGAGATCTCTCGCCATCCCAAAATTTCCATGTGGCTGGCTTCTGCTCCGTGCCACTCGTGTCGTGTCAGCAGACGACGACCACGACACGGCCTGATCCAGCGGCATTTCAGTCCAGAGGGGGAAAAAAAAAATGCACCATGGATGCGCCCACAGACCACGACGCTGGAAAGAGGGGTAAAAAAAACGTGGTTTCAGAGCTCGGATTCCGTTATCTGAAACGAATGAACGACACCCGTCGCCGGAGAATTGACTATTCTTGCCACTTGCTGCGAGCTCAGTGCAGTGACAGACTGACAGTGAATGGGGATTGGTCCAGCGTGGCGGCATTTCCATCCGAAATTCATCCGATGGCAGCAATCAATCATGGAGAGGCGGACGCCCCTACGACGTGTCTCTGCTGCACGCCTTGCTTGCCATATGTGGGACTCTGATTGATCGATCATGAGGCCACTCATTCTCTTCAAGAAAAAAAAAAACTTTATTGCATTCTGGTAGATACCAAGTCAATATTCCGTGAATTTTATCAAAATTTATGCCTCTAATCACAAATAAAAATTATTTGATTCATTAAAAAAAGATGAGAAATACAAAACATGTCTCGCACTTGTCAGTCCAAGATTTATTTCGAACCAAGCGTCGCATTTGCCCAAGGCTGAGAGCACAGAGCTTGCACTAAAGACATTGCATTATTCCGTCTCAAATGAAACAGGATAAGCATAAGCACGCATGGCATGGAAACATGGAATGCGATTCGTTCCCAACAGGCCTGATGAGAGCCGATTAAAAGGATTGCTTTGCGTTTAAAGTTGGCTAAGAAACTGAAATTAACAACCAGCGAAACCTCAACGTGTCAAACAGACACATGCTCAATCAATCAGAGGAGCAGAGCTGCTCTGATTGTACCGTATGGAGATGAAGTGCTAAAGATTCCAATCAATCATGGCCGAGACCGACCGGTGCTTGCTTAGGCGTCGGCGCTTGGCGTCCGCTCGACCGTTGCTTCCTGGGAATGGGGTACAAACATTGTTTTCAATGAAAATAGAATGGGGGTAGAAAGATTTGACTTGTTAGAGTGGATGATGATTGATTCAGTGTTCATTGGTTTCTTAGTAGGTCGCAGCTCTTCAGGCAATGCCTTCCATGCAATGCGCCAAGAGAGTAAATAGTAGTACCTGAAAATAACAAACAGCAAAGAACACAAAAAATCTCCAAATCTTAGCAAAAGGGTCTGCTCTCTCTAGTGGCCAGTGCGATATGCAAAGTTTCCAAGGTTGGTCACTTGAAATTCTCTCGCACCATCAGTTTTTGCTGCCAGCTTGTACCAAAATTCTTCAGAGAATAGAAGAATTCCTCAAATTAGGAGTAGAGACCTTAATTTGAGGACTACCGTTGCAGATGCTTTAACATGTTCAAAAGACATAGCAACGTTATGGATAGTTTGACAATATCTTGTCTATTCATTATCAGACAGTGGCGTTCTTGTTCAATGATTCTTCACACAGGGCTTTCCAAAAATGCAACAACAGAGTCAAATAACAGCAAAGCACACTCCGAAAGTCCAAATCTTAGCGAAATTATTCGGTGTGTGCAGGCGGGCAGTGCGATATGCAAAGTATCCAGAGTTAGTCACTTAAATTTCTCTCCCACCATCAATTTTTGCTACCAGTAGTGCCTCAAAAATACAGCAAAGCACACTCCAAAGCCTCAGCAAAACGATTCTAACAGCGAGCTGAAAAAGACATCAAGATACACCAAAATCAGGCACAACTCATCATGGGATTCATCATAGCTGGAAGGCTGGAACATTCACTCTGGATCCTTCCCGAGGGACAACCAAAAAGGAGCACCACAAAATAAAATCTCTCCTCCCGGGTCCACACGCCAGTTAGACTGATAGAGTAGACAACTACAGTAGCCTGTATATTCTGCAACCATCTCCCAAGATCCCCATCCTTCCTCACAAAATCTCTTGGCTGGAGCACGCGAGAGAGCCCAAGATATTTCTCCTTTTCCTCCTCCAGAAGCGTGAAGTGCACCGGCAAAGCCTCCTCGCCGGAGTAAGGGTAGAAGCGTCCCCGTTTTTACCATCGCCGGCGCGCCACGTGTCTGCCCTGCACGGCACGAGACACCTCCGGCCCCCGGCTATATAAACCTCGCCCTTCCCCGCGGCGCCCTCCATTCCTCTCTCAGTCCTGATTGCGTGGGCTTTCTCATCATCACTAGCCAGCTATTAGCTAGCGTGATTAACCACGACTGCAAGCTAATCACCGCGCTAATCACACAAACAGTAATTTTGCGTGTGACAAAGGAGGGCAGGGACGCAGGGTAATTTTAATAAAGTTACAAGTCCTATATATATATATTCCTTCAGTGCGTGGCGTCCAGTTCGCTGTCCGGGCGAGCGAGCGAGCGAGCGAGAGAGAGAGAGATGACGGTGACGCCGAGGATTACGGTGGGGGATGGGCGGCTGGTGGCGCACGGGCGGACCATCCTCACCGGCGTGCCGGACAACATCGCGCTGACGCACGCCTCCGGTGCGGGGCTCGTCGACGGCGCCTTCGTCGGCGCCACGGCCGCCGCGCCCAGCAGCATGCACGTCTTCACCTTCGGCACCCTCCGGTGAGCTCCTCCTGCTCTGTTCTGCTCCTCCTCTGTACTCTGGAATTTTCTTGTGGTTATTGTTGTGAAGTCGCGACGCGAGAATCCCGGGCCCAGAGCTCCGGAACGTTCAGGACACTTGGCTCTCAAGCTGCATCCATGTGACCATGTCGTGCGTGCGTTGCGTGGCAGGGACCTGCGGTTCATGTGCTGCTTCCGGTTCAAGCTGTGGTGGATGACCCAGCGCATGGGCACCTCCGGCCGGGACGTCCCGCTGGAGACGCAGTTCATGCTCCTCGAGAGCCGCCCTGGCGACGCCGGCGACGACGGTGACAGCGGGGAGACGGTGTACGTGGTGATGCTGCCGCTGCTGGAGGGCCAGTTCCGGGCGGCGCTGCAGGGCAACGACCGCGACGAGCTGGAGATCACCCTCGAGAGCGGTAAGCACGGCCAAGAGCTACCAGCCGCTCGCTTTGGATCGGCTCTTTTGTGTCCTTTCCTCTGTTTCACGTGAAGCCAAGACTGACGACATGCGTGCGTGACTGGCGTTGCGTCGCCGGCGCCGCCGATATTTTCCGTGACCGTGCGCAGGGGACAAGGCGGTGCAGACGGCGCAGGGGACCTACATGGTGTACGTGCACGCCGGGACCAACCCCTTTGACACCGTCACTCAGGCCGTCAAGTGCGTTATTACCATGCCTCTCTTCCCTGAATTCACCTGCTTTCAGATTATTTTCAGTCACTCTCATTTAATGTGGTAACAAATATAATTATAGAAACAAAAAAAAAATTTAACAAACAACATTTTGATGCGTGAAAAAAATGGACGCAGGGTGGTGGAGAGTCACCTGCAGACGTTCCATCACAGGGAGAAGAAAAAGGTACTGATTGCCCTTCTATTCTAGCCTTCTACTGGGTCACTCATGTGACTCGCTGGTATAGAGTAGCGGCCCGCCGGCGAAGGTAGCCGGGCGGTGTCGCTTTGCAGGAAACTTAAAACTGACGGTGTGGTTGTGGTGGTGCAGCTGCCGTCGTTCTTGGACTGGTTCGGCTGGTGCACGTGGGACGCCTTCTACACCGACGTCACCGCCGAGGGCGTCAAGCAAGGCCTCAAGAGGTACAAAGAAAAAAAAAATTCGATCCAAATAATCTGCTTGTGATTTGGTTTTGTGTTTATTTTCGAAATGGCAGGAAATTTGACATTTCTGAAACTTTGCAGCTTGACGGAGGGCGGCACGCCGCCACGGTTCCTGATCATCGACGACGGGTGGCAGCAGATCGGCAGCGAGAACAAGGAGGAGTCCAACGCCGTCGTCCAGGAAGGCGCGCAGTATGTGGTCGCCGTCGCCATTAATCTCGGTGTGTGCCAGCTATGCTCTGGTGAACAGGCGAAGCTCAGTTTGGTCTGCAATGGTGCGTGTCGTGCAGGTTCGCCAGCCGTCTGATGGGGATCAAGGAGAACGCCAAGTTCCAGAAGACGGAAAAGAAGACGACCGACTCCGCCGCCAAGGACGGCGGCGAGCATCAGCAGGCGGAGCAGCAGACACAAACCCCGGGGCTGAAGCTGCTGGTGGAGGAGGCGAAGCGCGAGCACGGCGTCAAATACGTGTACGTGTGGCACGCCATGGCGGGGTACTGGGGCGGCGTGAAGCCGGCGGCGGAAGGGATGGAGCACTACGAGAGCGCGCTGGCGTACCCGGTGCAGTCCCCGGGGGTGATGGGCAACCAGCCGGACATCGTCATGGACTCGCTCTCCGTGCTGGGGCTGGGACTGGTGCACCCGCGCCGGGTGCTCAGCTTCTACGACGAGCTGCACTCGTACCTCGCCTCCTGCGGCGTCGACGGCGTCAAGGTGGACGTGCAGAACATCATCGAGACGCTCGGCGCCGGGCACGGCGGCCGCGTCGCGCTCACCCGCGCCTACCACCGCGCGCTCGAGCAGTCCGTGGCGCGAAACTTCCCTGACAATGGCTGCATCTCCTGCATGTGCCACAACACCGACATGCTCTACAGCGCGAGGCAGACCGCCGTCGTCCGCGCCTCCGACGACTTCTACCCGCGCGACCCGGCGTCGCACACCGTCCATGTCTCGTCGGTTGCGTACAACACGTTATTCCTCGGCGAGTTCATGCAGCCCGACTGGGACATGTTCCATGTACGTTCTCTTGTCTGTGTACTTGAGTGATCGACCGATGGCTGGATGATGAATTAACATGCCTGGATGATGCAGAGCCTGCACCCGGCGGCGGAGTACCACGGCGCGGCGAGGGCCATCGGCGGCTGCCCAATCTACGTCAGGTGAGTATTGACAACCACAAAGCTCCTGATCAGAACGACATCGTTGTCGATCGCGGCGTCCGTCGCAGCCAGGCCAGTACAATGATCGATCCCTCGAGACAGGGGAAGCCGAATCATTGGGTTGCCTGGCACACAAGCTGCTGTAGCAATCTGCACGGCTTGCGCGCACCGCGCCGTGACCAGCCAACAGCGACACGACGGCTGTGGCGGCTCGTGTCGCCGTCCGACACGCCTTCCGGCGGACGGCGCGCGAGACCATGTGGTCTCACGTCTCTGTCACTCTGTCTCACATGTTGTTCCTAATAGTAACACTCTGCTTTGACCTCTGTCTCTGTCGCAGCGACAAGCCAGGCAACCACAACTTCGAGCTGCTCAAGAAGCTGGTCCTCCCAGACGGCTCCGTTCTCCGCGCGCAGCTCCCAGGCCGCCCCACCCGCGACTGCCTCTTCGCCGACCCGGCGCGCGACGGCACCAGGTGAGCACTGCGCCGGCAATACTGAATTACTGATCCTGCATTGTTTTCCCAGGCCATACCTAGCTGTAATGTAACGTGACCTTGTGCAGCCTGCTCAAGATCTGGAACGTGAACAAGTGCACGGGCGTGGTGGGCGTGTTCAACTGCCAGGGCGCCGGGTGGTGCCGCGTCACCAAGAAGACCCGCGTGCACGACGCCGCGCCGGGGACGCTGACTGGATCGGTCCGCGCCGACGACGTGGACGCTATCGCCGGCCTCGCGGGCGCCGGCTGGAACGGCGAGTCCGTCGTGTACGCCTACAGGTCGGGGGAGCTCGTCAGGCTGCCCGGCGGCGCCACGCTGCCCGTGACGCTGAAGGTGCTGGAGTACGAGGTGTTCCACGTCTGCCCCGTTAAGGCGGTCGCGCCGGGCGTGTCGTTCGCGCCCATCGGCCTGCTCGACATGTTCAACTCCGGCGGCGCGGTGGAGCAGTGCGAGGTCCGCGGCGGCGGCGCCACGGACGATGGCACGGCCGCCGCCGTCGTCGGACTCGGGGTCCGTGGCTGCGGCCGGTTCGGCGCGTACTGCTCGCGGAGGCCCGCGCGGTGCACGCTGGACGCGGCGGAGGTCGAGTTCACCTACGACGCCGACACGGGCCTCGTCGAGCTCCGCATCCCCGTGCCGGAGCAGGAGTTCTACAGATGGGACCTGGAGATCGAAGTCTAGAGTGGCAATGGTTCATGCCTCCCATTCTTCAGTGGTTTTACCATTATAAACGCGTTTGTGGTCGGTGTGTGTCAGTGTGTGTTCGTATGCGACGTGGAGAGGCGTGTACAGTGCTTGATCATGAAATGGACACGGTCCGCCATTGACGCGCCTCTCTTCGTCGTCGTCCCTAGAAGAATAAACTAGCCTCTGTACCACCTTTGTTGCATCAATCTGCATGCAATAAACAACTACATGTATGCGTCAAACAAAACACATCTCGAGTTCCATGATACTGTACTCTGTACATGTGTAGTACAAGTTATTGTGCTACAACTACAACGAGGACATGCACGCACGCACGGCGAAGGAAGGAACTCTCAAGGGTGGACGAGGGTGACGTTGTACTCTATGATGGCGTCGCCATTGTTGGTGTCCAAGAAGTGCGTGCGAAGCAGGGCGTACCCGCGTGCCAGCCGGAACGCGCCGCGGCCGCCGACGATGGCGAGCTCCCTGTCGATGGGGCGGTAAATCGTGTTCCGGGAGTAGACGACGAAGGCGCTGCCGTTGAATGGTCCGTCGGTGAGCTCGAAGTCCATGCCGAGGACGAGCGACGGCTTGCCCCTGCCGGACGCGACCCACAGCCCCTGCGCGTTGCCAACCACCCTGGACTGCGGCGAGGGGCCCTCCGTGAGCAGGTCGTCGGCGGCGTACAGGGAGCTGAAGGGCACCGGGTCGTCGGGACGCGGGTCGTGCTCGGCGCCGCGGCCGATCGGCACCGCGCTCGGGTCCTTCCCGCTCAGCGTGTCGTGGAGGTAGAAGTGCAGGTGGGTGGTCCTCTCGTGCCGGGCGGCGGCGGTGGATTTGAGGGAGACGGTGGCGAGCATGACGGCAACGAGGCAGAGGACGGATGGAGGAGTGGCCATGACTATGGTGTGTTCTCGGATCTCTGGTGTGTGGAAATTACACACAACCGATGAATTTGGTGGCAGTGTGGAGTGTGATTTGCATTTTTATAGCCCAAGATTCATCGGTGACACTACCGATGAATCTGGGTATAATTGTGGTAGTTAATGGAAGGAAATATGAGCGGCAAGCTGCTCTCGTAATCCTGTAAACATGGAAGCTAATAACCTGTTAATCAATACAGTATGTATGTGATTATAGTAGAATCCGCGCATGGAGAGCGCCTTGTGTTGCTACTCGCATAAAAACAAAAGTTTACACCTCACGCGTTGCAGCCGGCCCTTCCCTCATTGTGTTACCGTCAACGTCACGCTGTGGGGGACTCCGCCTAAAGGAGTCGCCATTGCCTTGTGATTTTTGAGGCAATCTTTCAGTAGTAAGTACTCCTTTAGGCGTCATTGCGCATGGAGTATTTTCGATTTTCTTTTGCTCAAATCTTTGAAGACTACGACCAACCTCATATGCCTCCAAATCCCGATAACGCTAACAGAACAGGCAAACACAGGTAAATTAAATTACTAAGGCCTGAGGAAAAGATTAAAACTGTAAATGAATGTTTTTCCTTTAAAGGTTTAGACAATATAAGCAAAAGTATGGTGGGTCTTCATCATGAAACATGATAACAAATTAACAAAACTTGTATATATAAGATAAATCTTCTTCATGAGCAAAAAGAGAGATGTTGAGGAAGCCTTTAACCATACCTGATAAAAGCAGTACAGTAATTTTTGAATATGCATATGCGTAAGAAATCATAAGGACTAAGGACCGTTTTGGCATTATCTGTCCTAGATTAAAATAATCATATACAACAGACTCCGTATGCATGAAAAAAAAAATGCTACACTAGCGTCCTAATTACTTTGAATTACATACAACTGTCATATTGTAATTTCAATGTATATATCTGAAAGATGTGCATGACAAATAAAAACAAATGCAATGAATCAGTATACAAATGAGAAATGACACAAATGAGCCAGAGAATTTCATCATACCAGAATAGCCTACAGTTTTAGTTCCATTAGTAATTTCCTGAGTGCCTCTTAATCTGGTTTCGAATAAAAAAATGAGAATCAGAATATTTACCCAAAGGTAGTAGACAACAAGCAGACTGTATCATTTGGTTTCATGGGCATTTCACGAGCAGAGTCAAACAGGGACTTCGTGAAGATGTTTATGTTCCTCAGAATCCCAGGGAAGATCAATCATTTTATCAACTAAATTCCCTTCAATGCAGATAGTACAAAATTCAGTCATCATCACCTCAACATGGTAAATCCATGAGCTTTTGAATACATCCTCAGCATGTGTCATATCTGCCGAGCATTGCTCTTTCACCTTAGAGCAGTAGCTCTTATGATACTAAACACCTCTGTTAGGAGGGCACATTCAATCCTAATATGAACCACAGCCACCTCGCTAAGAGACAAATCACCATCTTTTTCGAAGTTTTTTGTAGCAGAGAAGCTATCATGCCCTGCTCACCACTTTAGCACAAGTGCCATATCAGGTTTGTGATGTTCTAGAAGAACTTGTGCTATGTTTGGATGTATTTCCTTGCTAGAGATCTTGGGAAGAAGAGAGCATGCCTCCTGCACAGGATGTAGGGGTACATCCCAAATATAAGATAATGAAGACAAAATCCATGTCAATTTAAATGAGTACTTTGCTTAGATATACAAACAAGATCCAACCTCTGAAGTCAATGGTACCATGAACAGTAAAAAGAAACAAATCATTGTTACATAGCAGTATGTAACACAAACTATAACATGTTTCCAAAAAAAAAAAACTACAATGCAAATGTGTTTAGGTAACAACCGAAAGAACGGTTGCAATCGCAAAAAAGTTCACAATACACCTGTGATAATTGCAATTCTTATTATGTACTGTGAATTAAAGAGAATTATTAATTGAAAATTGTAACATGCATTATTTTAGGTTATAGTAGAGGTTGCAAGAATAAAGTATAAGCCAACTATGTTGATCAAAGGATTAGAGTTCAAAAGCGGGTTTAATGCTATACAGGGTGGGAAAACCTTTAAAGTCACACATAAGCATCAAAGCAGAAAAAGGGGCCAGGAGGACGCGGGTCCTGGACATTGCGAATGTCCATCCTGTCCAGAACAAAGTAACAGAGGCTGACAATGCCGCTTCATCTGTCTGTCTTCCCTTGTTCCAAAAGGCACTAGGCACTAGGCCACTGACTAGCGCCTAGGAAGATTCAGCATTTGTAGTTTTTTATATTCTATTCGATTTTTGTTGCTGGAGCAAGATAAGTGCCAACCAGGAGCCTGGATACAAACAAGAGGTACCTACCCATGCAATCGAGGCAGGCTGGGTGGCTGGCAGAGCAAAATAATTGTCTGCGCAAGGAGAAGCATACAAGGCACCACAAAAATACGTAAGTTACTTGGAGCTTTACGATATCATATTGTTATTTAACAGAAGATCAAGCATCCATATTCAACCTACTTCTATAGAGCAGCAGCCTAAAATAACAAACCAAGCTATTCAACAAAACTTTTCAACCTTTGCATATACCCCCTCTCTATAATCTATTAGTTAGCAACATGTTTCTCGTGCATGTAGAAAATACGTGCATAGCCAGAATCAAATGAGTAGTATACATTCATACCTTACAATTGCACGTAGCAACAGACAGGGGGCAAATGGGACCAAGGTCCAAGATACCAGGATATGTACTGATGCTAACTGGTATATGTGCATTGCTGAGAAAGCACACTTGAGGAATTCTCAATCTTCGTTAACTTCCTGATCAAAGTCTCACAAGCTGATGCACTCACCAAACATCCTTTTCATTACCATCGTCAACCAGTCCTTGAGCCACAGCCGTCTTGACCCAAAACTCCTCCATCTCACCCAATTCAGCATCGTACTCTTCATATGCCTCACTTCCACCTCCATCGCCTACCTCCTCCCAATCCTCCCCAATTACACCATCCTCAAACAAGTCCCCAAACTCAACATCCACCTCTAATGAACCTTCCTCTTCTGCTGCCTCATCATCTTCATCCTCATCACTGTCACCATCAAACGTGAGAACACCTTTCTTCCGAGCACGCCGCATCCGCTTTCCCTCCCGAACAAGCTCCTCTAGCCTATCCCTCCCAACCAGCATCTCATCCTCCACTAGGAGCCTCCCATCATCATCAAATGCCTCCACAAGGAACACTGAATGCCGCACCCCCCTTCACACTGACATAGAACAGCTCTGGATGTCGCACTAGCATGGCGCGCAGCCGGTTTGGCAACCCAAAATCTTTCCTGAAGTGCGTGAGGTGATCCACCAGCGTCCGCTTCTCCACCGTCATGGCCAGCACCTCCCGCACCACGGCACACGCCCGCCGCTCCAACATCTCCAGACTAGCGCCCTCATCCAGCGGCTCGAACGGGGACACCTCGGGAAGGCTATGGAACCGCAGGAGGTAGTCCCGGTGCGCGCGGCGGAGGTTAAGCCCGCGGCGGAGCGGGAGGTGCGGAAACCTCCGCGGCCGGTCCATGAGGCGGTCGGGCGTCGCGGCGGGGCGAAGAGAGAAGAGCGGCGGAGGCGGCGTTGGCGGGGGATCGGCGAGCTGGAGTGCGTGGCCGCGGGAGGTGTTCACGAGACTGAAGAGGTCCGGGTGGCGGGGGCAAAGCGTCCCGCGGAAGTCCATGGCGAGGCCGAGGTCGGGGGCGAGGTGGACGAGCCTGCTCACCGGAATGCTTCGGCGCGGGGTCATAAGGAGCAGACGGTAGACCTTGTCCGCGAGCGCGCCTGCGCCCGTGCCGGTGGCGCGGAGCGTGGCGAGGTCGGCCGCGAGCGCCTCGGCGGCGGGGGTGAGCCCGACTGCGAGGGTGGAGAGCGACGGGGAGAGCGGGAGGGAGGTATGGGCCTGGAAGAGGCGGAAGAGGGCCGGGTAGCGGAGGACCATGGGGATGAGCGGGCGGCCGCGGCGCGGGAGGCCGAGGAAGCGCCGGCAGCGGTTGAGCACGCGAAGCGGGAGGAAGTGGCGCGGCTTGGAGAGCAGGAGGGTGAGGAGCTTGCGGGCGAAGCGGAGGCGGCTTGCGCGCGCCGCCTGGCGGTCGAGAGCAGCGCAGCGGACCAGCTTCGGCGGTGGGAGCGGCGGGGGTCCCGGGAGCTTCGGCGGCGGGAGCGGCGGGGGTCCCGCCGCGGTTGTGGCTTCGCAGCGGATGGTGAGGGTATGGGGGAGGGGTTTGGCGGTCGGGTTCATGGGGTAGGGACGGCGAGGGTGCACGGGGCCGAACGGGTGCGCCGGCAGGAAGGAGCACAGGGAGGAGGCCGCCACCACCACCATGGCGACGGGAACCGGCGGACGAGATTTCGACAGGGATGACGATTCAGGACCGGATAGGGGAGTGCGAGGGGTTTTGGTCTGTTTACTTTTCGATTCGATCCCCTGAACTTTGGTTTTTGAAATGAGGTAGTAAAAGTCTAGAGAAGTCGAAATAAGAGTATATTATTTTCAAAAAAAAGAATGTATAAATTTTAATAATTTTTAAAAAATTATCCAAATACTTTTACACGGAAAATAATCTAATAAAAAATCATGAATTCTGGATTACAGTAACTTAGAAAATTCATAGAATTTTGCATACAGCAGGATTTTTTTATAGCTTCTCATGAAAACAGAAAATTCCCCTATTCCATTCGAATTTCCAAGCCTCTCATTCACCCCGGGCCTGGGCCTGTAATTTCTGCGATGCTGGTGATTCGTCCGTAATTCATCTGATAGACAGCAGATAAATCAGACGAGTTCAGAGAGGTAATTTGAGTTGCAGGAATTAGATGACTGCTGAGGCCAAATAATTCACAGTTTTCAGTAGTTCACTGTTCTGGACAATGCATACTGTCAGAAAAGCTTGATCTTATATGCATAAAGTGAATCTGGTACAAGAATACTGCAAAATGACATCAGCATTGGACTGGCATGATGGTTCAGGCAGTTCAAAACAAGTATACAGACTGTAAATATCCTAATATATAGAATAACAAAATGAGGCAGAATTGTCGGGTACCTAGGAAAATGTACCCTTAACCCTGGACTAAGTGCATTAATCTCGGACATCAACAAACCAAAAACCATCGCGGCGATTATCCTTCACCTAGCACAAGAAGCCCAATAGCCAAATCATACTAGGCCGACCCACGAACGAGCCTCGGCGGTCCAGGCCGCTACCTACCCGATGGGTCCCCGCTCGAGGCAGAACAGAACATTCGAGGGTGACACTCGGGCTACCCCTCTGTGACGGAGATTTACCCGAGCGAACGGGCGCCCTTCGAGTATAGCACACCCCTCGATTACCTACTCCCGGTACGGTTTTCAGGGCATTTAGTACGTTCTACCTGCTCCCGCCTAACTTCGTGGCTATATTCGCGGTAACAGTCGCGTGTTAAAAGGTCAAACCTAGCTTTTACCTCTCATACCGTGCACTGTGCCCAGTATCAAGCGACCCCTCGAGGCATATTTACCGGCATCCGTATCGCATTTTCTGGGGCTCGGCCTTATCCATTCGGGCCTCGACCCCCCTCGACCACCTCTCGAGCTGGACTTCGTCATCGCTGGTCAAACACTCCAACAACTCCCGACGCGACGGCTACAGGGATCCGCACGACCGGGAATGGGCACCGGTCTTTCACCGGCCATCAGCTGCGTCATTCCACGCACAAGAAGGACGGCCGTCATCTCCGAGCACGTCGCTTCAGGGCACGCCACGCCCGGCTCACGTCTCTACAGTGGCACCGACATGATCGGCATTTCCTCCCCGACGTCAGCAGCAACGTCCGCCCCTAGATTCATGTATCCCTGAGCCCTTCCTTCGCCTATAAAAGGAGGCGCCAGGCACTAGTTCAGACATGTCAAGAGAGAGCTACCAGAGCCCGAAATGCTCAAGTCCCAGCTCGCTCACTCACTCGCACGCTTGTATTCACCCCTGTACAAGTACCTCGGTGTAAGATAATACAAACTCTTCCCCTCGCTGGACGTTGGGCCTTCTTTTGCCCGAACCAGGATAAACCTTGTGTTCTTCTTGCATCACCATCCAGATTAGGGAGCACGCAGCACATATTCACTCGTTGGTGCTAGGCCCCCGGGGTCGAAACACCGACAGTTGGCGCGCCAGGTAGGGAAACTGCGTGTCACTAACGATTTCCCGCCGTTTTTTCGGATGGCAGACTCAGCTTCGCCGCTTTCGCGCGCTACGGTGATCTGGTTCGGGAGTCTGGAGTTCATGTCCCTCGGCCACAGCTATGACACGACCCTGCTCTCGGTTGGAGATCCGAGCGGAGGCCGCACCGAGCCCCCACGTTTAGGAGGGGCCACACGTCGGTCTCGCCACCATGCCTCCGCGTCCAGGAGGAGGCACGATCGGCGCCGCCGTCACCATTGACCTGCATCTGAGTTGTCATCCGCCGTGTTTCCCCCGCTCCTAGTAGGCGACGAGGGGCCCCTGGTTGGGGACCAATCTGACCCGTATCCAAGAGTGGAGGACCAGCCGGCAGGGCTCCGTGAAACCCCGACTTCACCTTCGCGATGCGTTCGTCGAGAGAGCCCGGCGAGGCTCCTCCGGCGCGCTCGGCACCATCACCTCCCAACTTGCTGCCGCACAGGCTTTTTGGGACCCGCCGTCAGTTTCCATTCGGCCTAGACAACACCGCCAGGATGAAATCCGCCATAATACGCTCCAATGTGAGCGGCATGAGGACCCCCCCGGGGGCTCTCTTGCGTGCTACTATGGACCTGGCAGCTGTCCTGCCGACCTCCGAGGACCTTGGTTTCTCGCGAGCACCTGGCCTGAGGCGGTACACCCTCGGCACGATGTGGCGTCAGCTGAAGGAGGAGCGGCTGGGACAGTTCCCCGTCTTCTACTCTGGCAGCCCCGACTCTGACTCCGACCACTATGAGCCCACCCGTGAGTGATTTCACATCGAGGGCGGAGTCACGTCGAGCAACCACACCATCGACCCAACGACCACGGCAGCAGTCGCAGCCGTAGCAGGAAGGGCCCTTGTAGTGGCGGACCCAGAGGAGCAGCCGCCAGCTGCGCCCCAAGACGAACACCCACATATGGACGACCAAGACGCTCAGCTCGCACAGGTCCGGGAGATGCGAGCCAAACTCGACGAGGATCAGGAGCGCCTGCGATAGCTCGAGCGGACCCTCGAGCAGGAGCGTCGACCCTCGCATGGCGGAAGGGCCCGAGAGGTCAACTGACAAATCATTGAAGACGGGGGACCGAAGCACCCTGTCATCAACTGTTTCCCCC
>CM041628.1:5727734-5749226 GCA_023333625.1 Bothriochloa decipiens | reverse complement strand
GGGTATTCCTCACACAAACCACACTCACCAGCCACGGTGAGCTACAGATCACCGACATTCAATTCGGGAAAAGCGTGGGATCAACAGGTACCATCGTATCCAGGAACCGCCCGGCTGCCTTTTTCAGGGCGACCCTGACCTCGGACTTACTCTCCGCGTAACCCGTGGTCTCTCATCTTCACCAATACAATGCGTACAGCAGGTCAACTCCCGGCCTAAATCAAAATTAGGCTTCGCGGTTGGAACGACTTATCCTTCCAGCTAAATGTGAGGCATAAATTCAATATGACTTGAGGACATACAACGGACGGGGTCCTAGTTCGACACAGATGGGATAACCTCACCGAACCTCCAGTTCAGTCTCAACATCAATCTCGCCTGGTCTTGATTTGTTATCTCCACATGGTTATCCAAGATAACAATGTATTCAACCATTCTGAGTCACCACCTATAACTCTCGGATGACAGGAAATCACCCGACTTCTACCGATCTAGTTAAAGCAGGGCTAAGCAGATAATCGTACCTGAACCTAACAGGGTTGAAGGATATACAGTGGCAAGGAATATAAATAATGCAGTAACGGTATAAAACAACGCCTATAACTTAATGCATCAAACAAGTAAAGGACTCAAGTTAGATATTTTGCAAACCACAGAGAGAATGCTCCGGGGCTTGCCTTTCAGAAAAGAGCTTGGCTGGTGGTCGGGACACTCGAGAAGATCAGCTTCGGGATCCTCTTCTGCTGCTATCTCCCGCACCAGAGCTTCCTGCTGGCCTTCCTCTCCTTGTACTCCGGGAACTACCGTTTCGAGCTCTGACGATCCCGTATGATGCATAGTGCGTATGAATACCATGTATACATAGTAAATACAATGACGATGCTGATGGTGAATGAATACTCAGCTAAGATAAATGATATGCTTTTGAAACATATAAGATAAGCATATGTCATCTGCATTCTCTTCTACCGACAAATCCTAAACAAGCCTCGCATCATAATTTACTTACACATTAAAAGGAATTATAAATAACTATTGTTTTTCATACTATCCTCTACTGAACCAAAACCCATACAGATTATACACATCATAAATATCCTAAAAAGTATTTTTACACACATGAAATGATAGCTTTAAAGCATTATTACTTATTAAAAGCAATCAGGGTAGAACTGCAACATGATTTTAGACTACTCAGAAAATTCTGTAAAAATTACAGGAGCTTAAGAATGTCTAATGCAGACTACCATAAAAATTTCAGGTCAAAATAGTAAGTAATTTATCCTACACAAAAATGACAAGGAAGCACAATTCACTGGGCATAAAATACTTTATATATAGAAAAATGTCAAACAACAGATCTCAGAACATTCTTAGCTCTAGATTCATATAAAAACATCCTCCAAAAAGTTTCATGCACAAATTCCTTATATATTATTTATTATAAATTATTTATCTTCGAATGGAAATAGGCACCATAACTAGACAGAGCAAACTTTCCACAGGACATAGCCTCACAACATTTTTCACAGATAGAGCATGATATAAGAAGACTAACAAACTTGGTCTCACAGTTTTCTGAGAGAATTACTTATGCATTTTCTAAGATAAAAGCAATTAATAGAGATAAATAAATCTATACAGAAAAGTATCACAAAATCCATATTTCATATTTTTCATGCATAGATCTCCCCAAAAGAAAAATACTGTAAGTTGAACCATCTCATTTGGACTAAAAATGAGGAAGTTATGATTTTTCAAATCTTTTACAAAAATCTAAAATTTATTTTCTTTAAAACCGATAAAGAAAACAGTTTTGCACCGGGAACCCTGGACTTTTCGAAAAACAACCGAGCCCTAAAAAGAAACTCGCTGAGTCTGGCGACTTTGCACTTAAGTCCGACAAAGAACACAAATGATGCCCGCGATCCACGCGGCGGGGAATGGTCGTCGGCGTCGGGATTCCTCGTCGACGGCGAGGTCTCCGGCCGAGCTACGGCTACCAAAAGGCTCAGCTCGTCAGCGCGAACGCATTGGTGTACAAGATGCAAGCTATGAGCAAGGTTTTGGACCGGCGGCCACGCGCGACGGCGGACGGCGGTGAGGGTCGACGGCGAACTCGCCGGAATCGATCACGGCGGGACACACGGACTAGCCCTAGAGTGACAGGAGGTCGAGGTGATTCAGATAGACTAGACAAAGTGACGGATGGCCGGCCGAAACGACGACAGCGAGGTAAGCCGACGAGCGGCGGCACAACCCGCGACGGTGGACGGCCAAAATCCGACGGACTCGAACCCTAGTCGGTCCCATTAGCTACACCAACCTACGCTACTCGAGCAGGCGGTCACGATGCGCAAGCTAATGAAGGAAGAAAGGGGTTGCTGGCCACGGCGGACCGCGCGGCGGTCGGGCGGCCATGACCGGCGAAAGGGGAACGGTCGATTCGACCTCTACCTTGGGGCTCGAGGGTAGGAATCGCTCGCAGGACGTGTCTCGCGTCGAGGCGAAGCTGCTGGCAAGCTCTGGGCAAAATGTATCAAGGCTACGGGTGCGGCGGTGCTGCGAGCTCACGTTGCGGCAATGGCGGACTCCGCGGCGCGCTCGGGCTCTGGTGAGGGAAAGGAGGGAGCGAGCGAATGTCTGGTGGCGGAGGAGCGAGCGAGGGAGAGAATGACGCGGTCGGGGCACCTCGAAGCGGACGCTCGGGCTCGGACATGTGGAGCGAGGCGTCGGGCGTCGACGAGTGCGTGGTGCGCTTGCAAGCAGAGCGGGGCCGAGCGGAGGGCGAGTGGTGAGCGGTGGGGCCAGGCCGAGTGCGGGCGTGTGGCGCGTGCGAGCGGCGCTCGGATGAGGAGGCCACATAGCGGGCAGCAGCGTCGCTCGGTGTACGGACGCCGCGTGGCCGGCATCGGCCGCGACACCGTCGCGAGGAAGAAGAAGAGAGGGAGGAAGAAGAGACTGGCAGGTGGGTCCCACTACACCAAGATTCGTGCAGAACTTGATTTCTTCCATATTTTCTAAAATAATCCAAATTTGAAGAAACTTGTAAAAGATGAAATGCTCCTTTTGATGAGTAGAACATTTCACTTTTAAACATCAAAGCCTAATTCTGCCTAGAATTTGAATTTCAAAAATAGGGATTTAAAATCCATTTAAAATTAAAAGAAAATCATTTTTATAAACTGTTTTTGACATTTTTGACCCACTTCCAATCATTTTCATGAAATGACCCCAAAATAAGTTTTGCTCCAAATAATTTTCTCTATAAACTTCATTTAACACTCAACCCCAAACAATCAACCTATCACATACCTCTAGTTCAAATCAAGGTAAGCACATTTTGATTTTATCATTTCATGTAAATAAATGACTGTGCAAATGAGATGATCATGCTCATGATATGCAAGATAATTCATGCTTAACACCAGGGTGTGACAAAAACGCCGGGGCAACGTACCAGCGATGCATGCTTCATGTTTTCGGTGAGCACATAGGGAACACAGTCGAGGCCTACGTCGACGACATCGTAGTCAAGTCGAGAAAGGTCGACAACCTCATCGGGGACCTCAGGATCGCGTTCGAGTGTCTTCGAGCCAAAAACATCAAGCTCAATCCTGAGAAATGTGTCTTTGGCATGCCTCGAGGCATGCTCTTAAGATACATCATCTCTCAGCGCGGTATCGAGGCCAACCCCGAGAAGGTTACGACGATCACCAAGATGGGGCGATTCAAGACCTGAAGGGCGTACAAAAAGTCATGAGCTGCCTCGCGGCCCTCAGTCGCTTCATCTCGCACCTGGGGGAAAAAGCCCTACCGCTGTACTGACTCCTGAAGAAATCCGAGCACTTTGCGTGGACCGTCGAGGCCGAGGAGGCCCTCGGTAAGCTCAAAAATATGCTGACCTCTCCCCCGATTCTCGTACCGCCTCGACCTACCACGCCATCCGAACCAGCCGAGCCACTTCTCCTCTATGTCGCCACAACCACTCAGGTGGTCAGCGCGGCCATAGTGGTCAAAAGGCAGGAGGAAGGGCACACACTACCCGTCCAACGGCCGATTTACTTCATCAGCAAGGAGCTCTCGGAAACGAATGTCCGCTACCCGCAAATCCAGAAGCTGCTCTATGCCATTGTGCTCACGCACGCAAGCTCCAGCACTATTTCCCCAGCCATCCGGTCACCGTGGTTTTATCCTTTTCCCTAGGGAAAATCATCCAAAACCGGGAGGCCGCGGGAAGAATTGCTAAGTGGTCGGTCGAGCTCATGGGTGAAGCTATCACCTACACGCCGCACAAAGCAATCAAGTCTCAGGTGCTGGCGGACTTCATTGCCGAGTGGACCGACACCTAGCTTCCGCCGGTGCAGATTCAAGCCGAGCTATGGACAATGTACTTCAACGGGTCACTCATGAAGACAGGAGCAGGCATGGGCTTGCTCTTCATCTCACCCCTCGGAGTCCACATGCACTACGTCATCCGCATCCACTTCGCCGCCTCCAACAACATCGCGGAGTATGAGGCCCTTGTCAACGGTCTACGAATCGCCCTCGAGCTCGGGGTTCGATGCCTTGACGTCCGAGGCAACTCGCAACTCGTCATCGATCAAGTAATGAAGGTCTCGAGCTGCCACGACCCTAAGATGGAGGCCTACTGCAATGAGGTACGCAAGCTAGAGGATAAGTTCCATGGACTCGAGCTCAACCACGTCGCTCGATGCTACAACGAAGCCACGGATGAGCTCGCCAAAATTGCGTCTACTCGAGGCATCGTCCCACCGGACGTATTCTCAAGGGACCTCCTTGAGCCCTCTGTCGACTTGGGCTCGGGGGCTGGCACTGCATCATCAACACTCGACCCCCCGGCCTCGACCAAGGCCCCCTCGACCAGGGCTGAGGTCATGGAGATCGAGGGGTCACTCCCACCGTCAAGCCCACCACCGGACTGGCACGTTCCCTTCCTCGACTTTCTTATTTGAGGGGAGCTCCCAGAAGACCGAACCGAGGCTCGACGGATAGCTTGACAGGCCAAGACCTATGTCATCTATGGCGATGACAAGGAACTCTACCGATGAAGCCCGACTGGGATCCTCCAGTGTTGTATTAGCATCAAAGAAGGCAGGAGGCTCCTCGAGGACATTCACTCAGGGGGCTTGCGGCCATCACGCCGCGCCAAGGACCCTCGTTGGCAATGCCTTCCGGCAAGGATTCTACTGGACGACCGCCGTCTCCGACGCCATCAACCTCGTCCGCTCATGCGAGGGGTGCCAGTTCTACGCCAAGCAGACACACCTCCCGGCTCACGCCCTGCAGATCCCCATCACATGGCCTTTCACCGTTTGGGGGCTTGATCTCATGGGACCTCTCAAGAAGACAAACGGGGGCTACACACTTCTGCTCGTAGCCGTCGACAAATTCACCAAGTGGATCGAGGCCCGCCCCATCGGCAAAATCCACTCCGAGTAGGCGGTCACATTCTTCACCGACATCATCTACCACTTTGGGGTCCCGAACGTCATCATCACCTACAATGGCACACAGTTCACTGGCAAAAAGTTCTTGAACTTCTGTGACCATAATCACATTCGCGTGAATTGGTCCGCAGTCGCTCATCCTTGAACCAACGGCCAGGTCGAACGCGCCAATGGCATGATCCTTCAGGGCCTCAAACCAAGAATCTACAACTGGTTGAAGAAGTATGGCATGAAGTGGGCTGCCAAGCTGCCTTCGGTCCTATGGAGCCTAAAAGGACGACACCTAGTCGAGCCACGGGATTCATCCTGTTCTTCCTAGTCTACGGGTCCAAGACCATCCTTCCCACCGACCTCGAGTACGGGTCCCCTTGACTAAAGGCCTACAATGAGCAAACGAATGAGGAGGCCCTCACAAATGCCGTCAATCAGCTTGAAGAAGCTCGAGACATGACCCTCCTCCACTCCGCGAGGTACCAGCAGAAGCTTCGACGCTACCACGACAAGCACGTGCGCAAGAGGGATTTCCAAGTTGGCAATCTTGTCCTCCGTCAACGACAAAGCAACAAGGGGCGCCACAAGTTGACTCCACCGTGGGAAGGCCCATATACCGTAGCTGAGGTGCTAAAACCTGGGACATATAAGCTAGTGAACAACAAAGGCGAAACCTTCACCAATGCTTGGAACATCGAACAACTACGTTGCTTTTACCCCTAGGGCCTCGAGGCCTTATACATTTCGCGTATTTTGTACATCTATTGCATCATGAATGAATAAAAAGACTCTCGACTTCAGCACTTTTGTTCGTTCAGAAAATAATAAAGGTAGCTTCGACTCTGCTTCATCAGAGTCAAGACTCCCTCGGGGGCTAATAAGGGGGAACCCCCTAAGCTTCTAAAAAACCCAAACGTTTTTTTCCAAAACTCGACGTTACTCTCTTCTTCTATGCCTCGAACACGCTTCGCAACTAAGTAGAAAACACCTCGAACTCCCTAAGGGTCGAGGACCATCGAGCCAGGGGCTCTCCTACGCCTCTGCGCTAAGGTACCCCCACTCGCTCCCCCCTCGAGGGATACGAGCCCGTGTCAAAAACTTAGTCAAAAAGTCAAATTTAGGCAAAAAAGAACAAGAGAACTCGAGCCTAAAAACATACCCGCTTCACGAAGCCTCCTCAGCGCGGTGAGGAGAGGCCTCAATTGAGGCTGTAAATCTGACACCATGCCGTGCGGCCTGTTGAACAAATGCTCCGTGATGAGGCGGCCGGTGTACGGTGGAAAGTACCCCTCGTCGTTGCAGAGGTAGAACCACTGTGCATCCCACTGAGTGTGGTTGGACATCAGCCCGGTGGGGATATACTCGCGCAGCTCCAGCCCCCGACCTGTCTTCAGCACTAGGTTGCAGGAACCGGCGTGGACGATCCTCCTCACGCCTTGTTCCCCCAGGGTGGTGAAGAACTCCCCCTTGTAGAGGTGGAGCCACAGCTCCCAGTGCGGCTCCTCTCCCAGGTATCCCTCGCAGATGGCCGCGAAGATAGCGGCGCTGGAGATGGCGTTGGGGAGAAGTGCTGAAGCTCGACCTCGTAATGATGGAGCAGCGCCCACACGAATTAGCTCGGGGGCAATCCAAGCCCATGCCGGTGGAACTTGATGAAGCTCACGACGTAGCCATCCGGTGGGTTCGGCTCCCGATCCCTCCGCAGCGGCGCTATCCACTTTGGCCGATCCGGCGTGGTGATAGGGCGAAGGAGCCCCTCCCCTACCAGCTCCAACAGCCTCCTTTCCGTCATGGTGGATGGACGCTAGGCCTCCAGAGGAAGAAAAGTGGGTGCCATGACGATGGCGGCGGCACGGATTTGCTCGATGGACGGGTGACCGGGAAGATTCCCAATCACGATCACGCTCACTAACCCCTCTTCTCTAGCACTGGTGGGCAGGGATTCGGAAGCTCCAGCGGTGGTGGCGAAAGCGAGATGACAAGAATGGAAGTAGACGACACCCCACCTCCCATGAACTTATACTCAGGGGAAGAGCAACGGGCGGATCTGACGGTGGGAAAAGGTAAACCCCGCATTTACTGTGCCCACCTAACCGCCCCCTCGATTCTCGCAGCAGGACACGCGCTGTTTGTCAGGCCCCTAGCCATTACCTGGGTCCACCACGACCGTGTTGTTTTGGCCCACACCTCAAAAGGCACGTCGAACAGGCGGGAGCGCTACATTATCCACCAGCGGAGTCTTCCACGAGAAGGAAAACGGGCCCCGGCCCTACAACAAGCCTCGAGGGAGCGAAGGCTGACCCTCGGTCAGGGTTCTACAGCCGCTCTTGAGCACCCAAGTTAGGGACAACCCAGGGGAGCCACATGAAGCTTAGCTCGAGGACGAACCCTCAAGATCCCCTCGGGTGTATCCAAGGCAAAACAAGAGGATTACCATGGAATCCCCACAGAGGGAGGCATCGAGCCGCTGAGTCCTATCGAATGGAACCGGTATCCATATATCTACTCATTTGCGTCAATGAGAACGCCTCCGGACCACTAGTCAACCCCATCGAACGGGGCACGAGCTCTCACTTGGATCCCCCCGTTATCAGCTCATAGAGAACGTCGAGACTCGCCCAATCGAGGGTAGTACGGCGCTTCTCACCTCACATCCGATCGAAAGGACTTGTGAGATGGATGCCTAGGGCTAGCAATGCCCCAGTCGCACGAGGCTTGGGGGCTCGACTACGCCTGGCACCCCTCGACGAAAGAGGGTCGAACGCATCCGGGGGCTCGATGACTCGATCCACCCTTCGACTAGGTGCTACAACTCCAGTTCATGTTATCCTAACCTTTCAGGAATGCATACTATGCCTAACTGGATAAGCACCTCTTGACAAAAGACAAATACAGCCCTTGAAGGAGTCACCTTACTCCTCCAAGGCCTCGGGGGCTACCCCCGCGGGGAACGTTCGCGTGCCCCCCACGGAAAGTTACAAACCGCACCTCACTCTCGGCCTATGCCCTCGAGCACCCGAGTCAGGGATGACCAAGGGGGAGCCAATAGGAGGCCCTGCTCGAGAATGAACTCTCGAGACCCCCTCGGACGTATCCAAGGTAAAATGTCAAGGAGCTTCATGGAATCCCCTCGAAGGGAGGCATCGAGCCACTGAGTCCCACCGAACAGAATCAGTATCCATATGTTCGCGCATTTGCTATAATGAGAATGCCTCAGGGCCACTAGTCGACCTCTACCGAATGAGGCATGAATTCTCACTTGGATCTCCCGTTACCAGCTCACTGAGAACTTCGAGGCTCGCCCAACTGAGGGTAGCACGACGCTCCTCGTCTCATGCCCGATCAAAAGGGTTCATGGGATGAACGCCGAAGGCTAGCAACGCCCTAGCTGCACGAGGTTCGGGGGATCGACTATGCCACGACACCCCTCGACGAAAAAGGGCCGAACTCACCCAGGGGCTCGACGGCTTGAGACGCCCCTCGATAAGGTACTACAACCCCAGTTCATGTTATCCTAATCTTTCAGGGACACCAACTGTGCCCAACTGGACAAGCACCTCTCAACAAAGCCCTCGAAGGAGTCTCCTTACTCCTTCGAGGCCTCGGGGGCTACCCTCGCGGGGGACGCTCGCGCGTCCCCCACAGAAAGTCATGAACCACGCCTCACTCTCGACTTATAACCCCCAGCTCGAGTGCCAGCACTCAAGCTAGGGCTCGGGGGCTACTGTCGGGTACCTAGGAAAGGGGTACCCTTAACCCTCGACTAAGTGGATTAACCTCGGACATCAACAAACCAAAAACCATCGCGGCAATTATCCTTCACCTAGCACAAGAAGCCCAATAGCCAAATCATGCTAGGCCGACCCACGAACGGGCCTCGGCGGTCCAGGCCGCTACCTACCCGATGGGTCCCCGCTCGAGCAGAACAGAACACTCGAGGGTGCCACTCGGGCTACCCCTCGGTGACGGAGATTTACCCAAGCGAACGGACGCCCCTCGAGTACAGCACACCCCTCGATTACCTACTCCCGGTATAGGTTTTAGGGAATTTAGTACGTTCTACCTGTTCCCGCCTAACTTTGTGGCTACAGTCGCGGTAACAGTCGCGTGTACGAAGGTCAAACCCAGCTTTTACCTCCCATACCCGGGAATCTGGCGGGTCGTACCGCACTGTAGCTCCATGCAGCGCACTGTGCCTAGTATCAGGCGACCCCTCGAGGCATGTTTACCGGTATCCGTACCGTATTTCCTGGGGCTCGGCCTTATCCATTCGGGCCTCGACCCCTCCTCGATCACCTCTCGAGATGGACTTCATCATCGCCGGTCAAACACTCCAACAACTCCCGACGCGATGGCTACAGGGATCCGCACGACCGGGCATGGGCGCCGGTCTTTCATTGGCCATCAGTTGCGTCATCTCACGCACGAGAAGGACGGCCATCGTCTCCGAGCACATCGCTTCAGGGCACGCCACGCCCGGCTCACGTCTCTACAGCAGCATCGACATGATCGGCATCTCCTCCCCGACGTTAGCAGCAACGTCCGCCCTAGATTCATGTATCCCTGAGCCCCTCCTTCGCCTATAAAAAGAGGCGCCAGGCACTAGTTCAGACAGGTCAAGAGAGAGCTACCAGAGCCCGAAACGCTCAAGTCCTAGCTCGCTCACGCAGCACATATTCACTCGTTGGTGCTAGGCCCCTGAGGTCGAAACACCGACAAGAATTGATGCTGAAAGTTCAATGGAAAGCTGCAACATCTTCTCTCCACTCTCCAAGTTAAGGTCTGCATGTATACGGAACCAATTACATTGTGAGCGATGAGGTCAACCAATCTATCACTTGTACAAAATGTGTACTCCTGTATGATATCTGACTGAAGAAACATAAAACCTGAGTATCCTAGACATCAACCAAAGTACTGCGATCAAAACTTCTGGGTTGGCGTTGTTGTAAATATTCATAATCCAAATTACAAAAATGTCATCCAAATCAGAAACCACATCAGTACTCCATGTCAGAAATCATTTCATATAAGCTCCTGTTCCTTGATGCTGGCCAATCTAACATTTTCTCGGTCACGCTTGAACACTGTATACAATGGGGTGTAAAACATGAGACACAGAGCAAAAGGGACAATCATCATAGTCAATAGACCTCTCGAGAGTGCATAAGCTCCATCCACTGGTCCATGCGCTAGATCGACAGTCTTTGCATTGTAGCCATAGATCTTCTCAGTCACTATGCCAACAGCAGGTGCAGCAAGTGAGCCAAATGAACCCTCAAATGCTCGGTCAAAAGCGTAGATCATTGTGCGGTGCTTGGGAGGGACTACCTCTGCGAACATGGGGTTGTTTGCACAAGTAGCACACCAGCTTATGGTAATGCCCATTAAAAAGAGTGTGACAGCATAGGCAGACCAGTAATCAACAGACTGGGGAATGACTACAAGGAGGATCCATGAGAAAGGGATGCCCATGAAGGCGCTAAACTGAGCGCACATGATGCGAGCAGAATCTGGATAGTATCTAGATAAGTGATCTGCTATCACACCACCCAGAAATGATCCAATGGCGCACCCATTAGCGAAAAAGCTATTTAGCGCCGCTGAGCTGCTGTTGTCAAAACCTATAAGGGTTGAAGAGTGCAAATGTTCAACTAAAGAAAGGGATAGTGGTCAATTGAAGTATTGAAAAGATTCCATTGCCTCCATACCAATGAGTTCGAACCACATAGTGAAGAAAACTACAGCAGCCCAAGGTAAAGAGCCAACAATGCCTTGCAAAACAATGATTTGAAACGTCCGCACTTTCATTACGGATCTAGCCGCTGTCCATGAATCCTTCAAGATGGAATGTGGAGGAAGGATACCATTGCTGATCAAATGTAACCTGCCATTTATATAAGATTGTATTATTACAATGATATACCAACATACAATTCCGGTGGTGATTAAATGTTAAGCACACGTGTATATATAGTCATCCACGAGATCAGCTAGGAATAAAAAACATACTTTCATAAATCTTTCAATCATATGAAACTTGTATAGCTGGCAAGCAGAAAATGCAGTAATACTATTACGTGGTCCTCACAAAACTCAGCGCAATTTATCTTTTTAAAATCCAAATAGGCAAGTCAAGGTTTTTTTTCCTAAAATAAGAAGACATACCTCTCATTGTCCTCATCACCACCAAAATGGCTTGAAGATGTTTTCCTAGGATCAACAGCGTAAAGGTATATGAGAAGTCCAATTAAGAAGCTCACAAATGCAACAGATATAAATGCAAGCCGCCATCCTGGCAAACCATAATAATCCCCTCCAGCCACGATTGTTGCCAAAACACTACCTCCTATACCACCTACTGAACCAATAAGTGATAGCAAACCAAACCCTGCTCCGCGTGTACCATCTTTGTAGCTATCAGCAATGAAAGATTGAAGCGCTGGTATTACAATAGCAAGTCCAATACCATTAACAGCTCTCCAGAATGCAACCTGCCCAAAATACTGGCTGACACTAACAGCCCCTGTTGACAAAGCCCAGAACGCAGTCCCTATCGCAAGAACTGCAGGGCGGTCATAGTGAAAAGCAAGAACACCTGCCAAGGGAGATGCTATGGACTTCAGAAAGTTCATCAGAAATGTAATGTACCCCAGATCAGTAGGACCAGCAGCGAAAGCAGCACTGACTTCCTTGTAAACAGCTGGGAGGAGATTCTCATCAGCTCGTTCCAATATAGAAGCTAGGTTGATGAGTACAAGGGAAATGGATAAACCAAATATCTTCTTTGACCTGAAACAAGGAGAAGATATTAGAACACGATTTCACAAGAAAAGGAGGGTAAGTGCCCTTCTAGATTTCAGAAAGTCACAGCTCCTGAATCCTGTGATACTTTTATGTCACAAAAGTTATGTAAATCAATTTAGTCAAACCAATATAACATAATTTCACTCATTGGCATGGATCTATATTGATCTAGGGAGTTTTAAATTCCACTATGTGATTTTAGCTGCCAGAAAGTAGCATTGGCAGTGAATATGTTCCTAACAAATTACACTACACTCATCACAAGATGGCGGGCCATACACGCCACTGGCATCCTTTATTCCTTTGTACTGAACCTAATTCATGCACTGAAATACAAGACCACAGATATGGCACAAAATTTATACTGAAAACTGCCAGAGAATGGCAACAGCGGTTCAAAACTTTTCTGTTGAAACTGTGAAGCAATAAAAGATTTCTAACAATATGTTAGTTACATATTCTAATCTACTGCCTATGACTGAAACTTCGGTATATCCAGTAAAGAAAAAGGCGATGTTTGGGGTAGAAACCCCCTTTTTAAGTGTGACGTATGATACCATTTCCTGAAGAGTTTTATAGCATCAAGATGCTATCTGGTTTTAACTGTATGGTTTAGTATATGAACAATGAATCAAAGGTGGTCAAAGTATGTCTTGGGGAGTATGTCCATGTCCAAGCCCCACTTCTACTAGAGGAAGTAACTAAGGCAGTTGCATGATAGTTAACCTAGTGGCCAGTAATAAAATATTCCAACCAGGTTTCAGAATTTCAGCCATAATTTTTGTGATCTTCTTCAATTTCCGTTCCTACCGGAATTTTATATTTCATTCGGATGAGATTTGTTTAGATTTTCAAATTTTAGTCAAAAAATCAGTTTAGAAAATTTCGGCATATTTCATTGTTACCAGTTACCATTCCCTCCAGTATTTGTGGGGCAACCAGTAGGTAGAATCCTAATTCAAACTTCCACATAAAAATATGAAAAGCCTATCTGCTTGTGATATGAGATTGAGCTAATAGCGCATCCGAAAGGAACATAGACCACTGGAATGATTGGAGATATTCCTACTCTCCTCTTTCGAAAGAAGAAAAAGGGTATACACCCAGTATCAACTCCAATCCACAGTTAGACAGTGAGAAGCTGCTTCTAGCAAACGGATGGGAACCTCACAGATGCTCCAAATGGATGTAATTTTTGGTTTCGTTGGAATCTAAACACTCTTAGTTGCTCAAGGGGGATCTATCCTGAGGTCTAACCAACATCAGTTCATAATCTCTCTAGACATCAGAACAGTGTTTCAGCGACCACATTGGCACCTTTCTGTCTCAAGATCATTGTACATCCCTCACTTCCCCTTTTCAACTGTTCCATTCAGGGAGAAAAGCTTTTCAAATTCGATTTAATCTTTCAAGTTCATGCGCAACGTGAGCAAGAAGAATATTCCCTGAATATATATGGCAGGCAAATGCATTGCTCAAACGCATCCATTTGTTGCGTTTTTTTTTTTATTGCCATCCATTAGTTGCGTTGACAGGCTACGAACCCTACAATCCACTCAAGGCTGAGTAGCAGAACAATCCAGCTCCATATCACCCTGAGCCAACTCTGCCCAGAAAAAAAAAAATCCCTCCGTTGACCTGGATGAGGGGGTTATTGTGTCGAACATGTGTACTGTTCGCTTACGTCGTGACTTGAGTTGTTTTATTAGGCTAGATATGTTTAGTACCGTATTAGAAATTAGAGACAATCCTAGGGGGGCTATAAATATAGTCTTAACCCGTTTGTAACCATAAGACGACATGACGGTTATTTTAGCTGTTGAGGAGGAGCGTCCGTAATCATGCCCCGAGGATATAGGTACGTCGAACCTCGTTAAAAAAACATCGTCTCGTGTTCAATCTTTTTATTTATTAGCATTATTCCGCTAACAACGACGAATTCAAGATGGTAGATTCGAATCCCCACGCAAAGGACGCACTGAGCGCAGCTGCAACAAGCAAAGCGATTCTTTTGGGCAAAATAACTGGCCCGGGAACCCAGAAACGAACGAATCACCCAGCAAGCCGGAAGAAATGATCCCTCTCTTCTCTTTCTAGAAGACTAGGAGGAAGAACCTGGGAGGAAGAATCTGCAGCTTACCTCATGCTGCTGGGGTTCAAAAGTGCCTGCATCCAGGAACAGGAGATCCCAATAACCACTGCTCTGCGGTTACGGCCTCGCCGTCAGCGTTGTTCGGATCTTCCGAGCTTTCTCCTCCCCGGACCCGGATGTGTCGCTGGTCCAGTGGCCCGCCCGGGTGGAGATTGGAGGAAGGCAGGAAGCAATGGCCCGCCACGAGGGGCAGGACTGACGTCCCCTGGTTGGAAAAAAATTCCATTGGTTTGACCTGTGATTACTCTTTGCGTAGCCTGGGCCGGAGATTTTGGTCTGGTTCCCCTTCGTGGCAGGGTGCAAGTAGCTGTGATCTTTATCCGAACGAGTGCCAACTAAAGGTTATTAAGATTAACCGTCATCCTAATCAGATCAAATCTAAAGTTATGATCATAAATAATTATTAGAATCCTAAATATATTCTGTTCAATAGAATCATAGAAGAAGAAGAAAAATGAAGATCATAAAGTCATAATATTGCACCATAATTAACAAGTTCTGCTTTGAGACTAACATAATGTCTCTCTTTATTTCCTTTCAATAACTTTTTATTTTTGTGAGTTGATTTTGATTCAGAACTATGTTTGGTTTCATTTTGCTAAACTTGTCCGTCTTCATTCAAATTCTCGATTCTGAAGTGGGTGTTAGTATTTTTTTCAAAAAAGTATTTTAGAGTTTAATAATAAAACATCATAGTTAACTTTATTTATCTGTCTGCTTAGCCATCCGTTGATCGGTTGATGTACCTTTTTCATTGATCATTCTATGAAGGATGCCATTAATTTCATTAAGTGTTGTAATGTGTAATATTGTTTAATATTGTACCATCAATGTACTTTAGTCCTGAATCATGTGAGGACTTCTACGTTTCTACCGTGTAATATTGAAGATTGATGTACCTATATGATGATGAAGGATAGTAGACTAGTTTCATGGAGGATTCTTTTCTTCTAGCGATATTATATTTCATATTTCTTGGTATATTGCAGACTGTATTTTGACAATTTTTTTAAAGCGACTGTCATATATGGTATTCTTGAATGCTGAAATATTTCTTGGACATCAGGGATTGTTATTCCCAAAAAGGAAATTATAACATAACAACAATCACTTCCTCATGGACTCCATGAAGGCGTTCAGGTTCTTCAAAGATTGGCCCTCTGCACTCATGCTTCTCTCTGCCAAATCCTTCAATCTTCTCACCCTTTCCTTGACACCACTATCGGTCATCAAGCTTTCCAATCTCTCCATGATTCTCTCCTTGGTGACAATGCCATAGCTGTCCTTGGGCACCACCCTTAACCCCACCTTCCAGAAATCACAAATGTATGACTGGTTTGTCAACTGGTCAGTGAAATAGGGCTAGCAAAGCAAAGGCACACCATGGCGAACGCCCTCCAATGTCGAGTTCCACCCGCAATGCGTTAAGAAACACCCAATTGCAGGATGCGCAAGCACTTTCTCCTACGGCGCCCACTCCACGACTTTACCCCTCTCATGGCGTGGCAAAAGGTCCGTGAACGCGGCGGGGAGCTCGGCCGCCAGCCCTGGCCTGAACACCCACAGGAACGGGCGGGCGGAGGCTAGCAGGGCCAGCGCAAGCTCCTGGAGCTGCGCGGGGCTCATGACCGTCAGGCTCCCGAAGGCCGCGTACACCACGGAGCCATGGGGCTGCGCGTCCAGGAAGGACATGCAGGCCTCGTCGTCGGCGCGGCAGAAGTACCCCGCCGGCGCCTCGCTCGTCCGGCGTTGCCAGGTGCGCAGCGGGCCGATCGGGAGGATGGTGGTGGCCGCCGGGGAGTGGGGGCCGAAGATGTCCGGCTCGAGGTCCGCGAAGGTGTTGCAGAGGACGACGTCCGCCTTGGCGACGGCGGCCCACGCCGTGGTGCTGAGGTAGTGGAAGACCATGCGCTCGGCGTCGCGGTTGCCCATGTAGTTCCACGCTAGGAACACGGCGTCCATGGCCGGCATCGACTCAGCCAGCCGGAACGAATTGTTCTCCAGCTTCACTGGAGCTCCTGCACGCAGCCACGCACGCTCACCCACATCATTTTTCAGCTTTGGCCATCGGTAGTTGCGGCTCAAGAACCAAGTCAACGACGACACGTGCACGTACAGTTCTGTCCATAACTAGCTTGTAGGTGGCCAATAATGAGTACTCACCATCGTCATCGATGACGCCATCGCGAATGAGCTTCTTGGCGCTCAGGAGCACGGCCGCCGACGCGGGCCAGGGTGCGGCGGTCGGGAGCCCGCGCCGCTTGACCGCGTCCAGCGCCCACGACATGCCGACGTCGACGACGACGCACGTCACCCTGCCGAGGCGCTCCTCGTCGTCGGCGTCGAGGAGCGAGTCGAGCCGCGGCGGCATGGCCTCCTGCATGCAGGCGTTGAGGCGGATGAGGTTGTCGCGGTCGTCGCCGTCGCCCATCCCGTCGGCGACGCCCACGACCCGCAGCGGGCGGCCGTCGCCAGCCGCGGCTCCGCCGGCGGCCACGGCGATCCGGCGGTGGTTGAACTCGGTGTTGACGAAGGTGACGGCGAAGCCGCCGTCGAGGAGGCGGTCGGCCAGCTCCATGAACGGGATCACGTGGCCCTGCGCCGGGTACGGGAGCAGGAGCGCGTGTGCGATGCTGCGTAATATAGCGGTGCGGACTGCACAGGAGTCCGGTCAAAGCAGACGGCTTTGCAAATTGCAGTACACCTGCAGCTGCAGGCGGCTATGGCTTCGCCGACATAATCGCCTACGTCAGCCTCGTTTAGTTTACCAAATTTAGCCATCAAATTTATTATATAGAATTTTTATTTCCCGTCACATCAAAATACCAGCATATACATGGAGTACTAAATATAGATAAAATTAAAAATTAATTACACAGTTTTGTTGTACTTTGTGAGATGAACGTTCTAAACCTAAATAGTTAAAATTTAAATAATTTTTACTAAATACAAATAAAATGCTATAAAAATTCCGCTATAAAAATTTCAGCGCCAATTTGATAAACTAAACAAGCCTTTGTTTTTGAAAAGTTGTACGTCATTGTTGCAAAAGGCTTCAAGAGAACTAGCGAAGCAGGGTTATACTCATCATCTCGAATAGAGTACTGTATGCACTATGAAGCTTTTAGTTTCTTTCGATCCTATTGTACTACCTATTACAGATTATTTTACAGAAATGTAACTACATTGATTAAGTGAGGTTAATCTGGTTGAGCTGGCGCTACAGCACCCATCTGTTGCATCACCGGTCTAACTGTGAAATTCCTCTTTGTAGACTCATACATCGCCATCCAGAGTACGTCGAGCAGCCATGCTGTCATATTGAGGGCGTGCGACGCACCCGGATGTCCAAATCCAACGAGGCCATGATTAGAACTAATTTAATTACATACGTTTTCTCTAGATTTAGACATTGTTTAACCGATTGTTTTGTAAAAGAAAGTAAAATCGAGCGAAAGGTGCTACAATCGATAAAGGAGATGAATAGCCAACGTACAGCTTCTAATAAAGTTCTTCATGTCTACACAGGGATTGATGATGCTGACATATTTTCCTTTTTTTTCTTTTGAGAATCCACCTGCTTTTTCATACCAGATGTCCGAGAACGGATGGAAGGACATGACGTCAATCTAAATTCAAACAATTACAGAGAAGTACAATAGAGAAGAGAGATTACAACAACACAGCGACACCAACGACATAACGAGAAACAAAATAAAAACCTTAGGGTAAGTCTATATTTCTTGATGTCTATTGGTGTTATATGTAGTACGATTGGATGCTTGCAAACATGGCTTGGAGCAATCGATGTAAACTTTTGTCAATGAACATCTAGGCACTAGTTTTTTTTTTTCAAAACAAACCATAGTGCTCTAATGTTCTCTTTCTTATAGACTCCAAGAGGTCGTTGAGGTTCCTAGAAGATTGTCCCTCTCCCCTCATGCTCTTCTCTGCTAAATCCTTTAATCTTTTCACCCTTTCCTTGACACCACTGTCACCCAATGGGCTCTCCAATCTCTCCAATATTCTCTCTTTGGTGACAATGCCATCGTAGTCTTTGGGCACCACCCTTAGCCCCACTCTCCAGATATCACAAATATATGTCTGATTCGGAAACTGGTCAGTGAAGTGTAGGGCCAACAAAGCAAAGGCACACCATTGTGTATGCCTTCCAATGTCGAGTTCCACCCACGATGCGTCAAGAAACACACAATTGTAGGGTGTGCAATACACTCTTGAGGTGTCCACTCCACCACCTTAATCCTCTCGTGATGTGGTAAGATATCTGTTGCATCACCAGTGTAATTGTGGAACTCCTCTTTGTAGACTCATGCATCGCTATTTAAAGTACGTCGAGCAGCCACGCTGTCACATTGAGGGCGTGCGACGCACCCAGATGTCCAAATCCAACGAGGTCATTATTGGAACTGATTTAATTAGATGCGTCTTCTCAAGATTTTTTTTGAGAAGTACACGGTATAATTTAGACGTCCACAACACGCACGCACATTCACCCCTATGAACACACGTACGTAAACCTTATCCCTATGAGCACCTTTGAAGGACCGAGCACCCGACAGATTTGGAGATTCTCGAAGTCACCACTGGCGCCTCGTCGTCGACGGGAACGTCGCTTACCACTTAATGCATAACGCCAAAAAATCCTAGAAAAAGGTGCGAGCACCAGGATTTGAACCCTGGTAGGTAGCGTCCCACTGGACCGTCCTACCAATTGAACTACAAACCAATTCGCACATCTTTTCTAGATTTAGACATTGTTTAACCAATGTAAAAGAAAGTAAAATCGAGCGAAAGGTGCTAAAATTGGTAAAGGAGATTAATAGCCAACTTATAGGTTCTAATAAAGTTTTTCACTTTTTTATTGGGTTTTTAACTTTGGAATTGATGATGCTGACATATTTTCATTTTTTTTAGAACTTTGTGGGGGGGGGGTGGGATTATGCAATCCCCACCTACTTTTTTATTTCACAGATGCCTAAGGGTGGAAGGACATAACACCAATCTAAATACAAACAATCTCAGAGAAGTACAATAGGGAGGAGAGAGATTATAACAAGACAGCAGGAGAAATAAGAAACAAAATGAAAACCTTAGGGTAAATCTATATTTCTTGATGTCTATTGGTGTTATATATAGTACGATTGGATGCTTGCAAACATGGCTTGGAGCAATCGATGTAAACTTTTGCCAATGAACATCTAGGCACTAGTTTTTTTTTTCAAAACAAATCATAGTGCTATGTTGTTCTCTTTCTTATAGACTCCAAGAGGTCGTTGAGGTTCCTAGAAGATTGTCCCTCTCCCCCCATTCTCTTCTCTGCTAAATCCTTTAATCTTTTCACCCTTTCCTTGACACCACTGTCACCCAATAGGCTCTCCAATCTCTCCAATATTCTCTCTTTGGTGACAATGCCATCATTGTCCTTGGGCACCACCCTTAGCCCCACTCTCCAGATATCACATATATATGTCTGATTCGGGAACTGGTCGGTGAAGTAGGGCCAACAAAGCAAAGACACACCATTGCGGATGCCTTCCAGTGTCGAGTTCCACCCACAATGCGTCAAGAAACACCCAATTGCAGGGTGTGCAACCACACACTCTTGAGGTGCCCACTCCACCACCTTAATCCTCTCATGATGTGGTAAGATATCTGTGAACGCAGCGGGGAGCTTGGCTGTCAACCCAGGCCTGAACACCCATAGGAATGGGCGAGTGGAGGCAATGAGAGCCAGCGTCAGCTCCTGGAGCTGCGTAGGGCTCATGACCGTCACGCTCCCGAAGGCCACGTACACGACAGAGCCATGGGGCTGCGCATCCAAGAAGGACAGGCAAGCCTTGTTGTCAGCACGCCAGAAGTGCCCCGCCGGCGCCTCGCTCGTCAGGCGCCGCCAGGTCCGCAGCGGACCGATAGGAAGGATGGAAGAAGCTGGGGAGTAGGGCCCGAAGATGTCCGGCTCGAGCTCTTCGAAGGTGTTGCAGAGGACGATGTCCGCCTTGGCAACAGCAGTTCGCGCGTTGGTGGTGAGGTAGTGGAAGACCATGCGCTCGGCATCGCGGTTGCCCATGTAGTTCCAGGCTAGGAAGACAGCGTCCATGGGCGGCATGGACTCGGCCAGCCGGAATGAGTTGTTGTCCAGCCTCAGTGGAGCTCCTGCAAGGCCGTAAAAAGCATGGTGTTAAGAGGAGTCACCACCCTTACGGAGAAAGTCTAGAAATTGTGCAATGGATGCACTGGGTTCCATGGAGAGAGAACCATCACTAGCTATCTGCGCGGGTCATCCTTTTTATTTTAATTTAACTTTCCAGTTAGTTCAGATAGGGAAGGTTTTTGTTCAAAAACACTAGTAAGGTATTTGGTCTGAGGTGTGAGGCGATCTTTTTTGTTTGTTTGTTTAGATTGCAAAATACAATGAATCGATTCATTTCGTTACCGTCCCGTCCTTCACAAACTCAAGATCTCCGCAAACTGACACATAGCATCATTTGGAATAAGACACAGTTGTGGACACGACTAGTAATCATTAGTGAGAAATTATTGCTACGGAGTAAGTTGCTAAAATTGCAGTAGTAGTTTGAGCGTCCATGTCTCCCGTCGTCATCGATGACGCCGTCGCGTATGAGGTCCTTGGCGCCGATCAGCACGGCGAGCATCGCCGCGGACGCAGTACAGAGGGCGGCGGACAAAAGCCCACGCCGCTTCGCCGCGTCCAGCGCCCACGACATCAAGACGTCGACCACGACGCACGTCACCTTGCCGAGGCCTCCGTCGGCGGCGGCGGCGTCGAGGAGCGCGTCCAGCTGCGGCAGGATGGCCTCCTGCATGCAGGCGTTGAGGCGGACGAAGTTGTCGCGGTCCTCGCCATCGTCCATCCCGTCCGCGACGGCCACGAGCCGCAGCCGGCCGCCGGTGGAGGCGGATCCAGGCGCTCCTCCGGCTGCGGCGGCGGCCACGACGCGGCGGTGGTTGAACTCGGTGTTGACGAATGTGACGGCGAAGCCGCGGTCGAGGAGGCGGTCGGCCAGCTCCATGAACGGGATCACGTGGCCC
>CM041628.1:5647071-5727054 GCA_023333625.1 Bothriochloa decipiens | reverse complement strand
GTTCAAGCAAGCAGTGGCCGTCGTCGTCAGTGCTTCCAGTGAGAAGGTTGCTGCCAAGTTTGAGTTCTTAAAAAGGACTCTTGGTTGTTCTGAATCTGAAGTTTCCATTGCAGTGTCCAAGATGCCAACAATACTAAAATTATCTGATGCAACTCTTCTTCGCAAGATTGAGTTCCTAGTCAATGAGGCTGCAATGGAGCCACAATAAATTATGGAAAGTCCTGTCCTGCTCGCATTGAGCCTGGAGTAGCGGCTAGTGCCCCGGCATCATGTCATGAAGGCGCTGCAGGAGAAGGGATTGCTGAATAGCAAGATGAACTTTTTCTCATTAGCTCGTCTTACTGAAAAGGCTTTCAAATCGAAGTTCATCGACTGTAACAAGGACTCCTTTCCTAGCCTTGCAGATGCCTATGCTGCAGCTAGTGCTAGTATTATGCCTTTTAGAGTGTAATTGAAACATTCTATTAGGGAAGAACCTTTGTTTGGCTTATTCTGGATACTTAATGCACATTGTGTTGGGTTCTTGCAGACTGCCCTTTCTCCAAAATGTGACATTTCGGCATGATGACACTACTTCATTGTTTTTGCCATTGCCATAATCTTGCTCCTACTTATTTGTACATAGGGTTGTTCAATGCTTTGCCATGTGTGCAACAGAGCGGGATTGATGCTATCCCCAAGTCATTTCAAACTATTACATTGTGGTGTATTTTTTGAACAAGCACATACAAGATTTTTTTTTTCATCTAGCTATGTTTTGCAACTTAGCCAAATTGTTGTATTGTATCGTGTTACCACGTTTGATTGTTGAGAGTTTTGAGCAACTCTATATTGAGCCTTCTTTTCCATCATATACTTCTCTTATGATATTCTATATGGTAATCCACATTTATTTTATGTATAACCACACGACCACCATTATCAAACCTTTCCAATCTGTTTTGTGTTAAAAAAGGAAGCAGTGCCATATTGTATTAGTTTTAGCAGCTTGTGCATAGAGTTATAGGTCCAGGTAGCTTGTGCCTAGAGCTGGCATGCTGTTTCTCTTTGTTGGCCAAGTTGCACTCTGCTCTTCGGCTTCTTCAGTCAAGCATCAATCTAGCAGTATGCCTTACTGAAGCGTATGGTATTTACACCGTCATCATATCATGCATCTATTGTTGTTTTCACATTACTCGCTATGATATCTATCCCCAGGATTCAGAAATGCCATATATAATGTAGGAATCTACCTCACAAGTTAATTTCATTTGGAGGTTTATGGCATATATATCTACTCCCTGCACCGTTATCTCTGCCAGAAAGCAACACATGTGCTCTTTCAGTTCTGATAATTTTGCTTTATGGTTCTTGCAGTTGTTCTCTTGTATCTATCCTGATGAGGAATTATTGCCCAAAACGTTAGCTCCTTTATATGCCAACGATGACTCTGGTTCTATAGAGTAAAACCATCTTTTGAGAAGTATGAAGTTTTTTCACATGGAACTTGCACCATAGGCCCACCTTCTGACCTATGACATTTGAGAATATCAAAACATTTGCTTATACTGAGACATTGTATGGTAATATGCAACATAGTACATATGAAATATCAGTATCTTTGCTCATCGTGCTGTATTTTTGCTCATTTGAACTCATTGCTCCAGGGGTTCTACTATGGAAAATTATTCGAGTTGAATCAGTCAATCAGGGAAACATGTACTTGCTTCCTGAATGAACATACATTGAACTAATTCAGGGATGAGTTCTCTTATTTGTTTGTGTCAAATAGTCTTGTGGGATTACAGGGAATCGTTACATGGAATGATTGGTCACATTAGAATGCCATACAGCCCATACATTGTTTGTGGCCATTCCTGCCCAGTTCCCTACTGCAACCTGCTGCTACCAGGAAGAGGAGCAGAGCGGCCTTGTTACCCCCCCCCCCCCCCCCTTTTCTTTTGGCATTAATCGTTTATCTGTTTCTTGCTATGAAATATCTTCTACTGTTGAGGTTCATTCAAAAGAAGATGAAGTAAACTAATTCAGATTCCACTTATGTGGTATTCTATATGGTAATCCACATTTATTTTATTATGTATAAGCACATCACCACCATTGTCAATCCTTTCCAATCTGTTTTTGTGTTTTAAAAAAAGAAGCAAAGTCATATCGTATTAGTTTTAGCAGCTTGTGCATAGAGTTACAGGACTAGCTTGTGCCTATAGAATTGGCATGCTAATTTTTAGGTTGATACTCCTTGATGTAGCCATGGGCCATGGCGGTGCTGTTTCTCTTTGTTGGCCCAATTTATACTCTTGATTTGGCAGTAGAAGAGCAGCAGGTTGCTGCTGTTCGGCTTCTTCAGTAAAGCAGCAATCTTGCAGTATGCCTTACTAAAAGCAAGTTATTTACACCATCATCATATCATGCATCTATTGTTGTTTCCACATTACTTGCTATTTATATTAATATCTATGCCCATGGGCCATGAATCACTATGTTCAGAAATGCCATATATAATGTAGGCAAGTAATTTACCTCAAGCTAATCTCACTTGGAGGTTTATGGCATATCTATCTACTCCTTGCACTGATATCTCTGCTGGAAAGCTGTACATATGCTCTTTTCAGTCCTGATAAAATAAATTCGCTTTATGGTTCTTGCAGTTGTTCTCATGTATGCCCGATGAAGAATTATTGCCTAAAAATGTTATTAGCTCCTTTATATATGCCAACGATGACTCTGGTTCTGTAGAGTAAAACTATCTTTCAAGAAGTATTGAAGTTTTTCACATGGAACTTGGCCCCACATTCTGACTTGACATTTGAGAATGTCAAAGATATTTGCTTATACTGACTACTGAGACATTGTTTGCTAGCGACATAGTACATGTGAAATATCAGTATCTTTGCTCATCGAGCTGTATTTTTACTCATTTGATCTCTCCAGGGGCTCTTCTATGGAAGATTATTTGAGTTGATCAGTGAATCAAGGTAACATGTATCTGCTTCCTGAATGAACATATGAAATATCAGGTTCTCTTATTTCTTTTAGTGTCAAACAGTCTTCTGGGATTACTGGGAATCATTACATGGAATGATTGGACACATTAGGATGTGACATACATTGTTGTCTGGCCATTCCTGCCAAGCTCGCTACTGCAAGTTACAACTTAAGGGTACTGAAACTAAGATTTCAGAAATTTTAGTTTGCCGAGCACCTTTTGCTGTAGCAGCACGTTTCGCATGTCCATATCAAATAGTGTTCAAGAATTGTTCCACTTTCAGTTAAACCTAGATTCTTGCGGTGCATGAAAACACAAAACAGTTCATGTATTTATTCCATAACTAAGCAGTGAAGCTATCAATTTGTTGATGATTTCGATGCCTGCTGCGGGAGATTCTGTTTATCGATTTTGTTTATCGAAGTGCATGCAGAAGATTTTTCCTCGTGAACTGCTGTCATTTGGGAGGCCCTTTTTTAGTATCAAAATGAACTACCGATTATTATTTATTCCCTCGTACTTTCTGAGTTGTGCACCATTTGTTTCTCTTATATCTATCCTAGCTAATTTCAGCATTCCATACAGCAGCGAGCTTTTCGGGAACTGCACACTGTAGGAGACGAACCCGGGGCTTTGCTGCGGTTTCAGAGGTGGCGGAGGTGGCGGAGGCGGCGACGTCACGTATGGACAACCAAAATTTTAGATTCCTCCTAGTGAGTGGGTTTCTACGGCGTTTTTTCTATTCAAAATTTAGAAACGCTAGTAAAAAACGCATTTTGAATATTGGTAAGACTCAATAGGAGTATAAACTTTCCTAAATGGCTAGTACTAAATTTTGATGAATAGATGGCTCCTATTGAGGTTACTAACGAGGTCGAGGTAATACCATGATTTTTGCACATAGAAATATAAACTTTCTATGTGCTATGACTTTTTTTTGGATAAGGTACAATTTGGACGCACACAACCCACACACCACACTCACACCAGACGCACACACACAATTGCGCATCCGAACACACGCTAAGAAGAGATTGAGAGCCGCCGTCGTCTCCGTTGCGCGGGAAACACGTAGTACCACCGAACACAGTACCACCGAACACGTACGCGTGCGTGTACCACAGAAATATATTACCCAGGCCAGCAACAGGACCGGGGCAGGTGCGGCACCCGGGAGTCGAACGCGCGACCTCCCGGGCGGGCAGCGCCTACGACGAGGTCGTTAACCAACTGAGCCGAAGCTCGTCCGCTCTATGTGCTATGACTATTGAGTCATACCATACCACGATTCTTAAACGTGTTTACCTCAATATAGTCATACTACTAGTCATAGCCTGTAGAAACCTCTTGCGTTACTAGTATGCTCAATAGAAGCCCGTCCGTCTCCCATTCGGCCCCTTCCCGCCCACCTCCAGCGAGCTCACCGGAGTGCACAGGGAGAGGGGGCCCGTCCTCAGTAGCTCGTATGTTTAGCTGGTACTTGTTTCTAGTTTCAGTTTGGTGCCTATATAGCTGTAGCCCGTCGTGGTAAAAGCTACTTGGAGCAAGCCGTCGCCGCCGTTGTCGTCATCGAGTTCTTCGTCGGCTTCCTCATCGGCATCGTCGCCGCCTCCAAGGTTAGTACGAATAAAATAAACTCGCCCACTCAAGCAGCTCCATCTTCGTCCATCCCCATCGCTAGCTGCTTCAGTTTCCATGCCGCCACCCCCGATTTGGCCGGAGTTGAGGTCGATTCAAGGACTGTGCCTGTGGGTTGAATCCCCTTGTGGGTGGATTTGGTCCCTGGTGCGGTCTCTCACCTCCTCTTTACCCCGGTTGCATCATCCGCCTTCACCAACTCCGCCCGATCGCCCGCCTATCCTCTCCACAGCAGCCTCCAGTACTGGTGCTATCTTTTGTAGCAAGGTGGCTCCCGTCCTGGTGCTTATCCGACAACGCCGCCTCCCCTTGGGACCTAGGTTCAAGCCTCATCTCCAACCTTCGGCGACAGCAGCTTTAACTAAATCCTTCAATCGTCGGCGTCCTCTTTCTTCGTTGGCTCGACTGGCCCGCCTTCAACTGACGCTTTTTGCGGTCATTCTGCCCGGGTGTACGCGTCCTCGACGCCCCTGCGACCCTCCACCGGCGGCTTCGTCATCACCGGTGCCATGTACAGCTCCATCTTCGTCCTGTTCAGACCCAAAGCTTTATTGTAAAATGGTCTTTTTTAGGACCTGTCCGTAAACCGGGCGGCTATGATATAATATATCTATGTTTGTTGTCAAAAAAAAACTTCCCTAGATGGCTCCTATTGCGGTTTCTATGTGCTATGACCAGTGGCAGTGTCTTATTACTACTTCAAAACACAAGAAGAATTCCACCATTTTAGTTGTGATGGACTGATTTCTACGAACCAAACATAACATAAAACTATTAAAAACTGGTTTGAGACAACATGCAATCGTGAGCCAATCCTGATGCAAAATCACCATCAATTCCTGCTTAATCAATACTAGCATCATGTCCGTGTGTTGCTACGGGATGGACAAACTTTTGTATAAAACATTAAATTACATAGATTGCACGATAAGATAATAATATTATGAAATGAAATAACGATGTTAACGTGGTATTTAATGTAAACAAGCAAAGTTTATGAAATTAACACATCACAAAGATCATGGTGTCGCATGCTCATAAACTCTATTTTATAGATTTTCCGTGATTCACCTAAGATAGCATTTTATATCTTCAGGAAGATGTCTCCGATACCCATTTATTTCCAAGTAAAGTTCAATTAGTCAAACCATATGCACTGACCTAAGTAGCTACAGGACTTTTTGTGGTGTCAGAAAATCACTGCCGGACCAAGCCTAGACCCGACAGTGTTGAACACCTTCACTGTCGGCATGTGGCTTAAGCCGGCAGTGATGTGAGGCCGAGACATCACTGCCGGCTCAAGACACGAGCCGGTAGTGATGTGCCTCAACACTGCTGGTGCCTGCGCTCCCTGGCGCAAGTCATGTCTGTCAGAGAGTAGCACCAGCAGTGAAGACTCATCACTGCCGGTTTTACCATTTCCAGCAATGATGTGGTGGGCACTGACAGAGCAATCTATAGTAGTGTAGACTTTCAAAAGATATAGTCACATAGTCATCAAAACAGTTCTATAGGTCTAAGACTATGTTAATTGCCACTCAAAAAGTAGTATTCATTGTTACAAAATATCCGCGTTTCTAGATTCTACATGACCTGCATTCTATTCAATGGTAAAAAAACATTTTTCCTCACTGCTGGGTCTCGCATAAACCATACTACTGTATAGTCCATAATTAAACTGTGAGAGTTATGTGCCAAAGAGAGCTTTCAGTTCACGGAATGGGGTTATGTGCGGTCAGATCATGGGTGAAAATGCAAGCATGGTCATTGTCTAGTGCAAAATATTATGTGCGTTGCTACGAGACTATAAAAGGTTTGTAGTAAAAACACATGGATCACACGACAGATTGCAGCCATACTTTTTTCAATACAACAAAATATATATTCTAACTTTTAAATTTCTTTTTGACAAAACTAATCTGCAGTTTGTTGAAATATTACAAAGATGCCAGACACCATGTCCTCTAGCTATCAGATTTCGCTGTCAATACACATTTGAAACTGGGAACAAATCCAACTATCAAAAGGATTCAATAATATTAAAGAACTGGACCCTCCAATTTCATAAGAAAAATGCAACTTCTGTTTTGCCAACATAGAAGAAACTTATCTGCGTGCTAATGGATGATCACAGGTTCGTAAATAGTCCATTGCATAGTTAGTTGCAGTGTGTGATGTGTGTATCTAGTTGGCTACTGTGATCCGGTAACTTTTCAGTGACATTCCTGGTAGTGGCTCAATAACAATCACCATCAATAACCAGTATTGTTGGCAAGACCCCCAAAGCTTTTCTTGACAGTCTTCATAACTAATTCTAAAAAAGTTTGTAGGCGGCCAGTAGTAGGGCGTGCAAAGAGTGGATTGAAGTACTTTAGAGTAAAAATGAAAATTCCATATACTTTTTTACTGCAGAAGTAGGGCGTGCAAAAATTTAGTACTGCAGAGTATGCATGTCCGTCATACTTCTCCCACAACTAAAAAGAGTAAAACAAGGACATTGTTACCGTGCGGTAAATTGATCGCTCCGTCGTCCTACCAGCACCTGCGATCGGCGTCCCCTCGGTAAAAATTTGCGCTGCCAGCTGGACCTCCCTTCCCGCATACCACGAGCCCGTGCGATACCACGACGCCAGGTGGCCTGTCTTTCCGCAATCACGTTGATGGCGCACCTTCCTTTCCTCATCCATCATGGATCACGGTGATCACGCGCTCCTTCCTTCCGACGCCCTCTAACTTGCGGAGCGATCTTGCACCACCACGCCACTCTAGCCGCCCCCGCGACACGGCACCAGGTCTCCTCCTCCATGCTGCGAGCCTGCGACTAGATTAATCACGCTCTACTGGACTAAGAGTTTATAAACTGGAGATTGTAAATGTGATATGATTTTGCAGGTTGATGCATCATGTGTGATCGTTCTCATCTCCTTTGAATTTCCCCTTTTTACCCTGTAGGGGGAAACAAGAAGCCATTTGGAACCGAAGACGATTCCACCACCTCTAACAAATAAGGCTGACCGGGAGATTAACCCACTTGAAACATCTCTTACAAAATCCAATTATTTGATAAAGTATTAGCATAGTTCAGTGATTCACTGTACTGGGTATTTCAAGTTCACCAAACCTATTACCTACAACAGGGCTCTTTCATTCAGTGAATTTCTGAAAGCAAATTGGCAAGGAACACCTATTGCTGTCAAGCTCATTCTTCCATCATCCAAGTCAATCATATCTGGTTAACTATCGACCTCCTTGCTTGCTCCAGCTGATTGACTGGACACCAACTTTCATCAATCGTAGTTAACTATAGTGTGCAGAATATAGATGCTTATATTAACCTGCTGAAGGTCCAGGTGAGTTTGATAAAGAGGCCAGGAGGTACGGTCTATCTTGAAAGTGCGTGCTAGCTGCACTCGGAAGCGGGATGGAGAAAAGGATGACACCATTGAAGCCAATTAACCTAATCGTGGCACTTCCCAGCGTTCTTATTTAGGTCGAAGGGTGCTAGCTTATTTGACCATGACATAGTAGCAATTTTTTAAATGATATATTGTTCTGTGATTATCAAATTTTTATTCTTGATGAAATGTTTATTATTTGATATGATAGGTGTCCCTTCTAATAATGTGACCGGTTCACACCGTATCTTAGTGTTATACAACAACAACAACAACATAGCCTTTTGTCCTAAATAAGTTAGGGTAGGCTAGAGATGAAACCCAAAAGAGGCATGAAAACAAATAACACATAAATAGTACAAGAAAAGATTACGGTTCAGGCACGTTAATTGCTAGTCTCCAAGTGCTCCTATCCATAGCTAAATCCTTAGGGATATTCCACTCCTTAAGGTCTCTCTTAACCGACTCATCCTAAGTCAGTTTAGGTCGACCTCTACCTCTCTTTACATTATCGACCCGCTTTAGAACCCTACTATGCACCGGCGTCTCAGGAGGCCTCCGTTGGACATGGCCAAACCATCTCAACCGGTGTTGAATCAATTTTTCCTCAATTGGTGCCACCCCAACCCTATCCCGAATATCATCGTTCCGGACTCTATCCCTCCTTGTGTGCCCACAACACCATTGTAACATACGTATCTTGGTGTTATAAACGCTAACAAATCAGGTCCAGTTGCTAGACTATTTGAGCGAGATGTTTGGACACGCTGACCTTAATAAAGCCGTGGGTCAGGTATTCGTACATATTTTATATTTTAGAAAGGCTCATTGATTTGTTATTTCATCAATAAGATTGTGTGTTTTCATGGTTGTGTTAATTTTGCGAACTTTGTTTTTTTATAATTAAATGTTACTTTAATATCGTTATTTACTTTCGCAAGATTGTTATCTTATTGTGTGATCTGTGTGATTTCAGTGCAAAGGTTTAACTGTCCCGTAGCAACACACGGGCAAGATACTAGTAGAAGAAAAAAAAGAGAGATTGTTATATACTTTAGTTGTGCAGCAATTTAAATGCTTATTAAGAAAATACATGATGAAATGAAAAATAATGCATGCATTAGATGATCACAACCAACCTTCAGTACCCTGTGAGTGCCATCAGTATTAGATGTTCTACTTCAAAGAAGAGTCATTGATAGAGTATCGCTCGAAGGAAAACAGAGTGCTATTATGCAAAGATAGACCCTGCGAAAAGACAGAACTTCATCTGATTGAAGAAATATAAGGCAGACAAATTACTTGTACTTTAATTCATTGGTTCTATATTTTTTAAAAAACAAGTACTCCATTTTTATTAATAATAAGTAAAATTCTTGAAAGCATCACATATTTCACCAAGAAAAAAAAAAGAGTCTCATGTGAGCATCTCTTTTCTAATAATGATCTAGTTATGTTATACACTAAACCTTAACTGCAATTGAAGGATTATTTGACATCATCCATACCCACTAAACTATACTACTGATGAATTCTGCTCCACCAAGTTATCAAACAACTCAGTTCTAAATAACGGAATTGGAATGACATTTGTGCTAAACTATACTACTTAGTTCAAACAACTCAGGTGTGTCGGATGGAACATTTTTTTCAGAAATAAAGCTTCTTCTACAAATACTGATGCTAAATGAGGAAGTGTACAGCCTACTAATTATTGCCTGATGAGGGCAATAACAAAATTATGAATTCAGAGTGAGGCATGAAAATAACCAAACTTCAAAACTCTGACTATAATTTTTAGAGCCTGCAAGAGATAGATTCAAAATGCACATGAGTTTGAAATCTATCAACAGATGGCAACCACAACTAAATCAGTCACTTCAGTACATGGAGCATGCCCAAAACGAGTGGCTGCGTGGCCCGGGTTTTTTTGGGTTTTGGCCGGCCACTGCGTAGTTGTAGCCTGTGGCCGGCCGGGACTGGCTGCTGGCCGCCCAGGGGTGTCTGCTAGGGACGGCTGCGTCGTGCCGGCGGCGGCCGTCGCTGTCTTGGTTCCCGCCGGCCGCTGTGGCTGCTGCAGACTGCTGCGTGCCGCTAAAATTCAAAGGGAGATTTAGAGCCTTAGAGGTAAACCTGGGCGAAGCTGATGATCTGTGTGCGGCGATCTTGAATGGATCGAACGTCCTACCGCCCCAGCGATGCCCTGCTCCTCACGAAGGTTCGCGCGATTGAAGGTGCCGGCGTCGCGCGAGGAGGATGATGACGGTGTCTGGATCGCGGACGTACGTGAGGACGAGGGCTTCGGAGGATAACGCACGATGGGTCGGGTTTCGGAGGAAAGCCGCGCTGATTGCGCTGCCGTCGGGATGGAAATAATGGATCGCATTATATGGAAAGTACGGGATCGGGCACCGGTGGTATCGCAGGATGAAAGAGCGACCCCAAATTTTTACCGCACGGAACCGATGCCTCCTTTTTTACCTTTTTATTTGTGAGAGATTTGTTACGTGTTCTTTTTCTGAACTATAATTTTCCTTGACTTTATTAAATTAAATTTATCGATTTCTTATCAAATTTATAAAAAATTATAAAACATTCATAAAAACATCTCCAATGTTAAAATCTATTTATTAGATACACAATAAAATATTTTTTTTAGAATTACACAGTACAAAGCAGACGCTCATAATACACACGCACACTCATCCTCTATGAACACACGTACACAAACCTACCCATACCCCTATGAGCACCTCCGAAGGACTGAGCACCTCGCAATCTAGAGATTCTCAAAGTCACCACTGGCGCCTCGTTGTCGACGGGAACGTCGCTTACCACTTAACGCATAACGCCGGTTAATCCCTGGAAAAATCCTAGAAAATGGTGCGAGCACCAGGATTTGAACCCTGATGGGTAACGTCCCACTGAACCATCCTACCATTGGACTACAAGCCAATTCGCCGCAATAAAATATTTTTTACATGGAGGAAGTGGAAAAGGAGATCTCCCCCGCAGTTTTTGTGGCAAGAAAAAGTGAAAAAGAAGAATACTTTCTCCATTCCAAATGTAAGAGGTCTTAGTTTTATTCTTAGTTAATATTCTTGAACTTTAACTAATAAACTTATAAAAATATCAAATTAGGTCCATGAAATTGACCTAAAAATGTACTGTGATATTTTCTTACCATGTCATGCAATATGCATGTTCATAACAATTCATTCCTTCATCTAAAATTGTAAGTTGTTTTTCACAAAAAGTTTGACTACTCGTCATATTTAAAAAGTTGTTAAATAAGATAGTTTACTCTGCGAAGAGTAAACTCTTGAAACCGTTCGATTACCTTCTTCTTTTGAGATTTGAAGTCGTTGATCCTTGTGTACCAAAGAAGCCACCCAGGAAGACTTTATATTATACCATAAGGCATCTCAATCATATTTGTTTTTTTTTTAAAGGGCCACTTGACCCGGCCTTCTTTGGAGGCCATTGCAGGAACCAGGGATGGAGCCCTGGCAGGCCAGCTCCCACCATTGGGGCTTAACAGCCTCCTCTATGAGTAGTTCCTATCTCCTCTATGAGTAATACCAACACCAACAGGTGGACTCAGACATATTCTCATCCTACCTACGTACAGTGGGCCAAACAATTCTAAATAAATCCCAAAGGCCCACTCACACATGCATGTATATATTGGAAGATGGGGGATTTTAATCCCACCTTGCTACTTCAAGAGGAGTGAGGCCAATTTAAATAGTTGAGCTATCTCTATCTTGTTAGAGCTATTAGAGAGAGGAAAAGGAAGAACCACACGCGCGCGCGCTCGCTCGCCTCGCCGGGCCGGGCGGGGCGGGGCTAATGGGCCCGTAGCACGACATGCGCGTGAATGGTCCGCCGATTTCCCGCTCCGACCCTTGCGGGTGCGCGGCCTCCTTTTGCCACTCCGAATTTTTGCATACATGGAGAAAATTGCGCTAGCCTATTTGGTAAGCAATTATTCTCGTATTATGGTAAGTGCACAAACGGCAGGTCAATTACCGTAATACTGTGATTGAGTGGCTAATTACTTTCCTATTTGCTGCGACAAACGCCGCTGATCCGGATCTCAGTCGACGGTCTGCTACGTCTTCCTTCGCCGGCAATCCCACTGTAAGAATGTCGATTCTCTCTCTGTTGTTCGTTCTCGCATTCTCTTTGTTGCTAGTATCAAATCACATACCTATGGTACATGTTGTTGGTCGTTTTCTCATTGTCGGAATTAACTTGTACATCGCTAAATTGCTCTTATTTCCAACAATCCAAAAACCTGATAGGCATTTAGCGATGACTAAGGGATATACTGATGCGATGAAACCGGAGAAGCTCACTGGTGTGAATTTTAAGAGATGGCAGACGAGGGCCCAGTTGTGGCTCATGGCTATGGGCATGTTTTGGGTCGTGGGTAATCCTCCCGCACTACCTCTCGCGTCTGAGAAAGAGGTGCAGGAGTTTACTACAGCTACGACGATTTTCGTCGGATGCGTTCTTAGCGTGCTCTCTGACCAGCTATGTGATGTTTATATGAACATCAAAAGTGCTGCTGAACTGTGGGATGCGCTTGAACACAAGTTCGGTGCTGCAGATGCTGGGCACGAGTTGTATGTGATGGAGAAGTACCATGACTTTTAAATGGTTGAAAACCATTCAGTCGTGGAACAGGCTCATGAGTTCTAACTTATTGTGAGGGAACTTGAACAACTCGGACACGTCTTGCCTGACAAGTTTGTGGCTGGTGGTATGATTGCCAAGTTGCCTCCGTCATGTAGAAACTCTGCCACAGCTCTGAAACATAAAAGACAGAAGATCTCAGTCAAGGATCTGTTGGCTGGTTTTGATGTTGAAGAGAAGGCTCGGGCAAAGGATGCTCCACCAAAAGCCCCAGAACAGTCCAATGCCAATGTGATGCAGCATGCTGGCAAGAACAAGCAAAAGCCTGTTCAGACTACTCAGTTCAAGAAGAAGATGAACATGGATGAAGTTGTGTGCTTCATTTGCGGTGAGAATGGACACTTCGCCAAGAAGTGCAAGAACCACAAGGGCAAGAAGAATCAGTAGGGGCAGAAGTCTGCCAACGTGACTATTGGTGATCCTAGCGGATCTGGGTACGGTAATTATTTACCTAGTGTATTTTCTGTATGTCAATCTAATGATTGGTGGATCGATACAGGGGCTAGTATTCATGTTTGTACTGATATCTCCATGTTTTCATCTTACCATGTCGCACGAGGTTCAACCGTTATGATGGGGAATGGCTCGCATGCTTCTGTTCTTGGTGTTGGTTCGGTCGATCTGAAGTTCACTTCGGGAAAGATCGTGCGGCTCAAGAACGTGCAGCATGCTCCCTCAATAAAGAAGAACCTCGTTAGTGGATCCCTCTTGTGTCGAGATGGATTCAAGCTGGTATTTGAGTCTAATAAAGTAGTCGTCTCGAGGTATGGCCAATTCATTGGCAAAGGCTATGAAAGCGGAGGCTTGTTCCGCTTTTCGCTCTCCGATTTCTGTAATAAAGTTGTGAACCATGTGCGTGATTCGAACAATTCAGTGGCTGATATATGGCATTCACGTTTGTGTCACATTAATTTTGGTTGTATGTCGCGTCTATCCAGTATGAAATTAATTCCGAATTTTTCTACTGTCAAAGGCTCTAAATGTCAAGCATGTGTGCAAGCAAAAGCAACCTCGTAAGCCTTACAAGGCTGTAGACGAGAGATGCACGACATTGTTGGAGCTCATACATTCAGATATTTGTGAAATAAATGGTGTGTTGACAAAAGGAGGGAAAAGATACTTTATGACTTTAATTGATGATGCAACTAAATATTGTTATTTGTTTCTTCTAAAAACTAAAGATGAGGCGTTTGAATGTTTTAAGACTTATAAAGCTGAGGTAGAAAACCAATTAGAAAAGAAAATCAAGCATGTTAGGTCTGATCGCGGTGGAGAGTATTTTTCCAATGAGTTCGATCTCTTCTGTGCGGAGAATGGAATAATTCATGAACGGACACCACCATATTCGCCCCAATCTAATGGGGTTGCCGAAAGAAAGAATCGGACGTTAATGGACTTGGTGAATGCCATGTTAGGAACATGCGGTATGGCTAAAGCATGGTGGGGGGAGGTTGTCTTAACAGCATGTCATGTTCTAAATAGAGTTCCAACTAAAAACAGTGAAGTTACTCCATATGAAGGATGGAAAGAAAGGAAACCATCACTCCATTACTTGCGTACATGGGGCTGTTTGGCCATGGTTAGCGTACCCATTAATAAGAAAAGCAAGGTCGGACCAAAGACAGTTGATTGTATCTTTTGGGTTATGCGTATCACAGCACGGCTTATAAGTTCTTAGTGATAAAATCTGAAGCGTCTGATGTTTTAGTTGATTCACTTTTGGAGTCACGGGATGTTACTTTCTTTGAGAATATTTTCCCGATGAAAGTTGCTTATTCTTTACCGAGTTCGTCTAGTGAATTTATTCCTGAGCCTACACCCTCGATAGAGCCAATTATAGACCCACCTGGTATTGAAGAGGATGACAATGTTGTAGCTCCTAGGAGTAAGAGACAAAGGGTTGAAAAATCCTTTGGTGATGACTTCATTATGTATCTCATAGATGATACTCCCACAACCATTGCAGAGGCATATGCATCACCAGATGCGGATTATTGAAGGATGCAGCCCGTAGTGAGATGGACTCCATCACTGCAAATGGCACATGGGAAGTAGTAGATAAACCAGTGGGTTGCAGACCGATTGGCTGTAAATGGGTATTTAAGAAAAAGCTTCGGCCTGACGATACTATTGAAAAGTACAAGGCTAGGCTTGTTGCTAAAGGTTTTACACAAAAAGAAGATGAGGATTTCTTTAATACCTACTCACCTGTTGCCAGATTAACTACAATCCGAGTGTTATTATCCTTGACTGCTTCCCATAAGCTTCTTGTCCATCAGATGGACGTGAAGACGGCTTTCCTTAATGGAGAATTAGAGGAAGAAATTTATATAAATCAGCCTGATGGATTTATAGCACAAGGACAAGAGGGCAAGGTGTGTAGGTTACTTAAATCCTTGTATGGCCTAAAGCAAGCACCTAAGCAGTGGCATGAGAAGTTCGAAAAGACTTTGACCTTTGCTGGGTTTGCAATAAATGAAGCCGACACTTGTGTGTATTACCGTTATGGTGGGGGCAAAGGAGTAATCCTGTGTTTGTATGTTGACGACATACTAATTTTTGGGACAAGTATCGAAGAGATTAATGATATAAAATCATTCTTATCCCAAAATTTTGACATGAAAGATTTGGGAGAAGCTGATGTGATCCTCAATATTAAGCTTAACAAGGGTGAGAATGAGATTACTCTTTTGCAGTCTCATTATATGGAAAAGGTTTTGAACCGCTTTGGTTATATGGATTGCAAACCTTCCCCAACACCCTATGATCCTAGCCTAATACTTCGAAAGAATAAAAGGCTAGGAAATGATCATTTGAGATATTCCCAAATTATTGGATCTTTGATGTACTTAGCTAGCGCAACCCGCCCTGATATCTTATTTGCTGTAAGCAAGTTGAGTAGATTTTCCTCTAATCCAGGAACTGATCATTGGCGTGGTATTGATCGAGTAATGCGCTATCTAAAAGGCACAATGAGTTATGCAATTCACTATTCAGGGTACCCAGGAGTACTCGAAGGATATAGTGACTCAAACTGGATTACAGAAGCTGATGAGCTTAAAGCCACTAGTGGATACATATTCACTTTGGGTGGTGGTGCTGTCTCTTGGAGGTCTTGTAAGCACACAATACTTACAAAGTCCACAATGGAGGCAGAGCTTACAGCTCTGGATACAGCCTCTACTAAGGCTGAATGGTTAAGAGATGTTTATAGACTTGCCTATGGTTGAGAAACCAATTCCTGCTATTCTCATAAACTATGATAATCAAATGGTGATCACTAAGGTGAAGAATAGTCAGGACAACGGAAAGAAGTCCAGCAAACATATAAAGCGTAGACTGAAATCTGTCAGGAAATTAAGGAGCTCCGGAGTAATAGCTGTGGACTATATCCAGACAGCTAAGAACCTGGCAGATCCCTTTACAAAGGGACTATCACGCACCGTGATTGACAATGCATCGAAGGAGATAGGATTGAGACCCATGTGAGTTAACCTTAGTAGTAACCCAACCTATGTGATCGGAGATCCCGTGAATTAGGACCTGGGAAGAACAAGCTGTTGATTAATGAGAGAGTATAATCTTTCCTTTTGACCCACTCCATTGGAGATGCACTACTCTCATCTCTGTAAGGCAGGTTGACTTTGTCTTAATGTGTTCTGAGGCTTTATAGCGAGATACTGTCCTACAGAGTATCCTGTAAGAACACACCTATGTGAGCCCAACTGTTAGTCGCAGTTTATAAGAATTGGGTATTCTTTAATAAGCTCATGAAGTGAGTTAGGAGTATGACTCATACGCTCCACTCGCGGGGTTGGCCATGGCAGCCTAGTATCAGTCAAGACTTCAATTGAAGCCTATTCGCACCAAACTGCCAATTCAAGGCCTAGTCCATTGTGCAGTTGCGGATGGGCCTATCTTGTTGTTCTAGGTGCATGTTCAACCTTAACCGGTCTCCACTGAATAGCTGGTATATTAACAGTACTGTGGTACAGGGAGTATGACTCACGTGCCCTTGGGATGTGGTGGGAGATTGTTAGATGTTTTGGGTCATGGGCCAAATAATTCCAAATAAATCCCAAAGGCCCACTCACACATGTATGTATATATGGAAAGATGAGGGATTTTAATCCCACCTTGCTACTTCAAGAGGAGTGAGGCCAACTTAAATAGTTGAGCTATCTCTATATCTTGTTGTAGCTATTGGGGAGAGGAAAAGGAAGAACCACACGCACGCGCGCTCGCTCGCCTCGCCGGGCCGGGCCGAGCCGGGCGGGGCTAATGGGCGCGCACGCACGACATGCGCGTGAATGGTCCGCCGATTTCCCGCTCCGACCCTTGCGGGTGCGCGGCCTCCTTTTGCCACTTCGAATTTTTGCATGCATGGAGAAAATTGCGCTGGCCTATTTGATAAGCAATTATTCTAGTATTATGGTAAGTGCACAAACGACAGGTCAATTACCGTAATACTGTGATTAAGCAGCTAATTACTTTCCTATTTGCTGCGACGCGTGTATAAATATGGGACGAGACGTCGTCCTCAGTACCGAGAGATTCATCTCTTACTCGCCACAATGCTGCACTGCCGCCGTCTTCACCATCCCGTCGCCGACGTGCCATCGGTGTCGAGAGAGCAGGCTCCGAAGCCTACGTCTCCTCGCATCCCTGCACGGGTAGGAGGCGTATCAGGTTTTTGGGAAGCGCCATCGCGACTGCTCGCTGGACATCTTCCCTCTACGCCGCTGATCCGGATCTCAATCGACGGTCTGCTACGTCTTCCTTCGCCGGCAATCCCACTGTAAGAATGTCGATTCTCTCTCCGTTGTTCGTTCTCGCATTCTCTGTGTTGCTAGTATCAAATCACATACCTGTGGTACATGCTGTTGGTTTTTTCCTCATTGTCAGAATTAACTTGTACATCACTAAATTGCTCTTATTTCCAACATACAGTACCCCCTACCAACAAGATGAGGCTTCGATGTTCCATCATGCATCATGCAAAGATTGCTTGTATTCCCCACGTCGATCAATCCGCTTTATTTGTAATGGGAAGTGCAACCAAGCCCGTGACCCAAGTACCAGTTCATCACTCTCCACTATGCAAAAGCGAAGATAACGCGACATCCGTGATATGTCAATCAAGCAGACAAGAACAAAGAATTAGATAGTACTGGTTCGCGCGCCGGCCGTCCCCTTTCTCCGCCGGCCCGACGACGCCGGCCGAGGTGCCGGGGACCAACCGCCCGTCGTTGTCCGAGGTGTCGGGGACCAACCGTCGACACACCGCCGGAGTTCAACGCGCTGCTGGGCGTGGGCGTGCCGATGCCTGGGCGGCCAGCGCCTGGCCCGGGCAGTGTAACAACTCTGATAATTAGGCGTACATTACACTTGCATTTTCATGAGGCATAAGCATCATCATCATATGCATTAACTAAATTTGAGTATATAAATGTATATGTGATAATTGTATTGCTTGTTGTATGTTTAGAATATCTATGCATAGGTTTAACTAGTCCAAGTGTTTGGTGTTTGTTCACTAAATCAACTTAGACATGTTTAGGGTGTAAAATGTAGCTAATTCATTGAAGAACCTCATGCCAAGAGTAGGGATCGATTCGGATAAGTTTGGTATGTCAATTCGAGAAATGCGAGCTCTAGATCAATGGTTATTACCCTGTTAACATTGCTATGCTGGTGCCTATGTATCTCTTAATCCGTAGCTCTAATGACTAAGGGCACTTAACGAAAATTGTAAGCATCCTGTGGTGGCCAACTTTCGTTTTTGGCCCATGGACTAGTTTGGCATAGATCGGACCCAATTAGCCTGCAAATCTGGTTACTTCGATGCGCGCCATGTGCTCAACGATATGCCCACGTGGAGCGTCGCTTGGTCGCCACCGTCGCGTCCCGAGCCTTCACGTCGGGACAGCGCCGCGCCGCGAGTCTCCGCGAAAGCAGACGACGCCGCGTCACCCTCTACGCTCTCCACCTCGCTCACTCCTCCTCGCTCGCCTGCCTCGCACGGCCGCGCTCGCACGGGTGAACGCGACGCGAGCTGCCACAGTCGCCGTCGCGACTTGGCCACCGCAGCGCCGCCGCCCCTTGCCGCCGCTGCATCGCGCCTAACCGAGCCAACCGCTCCGCCTCACCTTGCGCTGCACCTCCGCCCCCTATGCTTTTCCTCGTGCGGGCGAACGCGGCCACGGGTGCCGCCATCGCCGTCGTCGCGCCGTCACCGCCACGCGCTACCGCTGCAGCTCTACCTCGCCTAGCCTCCACAGCGTAGCGCTGCTTCGAGCTCGCACTTGAGCTTCGCTCGCCGCCTCGCCGTTGCCAGCCAGCAGCCAGGGCCTCGCTGCCGCCCTGCCGCCATGAGCGCCGCCGCCGTTGCGCATGGCTCGGGCGCCACGGGCCACCGCATGGCCGACCGGCGCCTCCATCGGGTGCGCGTGGGCCCTCTATCCCTCCGCCGTCGCCGACAAGCCGCCCCGGGCCAAGAACCGGCCAGGAGCCCGACCTCCTCTGGTCACTTGTTATGTAAAACTTTATAGTTGTAGTTCAAGTGAGATAAAAGGGCTATCATTAGAATAATTCATGATAAATTATTTATGCTAAGTATGAAGCTGGGAATTTTTATGGTTCATTTATATACCATGATGTAGCTCATGATGTACTAAATTCTATTTGACATACTTGTTAGTGCAAAGTATTTCATGCCTAGTTAAGCATTGCCACTTGTCGTTTTTGTGTAGCCTGATCTACTTATCAAATTAAGCTGAAACTTGTATGATAGGCTATGTTTGACATGGTTGAGCTACTATACTTTTGATAGGATTTTTTGAGTATTTTATAACTATATGTCTTTGTTTTACTTGATTATAAGTATATGCATAAACTGGCTTGATGAACCTCGATGAGTGATGTATGTTGCTTTTCAATGAATTGGTATTTGATTACCACCAGTAATAGGATGGTTGTTGTAATATAACATGCAATCATAATCATCATGTCATATGCATCCAATATGCATTATTCATATACCCGCACCTGCATCATACAGGATCGCTAGGACTAAACGTGTCGTGAAACGAGGATCCAGAAGAGGAGTCCCGAAGGAAGCTCTCGCACAGGAGGTGTCGGGACTTGGATCGTCGAGTTCATTTCGGCAGCAAAGCCCCGGAGCATTTCTCCCTGCGGTTTGCAAAATCTTACTTGAGTCCTTTTATGATGTTTGATGCATTAAGTTATAGCAGTTGCTTGGAACCGTTGCTGCATATCGATATTCCTTGACTACCGATATATGCTTTACCCTAATAGATTCAGGACCGTTACATGCTTAGCCATGCTTAATTAGACCGGTAGAAGTCGGATGATTTATGTCGCTCGCGAGCTATAGGTGGTTACCAAAGATATTGGCAGATGTGATCCTGGAAATCACTAAGTAATGAACATGAACTTCCGACTACCCTTGTCATATTGAACAGAGCCCCACATTTAGCTGGTTTTATGGGACCGCGAAGCCTAGTAGCTCTGTTCAGCCCGGGAATCGACCTTCCGTGCACTATATCGGAGAAGGAGGATGGGTACGACAAGGCACGGAGAGTAAGTCCAAATGGTCGGTTATGCCGGAGAGACTTGGCAGCCGGACGGCCCCTAGGTATGGTGGCTTGGGCTTGGACCCACGACTTTACCCGAACAGTGCAAACGGTGACCTAAGGTGCCATCGCGCAGGCATGTCTGGGTTTGTGTGGGGAATACCTCGCCAGCTGGTCAGCAATCGATTATAATTGCCATCGTTCCTGGATAGTGAACACTTGACTCTGAGCGTCGAAACTTAATAAATCATAATGTGATGTTGATAATATGGATATGTTGAGGATATATGCCAAGTGGAAATATGGTAACCATTGATGCTTATTGGATATCTATTGATGACTAATTTTCAAATATGAGAATGGTCTAGTATAGAGATTCACCTAGTTCAGCAGGATAATTTTAAGCTATGCCAATTAAATGAATAGGCAATATGAGCATAACTGCTAACATAGGCTACAATTATAACTTGTTGCTAATAAGACTAAAATGGTGCATAAATATGAGCCATGCTTTTCTGCAAAAGCAAAAGAGCCAGTCACCTTATAAAGCCTTGCATACTCCTTGGTGTCACTTTATTTTCGGTTTATGATGGCTAAGTCTAGCTGAATACATCTTCGTACTCAGGGTTTTATTCCCACTTGTTACAGATCATGAAATGCTTTTGTTGTGGCGACAAGATGAACTTGTATCCCACTACGGGAGGAAAATAGACCATGGGCAAGGTCATCTCCTATATCTCATCTCAGATGCTTTTGCTGGATTTGACTCTGAACTGGCACCGTATTTAAGTAAAATGTGAAGTGTGTGTTTTAAAATGCTTTGCTTCTGCTATTCTTTGTTCAAAACATGTTGTAATATTGCTATATAAACTCCGATGTAATTGTGAACTTTATGTAACATGTGAATTGTGGTTACTGAATCTCTACGATCTTGGTTGTAAGTTGGTTTGAAATCCGTCGTGATTTCACGGACTACCGGGTTTATATAGGCTTAGGTGCAACTTAAACTGTTTCGGCAGGTTAATTTGGACTTAAGCTTATATAAATTGGGCGGTTCTGTTTACAGGCAGGAGCTCCCATTCCCCGCGATGCTATTGTTGTCGGCGGCGGAGGTCCCGATCGTGCGGCCCAACCCTGACATCCCGCCAAGGTGGACCCGCCCAGGCCGCCGCCTGAGGTCGTCCCGCTGCAGCCGTCGGCCGCCGCGACGGTGCCTTCTCCCTTTGTGTAGCTTTGTCGTACGTCTACGGCGCGGGTCGACGGGGCAGTTGGACATGGCGGGTGGCGTGTCGAGGAACCATGTAGGATTGTACAAAGTAGTTAGCATGATGTTCATGGTTGTTCAAGTTTGCTTTCAGTTTGGATATTTTTTTCCTTGCGAGAGACGAGGCCCCCTTCCCCCGAGCGCCCCCGCAATGGGCGACTCGAGGCGCCGCGCCGCCGCCCCGAGCTCCCCCTCCTAGCCTCCCCCGGCCGTCGTCACCGCCCCTCAGCTCGCGGCGGCGGCAGCGGCCAGTGTCGGTGGCCCTCAAAATAGGCCCTGCCGCACCATCCGCCCCTTCCTCCACCCCCACTCCGCCGTCCCCCTCCACCCTTCTACCTCTGGCGACCTATGCGGCCTTGGGGCCGACCGGATTCGCACCTCGTGGGGCGGGATCTGACGATGGGTGCCCCCGGCGGGCTTGGTGGCCAGCGGAACCGGCGTCCCTCACGGGCCGGCCGACCTCGGCTCCATGGCGAGCTGGTGGTTGGGTCTGGCGGCGGACAACTGGATCTGGAGCCCTGGGCCCGGATCCGGCATTGGCTGGCCTCCCCGGCAGGCGGCACTTGGGCATCGGCAGGGTGGGCGCCGCCTGGCCATGGCCGGGACCTCCTCTTCTCCGGCATGGCAACGACCTTTCCATGGCCGCTCTGGTGGCTGCCCGGCGTGGGGCTATCTGATTCGGGCCCGTGGGCGCCAGATCTGGTGTTGGCCCTGCTGTCCCCCTTACCCCGCAAGCTGGTGGGACCCGTATCGCCGGTGGCCGGTACTGGTCCTTTTGGGGCCGGTCTGCCGTGGCTCGATACGTGGTGGCACCTCAGCCCAGCTTCTGACGGCGTGCGGGACGAAGGATGATTTGGGTGGTGCGGCCAGGAGCCGGCTTGCATCGTGGTGGTGTGGGTGGCTGCCTGGCGGTGCGTCGTCGATGTCGTGGCGGCGTGGACGGCGTTGTCCCGCTCATCGCTTCGTGCGACTTGGTTGCATGGAGATTTGGGCGAAGGCCAGTTTGACGATGGTAGGGCGGGCGACAGCGACGCCTTTGGCGCCACATCCTTCCTGGCGAAAGCCTCACCTTAGTTATCTAAGGCCAGCGGCGATGGCGTCCTTGGCGTCAACTCCTTCATGAAGGCACTGTTGAAGAATATCCTGCTGCCCGCCGCCTCTCCCGCGCGGTCCCTTTGGTCATCGTGATGCGCCTAATTGTGCTTCATGTTCCTCCTCACCTAGGTATGCCAGCTAGTGTCTGTTGTAGCTGCAGTAGTGGTCCTCCTAGTGGATGCTTTGCCACCGAGGTGTTTCCGGCGGATGCTTTTTGCCGCCGAGGTGTTCTTCGCTGCTTGGGCGGATGCTTTGCTATCTGTGGTTCTTCAGGTAAGTCCTCCTCACCCATGGTCTGGAGGGCTTTGGCCCTTGTGACTCGGAGGAGCGGGTTATTCCGGTGGATGCTTTGCCACCGATGTGTGTTTCAGTGGATGCTTTGCCACTGAGGACGCGTTTCCGACGGATGTTGGCCGCTGAGGTCGCTGAGGTGGGGACGGATGCTTGGCCGTCTGGGGTTCGGGCGGATGCTTTGCCGCTGTGTTTCCGGCAAATGCTTTATTGTCGTGGTTAGGTTGGACGGATGCTTTGCCGTCTGGAGTTTGCGGCTCCGCTCACTGCTGGCTATTTTTGTGTCGAGATCTTTGTATAGGTTCAGCTTCCTGAGGTTGTTAGGTGGAGGATACCCCCTCATGTTTCTTACTCTGTGTTTGTGTTGAGGACTTTATTGATAATCCTGATTACCAATGAATCCTTTTGTATCAACTATGTGTAGGTTTATTGACCACTCCCCTTCTCCTAAAGCAATATGGGCATAATACACGTTTTCGAAAAAAGTTTGCTTTCAGTTTCAACAAGGAGCAACTAAAGTCGAGAAAGGCCGGTGCAATAGGTTAGCTTGGCGTGATCCGTGATCGTGAGCTCGTGGCAATGGCGCTCGCTGAGCGCCTGGAGCCAGATCTTTTTTAAAAAAAAAGAAAAGAAAATTGAGCCAAACCAAGAATTCATTCAACTAAGACATGCCCAGCCCATAATACATACCACCCGGCCATTGAATTTGGCCCAATTGTTCTTTATCCACTCATGAAAAACTTGGCCCAAGAGAAATGTTTACGTAGCCCACTCGGCCGACGCCTACAGGGAAGAGGAAACGAAGGGCATGCGACCGCCACACCCCACGGCCCCGACCCCGACCCCGACCCCGACCCCGACCGCCTCTGCGCCGCTGCCGACAGGCGAGGTGACAACGCGAGCGACCGTCCGCAGATCGCCGCCCCCGCCGGCCGCCGGGAGCCTCCTCGCCGGGCACTGGCTGCCCGCTCCAGCACCGCTACCACCGCCAGCTGCCACCCGCCCGCCCCACTGCTGCGCCGCCGCGCGCTCAAAGATTCCGCGACTCCGCCAGTCGCTCAGTCCGCCGGCGCCAGGCCGGCCGGCGGCCTCCGCCCGTCCTCCGTCCAGTGCCCGTGCGCCGCCCTGGTGGCCTGTCTACTACTGGTGAGTGCATCTTATTATCTAACTTCCTTAGGGTTTGGACATTGGATGCAGATTCGACCGTAAATTGGGCTTAGGGCTTTTGAGCTGTAATGCTCTATGCTTTGCTTTAGTGCACAACCTTTATACTGTTGTTGCAATCTATATGTATAAATTCTAAATCATTGATATTCAACTGTTGAAGGAAATCAAATCAAATTGCAAATTCAGTAAGGAAATACAATATTCAATCAAGAGGAAGATCTCCGTGAATGCAAATTCCTGGTACATGGAGTGGTCGCGAACTAGAGGAACTTGAAGAGCAGTACATAATAGTCAAAGATTTGGATTCCTCGGTGGTACTGTCAAAAATACGTAATCTTGTCCAAAAAATTGACAACAACATCCAGCGTGGCCATGGCATCTCTTAAGAGATACCTTTGCGTGACTCGGATCAAGTTGTCTATGTACCAGAGTTGCAGCAGCTGTGCTTAAGGCGTGACAAGACCAGTTCGTGTGTGTTTAGTGACCCACAAAGCGCACACAGAGCTACCATTATTACCGCAGTTCTCGCTCTTATCCAAAAAAGCCTTCTCACTAAAGAGCTTCTCTGGTCTCGGGAGATACATTATGTTGACCGTGCTCTCCTTTTAAATGATCAAGTCACGAGCAAAGTCGTGTTTGATCTGTGTTGTATGTTGGAATGCTCAAGAGGCCATCTCAATGTAGTGACATCATCAAAGGGCTTATTTATTGGGAAGGTAACACTGGTAATGGGTTTATGGTAGACCATGTGCAGTTGAACCGATGGCAGTACCAATTCATTCAGAAGATATCAAGCATATAACTGGCGACTATGAATTCATTCTTTTAGTGGAAAAGAAGACAACCTTTCACCAGTTAGTTCAAGCTCGCTTCCATGATGATCTTGACTGTGTGATTGTAACGGTTTCTGGACAGCCTGATGTATCTACCAGATCTTTGGTGTATAAACTCCACAAAAGCTCCGGTAAACCTGTGTATGGCTTCTTTGATCCAGATTCATATGGTATTCAGATATGCTGCACGTATAAATTTGGCTCAGAGACCATGTCATTTGACAACCTTGCTCTCACACTTCCTGAAATGATCTGGATTGGAGTTGGGGTTAATGATCTTACTACTCTAGCGGATCCAGAACTGCTGCTGCCTTTAACTGATGAAGATTTATCAGTACTCATGAACTTGCAAGCAAAAAACTACATCATGGAAGATGACACTCTTAGGGGCCATATTACAAGTATGATTTCGGTCAAGAAAAAAGGTGAGATTGAGTTTCTTCGCTCTAAGGGGGGCATGAAAACTATCATTAATCTCATAGTGGAAAATATTAAAGAGGTGAGTATATTCAATTTTGTTACTTGTGTATCTAAATTGTTTATTTAGGTTCTTTATGTCCTCTTATTTTGTCACTCTATTTCTATATTGGTTAGGCACGCAACAGCATAAAGGGGGGAAGAGGAAGATATCTGGCTCTGTTTCAAGAAAATGAGATCAAAGCACCTAAATGAAGTGTTCAGTTATGTGTCAGTCAAGTTGGATTTCTCATGCAGCTGAGTGGGTGGCTTTATCCAAAGGCTTACAATAAAACATGCAGATCAAGCACCTAAGTGTCATTTCTTTTTCTTTATCAGATATTAAACACTATTATTTAAGCTAATGATTTCCTTAATGACCAAGCCATGTCTATTTAGGCTGTGGTCCAGGCTTGTAACAGACTTATTGAGGAAGAACCATAAGGAATAGTCTACAGTAGTATTAGTAGTTGTGCTTCTGCCATAGGCAGTATCTGTATCTGATCATTAATGAAGTGTTGCTGCTCTCTCCAATCCGTTGTTCCCTTTGATTCTTTTCTGAATTTTCCCCATGCATTACTATTTATGTACTCTCATGTCAAAAAACATTTGCATCCACAAGACAATATCTCCTCCGGTTAGCTCTAGTACCCCTGGACCCGAGTGAGCAAGTTTGAGAAAATGTAGGAAGGAAAAGAGAAAGCAATTTTAAATTTGACTTCGAACTTGTGTCAAGATCATTTTTATTGAAAGCAATCTAAATTCACTTGCATTGTGTATACGCTTTGCTTGGATATCATTTTAGCAGCCATCCATTTCATTTCTTTTTAACCTGAAACTTTTGATACCAGTAGTACATTCCCGGTCTTCATACCTTCAACTCTGGTTTGTTCTCCCCTGATGTCTATATGACTATTGAATTTCACATTATTTTTTTCTCATGTTAGACAGTAAACTTATGTAATGTGTTTCTCATGAAGACATTTTTTTTAAAAAAAAATGCACCATATATCCTGGTGGCATCTCCTTGTCCAGTGACTCCGCTCGCCTGCTTTAAACTCTGATCCAACCCTTTATTTATTTATTACCTTATGATCTGGTGACATCTTTAATCTAGTCTTCTTCTCATAATATCTAGGTTTGTAGATTGCACTGCTAATTTTTCCCCCAGGCTTTGGCTGCTACTGGGTTGCGATCTCTCCGGTATGCCCGTGAAGTTGAGGGCTTAGGAAAGGTAGTTGCTCTGGACAATGATAAAGGTAATGCTACAGTTTACTAAACTTGCTTCTTATGTTCCTAGCTATCGACACCTTGCTTGATTTCACTAATTCACTATGGTTCTTGTTTCTTCAGCTTCTGTTGAAGATTGCAAGCGAAACATAAAATTTAATGGCGCTTCTGCTACAAGTAAGGTGGAAGCTTGCTTGGTTGATGCTCGAGTTCACATGCTGATGCGTCCAAAAGAATTTGATGTGGTAAGGTATTCGAAAAAAAATATTTCTAAGTCTGACAATTTGTTACCGTTATTTTTTCTAAGATGAAAACACAATGGGTTCAATGTTGCTGTATACATAGCTTTTTGTTTTGAATGGTGCACTTGTGTGTGTCAGGGTGTGGGGGTTACCATTTTTTATATGGTTATGTCTGGCTACTGACTCTAAATCTGAAGTTTCTGGTATTTATTATGCAAGGGTGAATCTTGTTCTTGGTTTTAAGTCAATGGATTGAAAAGTCACATGTAAATATGCCGTGAAAAAATTGCACTAAATGATAATGGTTGTTTCTATAAACATTACAAATTATATTTAATACTGTTTTACACTGTATTTTCTTCTCATTGTTCTTAGGTTGATCTTGACCCTTATGGATCACCATCTATATTTCTCGACTCAGCTGTACAGGCTGTTGCTGATGGTGGTTTATTGATATGCACTGCCACTGATATGGCAGTTCTTTGTGGTGCCAATGGTGAAGTTTGTTACTCGAAGTATGCTGGTACTACATGTTCAAGGAATGTTCTATCTGAGCAGTTTATACTGTAATAATCAATTATGTGTTGTAGGTATGGTTCATTCCCAACCAAGGGCAAGTATTGCCACGAAATGGCTTTGAGAATCCTCCTTGCCAGTATTGAGGTACATAGTGATTTACAAATTTCAATATATATGCTTTTGCTAAGTGAAGTATCAAGTTAATCTGCACTTTACATGCTTCATTCTTTGGGTATCTTAGTTTCTCATGCCTTTAACCATTCTTTTCTTACACCAGAGCCATGCAAATTGGTACAAGCGATATATTGTGCATGTTCTCTCTGTGTCCATGGATTTTTATATCCGCATTTTTGTTCGAGTATTCATGTGAGTTCCCCCCCTCTAGTTCCTAGTTTGTTTCATATTTGATTGAAGTACTTTTTTCTAACGTGGCATTGTATATGGATTTCACGTGCAGTTCTGCAAGTGAAATATACCTCTTAAACTTTCTTACATATATCAGTGTGTTGGTTGTGACTCTTTCCATCTTCAATTCTTGCGAGGACAGTTCCGAAGGTATGTTTTGCATACCATACTCTTTGATACAACATTCTTTCGGCTATATATTGAGTTATTGACACTCTCTTGATTTTCTATCTCTTTATCCTTCCTGTATAAGCAGAAGAATAATGGTGTGAAGCATGTACCTGCTATTGGACCTGTTGTTCCTTAAGAGTGTAGTGATTGTGGAAAGAAATTTAATGTAGGTGGACCAATATGGTCAGCTCCTATTCTTGATCAAGACTAGGTAGTTTCTACTTTGACAGGTGTTAAGCCAATGATAAAATTACTTCAGTTCTAACTACTGTGTCAGAGGTATCTCTACCCCCCTTCCTCCCTCCATCAAATGTTAGGTGTGTTTTGTAGGGGGGAAATGTTCCATAATATAGTTAAAGGTAAGTTTTATAGGACAGCGATTCGTCCGGCGGTGCTATACGGTGCTGAATGTTGGCCTACAAAAAGGCGACATATTCAGCAATTGAGTGTAGCAGAGATGCGTATGTTGCGATGGTATTGTGGGCACACAAGGAGGGATAGAGTCCGGAACGACGATATTCGGGATAGGGTTGGGGTGGCACCAATTGAGGAGAAATTGATTCAACACCGGTTGAGATGGTTTGGCCATGTCCACGGAGGCCACCTGAGGCGCCGGTGCGTAGTGGGGTTGTAAAGCAGGTCGATAATGTAAAGAACGATTGAGGTCGACCTAAACTGACTTGGAACGAGTCGGTTAAGAGAGACCTTAAGGAGTGAAATATCCCTAAGGATTTAGCTATGGATAGGAGCGCTTGGAGACTAGCAATTAATGTGCCTGAACCGTAATCCTTTTTTCTTGTACCCTCTGTGTGTCCTTTGTTTCCTGGTTTCTTTTGGGTTCATCTCTAGCCTACCCCAACTTGCTTGGGACAAAGGCTATGTTGCTGTTGTTGTTGTTGTTGTAATTTCTCTTGCAATTTATTGTCACTTGCCACAAAATCAATATAATCTTGAAGGCATTTTGAATATAAATTTGTTGGTACGACTTTGTATGCACTAAACATTCATATGATTTGGCGAATTGTTGTTCAAAATTAAGTTTGACCTTGCCTACTCGTGCCTTGTATTGATGCATGAGTATCAAATTGTTATTCTCATGACTGTTAAAGGCCTCTCAAGCTCTAATATTATTAGGTTAGTTAAACACCACTTGGAAGAGTTTTAATTCATGGTCAATGTTTTGATGACCTATTAATCAGGGTTTACTGCTCAAGTCAAAGAAACAACGTAGGGGATTCCAAATTATAATTCACTTTAGCTTTTTCTTAAGTTAAACTTCTAACTTTGTGTTTTGACCTGACTGTTAGAAAAATATAATAAGATCTATAAGTTCAAATAAATGCACTATCAAAACATTTTTCATGGAGAATTTAATAAACCAATTAGACATGGCAGATATTGATGCACTTTTCTATAAAATTGGTTACGGTTAGAGAAGTAAACTTAGGACAAAACCAAAGTGTAGAGTATGGGCATGCCTGTGCTTGCCCATACCAAAATCCAAATCATCATCATCCATTCCTCACCCTCCCACTCTCACCCATATTCATTTATCTAAACCCACTGGATGATGAATGAAACTAATGGGGGATCAAAATTAACTAGCTATCTAGAATAGCATATTTATAATAGCTATGTGTAATCCCTTACCAATACGCTAAAATAAAAAAATATATCCATACCCTAACCAAATCAGGTGGGTAAAGGTTTGGATGTGTGTATTTGGTACCCCACCAACATGCAACAGGTGTAAGTGCATGCAATTTTGCCTTTTTTTCAATATGTGAAATTTTTCAACATCATTTCAAGAGTCATAAGACCATATTCACAGCCAAAAAAAGGTGTCTGGTTTGTCTAACGTATATGAGACACAACAACAGTATAATACTGAAGGGACATTAGGGTATATGATATTCTCACAGCCACAGATAGGCAATGGCAATGGCTTTGTGTGAGAAATTGCATCACACATGACATGATATAGTGTCCAACAATACATGTAGTGATGCATGGTACGAAGCTAACAGCAGAAGCAGAAGCTCGCATTAACACAACAATTTTTATTCAGTCGCTACAGGAGATGTTACAAAAACTATAAGACACTAATAAAAGAAATGAAGAAAGAGCAAGAGTTCATCACAAACAGGTGAAAAGCATGCCAATAAATAAGTTCCATGCATAAATGAACTAATTAATTATAGTCAGTTACCAGCAAAGAGAATGGAACACAACTAGAATAAAGAGGGTCAGTACTTACAAGCTTTGCCGTGCCTTTTCTGACAAAATGCTTCCAAAGCTTCTGCAAACACAAAAAACAGGAAAAATTGAAAGTTGTGGGTCGATGACAGACAAATTGAGTAGTACTGACATGGCCACCAGCAAGGTTAGAGAAAGCACCTCAGTGGCATTGTCTTGGGTTAGAAAGCCTCCATCAAAGCCAAAAATTGCGAAGCCCGATGGCGTCTCAAAGAGCACTTTCATAGGAACTACTTCCAACATGAGAAAATGAGGAGTCCTGCTGAAAAATCAAGGGTGAAGTAAATTAAACAAAAACAGTGACAAAAGAAAACTAAGTTGAAATCTGAATCTATGAATGCTTGGTAAGGGTGACGGTTCATGAGAGGAAACACAGCATGCAGGCATATATTACCAAATAAAATGGGCATACATGCTACCAATCTTATCTTTTTCAATGGACCCAAACTGAATCTAGAAGAAAAATACCCTAAGACAAAAGAAACCGTATTGAACATAGAACATTAACAGCAACAAAAACATGTTACCAATCACAAAAATAGGTAGCTGATGATTGTGAACAAAAAAAGTAGCATTAGTTGGAAAGTGGAAACAGTTTCTTCATTATCCCCAAGTTCCTCAAAGTTTGAAGGCAGCCACAGCTTTTTTAATGAGAAGATGTCTGGTGACATTGCAGTAACAGATATACTAATGCCAATCAAATACAACTCGCGTGGCGTGGATTCGTTGGCAAGAGCAATCGTCCCAGTGCTCCCAAACAACTCAGTTACAGCAATCTTAAGAACCAAATTTGTCTTACCGAACTCGACACAGGGGGCCGGTGGGGTTGGATCTGACAGTTGGTCTTACCCTAGACGACGGCTGAAGCGCGGACGAGGACCGTGCGGTGGAGGAAGGCGCTAGAACGTCGGCGTGTAGGCCGGCGACGTCGGCTTCGACGGAGGAGACCGGCGGACGCCGCCGAAACAGGTTGCAGTGGAGGATTTCCCGCCGCCCTGATCTCCGCGTGGGAAGGATTTGGGGATTTCTGACTTCTGATGAGGCAACACAAACTATTTATTCCTGGAGGCGTATTATATTAAAGCATATGAACAAAATTTATTCTAAAGCTGCAGCTATGAACAAATAATATGTAAGCTTCCATAAATATTTTATATTAAAGTATATCATATTATATATTCGTTATATAGATCTACTCACGTGGAGTCCAACAAAATTAGATTTTCTATTTTATGATTTTTCAGTGATTTACTATGATTTTTCAAATATTCAGCCAAATAAATAAAAAAGATAAAGATAAAACCTTCGAGCAAAAATTTTGTACTAAAGCATACTATATCATATATTCAATGTGATTGAGGGCATATACCTGAGTCTTTTCATCACACCAGTACTTTACGAGCTCGATCCACTCATCTTTCTTCACTTTGGATGGAGGTTCTTTGGCCATCAGTTGTTCCATTATCAGGGACTCATCAAAGTACTTCTTTTTTAGTTTCCACCTCTGCTGTCTGACTCCCTTCTTAATGATATCAGTGCATGCATATTTGCTTAGTCCTTCATTCTTTACATCCACATCCAACCTAGTCTGCAGCCACACAAATCATTTATTATGTAAAATTTCTTACATGAACGTATAGCTAGTAATGATACAAAAAAGTTGTGGTGAAATAGATGTCTCATAGCCACTTTGTCCAGCACTTTTTGTACTTCAGTAGGCCCTCATCTTTTTCATAAAGCTTCCAAGATGTGAAGATAGGCAGCTTGTCTCTAAGAGCTACACCAGTTTCTGATGCCAGCTTCGCTGCCTGAAGTGGGACAACAGGTCTTTTCTTCCCTACAGCCACTTGGATAGGCATCCTGTTTCCTCTCTTTATCATCTTCTCTAAGCCAAGCCCAATGATTTTCTTGCGCACTTCCTTTCGGGCCGCTGCATTGGCAAAGAACATGCAAAATTGGTTATTATAGCAACCACAAATGTAGATATTGAATGTAGAAATTAATGGTTGCAAACACATATTCATTACTTGGAACCAAGTCACCAACTGGTTCTTCCTCATATGTATGACCCTCAAAAATAGCAACATCAACATGGTCACTTGAGTCATTGATGTCATTGCTCTGCCTAGAGCTCTGTATACCTGGCGAGGCTTCTGTAGGAACTGATTGGTTAACACTAGTTGTGGGATTAAGTTGGGGAAACAGGGCACGATTGGTTGTAGGACTAGGAGTAGTATACTCAGTGTTTGCACAAGGCGTAGACATGGGTGGACTGGTGCTGGGTAGTCTAGAAGAAATAACAAATGGGTTAGCACCAGATGTACTCCTAGCTGCAGTTTGCCTGCAGAATTTTCTTGGACTAGGCTTTGAATTTCCTTAGACTAGTTGAAGGCAAGGGTGTTCTTTCCCTAGGTGGTGGACGGCCTCCAGGCGAAGCCATGGCTGCCTATCTAGAAGGCGTGCGCGGTGGCAACTGGTTTGCAGGCAACTTTGCTTCTTCTGCTGAGGACGAGTTCCTGGAACCATCGCTCTTACCTGCCAAGAGAAACAATCACAGTCATCATCATAATGAAGTACATGTTTCAAATACAAATAAGATGCTTGTTAATTTGCCTAGTAATGCATCTCACCTTAGAATTATCCTCAATATTTAGTTCAATCATAGTCATCATCACATTCATCAGCACTGTCAGATTGGTCGGATTGGTTATCAATGTCAGAGGTTAGGTCATATTCATGGTCAGAATCAGGATTGGCAGACACTACTGCCTTTTGTTTTCCCTTTTCCTTTTTGGAAAAACCATCTCTAACTTCCTAAGCTAATATTGGAATACCCAGAGACTTAAAATATTCCTGGATATTCCTTACCCTTTCATCCCTGTCCTGCTCATACTGGGTTTTGGTCATTTTTTACTTAGTTTCATCAAACGCAGAGAGCAAAACTGAATCCAGTTTCTGTAAAAAGAAGGAAAAATTGCAATTAACAGATGATGGTTTCAGTATGCATATCTAGTAGGTTAGCCAACAACTTCTCTCTATCTAGTTTAGAATGCAGAAAATCAAGAATAACAAAGCATGCCTAGCTGTCCACTTCTCCCACTATCAAATCAAGAAGCATAGGCATAAATCACATAATTCAGAACTAGTATACAGGGTGAAGAATGTCGGCATGAGAAGAACATGTACACAGGGTGAAGAACATGTATACAGGCATAAATCACATAATTCAGAACATCCATGCCTAAGAAACAACTATGACTCAGTTTTTTTAGACTAACTGCATAAGCAAAAGCAAAACTCCTGCCCCCACTCATAAACTCTCTAAAGCCTAATCCCCAGTTCATACAAACTCCTAGCTGAGATATTCATGCAGATATTCTCTCACAGACGGGAGCAGAAGATTCATGCAAGATTTTGGAGGAGGAGGAAGCAAAGTCGTTGCTCCGACCGGTCAGAGCGGGAAGGTAAGTCATTGGGGCTTTCCAGTTTCTCTGAGTGGGGAAGGATGTCGTCGGTGCTCTGGCCGGTCAGAACGGGGAGGGGCGTCGTGGACCCTCCCGCCGGTTGTAGCGGGGATGCGCGTCGTCGGGCCTCCCGCCGGTCGGAGTGGGGATGCGTGTTGTCGGGCCTCCCGCCAGTCGGAGCGGGGATGCGTGTTGTCGGACCTCTCCGGCCGGTCGGAGCAGGGCCTCTCCGGCCTCCGCGCTGAGGTGGACGCTGTTAAGTTGCGAGGAGGGAGGAGGAGGCCATGCTTGTTGGCGTGGTGTGCTTGAGGAACAGCGTCGATGTGGAGTGGGCGAGGAGCGGTGGTAGCGGCGAGAAGAGGTGGCGGTGGCGGTGGTAGGCGGGGCAGCGTGTCAGCGAGGAGAGTGGAGCGCGGATTGGGGATTTTTCCCCTATGTCTGACCAAGGAAGAGGATAAGACGAGGAGGGCTTGAGCGGGAGGCGGGGTGGGTCCCATGTGTCGGCGAGTAGGAAAGCGCGGGAGAGAGGATGGTGGCGCAGTGAAAATTTTGGCCTGACGGGTGGGCCTGGAATGTCGGTGGCCGGTCCTAGGGAGGGCCAACGTGCGATCAGTTGCAGCGGGTCCACTTGTCATTGAGTGTTTTTGTTGTAAATGGATTTTAAATGTATTTTTTAGGCCTGCTAAACATTCGAAAATGAAAATAATTTATAAAACAAAAATGTACAACACGTCGATATCTACATTTTACCTATAGGGTGTTTTTTCATTTGAACTTTGTTTGACAGTTTCAAATTCATATTTGATATTTTGAGGACTATTTAGTACAATTTGGTGTACTAAATACTTTCAAATTAAAAAGTGATGAACACAAACATTGCACATCTCATGAAAATACACACTTCTTGTTTTGGTAGTTTCATCATTTGACAAAGTGGCACGAACTTTATTCGTGAAAAATACATATCTCACTCATAGTTCATGGAACTATAAGAGAGATTGTAATTTTGTGAGCTACTTTACTTTCACTTTGTAAAATGGGAAAATGGTCAAAATAACATTTGTTGGTATTCATGAGTTGAACAAATGTTGTGTTCATAACTTTTGCAATTGAAGTCATTTGGGGTGTGAAATTATGGTCTATAGTTGTGCATTTTTAAAAGTTCAACTTATGAATTGATCAAACTTTGTATCATGAAAATTTGACCAAAATGAACACTATAATTTGACAGATTATGATTTTAGAAATTTTTAGAAAAAAAGCATCGGATTTGGAGGTAGTATGTAGGAGAAAAACTTGTTACAAGATTTTTGCACGGATTAAAAAACCAAATGGTGAACATTTGACAGGGAGGAAGACAGGCTAATGAACATCTGGGCCCACATGTCATTGACACCCTGAACCAATTAGCACTCAAGACTAAATACATGTGGGTCCACATGTCATATACAGCTGGGGTACTTCACTTGCTCCTGGCTGCCTAAGTGTGGCCACAAAGGTGTGGCCGCTGGGCATGGCGCTGGCGCTGGGCATGGCGCCGCCCCAAACGCCTACCTCGTCGCGACCAGCACCTGAAGGCCTGTAGCTGCTACCCCCTCCCCTCAACTCCCTGCACGCCTCCCCTCACCGACCTGTAGCTGCTGGCCCTCCCCTCACCTGCATTTGGCGCCCATCCACTGCATCTCCCTGCCCCTCCCCTCACCGTGGTGGAGCCTGGCCATCGAATCCGTGGTGGATCTAGACCGACAAAACGAGCCGCTCCACCCCCCACCAGTAGCCATGGCAAGCACCCCCACAAGGTGAGCTCATTGGCTAAAAAAACATTGTTACTAGTGATGTGTACCTCCTTCGATTTAGCTTGTTCCAGTGGTTTTATAGTATTACAAGGATTGAAGATTGATTTGTAATTGTTACTCTTTGCACCAAATTGTTTCCAGGTCAAGATGGATAGAAGTTGGATTTATGACAGTGCATTATTTTCACCGGCCTTTTTGTCTGGTGTTCAGCAATTCATGGAATATGTTAGAGCTACATACAGTGCAGATGACAAAATCAAGTGCCCATGCCAAAAATGCCTGAACCAGAAAGAGAAATGCCTAGAAGATGTACATGAGGATATCGAACTCAATGGTATGTCTAGGTGCTATACTAGGTGGGTTCACCATGGAGAGGAAGAAAATGATGTTGCGCAGGCTGATGATGGAGAACACGCTGTTGTACCTGAAGATATGTCATGGGATGGAAATGCACAGGCACCACTTGATGAGGAAGGACAAGCTAAAGATGCCATAGATGACAATGCAAGGGGAGTTTAGGGGTTGATTCAAGATTTGTGCGACGCAGTGAGCCATGGATTCGGTGGCAACTTATATAAAGAACTCATGGAAGAGGCAAAGCGTGAACTTTATCTAGGTTGCACTGAGGAGACTAGGCTATCTTTCATTATTAAACTGCTGCATATAAAAGTGTACAATAGGATAACAACATCTGGATTCAATGCATTCCTTGAGTTGTTATTAGCATCTTTGACAAATGTGCTTGGTCTCCCTAAATCTTATAGGGAAGTGAAATCTGTACTCAAGAAGATGGGTTTTGGTTATGAGAAAATTGATGTGTGCCAGTATGACTGTGACTTGTTTTGGGATGGCCATGAAAAGGATCAACATTGCCCAGTTTGTGGCTTCACAAGATTGAAAGTGAACAAGGAGGGTAAAAACAAAGTACCTCAAAAGGTCCTACGTTACTTTCCAATAATTCCATGCTTTCAAAGGTTTTTTCTATCCAAGCAGCGTGCACATTTTGCAAGATGGCACAAGAAAAAGAGGGTAGAAGTTAAGAATAAAATGAGACATCCTGCTGATGGAGAAGCTTGGAAAGACTTTAATAATAGTTTTAAGTCTTTTGCAGATGATCCCTGTAGTTTGAGGGTAGCCATTGCTACTGATGGATTTAACCCATATGGTCAGATGACCAATTCATATAGCATCTGGCCAGTGATCGTGATTCCGTACAATTGGCCACCATGGATGTGTATAGACCAATCGAATTATATGCTTGCTTTACTAATTCCAGGGAAAAGATCATAAGGCAAAGATTTCCATGTGTTCATGCAACCTTTGATGAAAGACATGCTGAAGCTTTGGGAGGGTGTCCGTACTTATGATGCATATGAAGACAAAGATTTCGATCTACGTGCAGCGATTCTTTGGGGAATTCATGATTACCCTACTTTAGGTACCATGTCAGGTAGAACCACTAGGGGTTAATTCGCATGTGTGCACTGTGCTGAGAATCCATGCTCCTGTAGTCTTAGAAACAAAATTAGTTTCATGGACCATAGACGTTTTCTCCCTAATGACCATGAATTGAGGACAAAAAATATTTTAATGGCAAGCATGAAAAAAGAGAGCAGCCAAGGAAATTTAGTGCAGATGAGGTCATGGCAAGGTTGAATGAAGTTTGCTATGTTCCAGGCAAGAATCCAGATAAGCAGCAATCAAGGAAACGACGCCGTGAGAGAGAACCAGTTTGGCATGTGAAGGCTAGCATGTATGATTTGCCATATTGGTCACAACTGAAGCTACAATACAACCTTGATGTTATGCACATAGAGAAAAACATATGTCAAAACATTTTGCACACTCTACTTAATACTCCAAATAAGACGAAGGACACAGTGAATGCTAGACTAGATTTGGAAGATAGAGGTATAAGAAAAGAGCTTCATTTGCAGGGAGACTCTAATAAGCCCAGAGCTTGTTACGTTCTACAACCTGAAGCAAAGAAGAAGTCCTTGCAGTTTGTGAGCAATGTGAAATTTCTAGATGGTTATGCTTCTAATATATCAAGATGTGTCAATTTAGAGGGAGGAGGATCAATGCATGGTTGAAAACACATGACTATCACATAATGCTGCAACGTATTTTACCAGCTGGCCTTCGTGGTTTGGTGCGCAAAGATGTATATGAAGTAATTGCTGAATTGGGTAGATTTTTTAGGCAACTTTGCTTGAAAACACTAAAGGTTGATGCATTACACAAATTGAAGGAAGATATTGTCCTCATCCTTTACAAGCTAGAGAAGATTTATCCTCCTGCATTCTTTGACGTTATGGTTCACCTAGTAGTACACTTACCTGATGAGGCACTCCTAAGGGGACTAGTTCACTATGGATGGATGTATCCCATTGAGAGAAGATTGGGCACCTTTAAGCGTTTTGTCCGCAATCAAGCAAGACCTGAAGGCTATATTGCAGAGGCATACACGGCCTATGAGTGTATGACCAGTGCTCAACATATTTCAGTGACATTATTAATAGGTACTCTAGGCCTGAAAGGAACTTAGATGGTGACAAGGACATCTCTCCCAATGGTTTCTATATTTTTGGTCATGGTATTAACCTCCTCGGTGCTTCTAAACTTCATTATGACGATAAAGACTATGACTCCATGGTTTGGTTTGTTCTAAATAACTGTGAAGAGGTTGACTAATACAAAGAGTGAGTAATTGTTGTCGTGTCATTTTAGAGAACTATATTCAATATTACTGTCACAACAAACTGATTAACTTCTACCTTTATTATTGCAGCAAATTTAGGGAGGAATTAGCACAACAAGGGGTGCATGACATTGAAAAAGTGATGTCAACAAAGTTCGCTACATGGTTTGAGAATCATGTGTGTGCAACTTGATCAACAACATGACTATATAATTTATGATTCAATAAATTTTCAAACTCACTCATTGTCTTCCTTTCATGCAGATTACCAAATTGAATTATGAAGGCTCAACAGATGTTGATGAAGACCTATACTCACTTGCATGTGGGCCGATTAGGCATGTACGTTCATACACAGCATGCATAATCAAGGGGGTACGGTACTACACTCTGGCTCATGAGGAAAACAAGAAGACACAAAACTCCACCATCAATGTGCAGGTTCACACAATGATGACACTATTGACTTCTATGGGACAATCACAGACATTATCAAGTTGACTTATGCAAAGAATAGCAAAGGGGATAGAACTGTAATCTTATTACGGTGTGAATGGTACCATCTTGAGGGAAGGACATATCAGATCAAAGATGATGGTTATTTCAAGAGCATTAACATCAAAGGTCGATGGTATAAGAATGATCCTTTCATTATAGCCATGGAAGCCTCACAAGCTTTTTGCTTGGAAGATATGAAGTCTGGTCCATGTTGGCGAGTGGTACAAGAATTTGGCCATCGCCATATATTTGATGTTGAAGAGTCCGATCCAAAGAAAACAATTCATGAACAAATACAAATGAGATGTCAGGAGGCATACCAAGAGGAGAGTACTTCATTGGGACATCGTCCATTGGGAGCCATCGATCCTGATATGGAGTTGTTGAACATAGACAATGATCCAGACATCCCTATCAATAGAGACATTGTCCAGTCTAACCTTCGATGACAACATAGAGTTCAAGATGAAGAAATCGACAACGATGAAGAAGATGAAACCTTCCTTGAGTACCACAGTCCAGATGAAGGCAACATGTCAGAAGAGTACAGTGATGATGACTAACTTTTTTGCATGTCAAGAGCTTTTTGTGAATGAGTACTTGTTTCAGTGATGATGACTAGCTTTTACATTTCTAGAACTATTTGTGAACTATGACCTTGTACGAGTGAATTTGTTATATTTGAACTATGATATATGCAATGCTTCTGTTGTTTTAGTGGATTCATTTATGATCTTACATTCATGATGATATATGGTGCAATGCTTCTATTTCGGTGCCCAGAGTTTTTGTGACACATGACAATGTTACGGAATGCCCACAATTTGACATGGAAAGTACACAATGTGTCACAATAGATACATGCTCAAGTTACATAATGCTGCCAGAATTTCATCAAACCACCAGGGATATTTATTCATCAAACCACAATTTGTCATACAACATATGTCCATACTTCATAACAAATGCAAATACAAATCTAACACAACAAGTTCAATACATCAAGTTCTTCAACATTTAGCTTCAACAGACATGCCCATCATCAGCCTTGCCTACTTGAACACTACAGCTACTAGCAAAATGATGGCCAACAACACAAACATTGTTACATTCACACATCCACACACTAGACAAATGCAGCTTCCCAAGCCTTCCCTGTTCTTGCCTACCATTTCCTTCAGCTTGTTCATGTTTTCCTCTAAGCCTTCAATTTTTCCCACAACCTCAGGAACTTCGGCAATGGTTGGCCCGGCTGCAAGCAGATAACCATTATCGTGTAGGTACACCTCATATTCTTCCTTAAACCAATAGCTCTTACATTTCCCCAGCATCCAAACAACAACAACGTGTAATGAAATTGGAGCATACATAAATGAAACTGGGGCAAAATGCAAATTGAACCACTACATAACATTTGAATAGTTCCTCCTAGGACACTTGAAATATCTCTTTCCATTGTTATACTTAGATTGCGTTGTTGTGGCAGCAAACACCCTGACGTCCCTGCAATCTGGGAAAATTATCAATGGCAACCCGGTGACATCATCCTCCATTGGCTCCACATCGGCAGCAGTGGGCAGAGGTGCTGCAGCACGAACAACAGTAAGTGGGGCAATCATACCTGACCGCCGAGTGCGAGCAGTAGATGACGATGCCTGTGACATGATGCCTAAATGAGAGAAAGGGGATTCATACAACATGAGTGTCAGGAGCCAAGTATCTTAACGCAGTAGAGATATAGACCTATGGATCACTTTATGAAACAAAAATGTGAACACAGCTTTTGCTGCATCAGGTCCTGCATGTGTACAGAGAATCTGTTATGCTAGTAATAGAAATGTCAGAGAATCTACAGGACAATCGATTGCAAACTTTTGTCAGCTACACAACAAGTATGATGCTAGTGTGGAGACAAGTGCCTCTGTCTAGTTTTCCATAATTTTGTCAAACTAAACATTCAAAATGCCAGATAATTTCATCTCAGGGTAACAGAGTTCATCCTTTTAGCAATGGTATGGTTCCAACTTCCAATTATAGCCTCGAGTACGTTCCCCAACCCCACTACGGCATGGTGCTAACTAGGCTAGGAGCAGGCCAGCTGAAATGTCGTGGCTCGAGAGTGGCTAGAGCGAATCAAAAGACGAGACGGATGGAATAAACCCGACCGGAAGGTGGACGCGCTGTGGTGGACGCGCGACGCAGCATCCATCAGCTCAGACCGGCGTCGGCCACTACAGTACGAATGGATAGAAAGGGGAAATAGGTATGCAAAGGCAGCGGCGATGGGAACTCATAGGTGTGTTGAGCGCCGGTGGCCTGGACGCCAGACCTGGCGCGGGGCGAGGCCGGGAGTGACCTGCTGTGGCTGGAGCTAAGGCCGCCGCGCCATCAGTTGAGGGAGAGGGCGATCTACGGCCGCGCCATCACCGTGCGCCGTGCGCATCCACCAGCCCGCCGGCGTCCCTCATCGCTGTCTGCTACGTCGACATCGTGCTCCCTGCCCTCAGCTCCGCCAGCACCAACTTCGCCCACCGCGAGCTCCCCCTCCCCCTCCCACGCTCAGCTTGCCCTCAGTCATGCTCCCTTCTCTCTTCCAATTCAGATTTAGTTGGGGGGGTTGGCTCAGGCCGTTGGGGGGATTGGGGATTTTGGTCAAGGCTCGGGCCCACCTGTAGGGTACGCAAAAAAATTTAAAATCAACAAAAAATAGCCCTCTGTGAGGGCTCGAACCCGTGACCCTTGGCTCAACGGCCAAGTTAGTTAACCAATGTGCTAGACTAGTGAGTTCATTAGAGTTTGAGCCTGATATTTGAAATATGATAGCCGTTGTCACCTTGCCCCTTCACATTCACTCTGGCCCCTTCACCTCACCAGATCCCCTTTTCACCTTGCCCCCAGCCTCATTCACCTCGCCCCCTCATTCACCTCGCCAGATCCCATTTTCACCTCAACGCATCCGTCCTCATCGCCGCATCCATTTCTCACCTCCGCCGCCGCCGCGCCACCACCGCCCCCACCGTCACTGCCGAGGATGACAAAGCCTACAAGAAGGCACTCACTGAAGGACCCAAGCACCGACAGATGGGCCCCTTCCTCCTCGGCGCAGCCCACTGCGACAAAGGTGTCCACACCGGCGGCGGGGAAGAAGGTGTCCGCGGCGGTGGCTACGACAAGGGCCGAAGCCCTAGCAAGGGCTATGTAGGCAAAGGCCACGCTGACGGCCATGAGGAAGCCCGCAGCAGCGGCCAAGCAGAAGCCCCCCACCGCGGCCAAGAAGATGGCCACGGCAGCGGCAAAGAAGATGGCCGCGGCGGCGGCCAAGAAGCAGGTCCTACCGGCGGCCAGGAAGAACGCCTCGCCAGCGGTGGGCAAGAAGGAGGCCTTGTCGGCAGAGCCCAAGAAGGAGACCGTGCCGGTAGCCAAGAAGAAGGCCACGGCGGCGGCGGCCAAGAAGGCCCTCTCTCCCTCTTCATCGGCAGGGAGTGACACTATGAGGGTGCTCTACGGCAACTGCTTTGGAGGAGAGAGCCAATACTGTAAGAGTTTTCTACGCGGGGGGCACAAATGTTGCTGCAATCTCAACACCTCTAATTGCTGCTCGCCGTCCAGTGGCTACCTCAGGTCACCATCCAGCTCCAGCCTACTCAGGTCGATGTCTAGCTCCGACAACGTGTCCACTGGCACCGAGGTACAACATTCTCTGGAAATTAGGGTTTAGTTCATGGCATTGGTCTTCTATTTAGCCTAAGTCATGGCATTGTCACTTAGCACATATTGAACTATTACACATATCTATTTGCCAGTAACAAGCATGCCAATTGCCATCAAAGATAGACAAAGAAAGACATAACTTATCAATTGAGGAGCAAGCTAGAAATAGTTTTTTCTTGCATTGAACTTGAAGGTGTTCCATTTGTTGTACATTGAACTTGAATAGCCATAGCTGGAAATAATTTTTTCTTGCATTTAACTTGTCAAAGATAGACAAGAGATAAATAGCTATAGGTCTATAACTTTACTTTGTTGTACACAGAACTTAAAGGTGTTCCATTTGTATAATATTTGGATAATGTGATCACTTTTGAAGATGTTATTTTTCATACAAGTGTATGAAGATGCTATTGTGAGGCTTTGTTTCATTTGCAAAGGCCATGTATCTGGGCCAAAGATGATATTGTGAAGTTTTCTTCTGTACATGGTACTTCACTTGTTATGTTTTGTGCCTATGATGAATGCAATGGCAGGGACTAGAAAGGAATGTAGTTGATCACCTTTGGCTTGTGAGGAACTGGACACCTGCTAAGAGTTTCTGTTGTTTCTTTTTTTCATGTAGTTCATTGAATCATCAAGGAATTTGCATGCCTCAGTAATGTATTGCACTTCCTGATGGCCAAGGCTGCAAGTTTCTTGATGATTTCATGGCCTACATGAGTTTGAGTGTACTAATTTCAGTTGAGAATTATGCTGTTTTATGTGTCCTTATGCTCCAAGCCAAAGTATTATGAGAAAAAGCCACATTTCTGAGGCCATGCCCATTCTGTTATCCACTCTTGCTTGAGATTCAACATTGATTGATTTATAGTTTCTTCAGTTCTATAATTTGATGTTCCACATGTGTGTGTTTCACTGGTATTTCACATTGTGTTATATATTTCCTGTTGTTTCCTCAAAAGTACTATAACAGTGTCCGTGTATCTATCTATTTACAACTATTATCTATTTGCAGTTATTATCTATTTGTTGTTGTTTGAGCACAGTACTATAACATAATTCATCTTGTCCATTTGTAGTACCATGTTACGAACTTGGTGATGACTCGACTAGCGCTCATAAGCGCCATCGAAAGCATGATCCTACCCCTAAAGCATAGCATTGCTTCTCTCACTTGGAAGGTTGACAACCTCACTGAATTGGTCAAGGATGACATCCACAATAAGAAGATTGACGGGTGCCTTTAGGAACTTCAGACCATCCAAGCCAAGATAGGCAAGTATGAGAAGATCTTGGAGGACGCTAGCCTGCACAACAAGGCAAAGTGATGGATGTTTGGCACTGAAGACTTTTGGAAGCCCAAGTGTGCACTTGATGATGTTTACCTCTGCCACCGATGACTTTTGTTAGGCCAAGTGGGCATTGACTATGATGAGTAATATGAATTAAACTTAGCCTGTTTTATATTGATGTAGACATGTAGTGGGAATGAACTATGTGTGATACCCTTTAATTAAGGTTTTAGCTTGTTCTGCAGTCTGTTTATATATTAATTATATAATCTCTAATATTTTCTTGTTTGTTGAGTTTCTATTGCTCATAAGAATATATGTTATGAAATTGTTGGGATAACTGTATTGTAATCTATTGAAGTACCTAAACGTGACAATGTTAAATGGTCATAAAAAGATAGGTTCATCAAGCTATTGGATCACCTAAACGTGACAACACTATGTTGTCATAAAAAGACAGGCCCTGGCGTCACAAAAAATAAATCAACAGCCGTCTCCCGGGACACACAATTTGTGATGCAAATTTCTGCCTTTATGTGACAAAAATAAAACATCATCATAAAAACTATGGACTCTCCTCAATTTGTGATGACACAAAATTTGGCGTCACATTATGCTACATTACATGACGAATTTGGAGCTCGTCATGAGGAATTTTATCACAGAAAGTAGGATTTCTTGTAGTGGTGGTGCGGGCGCGGCCAGAGAAGCTGTGCGAGCCGGGAAACCCTAACGGCCAGGCGCTCCTCCACTTTATAGCCATGGCGGACGGTGTGGATGGGTGATGCCCATCGAACGGCCACGGCGTGCTCCCGATTATGGTTAGGGCTTCGCGTGGTGCGCGGTGGGGCTCATGGCGTGCATCTGTGCGGGCGCAGCGTGGGCAGGACGGCGAGGGCACGCCCTCGCCAGAAATGGCGCGGCGGACGGGACAGCTCGGTGAGAAAAAATGGGAAGGGAAGGGCTGACAGGCGGGGCCCGCGTGGTAGTGGCAGCGGGGCGGCGCGCGGCGCTGGCGCCTCTTGCTAGGTCGGCTCGCCCACATGGGCCGCGGTGCGGGCAGGTAGGCCGGGCGGGCACGTGAGGCGGCTTGCTGGGCCGCCTGGCCATTTGGGTCGGCAGGCCGCAGCGGCGGCTGGCGCGGCTGAGCGGCCTGGGCCGCTCGGGCTGTCATGGGGGAGTGGGGCAGCAGGCTGGCCTGGCTGCCAGACTGGGCCGCCTTGCTGTCCTGGGCTGCTTTGCCTTTTCTATATTCTCCCATAATTCTTATTTCTTTTCTATTTCTATTCCAAGTATTATACTATATATGCCATGATCATGTTAGTATAAGATGTTAGTGATCAAGACATACACCTAGTGGTTCTCCTAGGGTCTCATGGTAATGTTGGATCCATGCCCATGGTTAGTAGACATATATATATGCATGTGATAAAAAGGTTATTGATTTTATTAGCAATATATAAAATCAATAAGAGTCAAATCAACCTTGTGATTAAAATGCAATTGCTCCAACTAACATTGGTGCTTCTTGTGCAACTATTGGGTGTTTCCCTACATGACACTCATCCACAATGGGGTACTTTAGAAAAAAAATTTGTTGGTTGTGATTTTTGGTGTTTGTGATTTTTAGGGTTATTACAGTCCCACCCCCTTATGAGAATCTCGTCCTCGAGATTTAAAAGTGCAAATTACTCTTGAAACAAGTAGTGGTAGAGCCTCCTCATTTCTGATTCCTTCTCCCAAGTTGCCTCCCGTTCTGTGTGATTGCTCCACTAAATCTTTAATATTGGTGTGCTAGTGTTTCTGGTCTCTTTGGTGGCTCTGTCTAGAATGCGGATGGGGTGCTCTCTGTACTCCAAGGTGTCCTGAATATCAAGTGCCTCTGTGGGTATTGGTTGCTCTGGCAGCTTCAGACATTTGCGCAACTGTGACACATGGAAAACTGGGTGTACACCAGCTAGTTGCTCGGGCAACTCTACTTTGTAGGCAACCTTGCCAACTCTAGCACAATTCTGTACGGTCCCACATACCTTGGTGCTAGCTTCCCTTTCACATGGAATCTGATGGTCCCTCGAAGCGGGGAGACCTTGAGATAGACATAGTCCCTGAGTTCAAACTCGAGGTCTCTACGTCTCTTGTCGGCATAGCTCTTCTGATGGCTCTGGGCAATCCTCAGATTCTCTCGTACTTGGGCGACTCCTTCTTCGGCCTCCTTGATGGTGGCAGGGCCAAAGAATGATCTTTCACCTGCTTCGGACCACATCAGGGGTGTTCTGCACGGTCTTCCATACATAGCCTCGAACGATGATATCTTGAGACTAGCCTGGTAAATGTTGTTGTAGGAGAACTCTACAAAGGGCAAACTCTTCTCCCAATCAGTTTCATATTTCAGAACAGAAGCTCAGAGCATATCTTCATGGATCTAGTTCACTCTCTCTGTCTGACCATCTGTCTGAGGGTGGTAAGCGGTACCGTAATCTAGCTTGCTCCCTATTGAGTTGTTCAGGGCCTTCTAGAACTTGGACGTATACTGTGGCCCATGATCAGATATTATGCTCTTAGGGGCTCCATGCAGCTTGAGAATGTTCTCAACATACAAATTTGCTAGCCGGCCAACTCAGGCATCATTCTTGATGGCTAGGAAGTGAGCTACCTTAGTCAAGTGATCGACTATCACCCATATAGCATCATGGCCCTTCGAGGTTTGAGGCAAACCCACAATGAAGTCCATAGAAATGCTATCCCATTTCCATCCAGGTATATCAAGTGGCTTCAGCAGTCCTGCAGGTCTTTTGTGCTCAGCTTTGATGCGTTTACAAATGTTGAATCTAGCAACATGACCTACGATATCTGACTTCATGTTCTTCCATCAGAATTTCCCCTTCAAATCAGTATACATCTTGGTACTGCCTGGGTGGATACAATACTTGGAGTCATGTCCTTCTGATAGGATCTCATTGCGGATAGCTGGGTCTGCAGGCACACAAATCCTATCCTTGTACCAATAGGTACCTGCTCATCTTCACTGAACTCTAGGCACTTGCCTTGCTTCAGGAGCTCGTGTATCTCCCAAATCTCTGGGCAATGGCGCTGGGCTTCACGGATCCTATTCATGAGGGTGTAGTGTACGCAAAGCTCATTCAACAGGCCATGGGGTATCACCTCCATCTATAACTCATCAATGCCCTCTTGTAACTCCTTGGGCAAGGTGGTGGTGAACAGAGCATGACAATGGCTTTTGCGGCTAAGAGCGTCAGTGACCACATTGGCCTTCCTAGGGTGATAGAGGATCTCTATGTCATAGTCATTAATCAACTCAAGCCAACGACGTTGTCTCATGTTCAAATTTTCCTAGGTGAAAAAGTATTTTAGGCTCTTGTGATCGGTGTAGATTTCACACTTGTTCCCAATCAGGCAGTGCCTCCAAATCTTCAATGCATGGATCACAGCTGCAAGCTCGAGATCATGGGTGGGGTAATGTTGTTCGTGCTCTTTAAGCTGACGGGAAGCATAGGCAATGACTTTCCCATTCTGCATCAGAACACAACCAAGCCCGTGGCGAGATGCATCGCAATAGACCACAAAGTCCTGGTGGATATCAGGCAAGGCAAGAACAGGCGTTGTGGTGAGCTTCTCCTTCAGGGTCTAGAAACTCTGTTCGCATTGGGGCGTCCATTCAAACTCATTGGTCTTCTTTAGAAGGTTGGTCATGGGACGAGCTATCTTGGAAAAGTTCTCTATGAATCAGCGATAATAACCAGCCAATCCCAAGAAACTTCTCACATCGGTCACATTCTATGGCTGCTCCCATCCCTTCACTGTCTCAATCTTGGATGGATCAACAGCTACTCCGTCAGCATTGAGTACATGGCCTAGGAAAGTGACCTCTTCAAGCCAGAACTCACACTTGCTGAACTTGGTGTAGAGCTGATGCTTTCTCAACTTCTCCAACACTATCCTCAGATGTTGTTCATGTGCCTCAGTGGTTGCAGAATAGACAAGAATGTCATCAATGAAGACCACCATGAACTTATCCAGCTCCTACATGAACACTTTATCCATCATGTTCATAAAATAAGCCGGTGTGTTTGTAAGACCGAAGGACACGACAGTGTACTCATACTGCCCATATCTGGTGACAAATGTGGTCTTGGGAATGTCCTCTTCTCTGATCTTCATCTGATGGTAGCCTGATCTGAGGTCAATCTTGGAGAAGTACTTGGCATTGCGCAGCTGGTCTAGCAAGCCATCTATCCTCGACAGGGGGTACTTGTTCTTGATGGTCATGGCATTCAGGTTCCTATAATCAATGCACATCCTCTGCGTACCATCCTTCTTAACAAACAGAATAGGAGATCCCCAGGGCGAGGCACTGGGCCTAATGAACCCTTTCTCGGATAGCTCCTCAAGCTATTTCTTAAGCTCCCTAAGCTCGGTAGGGTCACTTGGAAATAGGTCTCATACCAGGAAACAGGTTGATCATGAACTCAACATCCCTGTCCGGTGGCATCCCAGGTAGCTCTTCAGGAAAGACATCGAGATACTCATGAACTACAGGCACTTCTTCAAGTGACTTCTCTTCAAGGGCACACAGCATGGAAACATTTGTCCCTTTGTTCGGCTCACATCTGATTTGGCGACCACTTGGATGGGTTATATCCACAAATCTAGGCGAGCAAGATATCACTCCCTTGTTCTGGGTTAACCAATCTATCCCTAGAATGAAGTCTAGGCCTTTGAAGGGTAGCAAGGTAAGATCAGCAAGAAAGGTAAGACCCTCGATCATGATACTCACTCCCTTACATCTTTTGGTACAACAAACATTGCCCAAAGGTGAACTGGTGTATAAGGCTTCTTTTCGTGGAGTGACAGGTATATGGTGCTCTCGTGCAAACTTGGTGGATATATAAGAACATATAGCTCCTAAATCAAACAACATGGATGCCTTAACCCCGTGCACTAAAAACATATCGTACACCACGTTGGGGGCACTCTGGGAAGCCTCTGCTGTCAGGTTGGCGAGGCAGCCATGGGGTGCTCCAGTTGGCACCTGCTTGTACGGGGTACCCAGGTTCTGCCTGGCGGGAGCTGGTGTAGCAGGTGCAATCTTGTTTGGCACTCGGCTGCCTTGTGACCCGGCTGGCCACAAGCGAAGCAAGTATAGGTTGCGCCACCTATGGGGGTTGGCGCGGCGGCCCTCCATGTGCTACCTCCTGGTGCAGCACGAGCATATGCTTGGCGGTCCTGAGCAGGGCGGGGGTAGTTGTTGGTGTGGGTACCACCTCCCCGGCTCGTACCGTGTGCAGCTTCCTGGGTGAAGCAAGAGCGGGGAGGCTGAGATGCCTCACCACGCGACCTCCGTGGGGCAGGTGCGCGGGAGGTGCCCTCAGCACGGCGCTTCTTGGTCTTGCCAAGCGCCTCCTTCTTCGCAAAAACCTCGCCGCGGTCCTTCTTAATCTCCATGCACCTGTCGATCAAGTCACGCATGGTGTGGCTCTTCATGCCTGAGAGTAAGAGCCTGATGCGGCAAGACAAGCCCTTGCGGTAGATGTACATCTTCTCCTTTTCAGAGTTCATCACTGAGGCGGGTGCATAGCGTAGCAGATTGGTGAAGCGAGTCATGTACTCATGCACGTTGTTAGTTCCCATGGTGATGTTGTGGAACTCGATCTCCTTCTTCTCCAGGGCACCCTCGTGAATGAAGAACGCGCGGAACTCCTCCACAAACTCATTCTAGGAGATGTTGGCAGGGTCTTGGTGGGTCTCATAGAGACTGTCCCACCAAGATCGTCTTGCATCAACAAGCTGGTGAGTGGCCAGGCCAACACACTCCTCGTCAATGTAGGTGGTCAAGTCCAGCTTCTTCTCCATCTCCCTCAGCCAGTCATCAGCAGTGATGGGGTCAGTGCTGATGCCATCGAACGTAGGGGTCTCAGCTTGAGAAAGAACTCCAGCTTCTTATAATAATCATCATGCGGCTCTCAATGGCGGTGGTACAACACGTTCTCAGCCAAGACACGAAGAAGCTCGGTCTGTTGAGCCATCACATCAGCCAAAAGTGGTGAAGGTGGTGGTGGTGGAGCTCCTCCCCTAGCAGCACCCTCTAGCTCAACAACAAGGGGTGGTCCTCCTCCAGCCGTGCCTCCTGCAGGCTGCTCAACAGGTGGAGGTCCTCCAGCCGTGCCTCCAGCGGCTGGTTCTGGCTCAACAACCGGTGGTGGTGGTGGGTGAGCAGGCTGTGGGGTGGTAGCATGGGGTGGCTCCTCAAGGTTGAGGGGTATGTGACCAATGCGTCCACGACCACGACCCTGACCATGATGGCATCCACGGCCCCTGGAGGGCGCAGGTGAAGGGGAGCGGTTGTTCAGGCGGCTGGTACGACTAGTGGACATCCTGTTGGGAATATGCCCTAGAGGTAATCATAGAGATGATGATATTCCAGTTGTATCTATGACATGCATTAAGTGTTCATTGAATATCCATTATAGACAACTTGTGTTGATTGGCAATTATGTGAATTGTTTGGGGAACTCAATTACTTGAATGGTTATTCTAAAGTTATCCCTGGTCGGCATTCTTGTGAGAACACACTTGAATATTAGACCAGCACATGTATTAGTTGATGGCTATGTTTCACAAGTCATGGACATGGAGATGTCAAACTAATAATATGGGCACATGTGAGACATGTAGGCTGGACAGACCCGACATGAGAAAGTCTCTATTCATGTCATATATGTTATGTCCTTAGACCTGAGATTGTGGTATGTACTCAAGATGTGAAATGGCCTACTTAGGGACTATTAAATGCTGCTCCGTAACTGGGTAGTTATAAAGGTGGTCTTCGGGTGGTCGGGAAGCATGCTATGAGACATAGACAATCAAGATGGAATTTGCCCCTCTCTACGTGAGAGAGATATCACTGGATAACTCAAGTGATTGGATCAACAAATGCATGGCCGTGCTTGGGTTAAGTGTTAACCCACGAGTTGAACCATATATCAAGTGGCAAAGGGAATAACTTGTATGTGGTCGTAGTGGTTCGTCTGATATGATCTTTGCGTGCACATAGGAGTTGTCACGCCTTGCTAGAGGCCGTTGTCAACTATTGGGCGAGTAGGAATACTCGACCTATGTCAATGTGTGCGTGAACCCATAGGGTCTACGCTTAAGGGGCTGGAAGCCTAATTCAGGTTGGACCCGAATTAGACAAGGCTTAGGGTTACTAATGGGCCTCCAACTCGTGAGCTCATTGGGGACGCCTATATAAGCGAAGGGGTAGGGGCGCGGTCAGGGTTACAGCCTTTGACAGCCACCGTCGCCCTCCCCACGCTCGTGCCTTCTGCTCCCCGCGGACCTAGCAGTCCGGAGGTGCATCGCTTCTTCCCTGCATGTGTGGGATTCCTCGGAGGTGCTGCATCTGGAGCCCTGGGACGAACCGCGTGAGGGGGTTGACGTGACGGACGACCACGCAACTGCACTGCTTGCAGCGATGCGTACGACTACATCGAGTCATCTTCCGCTGCACCTGCGCGTCTAGTGGTAATCCCGTAACCTGTAACTAGCAGTAGATCCTGTTTATGAGGTAGAAAAGTTTTGTTTTCTGGCTAGTGTAGCACCCTCATAACCCATCACGTCCTGCTTAACATAAATCTCATATTAGGGCACATGTGCATGTGATATATCTTGACACTAATGATGTAATAATTAAGATAGCTTAATGATTTAAAAGCATTTAAATCTATCCAACACTCATACAGAGAAGCATGAAGATCCATAAAGATGTGATAAAATCTGAATCATCCATTACATCAAGTGGGTACATGGTGATATCTCTAGCAGCTATGCTAGGAGACTCGCGAGAAACGTACTACACGCAGGTAGTTCTAGCAAAGGGGTGGACAAACTACTCAACGACATGGTGAGTCTGGTCATTCGGCCACACAGGGCCCATCATCTCCTGATCCTACACTACCACAAATCATCCCTAGGGACTGGTCCAAACTGTAAGGTGTGGGGGGAATACCGATGCCAGAAGCTTGGATCTATTTGTCAGTCATCCGAAGGCGAGAGACATAACGATGGGCCTCCTTGAGCTGAGGGGTGGACATTGACTGTCTGCTGAGTCCAGTGGTGGGGCACCCACTCAAGCTGAGGTGAGATTGCCCCAGCTCGAATGTCTCAACTTTGACCTTCTTACGGGCTCGCAAGGGAAGCTCGTCCTGTAATTCCTCGTACTCTCTGACTCTCTTGCGATCTGACCTCTTCCAAGCCTCCATGGTGAGTTTGAGCTTGTCCATGAGGTCTGCTGTCTTGTGGACGTAGTTGATCAGGTGTCCATGGTTGTAGCCAACAACAGTGTACTCTAGCAGCAACTTATCACGTTGAGCCTTACACTGCTCACGGAGCTTGTCCAAGTAGGCGGCATCCTTACTCTGCTTCTAGATCTTCTGCTTCCATGCTGTCTCCTTGCTCTCTGACTTGCGGATTCTCTCATCAACCTCCATTAGGTAGTTGCGGTCACGACGTCCCTTTCACTCCAGCTCGGCAATATACATTTCCTGGCACTGTAGGTACATCACATCGGTGCGGTGGCAAGGGTTACGGTCAACTCTGATATTCTGCTTGGTGTAGGCGATCTCCTCCCAAGTACCCTGCTAAACATTGAGGGCATGAGGAAGCAGACGAAAGCGACTCTCCTTTAGGTAGTCAGCCCCGTTGCGCAGTACAGTGCGAAGTGCCTGGTGTGAAATGGTCTGAACATACATGCTGGTTTTGTTGTCGAAGGCGAAGTCGGTGAAGGCAGCAACTCCAGGCAGGTTCATGCTTGCAGGCACGTTGATGTGGACTGCCTTGTAGCCCTTGATGCCTCCTCCAAGGGCAGGCTTGCCGCAGCAAAGGTACTCGACGTTCTCCACGGGAACACCAAGCTCGGTGAGAACCTCGCGAAGCATGTGAGCGTAGCCTCCATACTCCACCCCGTTGAGTCTGTACTCAACGATGTCCATTGGCAGCAACGGACCAAGTGAAAAGTTGGGATCCATCTGCAGGTTGACACGAGAATGGAATTAGAAAAGTTACAGAGGGAGGTAAGCCATGCATAAAAGCATATGCAGTGGTCGGTGTATAACCGAGAGATATCAAGGTTCTCCTAATTCTATCGTCCAATCCTATGGGTCTCGTCCTAGGGTCAAGCCTGGCTCTGATACCAACTGAAACATCCTCAATTTTCTACGAAGAAAAAATATACAGAATGGCGAATAATATAATAGTTCAAAGCTCAAACCATCACATTATCCAGCTATAGTTGATACAGAAATCTATACATCGAATAAAAGAGTAAATTAGAAGGGATTACATAAATAGTACGCCGCTACACTGGCGGGAATCATCAGAGTAGCAGTATCTAGAACAGCCACAGCAGGCGGAAGCAACAATAAATCTCCAAAAGAAGCCTGAGCATAGGTACGAGACGTCTACTCCTCATCGGTAAAGTCATAGTCGGGTTCACCTGCCAAATAATTTTCAGTACGGTTTGTACTGGCCACTCATCCCACCCTATGCTTTGTTTTTGCTGTATAGTATTTTGGTGGATGCAAAGGATATAATCAAAGAGACCTATATATGGCTGTGGTTTCTTATGAAAGTGGTGACCAAAATTAAATAAATATATATAGTTCATCAAGTTTTAACCTATCTCATCCACATGTCTTTCCCACCCCCTCATTACATACATCTCACCCTCTCGCACTTAGTCGACAAGTCCAACTCCCTCTCGGAACCTATCTCAGTGGCTCACAGCCGGAAAGGGTAACACCAGGGAGAAGAAGAGAAGGACTCATCTCACTACTCCCGAGAAGCGTAGGTCGAGGAAAGGGCCAGACCGAGGCTGCGGACTATATATAGATTCAAAACTCTGCAGAGCGTGTACTCCCGTAACCACAAGATCACCATCATCGACGGTGCCCCGCCTAAGCTGATTTTGACTACTTTCAACCGGTGCGATGCCACCCTACCACTCAGTACTGGGACATCCCGGATAGGTACCACCGTCACACTGAGATTGTGAGACATAATACCAGGCCCCCGAGGTCACTATGTTGTCTAAGGAGGGTGTGGGTCTCAATGCCCATACCTCCCGACACTATCTGCTAACAATCTAGTAGTAGTGGCACCGTCTTTGCTAGTCAGACATCTGTCCCCCGCCCATATAGGGGCGAGCGGTGAGCATGTAGGTCCCAAGGTTCTGGTTCTCAAGAGATATCAGGTCCTAGGGGGATCAGACAGGATTATCTTCTCATAAGGACTACAACAGTCCGTGCTACAACAGCACCTCCTACCCGGGGTCTCGCTCCACGAAGGCTCTCGTCCCCGGGATCACCATATACCTCACAATGTGCCCGCCACAAGCACCTCATACGGGATGCCCAGAACACATCCCCTGGCAAGACTCGCCCATAAGGCTCGTCATAGAATCCTGTCCGATCGACTCAACCCTCACCACACACCCAAGACGCATGCAGCACTCTCACCGAGTAAAGTGGCACCACGTGCCTTAACCATATAACCATACTCTTCAGCACACATCACATCACATAGATATAAGCGTAGTAGAAGTAAAGCATCATAAGTAAATAAGCATGTGTCTAGCCTATCAGCGTTGTGCAGGAGTAAGGTTTCGATAAGGTAAAGGCTCATCAATCAAATCTACCATGAAACCTATCATCAGGTGATATTCATAAATAAAGCACTAGCAAACTAGATATTATGCCATGCGTGATAGGATCTACGAGGTTGGGTGGGGTGTGGCACCTGCGAAGTCATCACCGAGCTCCTTCTCGTACTCGTAGTCATCCTCTTCAAACTGCTCCTCCTCTGAAACGAGACGTAAATAGTCGCGCTAGCGACTCCTATAGAGTACCACAAAGAACCAAATGAAATTCAATAACTCCAAATGCACTCAAACATAAGCCTATGACGTAGAGCTCATTTTTATGAAAATTTGGACATTTGGTTCATAATTTTTGGAGTTCGTATGAGAGAGATATGAATTTTAGAAGTTTAAATTATATTCTAAAAAAGAAAAACAGCAGGTTAATCTGGTGCTGACAAGTGGCGTGCTGTGGTTGGCCCGAGACAATTTAGTCAATGACATGTGGGACCTAGGTCAATGATCAACGCTGACCGGGCCCGGACTGGGCCTGGATGGGCTCGGGTAGGGCCGGATCTGTGCCGGGTTGGGCCGGCCCGGCCCGGACACGTGGGGCGTTGGTGGTGGTGCGGCGAACTCGCGGTGGCTAGGCCGGCCGGCGAGCGCGTCGCGGCGGCGCTCCACGGCACGGTCACAGCGGTCGGCGGCCACGGTGTGCGGGAAGCATCTTGGACTAGTGCACCGGACTCGTGAGGTCGTGGCAAGCACGACAAGGCATGTTAATCGAACCGAGGTGCACGATTCGGCCCATAGCGGCGGCGGCGGCGACGAAGATCGACGATGGCAGCGCTACGGCCAAATTCGCCTCTCTGGACGCCATCTTCCCTCCATGTCCTATCGTTTTGAGCAGCTCGGAGCTCAAGGATGCTAAACGCAGCTAATCGGAGGCACGGCGGGCGCGCGCGGCGAAGAAGGCCACGGCGGCGCTCTGGCGGCCGGGAGCCATGGTGACCGGGGCTGCCAAGTTGCATGGCCCCATGTGGTCCATGCCATGTCCCATGAAGTTGCCTGGTACACATTCTAGATCAATTCGGGCACGGTGGTGGATCTAATGAAGAAAAAGGGGTGAGGGGAGAGCGGGAACGTGGCGTGATTCTCCGGGGGCGGCCATGGAGCTCGGGTGCTCACCTCGGTGGCTTTTCGATTGCGGTGGCTTGCGGTGCGGTTTGGTGAAGCTGAACGGCGGCGGTCGGTGTAGTGGTTCGCGACGCTCCGGGGTCCTCCTTCGTGTACGAGGGTAGCAGCGACGTCGGATGGCGTCGGTGCTCTGGCTCCGGCGACGGAGCTCCTCTCCTTTCCTTTCCCCGCCTCCTCTTCTCCCTACTTCTCCTCTCCTCCTTCTCGGTTAGCAGCGAGTGGTGCGGGCGCGGCCAGAGAAGCTGCGCGAGCCAGGAAACCCTAACGGCCGGGCGCTCCTCCACTTTATAGCCATGGCGGCCGGCGGCGGACGACGTGGATGGGTGATGCCCATCGAACGGCCGCGGCGTGCTCCCGATTAGGGTTAGGGCTTCGCATGGTGCGCGGTGGGGCGCGTGGCGCGCATCTGTGCGGGCGCGGTGGGGGCGCGCCCTCTCCAGAAATGGCGCGGCGGACGGGACAACTCGGTCAGCAAAAATAGGAAGGGAAGGGCTGACAGGCGGGGCCCATGTGGCAGTGGCAGCGGGGCGGCGCGCGGCGCTGGTGCCTCTTGCTGGGCCGCCTGGCCATTTGGGCCGGCAGGCCGCCGCGGCGGCTAGCGCGGCTGAGCGGCCTGGGCCGCTCGGGCCGCCGCGGGGGAGTAGGGCAGCAGGCTGGCCTGGCTGCCAGACTGGGCCGCCTTGCTGTCCTGGGCTGCTTTGCCTTTTCTATTTTCTCCCCTAATTATTATTCTTTTTCTATTTCTATTCCAAGTATTATACTATATATGCCATAACCATGTTAGTATAAGATGTTAGTGATCAAGACATACACCTAGTGGTTCTCCTAGGGTCTCATGGTAATGTTGGATCCATGCCTATGGTTAGTAGATATATATATGTGTGATAAAAAAATTATTGATTTTATTAGCAATAAATAAAATTAATAAGAGGCAAATCAACCTTGTGATTAAAATGCAGTTGCTCCAACTAACATCGGTGCTTCTTGTGCAACTATTGGGTGTTTCCTTATATGACACTCACCAATAAAGGGATACTTTTTAGGATTTTTAGAGTTGTTATAGATAGTTTCACGGTTTGTTTGTACGCATTTCATACCAGTCACAAAAGTTTGGTACTATGCTACGTAAATAACTTAGAATAGCGGGATTATGTAGCGCGCGAAAGTGAGATGACCTTCGAAAATTTGGGCTCGGAGAGACATAATATAGATTTCGCGCGCGCCAGTCTCCTTTCCCGCCCGACGCCGCCGCACGTCCCACCCATCTCGCCCCGCGCTTGAGCTGCTCCGCCGCCCGCCCGCGCCTGGGTCACTGTGGGTGTTGCCGTTGCCAAACCCATCTCCGGCCACCCCGGCTCTTCCCTCTCTGCCCCTGTCACTCGCGCGCTCTCCTCTCCCACGAGTTCGTGGGCTGCATGCTAAGGTAAGACGAATCGCCCCGACATATCAATGGATTCATTCATCAATGGATTCCACGGCACAACTACCCCGTTGAATATAATCCCGTGATAGAGCACCTGCATAGCTTCCTTGTACTGTGTTTAATTTGATTGGATTGGGATCACACATACTGGCTTGTCTTCCTACCTAGTAGTGTAGTGTTGGCGTGATGGCAACTACTAGTATCTGTCTGGAACAGGATGGGCATGTGGTGCCTTTTTTCATATTATCTGTTTCGCTACTTTGTTCTTACTGAATTTTGTTGGTGCAGATGAGCTCGCTCATGAAGTTGTTTTTTGAAGAATCTTCGTCAGATGATGATGACTTTGAGATGATGCTAGCTTTGTTTGCTGCCACTATGAGCAAAAAGAGGCGCAAACATGGCGGTTCTCTGCGAAAGCGTTCTTTGGCTCGTCTTAAAAAGGCCAGCCATGCTAAGCTTATGGAGGATCAGTCGCGATTACCCACACACAGAGACCAATCTGGCCACTGCCACACAGTTGCCTCTTCGAGGGTTAGTTTAATAGGAGGCCACATCGGTTCTGCAAAGGAGTGTGTCACTGAGATGCCACGTGCACTGCTGGACTGCCGCCCGTGCAAGCGGCCACGGCTCGGGTGGGATCTCGGTCCTGCTGAGATGCATCAGGTATAACTCTGATTGACCTTTTCCCTTATCGATCAGTCATAGTTGTCGTTCCTTTGCTCGCTGGAGGTGCCCATTTTCGATTCGTGTGCATTTGTTGGTGTTGTTCTAGGGTTAGGTGGCAGATCTATTGAATTCAAATAGCAGTTTTCGTTGTCGTAGATTCAATCATTATGGCGTAGATACATTTGCCCAAATTTGTGTAGAAATTTAAATGGGTTGGATGAATTGTAATAGAAATTTGCACAATTTAGCATAGAAACTAGTCCATACTCCATAGTAGTCTATGTCATTGTGATATACTGATATGTAATAATGTAAGTTGGCAAATTGTGCTTTTGTTTGCAAATTGCGCAATTCGTTGTTTGCATATTGTGAACTGATAAACATTTTCCTTATCTTTGCAATTTTTGGCAATTTTGTCCATAGAAAAGTATGTCAGTTGCTTATCGTTTTTGCAATCTTGTAGATGGCTTTCTCTGACGATGATCTCCGTGACCAATGGTGGGAGCGAGAGGAGTCCGATGATGATGACTACTACATTGCAGCAGCTCTTCTAGCTGACGTGGAGCGTGAGAGGAGCAAGAAGAATCACTGTGGTTCAGTCCCAGGTCGCCAGGTAGTTGCAAGGAACATGTTTGGGCAGCTTTTTGGGTGGAACTGTTTATGATTATCTAATGTTTTGAGACAAGTAATACACTTCCCCTTTCTAAATTGATGTTGCAAACTGGCTGTATCTGTATGAAGTAGTGATTTGGTTGCTTGATGAGCTCAGTTAGATGGATAATTTGTTGGTTCTCGATTGCAGGTTCAGATAGGCCTTTGTGGGCAAGAAGTTATGAATGACATAAGTGCTGTGGAGTTGGGCTACCAAGAGCAGCCTCGTAATAATTCCCCTCCACTAAGAGAAGATGACAAATATGGGCATTATGTTTTCGCTGTTGGAGATAACCTCACATCTCGCTGTAATTACCTACTTCATCGTACCCCTTTTGCAATTGGCTAGTTCGTATTATCACCATGTTTGGTTTTCTGATGCACATACTAGTTTCTATGGTTGGTTCTTAAGGATTGTTTTTCCGTGTTTGCAGATAGGATCAATGCAAAAATGGGCGAAGGTCAGTTTGGATTGATGCATCTTCTGAAACCTTTGATGCGTAACTCTTTCATTGTATTGGACATGCTGCAATTGTTGATGCAGCAGATTATGTTCATAACTGAATGTGTCTCTGGAATACATCAGGTACCTTTGGTCAGGTGTTGGAGTGCTGGGACAGGGAAAAGAAAGAAATGAATGGTGGCTATCAAGATCACCAGAGGGATTAAAACATACAGGGATGCTGCAATGGTAGAAGTTGGCATGCTTGAGCACCTTGGTAAATATGACGAAAGTAGATCCAGGTGAGTCATTTGGTTCAGTTAGCACCTTTCCGTGTGCACTACATTCGTAAGATTGCTTGTACATATAAGTTGTTCTGTTTTGCAGTTGTGTTCAAATAAGGAACTGGTTTGATTATCGTAACCATATCTGCATTGTAAGTTCATTTTTAGATTATTGCAATTATGAACTAACCCAAAGAGATAACTGGGTGGTGCTTAAACTTTGGTGAATTTTGATGAATGGTGGGCAAGTCTTTGAGAAGCTCGGACCAAGCTTACGTGATTTTTTGTGGAAAAACAATTACCGCTCATTCCCAATTGCCCTAGTTCGGGAGGTTGCCAAACAACTGTTGGAATGTGTAGCATGTGTGTGCACAGTTCTATCTATTACCCCTCAGCACTACCATGCATACACATTACAGTGTTTCGTTAATCCATAACTTCTGCTAGCACTACCATGCATACACATTACAGTGTTTCGTTAATCCATAACTTCTGCTTATTCTATGTTTCATGATTGGAATATACTAATGTCTATGCGATGTTTATATATTTACTCTTTCTCTAATGGGTTGCAGTTATGCATGAATTGTGTATTGTCGGTGTTTTGACCCCGAGCGCCGAGCACCAATGAGTGAATTTATATTGCATGCTCCCTAATCCGGACGGTGATGCAAGAAGAACACACGATTTTTATCATGGTTCGGGCAAGAGAAGGCCCTACGTCCAGCGGGGGGGTCTTGTATTATCTTGCACCGAAGTGCTTGTACAGGGGAGAATACAAGCGAGCGAGTGAGTGAGCTGAGACTTGAGCGTTTCGGGCTCTGGTAGCTCTCTATGAACCTGTCTAAGACTAGGCCCTGGCGTCTCCTTTTATAGGCGAAGGAGAGGCATAGGGGTACATGGATCCTAGGGCAGTCGTGGTTGTTGACGTCGAGGAGATGATGCGGATCATGTCGTGGTTGCTGTAGAGGCGTGCGTCGAGCGTGGCGGACCCTGTAGCGACGTGCTTGGAGGCGACGACCGTCCTTCCCGCGCGTGTGATGACGTTGTTGATGGCCGGTGAAAGACTGGTGCCCATATGCGGACGTGCGGATCCCTGTAGCTGTTGCGTCGGAAGTGGTTGGAGTGCTGACCGACGGCGCTGGAGCCCCGCTCGAGGGGTTGGTCGAGGGGACTGAATGTAGTCGAGGGGGTTGAGACCCAAATGGATAAGACCAAGCCCCGGGAAATACGGGATCTGTGTTGATAAATACGTCTCGAGGGGGTGCCGAATGGGGCACAGTGCGTGGCATGGCGATAAAGTGCGGTACGATCCGCTGGTTTCCCGAGGATGGGCGGTAAAAGGTGGATTTGACCGGTGTACTTCCCACTATTACGGCGACTGTAGCCATGAGGTAAGGCGGGGCAGGTGAAACACATTAAATGCTCTGAGCGTCGTACAGAAAGTAGGTGGGTTGAGGGAGTGTGCGATGCTCGACGGGTGGTCGTTCGCCCACGGAGGTTTTCCGTCATTCGAGGGGTTTCCTGACTCGAGCCTGCCGCGCGTACTCGAGGGGGCCCGTCGAGTTGGACCCGCCACAGGCCGTCGAGACCCGTTCGTGGGCCGGCCCGAAGCACCTCGACTGTAGCGACTGTTTGTTTGGTATTTTGATTACGCTGATGGTGTTGAGATTAGCTCTCTTGATCGAGGGTTAAGGGTACCCCCTTATCCAGGTACCTGACACATATCATACACACTGATTTAAAGCCTGAGTACATTCTTCTTGTTTCTCCAGAGTGCATTGAAGTGCCCGATTACAAAGTATACTTTGTTCTTTTACTTAATTGACCTAGCCATGATTTACCTTTTGCTGTGCCATGTTATTTCTGGTGTATTGGCTGTTGAAGTTTGAAAAAAAAAAATGGCACTGATCCCTTTCTCTAATTGTTAGGCTTCATCCCTATCCCCAAGGGAGGGATCAAAGTGGTTGCCCAAGTCCACTGCTATCAAGGTGATTGATTTCAGTAGCACTATCCATGATCGACAGGATCAGAGTTATGTGGTATTCACTAGGCATTATCGGCCTCCTGAAGTTATATTGGGTATCTGTCTTAACCAGCGAATTTTTTTCAAGTTCAGCCTGATTTCGGTGACTTTCTTTGACTGCTTTGGATCTTCTGTTCAGGGCTTGGATGGAGTTACCCCTGTGATATCTGGAGTGTTGGTTGTATTCTTATTGAGCTTTGCACGGTACGTATAGGGCCTCATTTTGATATGTCATGCGCCACAAAGTACAGGGAATCTGAGTAAGCTAAGTTTTACAGGCCTAGGCATTATTCCCAGCTGATGAAAATTTGGAACATCTGGCTATGATTGAGAGGGTGTTTGGACCTTTGCCATACCATATGCTTAAGATGTCAGGGTATGTTCATGCCTATGATGCATATCAATGTAGTCTGAGTTTCAGTGTACTCTGGTCGATTGTATGTGCTCATTAATTCTTTGTTTTTAGTCGCCACTCTGCAAAATACATCAGAGAAGGACGTCTGAATTGGCCTGGGGGCTGCACTTCATTGGAGAGCATGAAAGCTGTGACGAAATTGCCCAGGCTTCAGGTATGTCTTCACTAGACATAGCGTCCATTTTAGTCTGCGGCTTGTGAAATTTATGTATATACGTTTCATGAGCAGAGTCTGGTGATGCGTAATGTGGATCAGTCTGCCCGGGATATCATTGACCTTTTGCAAGGGCTGCTTAAATATGATCCGGCAAATCGCTTGACAGCACAGGAGGCGCTGAGGCATCCCTTCTTCACAGAAGAGTTTTGAGTGAAAATATTCCTTGCAGCCTCATCTTTGGTTGTCTAATATACTTAAAAAAAATAGAAATTTCGCCCTCTTCTGTGTGTAACACAGAGCATCTGTACAGAAGCTGAAATGAAGTTTCAATCTTGTTTGGTTGAAATATAGTGTGTCAACTGATGAAGCTGTATCACATCACATCAAATACGAGTTAATCTGGTTTAAGCAAAGTATGAGTTGATTTTAACCTCAAAAAATGAGTTGATTCATGTTGTTTTAAATCACATCATATATTAATTATTGCACAAATTACTGAGCAATATGAAAATCGCCAAAGAAAAATCATTGCGGAAACTGAAATCAGACCAAATGAACTTTATTTTTCCATTTACACAACTGAAGTATCGCAGGTTCGCACAGGAATGTGTCCAACCTGAAGAGAGGTATTTGTGTTAATGGCAATTCATATCGACCTTGGCTCTAGTCAATTTCTAACAAAGCATTGGCTGATATAGTGGTTTTTGTATGGCAACGGAGAGAAGTGAGAGAAAATCTAGATTGAAACTGCCCTCGCTGTTGATATAGCGGTTTTTGTACAGAGGTGGGCATTGGCTGATACATTCATACATCACACAATGCATCAGCCAAGCAGGACACACAAGATTACATTGGATATATACACAGATATCATCTTGTTTTCTTGTCCTCTTTCTCCTTCTCCACCACCACTGGAGCTGCAGGTATGCTGAACCACCACTCTCTCAACCTTCTGGTACACCTCTCTGTGTGTGCTCTTCGTAGTGGTGAGTGGTTCGTGGATACCTCCAGAAACACCAGCAGCAGCAGCAGCCATGTGGGCACGATGGCAAGGCTCAGGGCCATCATTACCAATGCCACGATAGCTCTGTCCGTCGCCTATAATATGAGAAGCACACAGTGAGATATCGAATTCTATTTTGAAATTATGCATACAGGTTATAGCATTTGGCAGAAAACTAGGCAGGAACAAGTAAAGGAGCTCTGGTTAGCAGACAATGCACATGGCTTCAGAAAACCAGACATGTCCAGCTGTTGGTAGCGAAATCAGAAAGCTCTCCAATTACACTCTACAAAGAGGTTTAGTAGGGCAATGAATGACTGTTGGTAAGACAGATCCAGCTTGTGCCAACGAATGACTGTTTATACGTAAGATCGATCCAGCTTGTGGAAATGAATGACTGTTTATGCGTAACATATATCCAGTTAAGGACAATCAGAAAACTCTCAAATGCACTCAACCAGATCTTTGGGCAAGACAGGTCCAGCTTGCAACAATTCGAGATTTTGAGCCCAGTTAGGTCCAGCTATGGCTGCTTGAAGGGTATCACCTAAATCAGAAGAGCTGACTTGATTTTATTTGTCTATTTTGAAAGTGACTTGATATGATTAACTTGGAGATCAGGTTCCATAGACATGTGGGAAGTAGGGACAAATATTTAACCATAAAAGAGAGGACTAAACCCAGGGAAGCTCTACTTTTAAGCTGTTTAGGGGAGATAGCTTAACCACAATTATTCATTTCTGAAAGAAACCTCCAACCAAGATATAAAGCCTTGACCTCTCAAGTCTCAACTAATGAAGCACCAATTAGATTTTCATGTTTTGTAGCACACGTTGACACATTAAAGCTATTCCATCAACCAAATCAAATTACACTATATTCCCAAACATGGGTCCAGAAAATGAACACATGTTCCCAAGTAATAATGACTAATTTTTTTGTATTGTAAAAAACCAGAGACCAAAGAGAAGAGAGAGGTTCCGGGCAGATAAAACAATTAGGTAACATTCTCTAAGCCAAAAGCCATGACTTTTATAGAAGTATCTCTCATTATTATAAGGTCTAAAGGAGCACATCATCAGAGAAGCCTTTTCTTCAAAGCAGGTCATTATAAAGCTACCACATAACAAAAGCAGCTTGCAATAATTTTAGCATCAGAATAGTAAATTTGACACCAGTCATTCAGACCAATGTGAATGCTTTGATGACCAAAGAACTCTATATTTTATTTATTTTCTCAGGTAATAATTCCATGAAGCATTGCATATGATAACAAATGCACGGATTACTTTTATTCTCACTGAATTCTACTGTGAATCATAGTGTAATTTGGGGTTTCATTTGCCTTACATAATGTATGTTGCAATATATTCACAGTATAGTATTCCTCATAAACAAAATTTGTATAATAGAAGATTCCTCAGAATGGTAGAGTGAGGATTAATATATAATTACCTGGGATGGAAAAGCCAACAATAGAGCTCTTATCTTCAGAAGAACAATATTCGCATCCTGGACAAGCTCCTCAATTTTAGAAATAGCATTTTGAACAGCTAGGAGCTGCTCCATTGTGTTCAATGGAGGTGGGGATACCACCTTTACTTCACTCATTTGCTTTCCTTGATTAATTAATCTTGTGAGAAACATAAAAGTTGCTGAAAACAATAGCACCGTGACAATAAAATAGACTACCCACCCCCTGTGTCAGCAAAGAAACATAGACATGTCACAAATGTGAAGAAATCTAATGATAATTGATGACTTGAAGCAAATTATGAACTATTAGAAAATCTAATTAAGATTAATATATCTAAGAATTTAAATATACAGTTCAGATTACTAGTAAAAAACTACATTATCCCTTTGGTAACCACAGATGTAGCTTCATATATCTTGTATCAGTGCTAAACCAACTGAAGAGTTCAGTTATTGCTAATCAGGCCTAGTTACCATACTCACTTTGTTGTGATATGCTTTTAAACCCCACGCCACCCCCCCCCCCCAACCCACCCACCCACACATACACACAAAAAAAAAAAAGACTGCTGACAAAGAAACTGAAACAAACTGCTTTGTGCTAAGGAAATCAGGAATGGCAATTAAGAAGAGACAAACAAAACCTAGAAGGATCAGTATCAATGGCGAACCATCAAATTTGACAAAATGTTTTAAAATTGCTCTTGGCTTAATTGGACTATCATTAGCCCAGTAATATTAACCAGTTACATCCTTGACATTCATCAGCTCAGGTACACATCACTAAAACTTAGTCACTAAAGTACCTATAAAGAAATAGATTGGTCCAGGACCAAACAAAGAAATGAGATGAGAGCGCTCATGTGCACATGCATATCTAGATGTTATTTATTTTTTATATGATTCGGAGGGCCTCAAATTTAACCAGACAGTCATTTAGTTCCTTCTCACCACCATAAGTATTGGTTTCCATTTCAAATAAATGAAGCTTCTATGATAACCACCAAAGGTAATTGTCATTGCAAGGGCAGAATAATAGAGATAAAATAATGGCTTTAGTTCGATGTTTGTTCACCTTCTTGTACCATCAATATACCAAGAACAATGAAAAAGTGCTCTGTCAATCACAGTCAACCACAGATTCTTCAAATAACAATAACTGCTAGTGGTCACATAAAGTATATTTTAATAGGCCCATTGTTGCATGAGCTACTCTCCTAGAATCTTAGTTATTACATCCCAACATGAACTTCTCTTATACCATAAAATGGCCAATACTTGCTACTATGGCAAAGCAGCGTCTCTAACATAAAGTTAGCAAAAGAATATACATGGAGAAAGTAGCATACCTGAAGATAATGTAAGAGAATAGAAGGCAAAATACCATGGACTTCATAGGATCGTCCCATGATGTGAGCGATAGCAAAACCTTCCAAAGCTCACTTACTGGGGACAACAATTCCTGAAGGCATTTAGGAATTAAACAAAAGAAATAGGAAACAGAATGAAATGAGAGCCTGCTTTACAGGAACAGAGTAAGTGAGAACACGGCACAATCTAAAGTAAATAATTGTAAGGTGAAAGGATTGTTTATGTTTTTTTAGTTTATTTACCTTCATTACTGCTAAGTTTGTATCAAGCCCATCAACTTTGACTCCATCAACTGAGGCTTGGGCCAGTTCAACCTTCTTATAGTTGTTCATTGAATCAGTAACAGCCTTCTGCAAGGCACTAATTTCCCCAACAACTATCTCACCAACAAACAATCTCTCACCGCTATTAACTGGTGAAAACACGCCCAGGTTTGACAGGACAGCATGCATTCCTCTACTTGTGCCAGGTTGGTTAGTTCGATCTGAAGTTCTTGATGATATAGAACTGGCTAGTGTTTCAAGTATTACATCACCTCCAGGAAGTTTGTCACATAGATTGAACATCAAAAGAGATTCATATCGATTTGGAACTTCAAAATCTAACTCTTCAATGGCTTGTAACCGCAGAATACCAAGTACTGCTTTCAGAATTATTTCCTCTTTGTCAATTCCACTTTTATCAAACTTCCTAACAAATCTATGGGCATAAAGTACTTCTGATATAATGGCCAGCCAATAATCTCGGCGGGAATGGCCAGCCAACTCTGGAAATTCTATGATCACAGGTTCTGTTCTGCATGCACACAAGAAATATACACAAGCTGTGACTATCTCAAAGACCATTGCAAACTGGCTGAATCATATTGCCAACAAGTTCTAATATAACAAAGTTTCTGGATCACAAATGGTGATGATCCACAAGTTAAAATTAACAATAAAAAGACCATTGGAAAAAGACAAGATACATGGAGCTTATATAATATTGCCTTCTTATGTATTAAGACTTGAGAACTTACAAGGTTGTTGATTTGTACATAACGGCTTTGTCAAAGAGACGTGAACCCCATGGACCAGTCAGTTCGGGTTTGACGACCTGTTTTAAATCTTCTGCAAGCTCATAAACTTTGGGCTTGTCATAGGTAACAACCCGAAGAGCTTCGAAGTAAAGAGCATGATCTGTGAGTATTAACCGTCCTGCATCAGAAGGTCAAACCAGTGATATAAGAATAAAGAAAGGCAAATACATGTGATTTCACTAATAAGTAAATAAACATGACAGCAACTTGGTCATCTCCATCAATGAATCACGCATACCTGGCCATGTTGAAATACCCACATGTTCAAGTACTGGTTGTGTTGTCAATGTCCCATCAACTTCCAGAATCCTTTCTCCTCTCTGAGACCGAAAGTTTGATAGAAGGGATGACTCAGATTGCGTCTTCATCTTTTTAACCGCTCTATATGAGATAAACACAAATGCTAAGAGCTGCCTTTAGCAAACAAGATACAGCAGAAATATATACATACTTATTAAATATTCATATGATAATAAATGTGCCACAGAACTTTATTCCACCATTAAAACTTGTAGACAGATTTCCCCATGCATTTGTTTTAAGGGTCCTACTTTAAAAGGAAAGTAAAGTGAGTAATGGATCAACTGACAATTAAAGATTCTAAAGGTTTCACAATTATCATCCACATGAGCATATGCATATGGACTAACACTTCCATGTTCTCTGACAGATGGGTAATTGGGGCTTGTAGGCCAAGGTTACAGACAGTCAACAACTATGTAACCCTATTCCTGCCGTTGTAATTTTGTAGAATGATCTAAGTCCATTCTTATAACAAGGTCTGTATCCTGGTACATCTATGCATAATCTCCAACTGAGGTACCACTACAAAATACATGGCAACAGTACACACCCTTCATCAATGGTGTGTTTTATTCAATAAAATCGTGAGCTCAATAAACGAAATATGAATCTCATAACAGTATCTATGATTAATTAGTGTTTTATTGTTATTGCATTTCAATACCTCGTGACGAATTTACATTAGTAACTAACAAACATTCTTACCCAGGTACAGACACAACTTTGCTCTTTCAACACAAACAAAGGTAATCAAAACTTGTCAGCGGCCAAGTATTCAAGATTGTTAATGTGTATGATTATAGTAGTAAAGAAAGTGACCTGTCCAATTCTGAAAGGTACTTCTCATATACAGAAAACGAAAGACGGCCTCCGCTCGTACATGAAAGTACATCGAAGAGATTTGCACAAGTTACTCCATCAGCAATAGTTGGGATGGCAGGTGCTATTCTTGTAAAAGCTTCTAAGCTAACTGTGCTATCTACCTCAGCCTGCAAAGCGGGGGGTGAAATTTAATACAACAAAAGGTACTGACAAATCCTTGATATAACATAGAACTTGTGAGTGATGATGGAAAGTTAAGCAATACTGTAACAAAACCAAGCAGTACCTTAACAGTGAGTTGGCTTGAAGAAGAGGGAACCTCCCAAGCTAACATCATGTCAAAAGATAAGCGGCGAAAGTTTTTGTCAGCAAGATACCCTGTGACCTGTGATATCTGAGCGAGTGCCACGAAGCAGCAGTACTCCAAAAAGCTTCTTGCAAAGCTTTTTGGCTGCTTTATGGAATCAGATGCTTGCTTATCAAAATTTTTTCGCAGATCATCGATAGAAACGCCAAGGATTCTGAAAGATATTTGGAACAAAAAAAAAATTGGACAACAATTAATGCAAGCAGAGACATTGTATTGAAAAGAAATGTTGACTGTACAAGATAACAGTTTACAATTTACAAAAATAAAGATGAGCATAGATATGCCTGATTAATCACCACACACAGGCGATGAGCTAAAGAACTAACTCTCTCATGATGCTTCCATGAACCATGAGATGCTTGACAGGTTCCCAGTCAAGATAAAACAACTATCCGCGGACCTATCAGTGGATGTAAACTATATTCAAATACACACCAACAACATTTTTTTCTCAACTGCTAAGGGAATTTTAGCCTAAATGTTGCACAGATTGACATTTTGCATACTAGTACTTAAAAGGAAAAGGTAAAAGCATTTGTATCAGGACAATTTCTCAAACATGGTGTCGAGTTAGATAGCGGAATGTAGATTTGATTCCATAACATTTCTTCCCTTGTCCAACGTTAATCTGTAAATCAAACCCATTCCAGGTCCAACGTTAACTCATAGCCCAACAGCACATGCATATCCTATGCACTTGTCACTCCTTTAATCAGCATCCATGCAGTTGAGTTACAGATACAGGCACGCAACATAGCACTAGTTCCCTGCTGAAGCTAAATGGTGTCTGCTCCAACATGTGTGGTGTACAGGTTGGTTTCGTCAGTAAGAACTTCTAAAGGTTTTAACTCATCACAAGAATAACGAATCCTCAAAGATTTTCAGAGAACAGACACCCCTGTACATTCCTTTCGTCAAGACACAGAAGCACTAGCAACAACCAATTATGCTAGGAAGAACAAGGTTGGGTTTTACCGATCATCAATTTCCACATTTGAGCATCCCTAGAAGCTTGCAGCGCGAGATTCCCTTGAACACACTACCGAAGCAAGGAACAATCTGCATCCTAGTCCCCTAGAGCATTTCCCTTTCCCCGAGACACGAGAGATAGGCAGGGCGTCACGGCGGGCGAAGCCATTACCTGGAGCAGCGGGCGACGACGGCGTTGGCCTTGAAGGAGAGGCCATCGATGGAGGAGCGCTGCACGGAGAGGGAGCCGTCGTCGTCGTCGCCGTCGTCCAGGGCCGTGTCCCCGCGGCGGGGGATGCCCCACTTGAACGACCCCTCCCGCACGAACCCCTCGAACCCCTCCAGCAGCTCCCGCGTCCGGCTCATCATCGCCATCCTGGAGAAAGGCGACGGATCCGGTGCCGGAGACGGTTGGCCGCAGCGCGTCGCCGCTTCGGTCGCGTACGGGCTGACGATAGCAGGTTGCTGGCGGGGGAGGAAGAGATGGGGCGGACGATGGAGGGGGGATCCGTGCTCAAAGCCTCAAACCCTGATCCTGATCGCCGTCGTCGTCGTCCTCATCTCTCCTGTCTTGTGCGGGGCCGTGGGTGTCGCCATGTCAGGAAGGATGGCTTGCGGATGACTCGTGGCAAACGCGGTAAATAACCAACACGTTGGTGTGGCCACGTAGCCACCGTCCTCTTCCTCTCACGATAAAGCCATGGCACTAGTTTGCACAAGGCGGTGCTCCCATGCGCGTTGGGGAGAAGAAAAGTCAGGATAACGAGCACCCGAATCTGTTGAGAAATCGTTCTAAAAAAGATGCACACACACGTTAAAAAAAACATGGATATAGAGACGGGAGCTTGTTACGAGACAATCGGTCTCCTATTTATAGGGCCGATGGACAGACATTGAGATGAATGTGTTCTCATCCATACTAATCATGTGTTAGTGTATCGGCTTTGTCACGCCGTGATCTAGCCATCAGCCCCATCATGTACGCCCATCAGATTTTGCATATCGACAGCAAGGATAACATACCAGTCTATAGATGTCACCTGCGGGCCTCGACGTCATCAACACGTCACGATGAGACCCGGCCGTTTACCACACAGTATAAGAAAATACCTCGGCTTGACATGTTGATCTCTTGTGGCGTCTACCTGGCTTTTAGTTAGGACTATGGATCAGCACGATCAAAGTGAGTATTTAGAATTAAGTACAAACTATCAAATATGCCCGTGCGTTGCAACGAAAATTATAACTTGTATTATTTATTCTAGTACACTTTAATCATATAGCGTACGTTGGTTGGACATATGCTATCTAACTTACATGAATATAAATCATGAGTATAGACGGTTATGTCTATGTCTAGAGGCGTCACATGTTTATTTTATAGTGTATGGTGGCAGCAGCTGCCCTCAACAGCGGCGTTAAAGCCAGTGGCGGCTCCCGTTCATTTGGCCTTATGTGCCTCGCTACTGCCATCATGGCCTTCCACGTCCAGTCCAACGCGGACGAGGTCCTCGTGGCGTCAGCTAGCCAAGCTCGCTGCCTCCCCTGGACAAGCGGACCTGGTTGGCAGTGCAGACTGCGGAAGCCGGGGCGCGGAGTCTTGATCTGATTTCCACTTGGATCAATTCGTGCTAGCCAAGCTTGCCGTCTTGCCTGCACAAGCGGACCTTGATGGCGGCGCTGAGGCACGTCGCGGGCACTTTGGGCGACCTGGAGGCTTGATCTGATTTTCAAATCGATCGATTTGTGTATGGGTGGATTGGTTTGATTTTATAAGCTATTTGTGTTTCCGGGGCTATTTTTATTTGAGCTTGGATTTGGATGGGAGACCATCCATAATGATAAGTGTCAAGTTGAACGACAACAACACAGACAATTCTCATTCATATCAAGTTTTTTGACTATTTTTTATCTTTGCTGTTGCGTACTATTCTTATTGGATTTGGATTTACCTTTTACCTGATCTTCACCATTCGAATAGAAGCTAGGATGCCATAATTAAATAATCCTAATTCTAAACGGACTCTAAACACAAACGGGAGGAGACGCAGAAAATTAAATATAATCCTAATTCTGTACAGACTTGATGTAGAGGAGAAGAACCTACCGTCACCGATCCAAACACGGAGGTGAAAAAAAATTGGGTGAAGAAATTTTCATTTTTTATAGATAGATATAGAAATCAAAGTCGTTAAAGAAAGAAAGCCATCGTGTTGTTTGTTCGTGCGCGTACACATACGAGAGTGACACAACGTTGCCCATTGGATTCCCGCTAAATTCACTCATTTGATCATTACACATTTATATATATTTTTCTCTTCATGTGGTTAGTAGACATTACATATATAGAGAGATTCATTTACGTCGAGATAATCATGTTTCACAACAGAAATAAGGAGAGGGGGGAACAAATAATTTGTACCTATCTTACGTTAGACATTTTATACCGTCTCTTCAATAACACTAAGCAAAGTCATATACTTTCACCGTGGCCAAAAAACATTTATTGAGCATCCTTCTTACCTATGCTAAGTGTTTAAACGCCATTATGAGAGAAGAATGAAAAAATGCCCTCAAGTCCTCAAATACCATCCTCTAGCCACTCTAAATACTATTCAGTATCATCATCTGTCAATCTTAAATTATAGGTTGTCAGAGCAATAAAGCCATATAGTAACATGACAAATTATATCTATGATTGTCCTTGATCAAACCATTTGTGCTACATTGCTTAGTTAACCAAGTTAACACTATACACATAGCCATTAATCGCTTTATGGTGATGTACAAGTTCGAGAGGTTGATGAAGAGGTTGGAGTGCCTAATAGGACTATTCCTAGTCATGAGTATGCTCTATCTACCATCCATTGCATTTTGATCTTAGCTAGCCATCACTTCTCTATCATAGGCCTCTCTTGCTTCAAGTAATGCCGAAACTAAACTCAACTCTCTCTCTCTCTCAGAGCGTATACAATGCAATGTGCTTAGACGCGTATGCTTAAAAAAGAGAATTTCATTATGCCATTTAAGAACTTACTCCCTCTGTCCACCAATGTCCATATGGAGAATATTTCCCGCACTTCCTTGGAAGCCAAAACGACTAACATTGGGGGACAAAGTGAGTATATAGAAGTTAATTATAGTTCAAACGATGCTTAAGCATGCTTAGCCATCTTGTTAGTACACATTAAGTGGCGTAAACTGGAGCACCTTATCCACTTTTTAAGCACCAGATGCAAAGACACATGGTAAAAGAAACCGGTTTTAGTCATGTACACCATCTAAAGGAAGCACTAGGTGCAAATACACACAGTAAAAAAATTGTGAAGTCTAAGGGTAACACCTAATGTTAGCCTTGGTATAAGTTATACTCAATATAGACCATAGGCGGACCCAGGAGGATGAAACAGTCCGGGCAAGACTAGTGTGGACTCCTAGTTCTCTGCTCCTACCCTAGGTAAATGACACTAAGTTAATAGGCCATATGCTGAGCCTTAATGGATCATCAAGAGAAGAGCCCTGGGTCCACCTATGATGTAGACTAAAATGAGTCGAGGCCAATAACCTCTCAACGCAAGCAGAACCTTGCCCTTTGATATGGTCCCAACATTATCATTATTATGGCTCGGCTTTCGTGAGTTTCTTAGCTTTTACATGCTCTTCCATATCACACGCAATGATATGTTTCTGCTTCAACTTTTCAACTTTTCGTGATATCCTACTAGGCTAACATTCCTAATGATTTAGATAGTAGGTACTCACATGAAAGTTGAGGCCGCATTTCAAGGTGGAGCATTGGGCATGGCCTAAGCACCTCCATTGTAGATGATCTTACGTTCGTTGAAGGGGAAATTCTCTAGATTGCATGAAATGCGAAGTATATTCAAAAGATCTTGCAATGGAAGCTTCCGTGGATTCTCTTACGTGGAACTGGGTCATCACGAGAACACAACTTCGTTTTGACAGAAAATTGTTTGTTGCTACTTCTCCCATGTGTACACGGAAGGTATGTCGACAGAGGTAGCAGTTCTCTCAAAACATTCTACTTGGGAATTAAAACCTAAATAATAGTGCTCACTGATCACTTCTAAATTTTAAGACGTTTTGGCAAATCGTTACCAGAAAACGAGATGATGTGTCCCAAAGCACACCCAATAAAACCTCATTCCCGTGGTGATAAGGATCGTTACACACAAGACGACCTTCGGCTATAGTAAGTCAGCAGAGCACAGCAGCTTCCTCAAGTTAGCTGAACCAACTAAGCGCAGACGCAGATACAGGTCTAGCAGAAACAAGGTTTGGGTTCGAAACGATAGTCACACAGTGTCTATCAGCTGCTCAAAGCCAAAACACGATCAGTTAGAACTGACATATAAGGTAGCCACCACTCTGCCTCAATATGGCGTCAAGGCAGCAAGCCTGCGCGGAGGAGTCCTAGATCTTGGGCGCGATGGCCTGTGAAAAACATAAGAAAAATGATCAGTATGTTGACCCACACAAACATAATTATTTTACAATTCAAGTGAAAACACCACCATACTGGAACTGCACTTGCAAAATAAAGAAGCTCCAAAAATAGCTGTAGAAGTGTTTTCCAGAACATGATGCAATAATATCATGGTGTGGCACTATTAGGACAAGTATTTTAGACATGCAATGCAGATACATGGCCAAAAGAAAAAGGAAAATGTACGCCAGTGGACCACTGGAGCAAACAAAAACAACACATTAGCATAACAACACCATACCTTGCACTCTTGAAATTCTGTATAGGACCTCTGCTGAATGCCCAGTCAACACAGATAGTTTTTGTGAACAGCTGACTCCCGTTCATTGCTTTGATGGCAGCTTGTGCTTCCTCAAAGCTTTCATATTCAAGCAGCGCATATCCCTGTCACCCAGCAGAATCCAGGTGAGGGCAGTGGGGTAAACAAAAGTGGGTGCACAAAGAGAAACTGAACAGAAAGTTATTGTTAGCAGATACTACTATGTCTACTGTTTCTCTTTAACTAGAACAGGCTTTATTGCAAAATGTGGCTGATAAACTTTTTCTCTCAAAGGTAAATGAACCAGCCTGCTGCAAGTACTGTGCTTGTAGAACAAAGTAAACAGCTGCTGCTGCTGCAGCACTGTGAAAATCACAGCCGAGTGGACCCATTATCTATGAACTTAGCTGCATGTGTCCCTCAGGTGAATTATATTTTCCATAAAACCACACCTACAAGCACACTGCAGTGTATCACATGTTGCTCTCCAGAAACAGTACTTCAGACTTACTTTTCTTACTGGGTTTAAACTGTGTAAAACAATTTGCCAAATCTGAACGTCTATACAACTGAATCTGTGATTCGAAATAATGCTTCCACATGGACACACCAAATTGCTAGAAACGAAGATGCATTAAGTAATATGTGTAAGTAACTCGGCACATGCTGTTCCAATATGTGAGAGCTCAAGTAGAAGACTCTAATGGCTGGATGGCAATCCTTCTGTTAAAGGGGGAACATGGCTACAATCTTGGGAGGGAAATTATATCAAGGAGATAGGCTTGCACGTAGCAATACACAAATTTACTTGATATCAACATATAAGTTCCCAAGAATATGATTCATTAGGTGGACGCCATGATCTCTAGATTATTTCGGAAAGGTGCTCACAGAATGGAGGAAATATCACTTAGCCAAATGAGTGTGTAGACTAAACTTAAATGGGCTCTGCCTGAAGATTGCCAAAACGAATAGGAGTCCACTAAGAAAATGATTTTGACATGTTTACCAAATCTAAATTTACATCTGAAGGATGCCACTTTTGTACTTAATGAGCCAACTGTGATAAGTTTACCAAGCCTAAATTTACATGGCTGAAGGATGCCACTTGTACTTAATGAGCATTGTTTCTAATCAATCTCTAATTTCCTTTACTCTGTTAAAGGCCCCTAAGGAAAAAACCTGCTAGTAAAGAAAAAAGTTTGGCAATGAAGACTATAAGACAAGATGTATGAAGGCTAGATCAGTTTGTGCATAATGAAATACATACAAACAGGGCCCAGTACAATCAATTTAACAGAATATATGTTAAACAGAATAGAACTTTAGTCAGAAATTAAACAATTGAGCTTTTATGTGAATCTCATGGAAGTCTATATTCTGAACAAAAATGAGTATCATTTGTTTTTAGCCTCTCGGAGTAAAGCTACCAAATTTACCTTGGCATATCCAGTGTGGCGTTCTAGATTGAGATGCAAGTCCTTGAGCCGACCAAATTCACTGAAAGCATTGTAAAGCTCATCTTCTTCACCATCTTCTTTAACTCCAGAAACAAGAATTGTCCAGCCTTCAATAGCTACAGATGAATAAAGCTCTCAGTGCACACAAGAGGTAAAGCGATCATCGAACAATAGACACATGAGAAATACATCACTACTGCACCAAAAAAGAAACAACAAACCAAAAGCAGTGTAACCACATGATTTGCATATAACAGAAGTATAGAAAACTGTGCAAAGGAACAAGCAGACCTGCAGTTTTTTTTATTTTCTGACTTATTATATTATTCATACATGTTTGCCAAGTATGGGTAAACTGATGTGCATATATTCACCAGGGACTACCTGGAAGAGTTACCCCACAGGTTCCTGGTGCAGAAAACGCTGGACTACATACATTAGTCAACCTAAAAAATGTCAAAGTATACAAACAAGACATTTTTCATGGTTTTGCAAAACACAATGGTAGTAAATACTAAATGATGTTGGTATGTCAAACAAGCAGCACAATACAGAGATTGTATCATGCTAATATGTCATTTGTGCAACCATATTGTCCTGCCTAATAAAAATCTAAAGACTAATACATCCCTTCTATGTACTCATACTGGTTACTTGTCATATGGTGACAGGACATATTTGAGCTACAGTAATGGGACATACATTTGAGCTATAAAGTTCCACCATTCTGCTTGTTGCTACAATACTAAAAATCTTGTAAGAAAGCAGTGACAAACACACATTCATTTAGCACCTACTATAAATGAGAAAATCTGACCAGTTCTTTAAAATAGGATAATATCAGGATGCGTTTATGAGAAACAATCCATAACAAACAAATGGGGTGAAGGCTAAACAAAAAGAGGGCATGCATCATTCTATTTCCACCTTGTGCAAATGAAACTACTCTCGCTGACAGTTCAAACTTCACAGTGTATGTTCACTAGGTTGTTCCATTTATTTTAACCCTGTGGCCCTGTATTACCTTGCCAAATCATTCTCCTATACGTGATAAACCATGGACACATAAAAGGGCAAGGGCTATCATATTATCTCCTAGCAGCTGCTAAACTAGTACCGGCATGTAAAATGTGTCCTTTAGTTCAGAGTCACCACATTGTCTCTATGTGATCCATAAGCATCATAGCCCAGTTGCAGCATTTTAGTTTGATGGCTCTAAAAAAATCTGGACCCTTTTAGAACAACTTGAACTCCATGTCAAACATTATGATCGATACAATCAAACTAGCGACAATCAAATTATCCTTGCTGCAAACAACTGGCATTGAGCATGCATTCCAGCAAGCATAATGAAGTCATTCTGAATTTGCTGTATTAACATTATCCATCAAAAGGGAAGATGCATCATTGTGCAGTTTCCCTCATTCTTACTACCAATATATGCTGTGGTGCTGAATAAATTAGTTAACATAGTGCAGCCACTGTTCTCCCCCAAACGCCCGTCAAACCTACATAACGATCATCTAATCTAATACTGTATAAGTATTTACTTGACCTCTGTCTGCCCTATAAAGTTACTCCAATACTCCTTGCTGCAAACAGCTGCCATTGAACATGAATTCCAGCAAACATAATGAAGTCACTCTGATTTACATTATCCATTAAAACTTAAAAGGACAGATGAACCATTCAACAGCCTTTCCCTCATTCAGACTACCAATAGGTGCTGAATAAATTAGTTTACAAACTTTACATAGTGCAGTCACTGCTCTACCGTATTCAAACCAGGGGATGAAAACACTTACTGTACTCCCCTCCCCCCAAACGCCCACTAAACCTACAGAAGGATTCATCTAATCTGATATAGGCATTTCCTTCCTCTGTGTGCCCTATAAGATTCATGCTTATGAACTATATGTGTTTATACAAAACCACCAATCCTGCACACCTTGTGTTGGGTTTGGATGTTATGCCGAAACATCACAGTTTACTGGAGGTAATTCCTAGTGAAATTTCGAAATATTACGACAGTAATAAGGAGCACTCATCAGATCAAATTGTTCCACTTTCTGATCAAGCACACCCGACCCGAAAACCCCAAACCCCGCCAAAACATCAGTACATTACCAACCACACGAACCCTAAGAAAAAACCTCACTAACCCCGCTCGCAAATTTCGACGAAAAGCCAGTGGACTCCAAAGCAACGCGCAAACCCCAGCAAAATTTCGCAAACTATGGAAGCCAAAACCCCAACCAAAAGTTGAAACCTAGAGATCAGGCAAAAGTGGCCGCGCAAAGAGATTCTCACAGCGCTGCGGGCCGGGACCATTGTCCCCGTCGTTGGTGATGGAGTCGAAGCGGTAGTGGCTGGAGGTGAGAACGGAGGGGCTGCGACCGGCGAAGCGCCCGCGGGTGCGCACCACGGTGGGGGACACGATGCGGGGCACGGGGAGCGCGCGGGCGGCGCGGTCGTCCTCCTCCATGGCATCCTCGTCGTCCTGCTCGTAGTCGACGAAGTCCACGTCACCCTCCTCCGCCGCCGCCGCTCGCCCCATCTCCGCCAGCACCACCATGATGGGAGAGAGCGAGAGAATGGGAAGGCGAGTGTGGTAGTAGTGGTAGTGGGTGGCAACTGGCAACCTGAGGGTCTCTTATAATGGCGGTAATTACTAGTACTACAAGCTATAAACGTAATTACTAGTAGTTTAGATATATTTGCATAAAAGACCCTTTAAAATCTATGAATCTCAAACCGGATCAGGTCGGCCTCAGAGCAGCCGTCGAATAGGAGACGGGTGCCTGGATCTTATTTGAGAGCCGACAAGTGGCTTTTTCGTTTTTTCCTGTCCAAATCAAAATCAAAACAAAACTTCGGAACCGTCTCGATTCTTTCTCCATGGCGGCCGCCTCACCCCCCACCGCAGCCGCAGCGGCCGCCTCCCCCGGTAGGGATGCCGGCGACCCTCCCGCGGCAGCGGTGGCGGCGGCGAGGACTGATGCGTACCCTTGCCCCGTCTGCCTCGAAGCCTTCAAAGACGAGGCCTACCTCGACACTTGCTTCCGTAAGTTGTGCCCCCTCGTTTCTCTCTCGAAATTTTGACCGATTTCCGGTATTAAGCTTGCTTCCGCTCGATACGCGCCGACGAACTGAGCATGGGCTCTACGATTTTTGCTATGGAATGAAATTCTGTTGCGATTATTGGTCTCTTGCTCAAATTGAAGTGTAGAAACTATAATTTGCTTTACTTCAGAACTTCAGATTCAGAATAATGCTTTGCCGTTACGCTGTTTAAGTTCCTTTCTGAAACTCATAGCTGCTTCTGCAGATTCTTTTTGCTACAAGTGTATATGTCAGTGGGTAAGGATAGTAGCGAGCAAGCACGCAGAACCTTTGTCTTCGGTTAGATGCCCAATTTGTAAGGTGAGCCAATCCTGCTTGCGAGTGACACCATTTGCTGTAACGATATATTCACTCGAGCAACTTTATTGTCATCTTGAAGTGCATCCGTAGTCAAAGTGCCAAACAGTGTGGGTCTCTATGTAAATGGTCAATTATTAAGAGTTTGTTGAAATGCACAATTGGTTCAGTGCCCCCTGAAAAATCTGCTGTTGTTTTATTAGAATTGAGAAACTGACAAAAAAACATTTTGAGTTAGTTGTGAACAATACCTACAAATTTGGGATGTGTTAGTTTCACCTTTGCCATTTGTTGCTTATGTCTAGGTACTCTTAATTCTTTATCGGTAGTTGGTCGAGTGAATCATTTAAGCTTAGTGCTGAATTACTGACCATATGATCTTGTCGTGTTTTGCAGACTGAGAATTTATCTGTCATACATGCGTTTGATGGTGAATCATTTGAGCGGTGGTACATAAACCAGGAACCTAGGAAGAGGTATCCGTCCTCTTTTTTTCTTCCCTCTAGTTGTGCATGATTCTGAGTATTCATTAAATGAACAAGGAAAAGGCTACCCATTAACCAGTAGCCTGCAAAGAGAGTGACTCTGTTCTTGAAAAAAAAAAGAGAATTGACATGAACTTTTTAACTAAGAAGGCTATCTACTAATCTACTATAGGTTTCTTGTAGAGTTGTACTCGTTAAACTAAAAAAAGATCTTCACTGGGCAATAGCAAGAGTTCCTGCCTAACTTTTGTATACCAGCCAAAAAGCAGAGTAGAGACTAGAGAGAATCGGTTGCTTCCAGTGATTATGTGTCCACTCTGTAGCCCATGTTCACAAGCAACTATTTATTTGGTTGCTGAATGGAGGCTACCTACATGTTATCCATCTTACTGTAAACTATATTTTTCTTGCATATGTGAAGATGTATACTAATTTCCCTTTCCTCATTTTACAGGCGTCTTTCAGACGCACACGAGTTGGTGTCGCAGTTCTATAACATGAAAGGTATTATGTCAATTTAATTTATTTTGGCTTTTCCCTTCACGCTTGTGCCTCACTTGTTAAGTAAGACTTATGCTTGCTGAATTAAGCAGAGACTACAAGCAATACTTCCAGTGTACAGCAATATTGGGAGCAAAAAGGATATCTCCGGAAGAAAAATTGGCTTGAAACCTGGCTAAGACGGGAAATTCAGGCCCTTACTCGTGTATGCTGCTGTTACCTATTAGCAACACAGTTATTCCATAGCTTGCATGAATCCTGAGTGCTTTTAACTACTGGGGTAGGCGATCTAGCTGTTAGCAATAATCCTTGTGTTAGTATTTATATTTTATTACTAGTAC
>CM041628.1:5576529-5647061 GCA_023333625.1 Bothriochloa decipiens | reverse complement strand
CTTGCATACCTCCTATGTAATGTAAGCTTGTGTGTCATAACATATATATTATAGCTTCCAACACTAGCTTTCTGAAAGGATATTATACTATAGTTTAAGCACCCATTGGGTTCTGTGTTTATGCAGAATATCTGGATTTCTCTTGTTTTTCTCTTTGTATTTACTAGGCTGTTAAGTGGTATCAGATCGACAATTGTATATTTGGATTCCAATTTGGACTCCTAAAAAATAATTTGCAGTTAGGGCTTTTATTTCACTGTTAATGACTCATGGATCATAATCAAGGAGAGTAGCAGACACTCGTATGGCAGTACTTTTTTTGTTGCCAAAATCACAGAGCATGATGCATGCTGTATTCTTCAATGATTATATAATGTTGAAGTTGGTATATGGTGATAGAGGATATGGTCCTTGTTTTAATAAAGGTGAATAGTCATGGTGTTGCTTAATGGCAATCGTATAGGCCCACTGACCAACTGACGTATAGCAATGTTGAGTTTTGCAGGATGAGAACGTTGAGGCCATAGTCTACCACATTCACGGTGTCATCGGATCCTTCATGAAGAAGCTCGAAAAGGAGCACACGTCAAGGACGATTTCACCGGAGAAGAGGAGGGAAGACTTCAGGAGATTGGTCTCTGATGCTGCTAGGCCATTCCTCCTTGGCCGAACTGAGCGATTCGTCACTGAGGTGGAGCTCTTCCTGGTTTCAAATCTCAATATGGAAGCGTACAACAAACTGCGCGTTCAGAGGTTTAGGGAGTCCAGCTCCCATCTTACGAGAGAGCAAGATGCGCTGCCTCATGATCGGTCTCTTGAGGAGCACTACTTGTATTTCGTGTGTAATGACACTGACTGTGATGAGATGTAGTCATGTAGTGATCTGCGATTTTTTCTGCCACGGGTGTCCTTGTTCCCTTTTACTATGCTGCAATTTTGGCTGGCCTCGATTACTAGCTCACTGTGTGTCTCTGCAAGTTAATGCTGATAAATGGAACATAACAGCTGAGAACTTGTTGAATTTAAAGAAAAATCTATGCGGACCTTTGGATTTGAAGCTGTTGAAACACAGCAAAACACTATTACGGGCCAGGGCACAGTTACTACACTTTCAAAATGCAGTTTAAAAAAAATTCAAAAAAATGCAGTTTAAAAAACACACATTCAGGAAGAAAAAAAAAACTTGATCATGATACTACTACACTTTCTTCCACCACTATGGTTGTTTATTCATCATTCTTCACACCTACACTGAATTAAGCATGTTAGACAAATCCATTGGATTGAAGATCTGGAAGTCCTCTTTATGTTTCCTTTTCTTTTCTGGCTAATATGTTCCATATGGGTCGAGTTTGGAGAAAAAATCTTTCTTGCTTCTCGGTGCGCTTCCCTGATGATTCGTCAGTGAGTTACTTAGTTCTGCAACACCTCCAACTTGTGTTGGCGGAGCCATTTGTGTACATAGAAATGAATAATGGCAGCAGGTTTCAGTTTGTTTATATATACATGCGATCGTCTATGCTCGCCGAGATCAAGTTTTGCTGCTGTTCAGCGGTTGCCTGAGAGAGTTGTTGCTGAGAAGACCATGTTATCAGTCCATTATGTTCTGATGAATGAATGAAGAAGTAACCGTTGACATCTTCGCCTCAGGCTGGGTCTTAATTCCTAAACCATTCTCTTGCACATAATTCTGAAGGTAGAGTCGCAGAATGTGCAATTGTTTTGGTTCCTTTTTTATTATTATTCTAGGAAGTTCTCTCACTATTTATCTACTCCGTATACAAAAACGAGACTACGTAGCATGTCGCCGCAGAAATTGAAAAAGAAAAAAAACAAAGCTTTTAAGGCTCGAAAACTAATTTCTTTTTTTTTTTTTTGGAGCCCGCACAGTCTGGTTGTTTCGTCTGGGCCCGAACTGTTTTTATTGGGAAACGGATCTCGGCCCGAACTTAAAGGCCCATGTACTCTGCATGTTTCGGTAGCCCACGAAAACTCAGCGGCAGAGCGGAGACGAACGCTCGTGCGTTCGTTCTGAGAGTTTAGCACCACCTCGCCAGCGGAAGGCAGACGCGCCTCGAGCTCCCACTATAAGATGAGCGCCCCGTGCACCGTTGCTCACTGCTCACCTGGACGGGGTCGACGGGCGATCGAGAAGGCCCGTGGCCTAGGTCAGTGGCCCTCATGGCACCTAGAGGGCTCGCTGGCTTATCATCTCCCCAAGTGGGAGAGCGAACGTGGTAGAGGGGATACGCGTTCGCGCGGCCCCTGCCAAATCTAATAATTAAATTTTGGTCCTCAGCAGAATTGTGGTGCTTTGTTGTTTATATCTCGTATTATTTTGTAATATCAGTTTAGACCCCAGTTTTTAGCAATTTATGTCGCGGCACTACTCTTAAGCTGTTAAAAACAAAAACACTTGCGCTGCTAGCCTACTACACTTCCACCACTGTTTAATCACCATTTATCAGTCCAGAGGGCGCTCGCACCAGGCATATCAAACCAAGCTAGTACTAGTATTTTTTATTATTCTATCTATTCATTCCATTAATTATATGTATTTTTATTAAAACATATTAGTAAAGTTATTTGCATTTCATATTTTTAGTAACTTACTAATGCTTTTATTAATTTTATTTTTTGTTGGTATTATAATAATATATATCAAACACAAGAAAATATAGTTTCTTCATCTGTATTAATGTTATTTTTTCTAAGGCACGTGTTTCTTTCTAAACAAACATATTATCTCACTACTTGCTTGGCGAGGCATATTTCATTAAAATTCTAGGCAACATTTTACCAGGTACGTTATCTAGATCTCCAACCAGACAAGTCCAAGTTCGTGGCTTTTAAACCATCATGATAGTTTTATCAAGAAAAGACTGTCAAGATTGCATTATTAATTTATCCAATTAATGTACTTCAATTAGGATCAAACACCCCATTTTAATAAAAACATATTTGTAGAAGAAATAGGTCCGAGCCTCCGAGGAGCAACGAGGCTAAACTTTGGTCTTAGAGCATCCAAATGTTGGACAAAATTTAGCTTCTCTCCATATTTTTTCTTTCTTCAAAAACATGTGATTAAATTTTAGTTGTCCAAACTTTAATCATCTAGATTTTGACTTAGTTATTTCTTGAATCAAAGATTTATCTATCTTTTAGTTTTGTAGGATTAATTAGTAGCATGGTGCCATGGACCAAAGGCATAACGTGATCACTGGGACGAAAAATAGTCATCCCTTGGGCCGGCATCTGTCCGTGGAACTGTGGAAGACCACTGCACCGCCCATTTCCATTTCGCCGGTCAGACTCAGCACGGACGGAGGCGCGGGGAAACCAACCAAGAAGCCCGAAAAACTCGCGCGAAACTCGAACCTGCTCCCGCGCCTCCCTCCCCCATCTCAAAATCAAGTCTACTGTTCCAGTTCCAGCATCCAAATCCACCCCCTCTCTCCTTCCCCCTCCCGATCCCGTTCGCCTTGCCGCTGCCCCCGCCCCCGACTCGCCGAGATCCCAGGAGGGGAGGAGAGGACGCGGGCGGCGCCATGGAGGACACGGAGCCCTTCGACGAGGCGGAGCTGCTGGCGCTCCCGGCGTCCCCCGTCGCGTCCCCGCCTCGCCGCCTCAAGCGCCTCAAGAAATTCTCCTCCCAAACCACCGCCACCACTATCACTGCCACTGCCACTGCCACTACCATCAGCCCTCCTGCCGGCTCCCCGCCTCCGCCTCAGTCCCCACCGCCGCCGCCGGTTGCGGCCGAGGCGGCGCCGGGCGAGGAAACCCTAGCGCCGACCCCGTCCCCTCCCCGCGACCCGTCCCCGCGCCCGCCGACGCCCCCGCTACCGCACTCCTCTCCCGCCCCCGTGTCGTCGCCGCTGCCGCCGACAGACACCCCCGACGACGACAGCGACGAGGAGGATGACGGGCTCGAGCCGCTGTTCTCGGAGGCCGTCCTCGCTGGGTGGGACCCGCTGGCCGCGTTGTCCCCCGCCGACGACGACCACTTAGGGCTCGGTGGCGGTGGCCTCATGGAGGAGCTGCGGAGAGAGCAGTCGGCGAAGAAGCGGCTCGACATGGACGAAGCTGACGGGGATGAGGTTTCGGGGGCGGAGGCCAAGGGGAAGAGGAGCAAGAGGAAGAGGAAGGCGGAGGCGCCGCCCAAGGAGTCGGTCCGGGAGAAGAAGCGGTCTGAGAAGGTAACCGGCCGTTCTCTCCTGCGTTCTGGATCATGCCATTGGTTAGTTGAACTGCTGGCCGGTTTTTGCTGATGTGTGGTGGTGTTGTGGGTTCGTGTGTGTAGGAGAGGAGGGCGCAGCTTGATTCGATCCATGCCGAGTCACAGAGGCTGCTGCGAGGTATACATGCTTGTCAACCGCACATGTGAGTAGAATTTAGATGTTGAGATTTTACCTTTGTTCTCATTTTTGTTCTTTGTAGAGACGAGGAAGGCATCGTTCAAGCCAATTGTGCAGCCAGTTCACAAGCCCATCTCATCTGTCCTGGAGAAGATCCGCCTGCGCAAGATGGAAGTTCTGAAGAAGTAAGTACTGACTTGTTTCTCTGAGGTTTCCACAATTCGATCCTAATCCCCTTCCCCCACACACAACTAGGAATCTTAAACAATGTTTGCTCTTCTTACTCTGGAATTCAGATCACATACTTCTATTGAAGACAGTGACGACAATGATGCTGCTTCAGAGCCAGTGATTGATTCTGCTGTGCATTTGGATGTGCCTCAGTCTAAAGAAGTGACGATTGACGATAAAGATATGAGGATTGTGAGTCTTCATTAAGGCGATTGCACTTGATTATGTTATGTAGTGTCCACTGAGTTTAAAATGGTGCTGTAATCGCAGGATGGCGCTGAAAAGGAGTCTGGAGCAAATGACCATGGCCTTGATCGGTGTGATAGTGTTCAAGAGGATGAGGTGAGCATTGCTTTCTCTTGATTAATGTACAATGTGGTGCCCATACAAGACAGTACTGATACGGTGGTCTGGCTTGCAGGATGGTTTGGGTTGCAAGGAGAAGGATCTCCATAACAGTGGTACCAAAGCTTCAGATGAGGTATTGTCCCCTTATTCAACTCTGCTCCCATCCGCAGAAAATAAATTGTCACAGCATAATAGGAGGATGATTTTATCTATAGCATTAGCCTTCCACTTTATTTTGCTACTCCAAGCTATCTCATGAATGGCCAAAGCCACTATCCAGTAATTTGTAAGCAGGGATCTAAGATGTTATAATTACATGATTGAGAGGTCTTATCAAATAGAATAACAATTTTTAAACACACTACATCTGCAACTACAATTTTAAGCTTGTAATACTTGTATATATTCAAATTCAACAGCTTGTTTAACAAATAACAATTTATTGTTTGATTCTACTAGGAAATTTCTGATCGATTGCAAGAGAATCATGAGAACACCCAGCCAAGTGATAACAATGATGATTTGGTAGATCAAACTCAACGTCCCCCTTCTTCAAGCCCTACTCACAGTACAGACGAAATGTAAGTGTGTATACTCTTCTTGTACTGTCCATTCTCAATTTCCCACAACAACCGTTGTAGTTATTGCGTATATGTTGATTTCAGCACCAGGCCCGCCTCTAGCCATTGACTTTTTTTGTGGTCCAAAGAGGCATGCCCCCCCTTCCCCAAATTGGTCATTGGATTCGAGTGGCTAATGAAAACATTATGTTAACACTATGAACTTTGTCTACGCAACCTAGTTCTGAAGCCCTCATACATAAAACATGCAGCGACTTCTTACTATGTTTTGAATTTTGACAAACTTGCACACTTATCCAGAGGATAGTTATGTACTATTTTTGGTAGCTCAAATGTATAGTATGCACATACAGTATTCATGTTGTCATGCATTTTATGCCTCAGTTCATCGGAAGACGATGACGAAGAAGATAATGATAAAGAGAACATGGACCCAAGCACTCAGAATAATGATGAACATACTCGTGAACACCTCCAACGAGTCATTGGAGGAGACTCGAATCCAGGTGATGCCATCGTCAAGGATTTCCTAGATGATGAAGCTGAGGAAGAGGATGATAGTGACAATGACATGATGAGATTTAAGGACAATGAAGAGGATGATGAAAGTGATGAAAATGAGGTATTCAATGACCTTATAGCAGCTGGCTATGAAGAAAAAGAAGTAGATCATGAGAAGCGTAATGAACTCCACCAAAAGTGGCTTCAGCAACAGGATGCTGTTGAAACAAATAATTTTATGCAAAGGCTGAAGTTTGGTCATCAGGAGCAAAAATCATCAGCATATGAAGATGAAGACGAAGATGTAGAAAACTGTGAGGAAGGATCACAGAATGAAGGTTTAACTCTAACAAATGTTGTGCGGCAAAATTCGGAGAAGGCAAAACAGATGATTGCAAAGATGTTTGAAGATGATAATGATACTTACGAGCACTCAGATGATGAGGAAATAGAGGAGCATTTGGCTCGTCAGCGCATTTCAAAGCGAGAAGTAAGTACTAATTATTGATATATTTGAATGTGATTCATCTCAGGCACTATTGATGGTTTTATAGTTATGGCTATACTCATGTTCAATTCCTCATAGACGCCTGATATGGTATAAGGATTTAATTATTTGATCCAATATTGCTATTTTCTTGCCATGGTAATGGCGCCTAACTGTTTGTTCATTTGTGTACTCCCTCCGTCCCAAAATAAATGCTCATCTTGTATTTCGAGGAGTCAACAAGTATCAAGTTTGATTGAATTTATAGAAAATATTATTAACATTTATTATAGTCACATTTAAAGCGTTTGATTCCTCGATGCGCAAGACGTGCTCTTATTTTGGGATGGAGGGAGTACTTCATTAAACTAATTTGAGAATAACTGAATGAGACAACCTTTTCTTACATAGGTTGATAATAATACATTCATATCCCCATTAGAAGATGACAGCTCAAGGGAAGTATTCAGTCTAATAAAGAAGCTCAATATTGCTCCTCAGCCTAAGAGGAGAGGAAAGCAATCAACATGTAAGGGTGCCCTTCTTCCAAGCTCTGTCTTTGCATTGCTATTCATTTGAATGAGTCTCATAATTGATTTACCAGCAATTGTTCCTAACTTCTTTCAGCAAATCATGAAATGCTTATGTCTGGAAGGAGCAGCAGTGCTTCAAAGGTTAGTAATTGTTGATAAACTGTCAGCAGCTATACTTATTACAAATTATCATTTAGCAGTTAAACTTCTCTAACGTGTCAGGATCTTTCCCATCATAAATACTAGGCATTGAATTCAGTAACTGCTAGAGCATTGCATCATGTTTACATACTGATCATGTTTACATACTGATCATGTCAAACACCAATTTTTGTTTCTAGTGTCATGTCTAGCATCATTACAAATTGCTAGGAATTAACATTAATGATACAGTGTTAGAAGCTCGTGTAACATTTAACAAATAGAACAAGCATCATTTGTTTTTAGCTCAGAATAAAGCTATCAAATCTACCTTAGCATGTCTACTTGTCTAGTGCAGTGTTCTAGATTAAAATACAAGTCCTTGACATGACCAAATTCAATGAAAATCTTCTTTAACTCCACAGACAAGGATCGTCCATGTTTTGATAACTATAAATTAATGAAGTTCTCAATTATTAGGACAAGAGGTAAAGCGATAAATGAACACAATGCATTGTTACTGCACCGACAAATAGACAACAACCATAGTCCAGTCCACAAATAGACAACAACACAGAGTCGAACGGGGAGCCAGCTTGTGGGGAGTGGTGGCAGTGGTGTTAGGGTAACACGCACACCCGAAGACCCGAAGGTGGTCATACCGAGGAGGGGTACCGAAGAGAGCGTGGTGTGGTGTGGGAGCTGGGCAGGCAGCGGAAGGAAGGTGGTTAAGGAGATAGGTGGAGGTGTGCAGACTCTCTGCCCAAAAGCGAGCAGGAAGTGACGTCTGAAGCAGAAGGGTGCGCATGGTGTCGTTTGTGGTGCGAATCATGCGCTAAGCCTTGCCGTTTTGGGAGGAGGTATACGGGCAAGACATGCGCAACTGGACACCATGAGAGAGGAAGAAGGCACGGGAGGCAGCATTATCGAACTCACGGCCATTGTCACACTGGACGGCCTTGATGGTAAGGCCGAACTGAGTAGACACCCAGGCGAAAAAGTGGAGAAGAGTGGGGAATGCCTCAAACTTTGCACGCAAAGAAAAAGTCCACGAATAATGAGAGAAATCATCAACCACCACAAGATAGTATTTATAGCCAGAAATGCTCATGACAGGAGAAGCCCATAGGTCGCAGTGTACAAGATCAAACACATGAGTAGCATGTGAAGAAGAGGAACAAAAAGGAAGATGAATATGGCGGTCCATCTGGCACGCATGACACAAGTGCTCATCGTGAGCCCGAGTACAACGAATATCGGAACTACGACTAAGCTGCATCAGGGCATCACGGCCAGGATGGCCGAGGCGACGGTGCCAAGTAGTAGAGGAAGTCGTGGTGGCGAAAGCAGCTGACAAGGTGGACGGCGAAGAAGAAGACGTCGAAAACCGAAGGGTGTAAAGGGGCCTCGTGCTGTCACGGAGAAGAGGACGCCGGGAAGCCAAATCCTTCACAGTAAGACCAGAAGAGTCAAATTCAACAGAACAAGAATTGTCAGCTGTAAATCGACGAATAGAAAGAAGGTTGTGAACCATAGAAGGTGTAACAAGAACGTCAGGAAGACGAAAAAAGCCATGAGCGCCGGCGGCACCCACGGACGTGACAGGAAGACACGACCCATTGGCGACCATGATGGACGAAGGAAGAGAGGAAGAAGGAGGGTGAACGGAAGAGAGTATACCAGGGTCGGGAGTGTTGTGGTAAGTAGCTCCCGAGTCGGCGATCCACTCTGGCCCGGCAGGTGGTGTCAGGGCCATGGTGCTGAAGGAGTTGGCCAAAGCCGCCGGGTCCCAACCGACAGGCCCGGGCGAGGCACCGGGAGGTGGAGCCCACGAGGACACAGAGTAGAACCCCAGAGGAGCACCAGCGAGCATGGCCGCCGGTGGATCATGGAGATGCGCCCCACCGCCGTGAGCCTGGAAAGGCCACATGGAGATGCGCCCCGACCATGGGTTGTGGAAGAAAGGCCACTGCACGCCCGGTGGAGGCGCCGGCGCCTGCGCCTGGTGGATTCCGCGGCCCTGACCCCCACCACGTCCACCGCCGCGGTGACGGTGGCCCCCACGGCCCCCTTACCCCTGCTCGGCCCGGGGGGAGGAGGTCCAAGAAGAGACGACGGTGGCGGAGCAGACGGGTGTGGCGGAGGAGTAGCAGGAAGTGCAGTCGAGGAAGACGAGGACCCCGGCGTGGAGGTGGAGCCTGACGCAGAGGTGGAGCCAAGCGCGATGCCCTGAGAGAGCTCCTCCATGACAAGGTCGTCGCGGACCTGCAGGAAGGTGGGGAAGGGTCGCTGCCGGGTGATTCACGTTCGGAGGTGGGCGTAGCGGTCACTGAGCACGCGGAGGACGTTGAGGACGAGGATGCGGTCCTCCACGGGCCAGCCAAGGTCGCCGAGGGAGTCCGCCATGCCCTTCATCCGGCGGCAGAAGTCGCCAACGGAGAGGTCACCCTGGACGAAGGTGTGGAAGCTCGTATCCAGACGCAGAGCCCGGGCTTCGGCGTTGCCTAGAAACTGGCCCTCGAGCGCTAGCCAGGCCCGGCGAGCGTCCGGAGAGTTGCGGACGAGGTCATGGAGGTCCAGGGAGATCGTCCCAAGAATACAGGAGAGGACGATGCTGTCGAGGCGCAGCCACGAGGGGGTCGGGACCGCGCCTGCGGCGTCGACGAGGACGTGGTCGTCGAGGGCGTAGCGGCGGAGGGTGAGGAGGACCAGGTCCTGCCAGCGGGTGTAGGAGGGCGACTCAGGCTCGAGGACGACCGGGACCAGGAGCCGGATGTTCTGGACACCCCCGGCCTGGTAGTGAAGCTACTCCACGAGCGGATCGGCCGGGTCGTGCCAGAGGACCGCGGTGTGGGACACGCGGTGACCCGTCGAGCCGGAAGAGGTGGCCCCGCCGTCGTGTGAGCCAGGAGGGATGAGGAGCTGCTCCGCCTCGACGATCTGGCAAGCCAGGGCATCGGCTGCATCACGCTCGCGCTCCCAAGTTTGGGCGGCCTCCCGCAGCCGGGCCTGCCCTGCCGCGGCAGCAGCCTGGGCAGCGACGAGGGCGGCGGCGAGGGCGGAGTCAGGTCGCGCCGCAGTGAGGGGTAGGGGAGGTGGAGCGGGGAAAGGGAAAACCTCGGCCCCTGCGCCCGCCCCGGTCCCTGTGCCAGTGGGCGTCCACGGCGGCATGCCCAGGGGAGGAGCCCCTGCGCCCACAACCAGGCCGCCAGTGGCGTCGGCAGTTGGGTCGGCAACGGCGTAGCTGGTCTCGGCGTTCGTGGTGCCATCCTCAGTGCCACCGGCGCCAGTACCCGGCTGCAGGCCGCCCGCGCCCGCCCCGGCCACCATGAGCAGAGGCGCGGCGCCGGGAGGAGGGGGGCGGGCCGCGCCAGCAGTCGGGCCACCCGCGCCCGCCCGGAGATGACCGCCGGCGGCGCTGGAGTGGCCCAGGGCGGCGGCGGCGGCCATCTGCGCCCAGCTCTGGGTGTTGGGGAGAGAGGGAAATTGATGGAAGTAGGTGGGGGGAAGGGGAGGAGGAGGAGACCGGCCAGCCATGGGAGCTCCGGTGGCGGCGGTTGGGAAGGAAGGGAGGAGAGAAACCTAGTCTGACACCATGATAGAATTGTGATTCTCATTCCTTTGGCTAACCCTAGAAGGGTAGCAATATAGTGTTATACATGGGCCTCATGGGCCTAGCCTCATGGGCTTAATACTCCATACTCTAACATTAAGAAATGTCAATAACAAGCCGTACATTCTCCTATACCTGATAAACCTGGACACATATAAAAGGGACTACCATGTTATCTCCTTGCAACTAGAAAACTAGTGCTGGCATGTAAATTGTAGTTTAGTTCAGAACCACCATATGTCTTTATGTGATTCCTAAACATCATATTCATAGGGCACAGACATAGAGGCCAGTTGCAGCACTATTCATCCCTTGTACTATGGTGCTGAATAAACTAATTTACATAATACAACCACTTCCCATTTTTAATCCAAAGTTGTCCAATATAACTGTTTGTTCGCCATTCAAACCATCAGAGGACACTAGAATGAAAGCATGTACTGTACACCTCCATGCCCACCAAACCTACGAAGCATGAATTAATATAAGCACTTTCCTGATCTCCAAGTTGTACCATACCATTCATACTTGTGCAGTCACTTTTGCATTGTTCTATGGTTTATAAACAACCACCAACCAACCATCTGGTGTTGGGTTTGGATCATTATGGTGAAATGTTACAGTTCACAAGAGCTAATTCCTAGAGAAACTTCAAAATCTTGCACAAACTGGATACTGATGAGACTATTGTGTCACCTTCTGACAAGCACACCTTTTGGTTCTTTGTGCTTGCAGCTTTTGGTTCTCTATTAACCGTATTGTACGGCTGCCCACAATATTTCCATACTATTTCACTGCTGATAATTTTGTGACCTTCATTCATTGCATCTAGTGTTATCAGAGATTTTGCATAATTTTGGGTGGCATGTTTGACCATGAAATGATATCACTTGTATTCCTTGCAGTCATCGTTTCTTGGACGAACTGCCAGTGGTTCACTGGCGTGTTCTCACAGATCAGTCTATAGATCCTATGTATTTGGTCGTGATGACAGTAATAGCAGCAGTAGGAGCTGCATTTCTACTTCAGAGAGTAATTCAGATATGGTAAACTTCTTTTGAAACTCAACTCTGCTTTATCCATGAGTTTGAATCTGCTCTATTGTGGCATCATTTCTTATTTTCCAGAATGTGCTTAGCTATTTTTCTTTCCATCCTGCAGGACCAAACCAACTCCTCTCAACCCAAGAAGGCCAAGTTCAGTTCACAGCCAAAACCAGTGGGTACAAGGGCAAATCCAGAGTCTAACACGAATTCAGGTGTTTCCCTCTTTGACATCCTACGCAAGACTACAGAGCAGAGCAGTCAGGAAAGCTGCAGCACAATCACAGAGAGTCAAGCTGTGCACCAGTTCTCAGCATTCAAGTTATCAAGGAGGTTTTCTAGGGTGGGCACGAAAAATTGACAAAACTCCAGGAGGTACAAGAGAGTTGGTGCCTGTATGGTTGTAGATTTTGAGTTCTGACCACCGGCCTGGAAGTGCAGGACGAAAGGTGTCTAGAAAAAGGCCTCTGGTGAGGCTCATGAAAAAGGGAGATGAGAATGGCTCCTAGTTGCCATTCATCTTCGTGCAGTTAGTGTTGTGAGGGTGTGCTGTTGGGCGTGGTTCGAGAGAAAGGGTGTGCTGTTGGAGCTTATGGGTTTAGGTGTTGAGTTAATTTCGAGCTTCAATTGTTGAATATAAAGACCTTGGAAGGGATTCTGGATTGCACCATGACCATGAGCGCCAGGGGTTTCCTGCATGGCCGGGACCGTCGATGTTCATGAGTTGAGAATGCTGAAACGTGGCCCTGCTGTAGATTGTCTCGTATGTTCTTGAGAATGCACGCTGAATTTTTTTTAGGCTTAAAGTCGAGTGTAATGTTTGTTTATTCTTGCTGCATTGGCTCTTAAGATATTAGGAAGGCTTTTACCAAAAACCAAATGTATGGTTGAGACTACAATGTTACCTGTAAGCATACATTTTGTACATGGGTGCCTCCCTAAGTTACCATGTTGAATAATGACAGGGTATCAAATATATCTGGAACACTGCTCCTCTGAAAAAATATACTCCTTCTGTTCCATATTATTATAAATTCTTTGAATTTTTTTGGTAGATCGTAGAAAAATGGATTGTACTAAAAAAAGTCAATAATTTGGCGAGTGAAAAACATCAGCATTTTTTTTACATAGATAATGTGTGCGCGCAAAAGAAAAAAATGTGTGTGCGCGCGCGCGCAAAAGAAAGAACGGCAACTGAGTTTGTCTGACGGGAATGCAATTGGGCCCTAGCCCGGGCTTTAGGGCCCACTACTGTGCGAGCATATGAAAGGAAAAATCTAGGGCCCAGATAATAAAAATAATCACATTTGTCCTCGTCGTCGTCCTATCTTCTCTTGAGTCTTCCCCTCCTCGCTCCCCAACAAGCAACCCTAATCCGTGGCCGCGGACCCGCACCAAGCTCCATCGCGCGAATCGATTGGGGGATTCAATCGAGGTTACGCGGGAATTGGTCGGCGCTCGAGATCTTAGCCCCCAGCACCTGAAATCTTGCTATTGCTGTCGTGGTAAGAAGATTGAGCCTTGTCTCTGCTAGAATCCATTTCAACTTTTGTAGCCGAATCGATGGCGCAGGCGGCGGCAGTCTCGACTTCCGTCGGTTCTCTCGTGGAGCTCTTGCTTTGATTTTCGAATGGCCCGAGCCCGAGTTTCAATCTCGTCTCATGGAATTTCTCCCCTGTCGGCAGGTTCAGGTGATGAGATCTTGGGGAGCGCGCCTCGCTCGGTCCTAAGATGCTGGCGGGCTACGGCGGTGGTGGCCGCGGCGTCCATCTCTCCTCCCACAAGGACCTCCTCCTCGGCCGCGGCGGCCGGAGCTTCCTCTTCGGCAACACGTGGTTTCTCCTCTCCACCTACCTGGCGCGCCTCCTGCACACCACGGACCGCCGTGCGCCCGCCGCGTTCTTCGCGGCCATCAACCGGGCGCCCTGCGTGCGCTCGCACTGCGCTGGGCAGGGCCTGCTGCAGAGGGGCGGCATTGTCATGGCTGCCTGCGGCTATGCTCTTCGGCGAGCTGAGCTGGGTGCTGCCAAGCGCCAGCAGCCGGATAAGGATCCATCTGCAGGGGCGCGTGCCTCACGTGTTGCAGCCATGGGATCACTGGGCAGCGCAGCACGGCCAGACGTCTCTTTTAGGTACAGAGGGCTGGAGTCTTGTAAGAAGATTGGTGCAAGCTTGAAGTGCCGTGAGCCCTGGGGGAATAGGGCATTCTGGACAAACGCCGCTGTGCCGGGTTGGAAGTTGAGCTTTGCAGTTGAGCCATGGACTAAGGACTTTAGCACGTCGTGTGCGGCACCATATTCTGCTGGTGCCACAGAGCATCAATTGTCACTCGATGAGAAGGTCGATGAGAAGATGGATAACACCACTGTTGCATCTGATGGGTATGTAATATTACTATTGCCTCTAATTTCTGTTTATATTGGGTGCTAGACTGCTAGCTTACTCTAGAATGTGTCCACATTGTACATCAATTCGACCATTGTTTACCTTACTTCGCATGGTTAATTGGTTACAATTGCCTATACCCAAACAGAAGCATGCACATGAACATGCCAAGAAAGACAGCTTGGGTGGAACTTTACAGGGTGTTCGGTTTGAGGAATGGGGTATTCCATCATTTACTCACTCATCCCTTCTTTTTGTTTGGTTTGTTGAAATGGAATGGGTTGATGACTTATGCATCATCATCTCATTCCTCACAAGCTAATAATTAGTACTAATGTGGGAGTCATTCCACCAGATTTGAGGAATGGACTCATGATGCACCATCTCATCTACTAGAATGGTTTGATTCCTCGAACCAAACACGTATAAGTAATTGAGGTCCATTAGCAGCAGCAGCAACAACAAAACCCTGCACGAGCCCCTAACCACGGTAATTGAGGTCCATTAGCAATTTAAAAAACTTGTTATACTAAACCTCCTTAAAAGAGGAGGAATACCGAACCCCTTAGGACTTGTTTGGCTACACGTATCTATCTAAATCCTTGTGTGTTGGAGTGGATTGGGGTGTAAACTAGTTTAATTTTCACCCCAATTCTCTTCAATACACATGGATTGTGTTTGATACGGGTGCAGACAAACTAGACCTTAGGGAGGTATTCACATGATTTTTGAGCGCATGGGTTTGAGCTGAGGTTAGGTGCCCTCTCAACTGGAGCTCTACCAACCAAAGCTATTGCTTTTCTCAGTGATTAGCAGAATAACAGATATACATGGTTTCCTTAAGCTTTCAATTGATGATGTTCAACTCTGCAAGTGCTGTCAACTACATGGGTCCCAAAAACCTTGACATTTTAGTTTTGTCCTAGGTCAAACTATCTTAACTTCGACCAAATTTATAGAGAAGGTTGTTAGTCCCTCCAGTCCAGTTTAGGGTCTCCCAAATTTCTCTTCGACCATTCATTTATTTTATATCATATTGTTTATAATTATAAACTTATGATTGTTGTATGGATAGTACATTTGATTTCAAATCAAGTATTAAGCTTGTATTACCATAGTTAAAACTTGTTAGCCAAACTGTTGGTCAAAGCTTATAAAGTTTGACTCTTGAAATAAGCAAAATTCCTTGTAAACTGGACCGGAGGGAGTTAACATTTATGACACCAAATAGTTACACTATGAAAATATGTTCCACGATAAGTCTAATTATACTTGTTTGGCTATATAAATATTTGTATTTTACTAGAATGTAAGTTTTTTTGGGACGGTGGTAGTATGTCAGATGCGCTCCCATGAAGTGGTACACTGCCACAGTTTTAACAAAATTAAACATAGGGAAAAATTGCTCCCATTCTGCATTCATTCCCCACACATGTTTGCTTGGAACACAAATATGGTTTATTACAATATGCTTCGTATATCCATGTAATTTTTTTTCTAGGTTACTTTATGATGAGTTGTTCCCATTCTATCTGTTATGTCGAGTATTATCAACTAATATTGCCTTGCATCTGCTGGTGTTTGTTTGTTTCATTTTCTCTACAGGAAGTCACCAGTTTCTGAAAAATTGAAGTTGCTCTCTGGTTCATGTTACTTGCCTCACCCTGCTAAGGAGGCAACTGGTGGTGAAGATGCACATTTCATTAGCACTGATGAGCATGTGATTGGTGTAGCGGATGGTGTTGGTGGTTGGGCAGATCTCGGTGTCGATGCTGGACTATATGCCAAGGAGCTAATGAGAAATTCAATAAGTGCTATAAAAGATGAGCCAGAAGGGACGATTGATCCAACCAGAGTTTTGGAAAAGGCCTATATGAGCACCAAAGCAAGGGGATCATCTACCGCATGTATCATCACTCTTAAAGATCAGGTGAAGGACCCATCCTTGTTTGATGTTTAGTGTCGTCCTGTCTTATTTGCTCATTTGAAGATTAGTTGCTACAATACACAGAAAGGATTCTTCAAATCATTTATTGAGTACATGAATGGCAAACTGACTTCTCAGGAATAGTAAATTCTTTACCATCTTTTTCATGATGTCAGTTCCAGATTCCTACTTTGGAAACGTTTGTGTACTTGGTGCCTTCCCTTTTCTTTTCTTTTTTTTTCTTTTCAATTGATATGCTAGTTCATTGGTGACTTCCACTAATATCACAACGTTTAAACCTGCAGGGTATCCATGCTGTAAATCTTGGGGATAGTGGCTTCGTAGTAGTCCGAGATGGCCGCACTGTTCTCAGGTCACCCTCACAGCAGCATGATTTCAATTTTACTTACCAGCTTGAGAGTGGAGGTGGCAGTGATCTTCCTAGTTCCGCACAAGTGAGTAAACCACAGCCCTTTTGCTTTGAATATTTTTTATAGAATTTCTGACAATACAGATGAATTCAGATGCCTATTTTTCTCCCCCTGTTGAATTGCTTGTGCAATCTCTGCATCTTCAAACTAATGTGATATAATAGTTGTGCTTCATATTTGATTTGTTTTAGGTATTTCACTTTCCGGTTGCCCCGGGTGATGTTATTGTTGCTGGCACGGATGGACTTTTTGACAATTTGTACAACAATGAGATAAGTGGTGTTACTGTTGAAGCTCTGAGGGTTGGACTTGAGCCTCAGATTGCAGCACAAAAAATTGCTGCCCTAGCTCGACAAAGAGCTACGGACAAAAATAGGCAGTCGCCATTCGCATCAGCTGCTCAAGAAGCTGGGTATAGGTACTACGGTGGGAAGCTTGATGACATAACAGTCGTGGTGTCGTATGTGAAGAATGCCTGAGCCCCATGATTCGAGCCTTTCTTTTATTAGACGTAATGTACATAAATCTTTGTCCTGAACTTAATGGGGCATCTATGCACCAGGGCATAGAAGCGTATTCTCAAGGTGTGAAATCCCCTGATCCTAGAAGCACTTGTGCTGGGTTTAGTATGGTTGCGGTTTAGCCCTGGAATATGTCAGCAAACCATTACACCATTTTACTTGTTTGCCACTGTGAGAAATCTCTTTTTGATAACTCCCTGAAAACCAGGGCGGGTTCGTTTCCCTGGAACCAAATTTTGTTGTAAACAGTGTTGATTGTCGAATGATAGTTATCGACATCGGACTATGGTGAATCGGTGATGCTGTTTGAAGTGCTCCTCTTGGTCTCAGGGTCTTTATTTTTTCCAGCTGTGAGCTTTGGAAAATTGTTACGAGTTGTGTGCTGTAAAAAAACATGCAAGCATTTTTCAGAGGCTAAACCAAATACAACCGTAGTTATCCTACTGTCCTAGGTTGCCTGGAAGAGAAAATCCAAGGGAACAGAATGTGCTTTGAAGTGTATGTCCATTGTACTTCTAATTGTGAAGTTTCGTTTGCGCAGTTCACAGTTATTTTTGCGAGCCCAAAATATAACAGAATATCCACTAAATGGACTAGTTTCTGTGAATAATAGGTACACATGGGCGAGACAGCACTCGGTTGAGTCGTGTGTGATGGAGTATGGTTTGGGAGAATAAAGGAGTACTGCCTACCTTGGCTGCTCACTACTGTAAAATATTTTATTAGTGAATCATGAATGACACATACACGCTTATGATAGGAGGAAATAGAAGGAAATCGGGAGAGGCCACAAGCTAGTTGTCTTCCTATCTAAAATAGCTTATTTTGTATCAGGAGTACGTTAGGAGTTTTTTATATAACTTTGTACGAATATGTTGGACTCCCGGACGGATGGCACATATATGTAGGCAAGGTCAATTTACACCATTTTCTCTATTTTTTCTTTTTTAAAAAGAATGGCGTCTTCTTAAGTTCTTAGGCTGAGGCACGGCCGGGCCACATGCATATGTTTCAACTATGTGCTCAAGTGTTCGGCTTAGCAAAATTAAAATGATGAGGTCAAGCTTTGTTGAGCTTGTTATTAGTATAAGATGAACACTCCTAAACAAAATAAGTGACTCCATCGAGTATTGTTTAATCATATTAACAAAAACGTACTTAGCACTTTCTCAAAAAGTCTTAATGGACAATCAACAGTAATTAAGATCACAATCACTCAAACCAGCTAGTGGATCGACATATCACCACTCACCAGTCATCAGATTTTTATAATCCAGCTTTTACAAAGCTAGCTTAGTTCCAAACTAGGAGTAGAGAGGAGGTTGCCGAACCTTCTTAAACCCAACCCCTAAGCACCCCGAATCCGCCGGTCGGCGGTCGCCAGCCATGGAGCCATTCCGGCGCTGGGCTGATCTGCCGCCGGATCTCCTCTGCCGCATCGGAGACCGGCTCCGAGCTCAAGTGGTATGCCAGCGCGCGGGGCGCCTGCATGCCATGGCGCCGCGTGCTCGTGCCGCCGTCCCCCGCGCTCCTCGTGGCCGCCGACGTCGACCGCTGGCGCCCCTACGCCGCCTCGCTCCCCACGCGGAGGTCCTTCGAGCTCACTGCCATCATGTCAGGAAGCCGCTGCGTAGGATCCAGATTCCAGCAACGGCTGGCTCGCGCTCTCCGTCGACGACGAGACGACACCGTCTTCGTGCTCCTCAACCCCATCGCCGCCGTGGAGATCGTCCTCCCGCCGCTGATCTACGAGCGCGAGTACAACTGGGTTTCCAAAGTCGTCTTCACCCCGTGCCCCGCCAAGGACGACTTCGCCGCTGTAGCGATCTGCGACGTCGACAGGATTGCGTACGTCACCGCCGGTGCCAAGAGGTGGGCCATCATGGCCCCCGTCCGCCTCACCAGCGAGGCCGGGGACCAGCTCACCGACCTCGTCTACACTGGCAAAGGTACGGTCTACTGCCTCTCTCCAAGTACGGGGACGTGCATGTGCTCCGTCTCCCTGACCCTGAGTGCCGGCGCCGGAAGCCTGCCAACGCCGATGACGCAGCAGGGCCCTCGTCGGAGCCAGAGTTCTCTGTTCTCCGCCCGCGCTCGCCACCGTCGCCACCATCTCCGCCGCAGTACGAGTATGATGAGGAAGATTCACCTGAAGATCAGGAGCCATTGGTGATAATGGGACTCCTCTCATATGAGCATGAGCAAGTTCGACCTGAATCGCAAGGACCTCACCTGAATCCGCCAGCCACTGTCGAGCCCCTGCTGCCGCTGCTCGACCCTGCCACCGTCTTTGCTCCACCATATGACACCATGTCGGCGTTCACCGGCGTCGACAAGAACCTTCTGTTCTGCAAGGACAATCTGTACCAAGTTTGGAGGAACACAAGCTGCACCGTGACTCTGCAGCTGCCTGCACGGGATCAGCGGCGTGTGGCAGAAAATGAGATACTGGTGCTGAGGTACTATCCTCGGCGTCGGCATTGCTGGGATGCGGTGAAGGACCTAGGAGGTTACTCATTCTTTGCGGGAACGAACAATGCAGTGTCGATGTATGCAGAAGGTGTGCCTGGACTGAGGGGAAACTGTGTACTGGATTGACGGCCATGGTATGGATCGGGGCATGGTCTTTGACATGGAATCTGGGAGGTCCACGCCATGCGAGGCTCCTCAGGCTGGCGCTTTACCTGGTGGTCATCCGTATAGCACAATCTGATGGTACTTCATGAGCGATGTAATGAGCATCAACAACAGCTACAACAGTAGCAGCAGTGGATGACTTGGGGCGACTTGCTGAGGACCACCAAGCTCCTTGGTGTAAGTTGAGTCAATCGCTAAGCAAAATCTTGCGGAGAAGGCTGAGGAACTGCCTCATGGTAGACTTTCTCCTAAAACAATGTTCAGTTTGTTTACTTGCCTGGTGGCTCTATAATATTTATATGTTTTTTTCAGTGTAACGGATTTTCTATACTTGATTTTCATGTTGTTGTGTTGAAATAATTCAATGGATTATGTAATATCTTGGGTGCTGGTAATGTTCTGAATTTTATACTACCAGAAAAACCTCATAAACTACTAACGTGCACACGCGCTGGATCACATGCATATGGAGGAATCAGAGAAAGATTTGAGAGAGGCCTTCACCAGTTGCCTATAAATCAGGGCCAAAGCGGCACAGCTCCAAAAGGGGAACCCAAAACGGAACAAGAGATGTTTATTGTACTCTGCACTCCACCATACAAGAGAAATAAATAAAAAGCTCCACATTCCTCTATTTATCTGCTGTGAGCGTACATAAATTTCCCATGAATTTCCGTAGTAAATTCCCAACGTTACGTATATTCCTCCCCTAAAGGAAAAACAATTTCTAACATAGATTAATCATGAGATACATTTTTATTTTTAGTATTATAATATATATATTTGGTGGCATAAACACTAATATTTTACATATATATTAGTATATTGTCCGTGCTAACGCTACGATGATATCTGAGTAACACAATATTAAACGACCATTAAACCTCCAAGGCCTCCGGACTCTATGGTATACGCCTTTCAATCGCTCCAGCAGGCACAGGAAAGCCTTATTCGGTGCACATGTATTGATTCCAACGGTACTAAAAATATGGTCATTTAATCCATGTGGTTCATGGAATTTTACTGGCTACAGTCATGGTTAGAATAGTAATACAGCGCTACCCATGTACTGAAGGTGAACTGAAGAATCAACGAACAACAATGTAAAAAACTGCCCCTTGACCTTAAAAAATATGTATAGAACTGCAATTTGTACAGTAATGCCTCTAAGAAAATAAGAATTCAACAGTAATGCCTCTAGGAATTTGTTTCGCTGATTCTCAATCTACACTTAAAAAGGAAAAAACACTCAGTTTTCAATTTACACGTAAAAGGAATATGAGCTATGCTTCTAGGAATTGGTTCAAGCATGTCAGATATCCATTTTCAGGCATATGTAATTCATCTGCCCTCGAAATCAGATTAAAAGGAGAGGAGCAAGCAAACTTTTTGGCCAAACCGTAATCAATTTAGAGCTGTATACAAGTTGTATATAGCCTTTTTTTTCAAAAAAAAAGGCATTATAGCATAGGCTTTAGCATCACAAACCAAACAAAACCGGATCAACCAATCAATACAAAATCTCGAACCTGCCTCTGGCGGAGGAGCTGCCATGGGCACAGGCCGAACGCCGCTGCTCCGCCCAGTTTGGTTGGAGTCACAACCAAGCATGCAAATCCATTCACCAGCAGGAATTCAAAGAAACCAGTTTCATAGGCTGTCTAGCACATCGCAGGTGACGGCAAACGATCAGAAGAGTTCGCTAGTGCATCCGGAAGGAATGATCCGAAGTGCGATCCCACGAAGGACGGACAAACAAGGGGGCACATATGAGGTCAGCGTGGCACGCTCGATCTCGCCCTGTTCCAGTCGGAGGCTTCGATCTCCCAACCAGTGCACCGCGTCCTCTATCCCAGCTGCCAGCGCTGGGTCTGCCTCTCCATCCGCGGCGGCCGCCTAGGATACGATGCAGCCCTTCCCTCAGCGCACGTCCTCTGTGGAGGCGACGAGATTAGCACAATCGAACCGCTGCCGGCGACTGGATCCCCATCTCCACCTGTGGCGTCCTCCAACCCCGCACCGACGGGGAGATGGTCGAGGAGGCGGCAGGAGGCAGGGAGGGAAGGCGTCGCGTGGTATGGCCGCTAGATGCGTGGGGACTGGGGAGGAGGGTGTTTCTTTTATTTTTTTCTTTTTTGTTTTAGATCTTGGAACGTAGGAAAGAACTGGTAGAGTACTGGGACTTGATCCCTGGCCGCTCAACACGGACGGACGTCCTACAGCGCGCGGATGGAGGTTGTGAGGGATGAAGAGGTCCATACAAATGATCTAGGCCGTTTATTTTGAGTGAGTAATGAGAGAGAAGACTCAAAAGCTAATCTAGATGGTTCATTTTAAAGACGTTGTTTTTCTGGGTATAATTTTCTGGATGGATAAAGAGGAGACTTCTTAGTTGGGGACGTTTTTTAGCGTGGCCGTAGGAAAGAAAATATCGGTGCATTATTAGGGTAGATTTGATCAAACTTTAAATGCTTTAAGAACAACTAGCATTGCATGATATATTACAATTACAAAGATGACAACAACATACACATGGATGTTGCCAAATGCTAGATTTACAACATACATATGAATGTTGCCAACTGCTGGATTCACTACGCAGATTGGCTGCCTAGGCTACAGCAACAAAGATGACATGGCCCATGGGGCTGTTCGGCTAATAAGCCGACATGCTGATTTGTTGTGAGAAAAAAAAATATACCATGACTGATAAACCAGGCTAATAAGTTCAAACTAACAGATGTAGTTAACTTCTCAATTCTCTGTTACAACCAGCCTAGAACGCAAAAAAAAAAAAACAGCCTAGAAAACTAGTACCCTAAGGTAAACAGGTTTTCCAACTTCCACATGAATCAAAGCAAGAAAAAATTGTACGCCTCTGTCCGGGTTTTCCAACTTCTGCATGCCATATAACAATCCCTGATTATGCAATCTGCCAACTTGGGGCAACACCGGTCTACCATTGCACGAAGCCCACACCAAACTCGTGCATCAAGTCATGGCCATCATATATATACTTCACAGTTTCTTGGCACTTCCATTCATATCTTCCTCACCAGTGGCGGCCTCAGAGGGCCTTGGAGTCACACAAAAGTTCAGAATCCAGGGTCTGTACTCATTTGTCTGAAGAGCTAACAGCTCAAGTCTCATCCACAGTTTAAAAGTTCAGTGCCCAGGCACATCATTTATACGAACTCTCAAGGAACATGGCATTCGGAACTGGAGTATGTTCCATAAGGAGCCCTATGCATGGTCCTTGGAAAGTCTGGCTTGAACACCTTGTTAAAAATTGATGCCAATGACCTGCGATAAATGGTACTTGTATAGTCATTTAAATCATATATGAAAGAGAAGCTACAATATGTATTACAAAATACAGTGACCAAAATCCATGTCTGAATGGCGACAGGAACATGAAATAGTATTCTACATTCTGACCCAACCCAGTTAAGACACCATAACTTTTCCTTATACCCACTTAGGCACCAAAAGACCAGCAAATAATCACCTGAGAGAGCCAGACTGTTTATAATCAAGTTGACCTAGCATGGATCTTCATGTTCCAAGAGCCTCATCAGCAGCCTACAAAGTGATTAGTGAAAAACCATGTGAAAGTTCAAGTTGTTAAGATAACAACTAATGTAACCCGATCAAGAAAAGGCCAATGCTGTTTAGTTTATGTTTGCTCACTAGTCACAGCTCGAAACCTATAAATAGAAGATACAGACATACTGTTTCTACTAAAATAGTTAAGGTAGGGTGAACACTACAACAAATGCAATGCTTCAGACATTGGTTTTCTGAAAACCAAGACAATGATTTAGTTGAAACAATAAATTACATGTGAGGACACTTGAACATAATCTCCTGAACCATTCAACTTGTTCAATCAATCCCCTGCACACATTTTTGGTTGATCTACAGTTCCATCCTCAGTCCCATTGATGATAACATGATTACCGAATTTTTGCCTAGTGTATGTAAAGAGAAGGGGGGATATGAAATATCCATAGTGGATGCGTCGGATGGACGTCAAGTGATTGATATTATACCTCCCGGGTCAGAACTCTTTGTTTCAGAGGAGGAATCAATCAAGCTTGATCAACCATTAACAAGCAATCCTAATGTAGGAGGGTTTGGTCAGGGGATGCAGAAATAGTGCTTTAGGATCCATTGCGCATCCAAAGCCTTTTGTTCTTCTTCGCATCTTTTATTTTGGCACAAGTTTTTTTGGTTCTCAAAAGGAAATAGTTTGAAAAGGTTCGATTGTACGAAATGAATTTCTAGACAATGCCAGCTGGTGTAGACATAGGTCCTATGTCCCACCTGTTAGGAAAACAAATATTTCAAGAAACATGAATTCAGAGCCCTGAAGCCTGGGTGACACCATATCTCTCTTTTCATCAGTGTGGTGGATGCCTGCTTTACTTGGGCCCAGATTTTTGCAGACTGACACCCAAATCTCAGACACTGCAGTCAGCCTTGTTTCTTTGTCACCATCCCCGATCCCGTTAACATGCCAGTTTTTAGATTGCCTAAATTCCAAGTTTTTTACTCTCTCTTCATTACATTAATTTTTAAACTCATGTATAGAGTATTAAATGTAGGTAAAAAATAACTAATTATACAGTTTAGTTTGAAATTATAAGATAAATTTTTTAAGCCTAGTTGGTCCATGATTAAATAATATTTATTAAATATGACAAAAGAGTTACTATTCATCAGTTTGAAATTTTTTACAATCTAAACAAGGCCCTAGTACGATAAATTTGGTTTTGAAAGATCGTGCTAAGATATGGCTGCAGTTGTGGAGATGACTCTTCGGTACCTAGTCTTCACTCGTCATGCCATCCTTGGGCACCGGCCACTGTCGTAGTGTCATATGCCACCGTGATCTATGTCATCAGCTTAGCTTTGCCTCAATCATCAATCCTATGCCTGCCACCGTGATCTATGTCATCAGCTTAGCTTTGCCTCAATCATAAATCCTATGCCACCCCCCTCTACCACTTCCATGGTGCGACACTACCACGGCAGTGGCTGTGCTGTAAATTCAATTTTTTGCTTCATTGTTTGGGGAACAATATTATTATCTACACCATTATTCAAACATAGCTGCCTATATGGAGAGAGTTGACATGAAAAATCATCATGCAGTCGATAAGACTTAACATAAGGGCCTGACTAGACCTTCCTGATACTTTTGAGCCTCTGAGTGCTCAATGCTAAATAGCAATAAAAAAAGGAATCAAGGATAGATTGAGCAAAACATACTAGTTCAAGAACTTGAATTTTTTTTTTTTAAAAAAAACTCGACCGGGGCGGTTAAGACTGCTGCTGTAGCATTTCAACTAAGAAGAAGTCACCTTCTCACCCAACGAGAAAACCCCTGAACCCACCCTATCCAGACACAGTGAGACGTTACCCATGAGATGGGCCGATCTCTATATCTGTGCTTTGGCACCTGGCGCGAGCGAGGGGATTTTTTTAACCATAGCCTGAAATTCGCTCTCATCGGGAATCGAACTCAGGACTTGTGAAGTGCCGCTCGAGTGACTTAGCCAACTAGACTAAGCACCCTTTGGCAAGAACTTGAAATTTTGCGAAATAGGACATATAAGTTCACTTTACCTATCAAAATTGGAACTCCCACAAGTAAACAAAACAAAATATGACCGCCCTTGATGCTGAATTGAACACAAACATTTCTGTCCTTTGGGTTTGCCGACGAATCCAGATTTTCTCATGGCAAGAAAAATAAAGTACGGAAAGGAAAATAAATTGATTCAGTATTAGAGTGCTTAGTGCTTACTACCTGGAGCTTGGCATCTTCCTAAGTTAACCCTACTCCATTGCCTAGAATTTGTCTGCAAACTTCTACCTGAGCATAAGATATGTTCCCAATTGAACCATCTGGTGGAGACGGACGAGCTTGAAAAACTAAGTTATATCCCTCGCCGATGCACTGCAATGTGTTTTATCCGTGAAGGGGGCTCATCATCCCAAATACAATTTTGTATTATTTGTGACTTTTTGATAAACAATTTAACTAAAGTGTGCCGACTTGTTTCAAAAAAACAAAAAAGAGAGAGTACCTGATGAAGACAAGCATAGACTTTAAAAGCTAGGATTGGATCATTTTTTAAAGCAAAATGTTCAGAATGCCCTCACTCTTTAGCATGGGTAAATGTGAGGAGTTAAAAGGTGAAGAGCATAATCGTCCTTTTAAAACTCATAACCGCTGTGACATCTAGAAAGGATATGTCTGGCTTTGTCCTGATCTATGTGGTGCTAGTCCTCATACACTCGTACCCGAACAATTCCCAAGAGACTGTAAATATAAGATTTATACTGCTCAAATCCATGTCCCTCCTCAAAAACAAGTCAAATTACCTTACCCAACTAGTTGTATTATAAACATGTATTTATTACGTAATTAATTGATACGTACTATCTGTGTCCCTAATCTATTGTCGATACACACCAAAAGTCTAAAACTGCCATGTCAGGGCCAATTTTTCAAAAAAAACCCTATCTCTTTTCTCTTTCTTGCAACTAACTCCTTCCTCTTCTTTGAACTTGCCCGTGTCGCCGGCAATCCGGAGCCTAGCGCCGGGGAGCAGCGAATCGCAAGGGGAATCGAAGCTCTGGTGTTTGCCTGGTCCCTCACCACGCTAAGAAGCACCGCCAACAGGAGGAAGAGGAAGAGGAAGGTGGGCGGCCCGATGCAGAGGTTCGACGGAGGGGAAGGGAGAGGGCAGTGCCGGAGGGAGAGCGAGAGAGAGTTTCGCCGCCGCGGAGGCACAGGCGTCGAGCGCGACTTCCGCTGCCGCGGGCACGAGCAGGAGCTCGTGCGGCTCGGTCGCCGCCGGGCGCAGCCTCCATCGCGGGAGGAGGCTCCATCTGCGACCTCCACCGCCGCCCATGCTCTGCCGCCGCGTGGGGCTCCCAGCTGTGCGAGCTCCGGTTGTGCTCCGCCGTCGCGCTCCGTCTCCACGCCAACGCGCGCGGGCTCCCCGGCACGGGCGCGGGCTCCGCCGCCGCGGCACCATGGGAGTCGATGGGGACGAGCAGGAGCTTCGCCGGACGCGCCGCTAGACACAGCTCCAGAGCATGGGCATGTGGCGGCGCTCCCCACGCGATTGACCGAGAGGGAGGCCATGCGCTGCGCCGTGGCGGGCAGGGCGGCTCGCTGGGGCCGGCGGAGCTGGGCGGCTCCGCCGTGGCCTTGGCGGCATGGGCGTGGGCGCACGGCGCTCCGCCGCAGCCTGGCAGGCACGCGCGCGGGCTGCTCCGCCGTTGCCTCTCCGGCGCAGGCGGCTCTCCATCTCCGGCAGCCGGGTGTGTGAGGGGAGAGAGCAGCGTCACGAGGAAGGAGTTACTTAGGAAGAGAAAAGGGATAGATTTTTTAAAAAAGAATTGGCCCTGACGTGGCAGGTTTTAGACTTTTGGTGTGCATCGATAATAGATTAGGGACCTAGATAGTCGGTTTCATAATTTGAGTTCCTAGATGGGAGGAGGCCAATAGTTTGAGTATGCTGGGTGCATTTTACTCATATATGCAGGATGGATTATATACATATATGCAGGCAAGGTCAATTTACACTGTTTCTTCTATTAATAAAAACAAAGAATGGCAACTTCTTAGGCTGAGGCATGGCTGGGCCACATGCATGTTTCAACTATATGGCCAAGTATTGGACTAAACAAAATTAACAAGTTGAGGTCAAGCTTTGTCGAGCTTATTATTAGTAAAATGAACACTCCTTGTGCAAAATAAATCGAGCATGGTGCCGCGCGCTCGTGCCGTCGTCACCCACGCTCCTCATGGTCGCCACTGGCGACCATGGGTGCCCATACGCCGCCTCCCTCCCCACGAGAGGTCCTTGGAGCTCACCGCCATCGTGTCGGGAAGCCTCTACGTCGGATCTAGCAACGGCTGGCTCGTGCTCTCCATCAACGAGACTGTGTTCGTGCTCCTCAACCCCATCGCCGCCGTGGAGATCATCCTCCCACCGCTGATCTACAAACACAAGGATATGAGCCGTCGCAATTGGATTTCCAAGGTTGTCTTCACCTCGTACCCCACCAAGGACGACTTCGCGGCCGCCGCGATCTGCGACTTCGATAGGATTGCATACGTCACCGCTGGTGCCAAGAGGTGGGCCATCATGGACCCCGTCCGCCTCACGAGCAAAGTCGGGGATCAGCTCACCGACATCGTCTACATTGACAAAGGTAAGATCTACTGCCTCTCCAAGCGCGGGGATGTGCACGTGCTCTGTATCCCTAAGTGTCGGCGCCGTGAGCCTGCAAACGCCGATAAGGTAGGGCCCTCAAAGCCAGAGTTCTCCGTTCTCCTGCCGCCTCCTCCGCCGCCTTCGCCTTCTCCGCCCCCTTCGCCGCCTACTGAACACACAATCATTGGCCCCCACCGTTTTCACAATATGAGGAAGGTCCACCTGAACTGCAAGGACCACACCTGAATGCGCCAGCCACAGTTAAGCCCCTGCTGCCGCTATTCGACCCTGCCACTGTCTTTGCTCCACCTTATGACACCGTGTCGGCGTTCACCAGCGCCAAGAACTTGGTGTTCTGCAAGGGCAATCTGCACCAAGTTTGGAGAAACACAAGCTGCACCGTGACTCTGCAGCTGCCTGCAGGGGGTCAACACCATGTCGTGAAAAATGAGATACTGGTGCTGAGGTACTATCGTCAACGGCGACGCCGCCCTTGCTGGGATGTGGTGAAGGACCTAGGAGGTTACTCGCTCTTTGTGGGAAGGAACAATGCAGTGTCGATGTATGCAGAGGGTGTGCCGGGACTGAGGGGCAACTGTGTATACTAGATTGGCGGCCGCGGTAGGGATCAGGGCATGGTCTTTGACATGGAATCTGGGAGGTCCACGCCGTGCGGGGCTCCTCAGGCTCGCTTTTTACCTGGTGGTCATTCGTGTAGCACAGTCTGCTGGTACTTCATGAGCGATGTAATGAGCAGCAGCAGTGGATGAAGAAAAGTTTATCAGACCTGTGCAAGCAGACCCTGCACAAGACGTGGAAGAATGATCACATGGCCGAACTTCTAGGTGGCATATTGAGGACCACCAAGCACCTTGGTGTGAATTGAGTTTATCATTTGTGGTCTTGAGAGTCAGAGGTTGATCTCAGGGCAAAAAAAATCTTGCAGAGAAGGCTGAGGAACTGCCTCATGTGTAGCGCCTCCTAAAACAATGCTCAGTTTGTTTACTTGCCTGGAGCCTCTATTATATTTGTATGTTTTTTCAATGTAACCGGATAATTGGTAGTCTTTCTATACTTAGTTTCCGTGTTGTTGTGCTGAAATAGTGTGATGGATCATGTATTGTGTTAAAATAATTCAGTGGATTATGTGATATTTTGGGTGCTGGTAGTGTTCTGAATTTTACTACAAAAAAAATATATAAACTACTAATGTGCACACGCGCTGGACGCACGCGTGGGCATGCATACGGGAGGAATCAGAAAAGGATTTGAGAGGCCTTCGTCAGTTGCCTATAAATAGGGCCAAAGCCCAAAGGGGAGCACAAAACTGAACAAGGGAGAAGTTTATTGTACTCTGCACTCCCCCTGTACACCATAGAAAAGAAAGAAATAAGAAGCTCCACATTCCTCTCTATTTCTCAGCCATGAGGATACATACACCGATCAATTTATCAAACGCTTTGCCCCATTATACTTGCATTATTGGAAGCTTGAGCTCTCCAATGATAGATGATGTGAGGGAATACATTCAAAAGGGTTAAAAGAATTGCTATAGTAAATTCCCAACATTGTGAGACAACAGGGACCATATACTCCATCTGTAAAAGAGAAACAATTCTAACACTTTTCCAAGTTAAAGTATCTTAAGTTTGATTAACTATGTATAAAATATCAATATTTATTATATGAAATAAGGATTTTTAGATTAATCATGAGATACATTTTTATAGTATATATATATTGGTGGCATAAATATAAATATTTTTACATTTATATTTGATCAAACTTTAGATACTTTAAGAAAGAATGCACCTAGCATTGCATGGTATATTACAATTACAAAGATGACTACAACATATTCTCAAAAACAAAAAAGACTACTACAATATACACATGAATGCTGCCAACTACTGGATTCATGCAACCACTACGCAGATTGGCTGCCTAGGCTACAGCTACAAAGGTGACAACATTAACATAGTCCTATGGAGATCAAATCTCATCAATATGACAGATGAAAGAGCAACTCATTTGGCTAATACCTTGGGCTGCCAAATTGGCACCATGCCCTTCACCTACCTTGGCCTCCCTCTTGGAACTACAAAACCGACTCTACATGAGTTCTCACCACTGCTCACAAGAATAGGAGGAGATTAAGTGGCATCAGTAAGTTTCTTTCCTACAATGGCGGACTCATCATGGTTAACTCAGTACTATCTGCTTTGCCAACCTTCTATATATGTGCACTTTGAAAAGTCCACCACAGGTGATGAAACAGATTGATGTACTGTATATAGAAAACATTGTTTGTGGAGTAATGGTGACACCGAGAGGAAAGGGAAATGCTTAGTTGCTTGGGAGACTTGCTGCAAACCAAAAAATCAGGGAGGTCTTGGAATTATAGATATAGAAAGTCAAAATAATGCCCTCTTGATCAAATATTTGGACCATGGGTTTCTCTGACTTGGAGTAACTTCTACTCTAACCCACAAACTCCAGCACAGGCTAGAAGCCCGGTTGGGTCTTTCTGGTGGAAGGATGTCATCAAATTGTTTGATAAGTTTCAAAGCTTTTCCACCTGCAACCCCAGCAAAAGAAATACTGATCTGTTCTGGGCTGGTAACTGGAGTAATCAGAAACTTAAACTTGCATATCCACAGCTTTTTTCATTTGCTAAGAAGCTGAAATTATTGGACATAATATGCTGCCATCCCATCTTTCACTTCTCAACATGGTCAAGGACATGTAGGGGTCAGCTCGTGTCGAGGCCGACCATGTCCTGGTCCTGTAGCAGCATGGCGTTAGGTCGTGCGCCTGTAGAGGCTCCATCAGCCACGTCTCGAGCTGATGTTAGAATAGTAGTAGGAATAGTTGAGAACTGTAGTCATGCCTCGTATACCCGATAGTGGTGAGGACTATATATAAATTCTATGCAATGCAATGGAATCGGCAGCTTCTTTGCCACCATATTCAGGCTCTGTTTCAGCCAATGCAGGAGTAGAGGGTGTGCTCTGTGTGTGTGTTGAGAGCTCGACTCGTCTTCTTTCTTGGCTCAGGGAGGAACTTGAGGGGGGTCAAGCAGGTGCTGCTCGCCTCGTAGTTGCTAGGTTCTAGAGCCAAACACGTGGTATCAGAGCCGTACACATCGTTAGGCTTCACCGCCGGCGATGTCATAGACTGGTACGGGCACCGGTGCGCTGCAGGGCAGCGGCGGAGATGCGGAGAGGCAGCTCCAGCCCGTGACGCAGCCGGTGGAGGTGCGCGTAGTGAGGGAGTATGGCGGGAGCAACTCTTGGCCGATGCTCACCCGCACCAACTACGGCGAGTGGGCTGTCCAGATGAAGTGGAAGTTCCGCGCGCGACACTGGTGGACGGCCGTCGAGACTGGCGACGCCGGAGAGGATGCGGAAGTGGGCGTCATGGAGGCGCCCATGGCGTCCACTCCAAGCGAGTTCCATGAGACGCTCGAGGCCAAGAAGACAGCGAAGGAGGCGTGGGAGATGCTGGAGTCATTCCGCATTTGCTCGGATCGAGCCAAGCGGGCCAAGGTTCAGCAGCTACGCCGGGAGTTCAACGACATCTGGTTCAAGTCCGGGGAGTCGGTGAAGGACTTCGCCCTGCGGCTCTAGTTGCTCTGCGTGGTACCCCCCAAGCACTCGCAGCTCGCCATGTCCATCGAGACAATGCTGGATATTTCCACTTTGTCTCTCGAGGATGTGGCAGGGAGGCTGCGGGTGGTGGAGAGCCGCGGACTTGCGCCGCCGGAGAAGGAAAAGCCCAAGCTGATGCTGACCGAGGAGGAGTGGACGGCGCGGATGAAGGAGAAGCGCCGGTCCGGGGAAGGCTCCAGTCGTGGCCGTGGTGACCGCGGTGGCAACGACGACAAGAAGCAGGGGAAGACTCCGGCGGACAAGAAGAAGGGCAAGAAGAAGTTCACTGCCCCCAACGCCTACCGCAAGCGCGGCAAAGTGGGGCACTGGGCTCGCGAGTGCCCGGAGAGGAAGGAGGAGAAGGAGGAGGCGCACCTGGCTCAGGATGACAGTGACAAAGAGCAGGCGCTCTTGATGGGTGAGTACTGCGCTCTGCAGGAAGGCGAAGCAGGGGAGGCAAAGGCGGAGCAGAGGACTGCGCCGCAGGCCATCGAACTTGACGAGCCGCGAGCGCAAGAACATCTGGGCGCAGTCGGCGACGAGAAGGAGCAGCGGTGGTACCTCGACTCCGGCGCGAGCAAACATATGACTGGCTGCCGCAATGTCTTCACCGACCTCGACACGAACAAGACCGGTACGGTCAAGTTCGGGGATGGCTCGAGGGTGGACATCCAAGGCCAAGGCACGGTCATTTTTCGTTGCTGAAACGGGGAGCAGCGCGCGTTGACAGACGTGTACTTCAGTCTGGGCCAGCTTGACGAGCGCGGGGTGGAGGTGCTGATCCGAGACGGCGTGCTGCGGATCAGAGACAAGGAGCGGCGTCTTCTCGCCAAGGTAACGCGCTGCAAGAACTGGCTCTACCTTCTCGATTTGAAGGTGGAGCATCCTGTGTGCTTGACAGCGGTGTGCACGCAGGAGCCGTGGCTGTGGCATGGCCGGTTTGGCCATCTGAGCTTCGACTCTCTTCGCCGGCTCGGCAAGATGGTTACTGGGCTTCCGAAAATCAAGCACGCTGGCGAACTCTGCGACAGCTGCCTGGCGGAGAAGCAGAGGCGGCTGCCGTTCCAGAAGACGGCGAGATACCACTCGACGGTACCCCTCGAGCTGGTCCATGGGGACCTCTGCGGGCCAATCACGCCAGCAACACATGGAGGACGGAGGTACTTCCTCCTGCTCGTGGATGACTGCAGCCGCTACATGTGGCTGCAGCTCCTTACGAGCAAGAGTGACGCGGCGGACACCATCAAGCGCTTCAAGGCGCGGGCGGAGGCGGAGTGCGGCAAGCGGCTACGGGTGCTCCGGACCGACCGCAGCGGCGAGTTCACGGCGCTCGAGTTCTCAGAGTACTGCGTTGAGGAGGGGGTGGGTCGACACCTCACAGCACCCTACTCGCCGCAGCAGAATGGTGTCATGGAGCGCCGGAATCAGACCATCGTCGGCATGGCGCGTTCGATGATGAAGGTCAAGGGGATGCCGGCGGCATTCTGTGGAGAAGCGGTCACCACTGCAGTGCACATCCTCAACCGGTCCCCGACCAAAGCCCTCGAGGGCAAGACGCCGTACGAGGCGTGGCACGGGCGCAAGCCTAATGTCTCGTACCTGCGCACGTTCGGTTGTATCGGTCATGTGAAGATCGTGAAGCCGGGCCTCGGGAAGCTGGAAGACAGGAGCACGCGCATGGTGTTCCTAGGCTACGAGGAGGGGTCAAAATCCTATCGACTATACAACCCGATCGGCGGCAAAGTGGTGGTGTCCCGGGATGTGGTCTTCGACGAAGCAGCGTCGTGGACCTGGGACAGGCCGGACACGGAGGGACTCGAGCAAGTCAGCGGTGGACTCGGCGATATGTTCATCGTAGAGCAGCTGGTCATCCATGGCCATGGTGATGTGCCAGGGACCGGGGAAGCAGCGGCGAGAGAGGCGGAAGAATCGGCGGCGGCCGAAACGGCGGACCCACCTAGACCGCTTGGAGGATGGGCGGCTTCGTCCGAAACTGCTCGAGGGCCGGCATCGTCCCAGGCCCCGCGAGGGGTAGCCTCGACCACAGGGCCGGCGGCCTCGATCGCGGGAAGGGCCTCGACCTCGACACGGGGGGCCTCGACCGCTCGGCCGACCGCAACCGCGTGTCTGGGGGCCTCGAGTGCGAGGGAAGCCCCGACCGCGAGTCGAGGCGGGGCCTCGACCGGGTGTACGGCACGGGAGGCGCCTCGACCGTGCGAGCGAAGCGCTTGAGCGCGGGGAGGGCCTCGACCGCGCGGATGGCCTCAATCCCTCTCGAGGTGTGCCTCGACCACGGACAGGATGGCTCGACCGTGGGAGGCACGACCTCGACCGTCCGAGGGGCCTCGACCGCAGGAGGAGACCCGACCACGGGACAGAGGGGCTCGATCCCGACCCTCGAGATGGGTAGGGCCTCGACTCCAGTCCGGGAGGGCTCGAATGACGAAGATTCTCCACTGCGAACGACTCCGCCTCGAAGAACCACGGTAGGAACAATCGAGTATGCGACACCACCGTCGGACGTTTTGAGCTTCGTGGATGCATACACGAAGGGGAGGAGGTCCGGTTTCGCCGCTTGGACGATGTCGTAACGGATTCGACGGTGCCCGGGCTGGCAGCGCAGACCCTCGACGATGACCATACTCTGCTACTGATGAGTGCAGAGGAGCCGACAACGTTCGCTGTTGCGGAGCGCGACGCGGCATAGCAGAAGGCGATGCTGGAGGAGATGAAGGCCATCGAGGAGAACAAGACCTGGGAGCTGGTCGATCTACCGGCGGGTTGCCGGCCGATCAGACTTAAGTGGGTCTTCAAGGTGAAGCTGGATGAGCGCGGGGCAGTGGTCGACTTCGAGGTCTTTGCCCCCGTCGCGCGCATGGAGTTGGTGCGACTCCTGCTCGCCCTCGCTGCTGCCAAGGAGTGGCAGATTCACCACCTCGATGTCAAGTCGGCTCAACGGGGACCTGGCCGAGACGGTCTACGTCAAGCAGGCGCCAGGGTTCGTCGTCAAAGGCTCGGAGAAGAAGGTGCTACGCCTGTGCAAGGCTCTCTACGGCCTGCGTCAGGCACCACGGGCGTGGAACGCCAAGCTCGATGCCACTATGGCTGAGCTCGGGTTTGGGAGATGCGCCACGGAGCACGCACTGTACACCCACCGACGGGGGAAGGAGCATCTCATCGTCGGGGTGTACGTGGACGACCTCATCGTCATCGGCGCGCGGGCTCAGGACATCGCCAATTTCAAGGAGGAGACGGCCGCGCGGTTCTGAATGAGCGATTTGGGTACCCTTTCTTACTACCTCAGCATCGAGGTGAGGCAGGGGGAGGACGCCATTAGGCTGGGGCAGCGCGCCTACACACAGAAGCTGCTCGAGCGGGCGGGCTTGGCAGGCTGCAAGGTTGTGGTCACGCCAATGGAGGAGCGTATCAAGCTCTCGAGGCAGAGCACCGCGGTGAAGGTGGATGCTACACTCTACCAGAGCATCGTCGGGGGATTGCGCTGGCTGACTCACACATGGCCGGACATCGCGTTCGCGGTGGGCTATGTGAGCAGGTTCATGGAGGATCCGCGAGAGGATCACTGGACTGCGGTCAAGCGGTTGCTCTGCTACGCCCAGGGCACGGTGGAGTTGGGGATTGTCTTCCCCAAGCGCGGCGGGCTTCAGCTGAAGGTGTTCAGTGAAGCGCCGCCCGAGGCCAAGGAGGACGTGCCGGGACTCACGGCGTTCAGCGATGCGGACATGGCGGGTGACGTGGACGGGCGGCGGAGCACTTTCGGCATGCTTGTCTTTCTCGGCGAAGCGCCGATCGCTTGGCAGTCGTTGAAGCAGAAGATGGTGGCTCTGTGCACCTATGAGGCAGAGTATGTGGCTGCGGCCACGACGGCGTGCCAGGTGGTCTGGCTACGACGGTTGCTGAGCGAGCTCACAGGTGTTGAGGCTCGGCCACCAGCGCTCAAGGTGGACAACCAACCAGCAATTGCGTTGGCAAAGAACCCTGTCCTCCATGACAGAAGCAAGCACATCGATGTGAAGCTCCACTTCCTTCGAGACTGCGTCGATGGAGGACAGATCGTCATCGAGTTCGTCAACGCTGGCCAGCAGCTCGCTGACATCCTCACCAAGTCACTCGGGTGTCTTCGGTTCGAGGAGCTGAGGAAGATGATTGGCATGGTCGAGGTCAAGGGCTAGCAGCAGGATTAGGGGAAGATTGTTGGACATAATCTACTGCCATCCCATCTTTCACTTCTCAACATGGACAAGGATATGTAGGGGTCAGCTCGTGTCGAGGCCGACCATGTCCTGGTCCTTTAGCAGCATGGCGTTAGGTCGTGCGCCTGTAGAGGCTCCATCAGCCATGTCTCGAGCTGATGTTAGAATAGTAGTAGGAATAGTTGAGAACTGTAGTCATGCCTCGTATACCCTATAGTGGGTAAGGACTGTATATAAATTCTATGCAATGCAATGGAATCGGCAGCTTCTTTGCCACCATATTCAGGCTTTGTTTCAGCCAACGCAGGAGCAGAGGGTGTGCTCTATGTGTGTTGAGAACTCAACTCGTCTTCTTCCTTGGCTCAGGGAGAAACTCGAGGGGGGTCGAGCAGGTGCTGCTCGCCCTCGTAGGTGCTACGTTCTAGCGCCAACAGAAATGCTCCATAAGACACTACCTAGATCAAGAAGTGGAAAGAATCTTCAGTCTTCCTTTGTCCACACAAGCAGCCAATCAACTTGAAGTAATTGAAGAGCTTTTGGAAGGTTGGTATTGGGATGAAAATGTCTAGGACTGATGGAGCTATACCTGGGGGGAATTCAAAATTCAGTAGCAAAAAAGCATACAATATACTGATTGGGCACACAGAAGCCTCCCCTCGCTTTTCTTGGCTATGGGCCTCTAATAGTCTTGGCAAGCACAAGTTCTTTTTCTGGCTCTTGATCAGGGGCATGTTAAACACAAGAAATCTTTTGTGCAGGAAAAAGATGAGGCTTGATGATTATACCTGCGTCCTATGTAACAGTGGTTCTGAAGAAACTTTCTTTCATCTCTTCTTCGAATGTTCTTTAGTCAAAGCTGTTGGCTCACCATTCCTATTGTCTGGAATCTAAACCTCTCACCGTTGGACATGATCATTGAAGCTAGAACCAATTTTGGAGATGTGATCTTCAGAGAGATCTTTATGACAGCATGTTGGATAATTGGGACATCAAGGAATGCTATTATCTTTGATAATGCCCAGGCTGACATCAATGTTTGGAAAAGGCATTTCAAAGAGGAGCTTGGACGATTTTGTACTAAGGCTAAGCCAAGTAGAAGATCTTCTCTCAGTAGGCTGACATCAATGTTTGGAAAAGGCATTTCAAAGAGGAGCTTGGATGATTTTGTACTAAGGCTAAGCCAAGTAGAAGATCTTCTCTCAGTTTATGGAGAGATAACTTTAATGTATAAGCCTGTTTTGCCCCATTGGGCTTAAAGCCTTTTAACTTTGTGTACATATCATTCTTTCATTTAATGAAAAAATATATAAAAAAAGATACGGGACTCCCCTGCTGATCTGTTCAAAAAAAAAAAACCAATTGGTTCCAACTTCCAACAATGTATAGTGTTATATAAGGTTAAGTAGCACAAACTTACTGGCCAAGTTTCTTAAAGACATCTCTGCAGCTTGGCTGTGCTTCTCTCCTTGTCATGCCAATTGCTTCACCGACCTTTTCCCCAACAATCCAAACCTGAACAAGATGCAATAAAAAAAACAAGGAGAAATATCATAAGCACAATAACATTATTACAAGTCCAACTGAAAATCAGATAACAATGCAGATTTTGGCTATTGTCAGATTTGTAATTTCCTATGAGAATTATGTTGAGATATATTATCAGAATAAGACACTTGTCGACAATAGCTATTCATTTTGGACTTCCTTGTAGTTCTGCAGTATCACATAAAGTCGACCTTTATTCCACCTAAACACGAAAGGAATTACAAGAACAAGTCTTCTAGTCCATAAGTGTTGAATACTACTGAAGAGGCTAGGGCTGCAGGCTCAGATTCTGTGAAAATAAACGCCATGTGTTCCTTCTTTGTATAGATTCTCGCTAGTTCTATGGCTGCCCTCGGGCTTGTGCTGATCCGTTTCTGTACAGTCTTCACAATCCTTTTTTCCTTTAATAAAATCCCCTGCTGTATCTTATGTTTAAAAAGAAGTATTGAATACTACAAGTACCTCAGATCCACACTTCAGCGCAATCCACTCTAATATGCCAGCAGAGGTCCCTGCAAATTGTGGAAAGTGTCTTCCTGATTCCATATGGTTGTTTCTCTGGCTTGAGGGAACATGCCGAGCTGCTAGCTCCTCACCTTCATTGCATAAACACAGTTAAGCATAATCTGTCCTATGCTATGAATATCATATGCATACCAAGCTGCACTTAAAGGGGGCGTACCCAGTGCCGTAGGCTCCCGCACTGCGGGGTCTGGGGAAGAGAAAATAGCCATCCCTGCACAAATGTGCAGAGGCTGGGGCTTGAACCCTGGACCTCTTGGTCACAGGCGGTAAAGCTCTACCGCTTGCACCAGGGCCGCCCTTAGTGAAATCTTGGTCTATCAAATTGCAAGCTTTCATAATTGTGCCACCTTTAGTGAAAGCACATGTGAAATAATTATTGATTATTCACCATCAATGCATGAACTTTATAACAAATTTATGTGCAGATTGCTGGTCACATACAACTGCAGGATCATTAAAACAATTGGTAAAAAGAAGATCCCTCAAGCTACAAATAAAAGAGTGAGGACCTGCTTTACCAATAACACACAGGTCTGTGCTATGAATCCAAAAGGACCAGTAAGCTGAATCATGTATTGGAAAGACAGCAGTATACAGGAGAACGAAAAAAGAACAAAGACCCTCAATGTGAAAGGAGTGAGGAAGGGACAGAGGAAGCGCGCCCTGTGTCAGGATCTGAAAATCTCAATGAGAAGCCTTAGCCTTGTGTCAGGATCCAACTCAGACTCAGGAACTTCACCTTCTTCTGTAGCTGGAGGACCTTGCAGCGGATGTGAAAAACCTGGTTGAACCACTGGCTGGCTCAATGGAGGCAACATCGTGGGGCTAATGGTGCAATTGAGGATGAAACAAAATTCTGAGCAGTAAACTTTTCTGGTATTTCGAAAAGCCAAAATGTCTTATAATTTGAAATGGAGGGAGTAGTAAACTTTTGTAAATGGCTTAAGACCAATCATATGAGCCGCTAAACCTTATAAATAGTACTATGCGTGCTACTATCATGCACAGGCATAAAAGTAGAAAACATTTCGTGAGAAACTCCTACTTAAAATTACAAAACTAATCAAAATGGTAATAAACATTTCGTGAGAAACTCCTACTTTTATGCACAGGCATAAGAGTAGAAACATTTATTTGATAGGCTTACTTCCAGAAGAGGCACTTTTTCTATCACAGGCAGCCAAAAGTGCTATATTACTACTCTCTCATACGAACCCATCTCCCTTAGAACTTGCGTTACAAAGTTAAGGATAATCCTCAGCCATGTTCTAGACACAAGACGAGACCAACAAAATGTGCATTAAGTATCCAGAATAAGCCAAACACAGTTCTTCCTTGATAGTCGTAATTCATAACTTAACCTTGGACTATGACCAGATATATTGCAGAAATCAGAATGAGATGTTTCAATTACACTCTAGAGGGCACAATACTAGCACTAGCTGCAGCATAAGCATCTGCAAGGCCAGGAACAAAGTCCTTGTGACAGTCGATGAACTTCGATTTGAAAGCCACTTCAGTAAGATGAGCTAATGAGTACAAGTTCATCTTGCTATTCAGCAATCCCTTCTCCAGCAGCGCCTTCATGACATAATGCCGGGGCACTAGCCGCTTCTCCAAGCTCAATGCGAGCAGCATAGGCCTTTCCATAATATACTGTGGCTCCATTGCAGCCTCATTCACCAGGAACTCAATCTTGCGAAGGAGAGTCGCATCAGATAATCCTAGTATTGTTGGCATCTTGACACTGCGATGGAAACTTCAGATTCAGAACAACCAAGAGTCTTCTTAAAGAACTCAAGCTTAGCAGCAATCTTCTCAGGGGAAGCACTACTGACGACTGACACTGCTTGCCTGAACAACAGCGATGCAGGAGGCACACCAAGTTCTTCTGCCCGCAGCAAAAAATCCTTCACACGTTCCGGGTTGAAGGTAAGCACCCATGGGTTGTGTAAACACACTTTAGCAATGTCTCGAACACCACGCTGACGAAACAGAACTATGTTGGGCTTGATTGTCTTCTCAAGGCTCACATTGAAGAGGCGGCAGTTGCTCTTTGCGAGCACCAGGACCCGATCAAACGAGCCGAAGAAGGAGATGAAGAACTCAGCCTTGGGAGCGACATCGCAGTCGCGGACAGAGCGTGAGCTAACCACGAGGAAGCGAGCGATCTGGGGAGTAGACAGACCGACCCGGTCGCGAAGAGCAACGAGGCGGGGGCGATGTTCTTCACGGAAGCGCGGAGGAGCAGCGGGTCTGCCGAGACGACGGCGGCAATGTCGGCGTGGGAAAGGCCGGCGCCGGAGAGCAGGGCGAGTATAGCATCGGGGTTGGAGGCGGAGCTGAGGCGGGAGTAGGAGAGCTCATCCAATCTCCTGGATCCATGGGATAATAGCTCGCGGGACAACTTCTTGGACACCTCGCGGGCTTGGGCTGGGGCGAGGCCGCAGGACGCGACGAGGTAGTCCTCGAGGGAGAACGGCGCTGGTATGGTGGTGGAGGTGGAGGTGGAGGTGGAGGTGGAGGTGGAGAGGAGGAGGTGGCACGCGCGGGGGTGGATGGGGGAGGGTAGCGAGGAGGCGGGTCGGAGCAGAGGGAGGAGGCGATTTCGGAGGCGCAACATTGCGGCGGCGAATGGGAGGGGAGGTGCAACATGACCTTTTTTTTAGAACAACGGCCACATGACTTGGGCCGATATGGACCGGGCCATCGAAATTTAAGCAGAGCTGTCCAACGCGGCTTGCAAGTTCGTCGGCTGCTGTTGGATGGAAAATGCGTGAGCATTGGCTTCCTGAAACTAGTTAAGTACTAAGATGGATATAAGAGAAAGAAACTCTTTTTTGTGCGACATATAAGAGAAAGAAACGATGCACAACTTGTGACAACTTTAGTAGGGGTCTACAAGTATCCTTGATTCTCAACAAAACATGAAAAAAGAAACTTATTTTGAAACGCAAAACCTAAAAATACAGAGCCAGGCTGATCTCCAGCATTCATTTCCCTATGCTTGCGGCCATAACTGCGGCTGAGCTAGCTTCCTGGCTACACCTAGAGCCTGGTCTCGCTCGTTGCCCTGACAGGCAGCAGACTTGACTCCTGAGTCTGTTTTGACTTTTGATGGTGTGACAACTGTCAAGTTCAGGCCAAGTAGAAGGTCTCCAGTCAGCAATATGATTCGAGTTGTTACTCATCGTGATGTTAGTGCTCATTCAACATGTGGCACGTGCACGGAACTGTTTGCTTGCATCGTCCTCCAGTGCAGGCATCTGTTCTGTGCCCTCAGGTGCTATAAGGCCTTGTTTGACATGGCACTATTATTTGGTACTACTGACTACTCCTATAGCACAAGGCCGTTTTGGTTTTCAAGATCAAAAATAAAAAGGAAGCCACGATTTCCTGATCTGTGCTACGGCGCTATTACAGTGCTTAGCGGCGCTGGACAGATGAGAGCTGTGTCAAACGGTCGCTTAAAATCCAACACCTGTTAGAGCTCTGAAATGGCCATTCTCAGGCAAACATCCAGCTCATAATTTGTGCATTCGAGAAAAACACTGGTAAAGGACCAAGTATACTGTAACAAAAATGCCAAGCTCGCGGGTGTTCATGGTTCAGAACCATCATGGCAATCCTCACTTGACGAAATAATACACAGCCGATTTCCAGCTAAACAAGTTCAGATTTGGGCGCTGGGATCGGAAAATATGGGAAGACATGTGAACTAAGTAACTGAGATCAACCAGCAGAATAGAAGGCGAAAGTTGAACAAGGATTTCTTTTCTTAATGACAGACTGAGAGTGACATGCACAGAAAATGAAATATGTAGCCGTTAATATCCATCAATAGGGATGAGCTATTTTAACATGTTAAGTGGAATCCATTGTCAAAAAAAAACATGTTAAGTGGAATCCGAATTAGTTTACTTGATCTTGTTCTGAATGAATCTCAAGAGCAGAAGTTGATTCATAGCAAGAAACAGAGAAAATATTAATGCCAAAACGAAGGGGCAGCAAGGGCCGCTGTGTTTCTCCCTTACCAGCAATGGCCAGATAACAATGTATGGCATACTAATGTGACCAATCATTCCATGTAAAATAATTCATTGTAATCCACGAGACCATTTGTCACTAAAAGAAATAAGAGAAGACATCCCTGAATTAATTCAATGCGTGTTCATTCGGGAAGCAGGTACATGTTTCCCTGATTCATTTTGCATAGAGCCCATGGAGATGAGATTAAATGAGCAAAAATACAGCATGATGAAAAAAGATACGGATATTTCATATGTATTATGTTTCACATTAGCAAACAATGTCTCAGTATAAGCAAATATTTTGATATTCTCAAATGTCATAGGTCAGAATGTGGGTCTATGGTGCAAGTTCCATATGAAAAAAACTTCATACTTCTCAAAAGATAATTTTACTCTACAGAACCAGAGTCATCGTTGGCATACAAAGGAGCTAATGTTTCAGGCAATAATTCATCATCAGGATAGATACATGACACCAACTGCAAGAACCATAAAGCGAATTTATCAGGACTGAAAGAGCATATGTATTGCTTTCCGGCAGAGATATCAGTGCAAGGAGTAGATATATATGCCATAAACCTCCAAATGAAATTGACTTGTGAGGTAGATTACTTGCCTACATTATATATGGCATTTCTGAACATAAGCTATTCCTGGGATAGATATCATAGCGAGTAATGTGAAAACAACAATAGATGCATGATACGATGATCGCGTACATACCATACGCTTCAGTAAGGCATACTGCTAGATTGAAGCTTTACTGAAGAAGTCGAAGAGCAGAGTGTAAATTGGCCAACAAAGAGAAACACCATGCCACCTCTAGGCACAAGCTAGCTGGACCTGTAACTCTATGCACAAGCTGCTAAAACTAATACAATATGGCTTTGCTTCCTTTTTTAACACAAAACAGATTGGAAAGGTTTGATAATGGTGGTCATGTGGTTATACATAAAATAAATGTGAATTACCATATATAATACCACATAAGAGAAGTATATGATGGAAAAGAAGGCTCAGTATAGAGTTGCTCAAAACTTTCAACATTCAAACTTGGTAACACGATACAACCATTTGGCTAAGTTGCAAAACAGAGCGAGATGAAAAAAAATCTTGTACTTTCTTGTTCAAATAATAAACCACAATGTAATAGTTTGAAACGACTTGGGGATAGCATCAAACCCGCTCTGTTTCACACATGGCAAAGCATTGAACAACCCTATGTACAAATAAGCAGGAGCAAGATTATGGCAATGGCAAAAACAATGAAGTAGTGTCATCATGCCGAAAATGTCACATTTTGGAGAAAGGGCAATGTGTCCGCAAGAACCCAACACAATGTGCATTAAGTATCCAGAATAAGCCAAACAAAGGTTCTTCCCTAATAATTGTAACTTAACCTTGGACTATGACCATTGATCAATCAGTGATCACTAGTGGCTATATTGCAGAAATGAGAATGGAATGTTTCAATTACACTCTAAAAGGCTTAATACTACCACTAGCTGCAGCATAGGCATCTGCAAGGCCAGGAAAGGAGTCCTTGTTACAGTCGATGAACTTCGATTTGAAAGCCTCTTCAGTAAGACGAGCTGATGAGAAAAGGTTCATCCTGCTATTCAGCAATCCCTTCTCCTGCAGCGCCTTCATGACATGATGCCGGGGCACTAGCCGCTTCTCCAAGCTCAATGCGAGCAGGAAAGGCCTTTCCATAATATACTGTGGCTCCATTGCAGCCTCATTGACTAGGAACTCAATCTTGCGAATAAGAGTTGCATCAAATAATCCTAGTATTGTTGGCATCTTGGACACTGCAATGGAAACTTCAGATTCAGAACAACCAAGAGTCCTCTTAAAGAACTCAAGCTTAGCAGCAACCTTCTCACGGGAAGCACTACTGACGATGGCCACTGCTTGCCTGAACAACGGCAATGCAGCAGGCACACCAAGTTCTTCTGCCCGCAGCAAAAAATCCTTCACGCGTTCCGGGTTGAAGGTAAGCACCCATGGGCTGTCTAAACACACTTTAGCAATGTCTCGAACACCGGGCTGACGAAACAGAGCTATATTGGGCTTGATTATCTTCTCAAGGCTCGCCGTCAAGAGGCTGCGGTTCCTCTTTGCGACCACCACGACCCGATCAAACGAGCCCAAGAAGGAGATGAACTCAACCTTAGGAGCGACATCACAGCGCCGGAGAGAGCTTGAGGCGATCAGGAGGAAGCGAGCGATCTGGGGAGCAGACAGACCGACGCGGTCGCGGAGAGCGAGAAGGCGGGGGGTGATGTTATTCACGTAAGTGCGGAGGACCAGCGGGTCCGCGGATACGACGGCGGCGATGTCGGAGCGGGTGAGGCCAACGCTTGACAGCAGGGCGAGGATGGCATCGAGGTTGGAGGCGGATTTGAGGTGGGAGTGGGAGATCTCCTCCAATGGTCTCCTGGATCCACTGTGTGTTACCTCACAGAACGCCTTCTTGAACAGCTCGCGGGCTTGGGCTGGGGCGAGACCGCAGGACGCGACGAGGTAGTCCTCGAGGGAGAAGGGCGCGGGTAAGGTGGTAGGTGTGGTAGGATTGATCTCAACCGTTTTGACCTAACGGTCAAGGTGAACCCCTTGACCACATCCTAATTAGGGATGTTTAGCCACTCACGGCTGGTGGACCCCCGTCGCACAGGCTATATATAGGAGGTGGGGCCAGAGCTCACTTTATGAGGTTGAACGCCGCCACACCCCACCTGCCTCCCTAGTCCGATCGAGAGGGACGCTGGGAAGCGACGAAAAGCACCACCGGCGTTGCCACTCCTCCTGCTCTTCCCCAACTGTCGCTGTTCGTGCGCAGCCTCCATCAATGAACGTGATGGCGGCCTCTGGATCCGATGGTATGTCTCTCATCCATCCTCTCCTTCGCTCTCTCTCTGTTAGGTGCACTGTAATGGTGCACCATGACGATCTACCAATATATCACAAATACAAGTAAACAACCCCGCTGATCTACTCCTAGGATCGATCCAATAGAACTAACAAGGTGGAGGTGGAGGTGGAGAGGAGGAGGTGGCACGCGCGGGGGTGGTGGATGGGGGAGGGTAGCGAGGAGGTGGCTCGGAGCAGAGGAAGGAGGCGATTTCGGAGGCGCAACATGGCGGTGGCGAAGCGGACGGAAGCTGATTAGGCCGCCGGCCACGAAAGCAAGCAGGAGGGCTCGCCGCGTGAGGGGAAGGGGAATCAAAGATGGATGTGTATACCTGCTGCTTAGCCTCTGCGGGGAGAGCCAGGGAGCATAGGCGATGTACCACGGGAGAGGCTGCTGCCGCGCTCCGCCTGCCCTGCGGCCGTCGTGGTTGCTCGTCGTCGGCGCCGCGGCGGCAGTCGAGACGAGAGGTGGACGGAAGAGGAATTTTTTTATTTTTTTTTATTTTTTTTAAAATTTTTTTTACAATTTTAATTTTTTGTTTCGAAATATGACAGAACTAGTCGTCTACAGTGGGCGTTTTAAAAAAACGCCCACTGTGTGGGCGTTATATGTGATGTGGCACAGGGTTGGCCGTCGCCGGTGCCGGCTTTTGGGGGCAGCCCACTGGCGCCCAAAAAACGCCCACTACGTGGGCGTTTTTTGATGGCGAGAGGACCGCCGGCAAAAGTACGCGCTGTTTTGCGAGCGGGCCTTAGAGCAGCCAAAAAACGCCCACTGTGTGGGCGTTTTTTGCGTGCCAGGGGCCGCCTGTAAAAGGACGAGGTGACAGTCGTAAAAGGGCGAGGTGACAGTTGGGGGAGCCACCCCTAGTCAACCGCTGTGCCTGAAACTGCATGACAACCGCTGTGGCCTGTGGGCGCACTTCACCATCAATGGCCTTTTACAATCACAAAACATATGCAGTACCCCTCTACTTGAGGTGACTGGTGAGGCGCGCCTCGCGCATCCATCCGCCGAGGTCGACGAGGCAACTGGACGCGCAGAGACAGAACAGCAGGGGCCGTGGCTCCCCCAATGCACGGCAGATACGATTTAATAAGTATAAATTGTCCCCTCGCATTTTTGCAACTGTCACCTCGCACTTTTGCAGACGGTCTCCTGGTTTTTTGGCTGCTCCGAGGCTCGCCTGCAAAACAGCGCGCACTTTTGCAGGTGGCCCCCTCGCCACAAAAAAACGCCCACGCAGTGGGCGTTTTTTGGGCTCTAGTGGGCCGCCCCCAAAAGCCGGCACCGGCGGTGGCCGGCCCTATGCCACGTCACATATAACGCCCATACAGTGGACGTTTTTTAAAAAAACGCCCACCGTAGACGACTAGTTCTGTCATATTTCAAAACAAAAAATTAAAATTATAAAATTTTTTTAAAAAAATTAAAAATAAAAAAATTCGACGGAAGAGGGAGTGGCGGAGCCCTCTGGAGAACTGGAATGCTGGGCTGCCAAACAAGCACATGACTTGGGCCGTTATGGACCGGGCCATCAAAATTTAAGTAGAGTTCTCCACGCCTCCACGGTGCACGCTTTTGATGCTTGCAAGCAGGCCAGCAGGCCAGCAGTCCACGGTGCAAAATTTAAGCCTGCAATTTACAACGGCTTTTTTTTTTTGGCACAGAGCAAAGGTTACGAGACAGGCCCAAGAGAACACCTTTTTATTTGCCTTTGTTCCTACTATGAGTAGAATAGAAAGTAACCATGATAAAAAAAAAATAGGAAACCACATTAGGGAAGAAGATAACATATACTTCGATAATTGGGTCTAGCACATCCGTAGTCCATGTTTTGAATTTGCACCGAACCTCAATTTCTAGGCCTCAGGCCGACCGATTCAGAACTTGATGTCCCTCGTTGGCAGGGCGGCTTTGATGGTGTGACAAGTGACGGGTTCTTGAGGCCAAGTAGGTGATGTCCAATCATCATTTTTCCTTTAACCAAATTCAGTCAGCATTATGATTCGAGTTGTTATTTGTGACTGATGTTGGTGCTCATTTAACATGTCTCATCTACATTGCGTCCTCCCAGGCATACATCTGTGCTTAAAATCCAGCGCCTGGAAGAGCCCTGACATGGTCACTCTCAGGCCCACGATCCAGCCCTTCTTGTTTCCTAGGGAGTTATAAAAGACCAGGTACTGTAACAGAAATGCCAAACTCTGCAGTGGAAGTGGTCACGAGTATTTGCGACAGAAATAATGCTCTCTAAATGGTTCAGAAACATCATGGGAATCCCTCACTTGTCAAAATAATACACAATCGATTTCCAGCTAAAAAAAATCAGATTTGTCGAAATATTATTATGTATGCATTTGTGGTACCTCTAGTCTCCGTTTCGCCTTCCGTTCTCGTGAAAACAAAAATAAATAAAGGTGGATCTATCCCAATCCCCAATCCATGGTCTGAAGCTAGAGCCGGAGTTGCCGAGCACGAAGTTGTACCGCACAGCCACGAATAGTGCCCAAACTGTTTCGAAACGATGTCTGACACTCAACAGACACCCATTTGCATCAGTTAGTGATAGATTAGCCGTTAACAGGACATGTCCTTTGGACACTACTTCAGTGCAGTTAGTGATAGATTAGCCATTAGTGATAGATTAGCCGTTAACCGTCCTTATCAGAGGATTTTTACAAACCGCCCAATACCATTTGAGCCGTGAGCGTGTCATCGCTCGTCCTCTAGTTGTGTTCATCTCTTGGCCATTTTTTTATTCGCTTGGTTTTTTGTCATCGCCATCTCCATCTCTGTCTAAAAATTCTTATATTCACTTTTTTTTTGTGTTAAATCGTGACGCTGAGGTAATTAATGTGGTTGTGTTGCATGGCAAGGAGCTGCTTCGGGGCCAGCGGAGGTCGCGACCGTCGCAGTGGCCGTCCATGGTGTGCGACCTGGGGATCAGAGCTCGTGGGCCGGAGTCACCGGCGGTTGCGGCGGGGTCCGACGGAGGTCACGACCATGTCGTGGGTGTGGCTCTGGCACGATGAACAGGACGACCACCTCTTTTTTTCTGAGTGTGATTGTGATGCTCAATACTCTACTGTCAATTGAACATGTCAGCGAAACCAACTCTTGGACTGGTGGGTGCAAAACATATGATGCTTCAGCCTCTATCGTGCTGGCTCCCACACTGCTATAATACATCAATCAGCGATGGTTTTCAGGTTCCTTAATGGGTGTTATTTTCCTACAAATTGCAGACATTGTTATTCCTCATTGTTTCAATGCTTCCTGCTATGGTTGATCCAGCAGTCCCCACAAATCCTAGTGATGCGCAGCTACAAACATATTCTTCAATGGACAACAAAATTTCTGGCAGTTGAACAGGGTCGCAATCTTTCTTCGTGCTCTCTATGAATTTTGGAAGGAATCCAGACTGAACACCATGTTCTGCAGCCATAAGCTTTTCTGCAGTTTGCAGCACTAACTCATCACTTTCCTTCAGCATGAACAATTTATATCGCTCATCTGTTGCAACATTTGCAAGAAAAGTTTTGGTCCAGTTTGCTGGTGGAAGATCAGTCATGATGAACATGTGAATAAGGCCACTAGTCTTGTTTCTATTCATTTCTAACTCAACAGCTTTCAACTTCTCCTTGAGGGCAGAGAATGTGGCTTCCCAGTGATTTTTGAATTGCCCGTCTAGCAACCTAAGTTGTGCACAAAGAAAGGGCTCCTTGATGTTGTTCTTAGCAAATTCCTTCCCTGCAGCCATGATCTCCGGGGCAAAAGGAAGAAACTCAACCTTATCTAGCACCCTCTGTATTCTTTGGTCCTTAGGCGATTCATGGATATCAAAATAAGACTCAGATCCCCTGTATGGTGCTGAGAAGAGTGACCCAAATGCCAACAAGGTAGCATCCTCAGCTTGTGAACCAGGCCCTAAAGCCTTGCATATATCTCTGCGTCTCCGAACATATGATATCTTCTTCCTCCTTTTCAATTCTTCATCTGGTTGAAACTGATCCAAGGCTCCATCATCATCCTGTTGGTATGTCCAGACTGTTGTCCTACAGTCGTCTTGTACAGGATACACACAACCTTTTTCACTGCCTCCTAGACCAGACAGCAAAGAACGGCATCTATTGTAGTCATCTGGCATAGAGCTACCACCTGAAACAGCACAGCACAACCCAGAAAAGCAAGCCTTCCGCATGTCCACACCGCACCACAGGGAGACAAAAACCCTGAAGTCAATAGTCCTAACCATAGGTTTGATTGAGGATAGATCCACTATGTCACCCATTGAAACATACCTGAATGTTAAACAAATGAGTATTAGCAATCAGTCCTTCTGATTATCATGTGTACAGTCCATAATGAACTTTTGAAATCAATTATGCACAATGCGAAAAGTGGTTACTCCAGGTGTGGGTAACATAGTACTACTTCACTATACCTTCCAATCGGAAATATCTTTACCTCATTTCCTTCGATAAAGGAAACTGAGTGGTGCCATGCGATCTGCTATCCTTGAAATAGCCCAAGCACTGATTTACTACTTTATTTATTATTATATATGCTCGCTACATTGTTCCATCATTTGAGCCATTTCACATAAGCAAGATGCAAGCAAAAGGTGTAGAACAAATGAAATTCGAATGCAAGCAATTTCTGCTACCCTGACCAAACAAAGTCGGTAAAGTCGAATGCCAAGTGCTTGTCTTTACCTCCGGTCCATCAGGAGTTGCATGGCGTGGTCCCAGACAGCAGCACGCAGCGAGGCAGGATCGGTGACCCTGAACTTGGGGCAGCTCCCGAGGACGACGGCGTGGTGGTCGAGCACGGGGGGCACGACGAGAGTGCGGTTCAGCAGCGCGGCCGCCACCGCGGCGTTCCTGAACTCGCCGACCTGGTTGCTGAACCCGCTGTGCGGCGCGTACCACAGGAACCTCTCGCCCTCGAGCTCCGCCGAGCGCCCGCACCGGGGACGAGGAGTGTCGGCACCGCCGGGGGTGGAGGTGGAAGGAAACAGGGCGCGGAGCATTGTGGAGTAGGCGGATGAGAAGAGGAGGGAGGCCGGGAGAAGGAGCAGGAGGACGGCCACGACGAGTGGCAGGTGCGACCGGGCGCTCCGCCTGCGCCACCGGCCGCGGCTCGCTGGCATGTCCATGGCCGGCGACTTGGAGATGGGATCTGACACCGGTGACGGGAAAAATAACACACGGTAGGCCTTTCGGCTTTCACTGTGGGCCGAGAATGTCTCTACGCCGAGCTGATCCGCTGTGTTGGGCCCTGAACCGGCATTCCTGGCCCAACCGCAACCGAACATGGAATTTTTTTTATTAATAAATTTATTTTTTAAAAAAATTACAAAATTAGTCTACGTTTTCAAAAAATTACAGGATTGGGCGACCAGTCGCCCGTTGGAAGGGCGACCAGGCCAAGTTCGCCCGGCCAAAGGGCGACCGGGCCCAGGTCGCCCGGCCAAAGGGCGACCAGGCCCAGTTCGCCCGGCCAAAGGGCGACCGGGCCCAGGTCGCCCGGCCAAAGGGCGACCGGGCCCAGGTCGCCCGGCCAAAGGGCGACCAGGCCCAGGTCGCCCGGCCAAAGGGCGACCAGGCCCAGGTCGCCCGTCCAAATGGCGACCAGACTGCGACCTGGTTTTTTGAATTTTTTAAATAATATTTATTTATTTGGAAATTTCAGGAAAAATTTCGCTTTTTTTAAATATTATTTATGTGTTCGGAAATTTCAGAAAAAATATCGAAGTCAGAGAAATAGCAAAAATAATACGCAGTCATGCAATTGGCGTGCGAAAACGCCATTGTCGTGTGCTCGCCCAAGTTTAATAGATGAAAAAATACAACAGTGAAACATTAATTAAGTTCTAAAAACTAAAATAATATCAGTACAATATCATAGAAAACAACATCGGCGGCAAATCATACAAAACTAATATCGTCCACGCTTAGGTGCAACACCCCTAATCATGCCAGGCTTTGGTGCTTTGCGGCCCGCTCGCACATGGCTGGCTGAGTAAGTAAGCGGCGAAGGAGGAACTGTAACACGTGCAGGACGGCCTCCAGCAGCAGGTGGTGTCGCGTACTCGTCCTGTGAGGGCTGTGTCTGTGTGGTGCTTCACGTAGCTGCGATGACGCAAGTACGTCCGCCGGCTCCTGCTGCAGGTAACTCTCAAGGTCGAAGGGTGTCGGAGATCGCTGACGAAAAGTGTCAGCGTGCTCAGAGATGTCCGATCCCTCGTAGTCGTAACGGGTCGTCCCTAAACATATAAGACCAACGTTATGATAACGCTGATGGTAAAACTAATATATAACGTGTCGAACTCTTAAAAGTAGGTCATACCTGGAACCATAGGTACAGCGTGTGAAGAGGAACCTCCGAAATCGAACTGATGCCGCGAACCGTCGAAGTGCATACCTGACCATGCAGAGTGAATGTAATGTTACGAATAAAGCAGTATTAGATAATATAATTAAATTTCACCACTATATCGTACCTGTAGGCATGTGAGCAGGCTGCGAAGATGATCCAATGATATCGAACTCCGGACGCCAACCGGCAGAGTACGTAGGTGGACCTGAATAATGAAACTTATAAGTAACGAACAAGTTAGCATTACTACATACGAAGAAAATATAACTTACTCACCTGTTTGGTACGTAGGCCGCGGAGGTAGTGGCGCCGTCGGTCCGTCAGGCCTGTGTGTCACGTGTGAAGGTCGAGGGACGACATCCGGCTGTCGCCCGCAGGGCCGGCACGACGTCAACTTGACAATGTTTGCAGCAGAGTCGTACATCCTCTGGACCGCAGCGGTAAGCTCGTGGCTGGTCATCTGAATGCCCTCCCTCAACCGGTGCAAGAGCGATCCACCATCCACAGTGATACGATGACCCATGTCGGCCTATTAACAAAACGAGAACATTGAAGTAATTACGATAAGAAAAATATTAAACGAAGTGGGTTGAAGTTCATAAAGATCGTACCGCCAACGACAACGCCTGATCTCTGTGCACAGGGTACGTGTCCGTCAACCTGGGGACGTGGGTCCGTGGCTCCGCTGGTGTATACGTGACTCTGATCCGTGTGCGAGGAATATACCAACGTAAGTAGTCCCCGTAAGCCTGCAAGGAAAACGGTCTGGGCTCGTAGGTCACATCATGTAGTGCGTTGGCCCACTCGTCGACCCACGGCTGTATACGGGAGGACCAAGTAACGCCTGCCGGTAGACCCCTCCGCACGTAACTATGGATTTCAAAACATATTAATTATCTTTCTATATATATTAAATACTCAATCAGAACGAATTAATTGTCTTATACTTACCCGTGCACGGAAAGAGGAACAATATGGGCAACCGGAAGTGGGAACGTCTGGTTACGACCAAACTGCCGCATCACTCTGTGAGGAGCGTAGTCCTCGACAAAGATGTCGAAAACGACAGCCTTACGTGTCATCCAGTACTCCTGATCCCTCGTGCAGAACGACGACAACCCATTAGGCGCTCGTACGATAATGACCACTTCTCCTTTGGCTCATACTCAATCCAATCTGAGAAGCACCTGATTGATGACCCCGACCTTCGAACCACGTTCCTCAAGGCATCCGTTGGAAGGCCTGAAAGAGGAACAGACATATCATTCGGGTCTTGATTCGTACGAGTCGCTAACTCTTCTGTTTGCTTTGTTGTTAATTCATCAAGACGTTTCCACATTGTATTGAATTTTCTTTGTTGGTTCTGATTGCACAACCTCTTAAACATATTCATAAGGTGTTTATTTTTGAAATGGCTGAAAAAATTTGCACCCAAGTGCCTCATGCACCATCTTGATTGTATGTCCGACCATCGAGGAGGAAGATCACGCTCCACTGAACCATATTGCATATCCGTTATCGCCTTCAACAAACCGGCATGTCGGTCATGTATGACACAAACATTAGGTCGTCCTTGCACCACTGCTAACTTCACACGCTCTAGAAACCAATACCAACTATCTGTGTTCTCACTTTCCACAAAAGCAAAAGCAACTGGTAGTACTTGATTATTCCCATCAACACCAATAGCAGTTAGAATCTGACCTTTATACTTTCCTGTTAGAAATGTACCATCCATGCATAAAACAGGTCTGCAATGACGAAATGCCATTATACATTTACCTAGTGCAAAAAAGGCTCGACGAAGTATTAACTTTCCGGCCTCTTTTGGATCAGACACATCCATGATATCATAATATGTACCAATATTTCTTTGTCTGATGGTTTCTAACAATCTTGGTAGGTTCTCATAAGATGCTTCGTACGAACCGAATCTCTTCTCAATGACCTTCTGTTTCGCTCGCCACGCCTTCGAATAGCTGATGGTGTATTTAAAATCTTCCTCTATAGTAGTCACTATAGATTTCGGCTCATACCTTAAATTATCAACAATTCGATTATACATGTACTCTGCAATGAAGCTCGATGTAAGAGCAGTATTGGACTTCTCTAATTCTTGTAACTCACATGTATGTTCTGTTACTATAGAGCACTTCCAAATTGTACTCCATTTTTGCTCATAAGCATGTACCCTAAATGGACAGTCCGAAAACACACATTTAACATCATATACTTTCTTGTTGGACTTCACAACTACAAAAGACCGCTTCATTGACAGAGACCAGTACTTCACGGCACTCATCACTTCATCTTTGCCTTTGTACATACCTCCCTCTACTAGTTCATTCTCATGATATTCCCACGGCACAGAATTTCCTTCGTTGATCATCAAATTCTTCGAACTGTTACTCTTCCACTCCAGTGGGACAGGAATTTCATTCTCATCTTCAGATGACTCAGTTTCAGATATATTCTCATTCTCCATATCTTCCATCGCCATCTCTTCAACTATATGTTCTATGCGCTCTCCTTCGTCCGCTTCACCCGTCGGTACCATAGATGACAGGTGATGATCACCCTCTTCATTATCTTCCTCATTATCATTGTCATTGTCATGGCTCGGACCTCCTTCTTCTTCTACACCGTGTACCTCATGAACCTCCTTCGTATATGCCTGAACAAGAAGGACTAGAGGCCACCCACGTTCTACAGCTTTGTTGACGTATTTTCTCCATGTTGATGTTGCATTAAGCGGTACTAACTCCCAAAAAGTGCCCTCCCGAGCACGACTAACGATACCCATGACCTTAACATCATGTTGGTTGCTGTCAAGCCCAAATATTCGCATCAACCAATTCTGCACACCACTAATTGTTCTCTCATTTGCCCTAGACACCCATCTAGTTACTGAGGAAAATCCTGACAGATCAACCCCGTGTACACCTTGAATAATTTCTCCTTCTCCATAATAAATTTGAAATCCTAACTTCTCCGACATCTGTGTAATCTAAAAATTTCAGCTAAAATACCTTTTTAGTAATATATTACTAATATTATTTCAACTGAAATATAAGAATATAAATACCTTTAACAATATATATAAAATAAGAATATAAATAATACTACCGAAATATAACATTAATCGCTTAACTGCTAATTATATTATCTAACAATTAATATAACACACATTAAATAATTATATATAAAATTATTTTTTTACTTACCGAAAGTTTTTCTCTTCTCCTCTTCCTCTTCCTCTTCTTCTCTTCTCTTCTCTTCTCTTCCTCTTCCTCTTCCTTCCTCTTCCTCTTCCTCTTCCTCTTCCTCTTCTCTTCTCCTCTCCTCTCCTCTCCTCTCCTGTTGCGAAATCCCAGCCGGCAGCGGCCGGCCGCGGCCGGCCGCGTTATATATAGCGGCGCCACGTCGCCCCGTGGCCGGGCGACATGGGCCAAGTCGCCCCGTGGCCGGGCGACATGGGCCACGTCGCCCACTGGCCGGGCGACATGGGCCACGTCGCCCACTGGCCGGGCGACATGCGCCACGTCGCCCACTGGCCGGGCGACGTGGGGCCCACCCATGCCAGTGCACGGACAAGTCGCCCACTGGTCGGGCGACATGGCCCTCTTCGCCCTTCCAACGGGCGACTGGTGGCCCATTCCTGCAATTTTTAAAAAATAGAGACTAATTTTGTAATTTTTTTAAAAAATAAATTTATTAATAAAAAAAGTTCACCGAACATGCCTGAACAGGGCCCGCGGGGGGTCTCGAAGAGTATGCCCATGCCCAACCCGGCCGGACGTTTCACATTCTCGTTGAACGCGCGCGCAACCAAACGTTGTCCGTGCTGCATGCTCGATCAAATTCTTCTAGTTTGACCAGCTGAAAAGCACGCTTTCCGTTGCTGCGACTAGCAGGCTTTTGCTCTGGTCGTCAAACAAAATAATAAAAGCGCGCACGCTTCAAAGGAAAGGACTGGGCGGTTTGAGATTGAACGGGTCTCGCACGGATTCTCATTTTCCGTACTCGCGTTTGGATTTGAAACAGCCGTCCTTGCCTGCAAGCAACAACACGCGCGAGACTTCAAACCGGGCATGCGACCACGCGCGTACGGTACTGACCGGACCGGCGGCATACGAGTTGGAAACCGTACGCCTGTGTGAACTCCACGGCCGTCACTGACCGGCTCACCGCCTATATAAACACGAGCTCCACGCCCAGGCTCTCGGCATATCGTCCCAGTTCAACCAAACAAGGAGGAGAGAAATTTGCATTGGGAGCTCCCAACTCCGTCGCAAGCAAAGCTCGGCCTGCTGTGCCTTTTCATCTCCGATTCACTGACTCCATATATAACCTGCTTCCTTCGACTTGCTTCTCGTCTTCTTGGCCCATCACTGAGCACACCGCGCGCAGCAGCAACAATGCAGATGGCCAAGGTGGTGTTGCTACTCGTCTTCGTGGTGCAAATTATGAGCGTCCTTGCCTCTGCGGCGAGGCCCCTGGAGGGCGACGCCGGCACCGGCACCGGCAGCTGGCTGGAGAGCGGCGTCGGGATGCTCACGCAATTGTTGTTTGGCGCTGAACAGTCCGGGCACAACAAGACGGGTGATATAGCGCACTGCCTGTGGATAGGCACGAACACTGTCGGCTTCCTTTACAGCAGCCGATAGTAAACAATGCATGGAGGCCAACGCGGGGCGCGGCGGCGCATGAGGTCCGGCCGCGTGGGGCCCATGGTGTCAGCGTCACTGTGGGCCGACGATGTTTCCACGCCGAGCTGATCCACGGTGTGGGCCCCGAACGGCCACTCCTGGCCCAACCGCAACCCAACATGCCTGAACAGGGCAAGCGGGGGTCTCGAAGAGCACCAGCATCTCCTCCCAGAAGCTAGAACTAGTCCCCGATTATAACTAGGCTGAAAACACAATTTGCCCAAACAAATATCGATGGCAAAGAACGTCGAACTGGTGGCCAATCTGACCGTGCAGCGTGGCCGCTCTGCTGGATAATTTGGGTGTTCTAGAGATGCAATATAATCAAGTAATAAGAATGAAAATTTGGGTGTGCTAGAGATGCAATATCAGTCTTTCTTTTGCGAGACCCATCTCTCAAAAATTTGGCCTCGATAAGTAGACATATAGTACAACAAATGGTGAAACCTCAACCTATCCTATGTTCTTTCCCGGATACATTGCCCTGGTACAACAAATGGTGAAACCTCTCAACTTATCCTATATGTTATTTTTCTGACGCATTGCCAAAAACCAAATAAAGCGTCAGGTTCCGTGCAGAAGGGGAGAAAAATGATCTGGGAGACTATCCATAAATAATGCTCGTTCGTGAGATTTGGTGCTGATTTCCTTGCAGGCCACAACCTCTGCAAGGCTCTACCGTGTTTCTGAAACACAAACAGCTCCATGCCGATCTGGTGTTTTGATCTCTACATGAGCTCGCTCTTCCGATAGTGGTAGCTTGGACAAGGTACCACCCTTCAGCCACACACATGATGTCTCATGCTGATCAGGTATTTTGATCTTTAATACCTGAACAACTCCTTGGATAGTAGTTGCTGGACGAGGTACTGCCCTTCCGGTTCCTCCAGGTAGATCTTGTCGTTCAGATAATTCTGTAGATTGTTGACAGCCTCAGCCTGCATCTTGTTGCCTTGTTCTTTCAAAGCTGGTAAAAAGCATCGTGATATCACATCCAGGATCTTCATGAACTGTGATCCATACTTCTTGTGAAGTGCAAAACCAGCCATCTGAAAGAGCATAAGAACCCCGATTAACCACATGGCTCACAAACAGGAGGTCTTGAAGCAGAATCCTACCTTGAGGAAAGCGTGAAGGGCACAGGCTGTGGCTGTAGTAGCTGGGAGAGAATTGAGGAACATAGCAAGCCATTTCCATCCCTCAGCTAAGCCATGAGGATGGCGTACACCTTTGATTTCCGTCTGTAAATGAAGTTAGGGAGTCACCTTTCTGTTCTACTGCAATAGGTAGGCACTCTACTGGACAGAGGCTTATATCTCACGAAAATTCATCAATTCAGATAGATGAAGGTATAAAACAAGCACACAATAATACTGTGAGAAAATAAGTGCACACACCTGAATCATTGCCGCATACAGTTTGACGTACGCAACAACATATGTTAGATAACTTTCAGTGCTCTCGAGTTGTTCATTTTCTTCCTGGTAACCTATCAGTTTGTAATAATCTCTAGTTCGTGCTTCTGCCTACAAAATCACAATTGTTAAAAATGCATTAGAAATAATTCTGAGCATTGCTTATAATCTCTTGGGGTGTTTTCTCATCGCATCCCATATAAGGTCAGACATAAACAAAATCCAAAACATATTACAGAATATTACAGAGTTCCATATTAAGCAGACTTACATTTAAAGCATTCAGATGCTTTGGAACCGTGTATATGCAAACTCTGTTGAACTCAGCTAAAAGATAATCCATTGCGTGTGGCACCTGACCAATCATACACCAGATGTGGTCACGAAAGGAAATGTCTCAATGCTAATCTTAGCCATTCTTGTTAATATACAAGTATCACAAGTCATAATAAATAAGAAATTCCTTCAGATTGGTGACCTAGTGTTAATTAAATTAGACTTCAAGCAAGAATACAAGTGTCCCGTGTAGCAAGTCATAGGAAATATGAAAGGTCATGTCATCTTGGCACATGGCAATGTCAGCTGGATTTTGTCACAAAGTTGATATCACTGACACCAAGATCCATGAGTATATTCAAATTTCTCATGAATCGTATGCAGAGCATGACCATCATCTGGGTTTCGCACTTCCCATGTTCACTGGGTATCTGGGTTTAAGGACACATAAGACACACCTTATCCAGTTGATATGTTCCATCTTATGACAATACAATTGCGTATAAGCTATTCATGATCTGATTGGAGTATGTACTCTTGTGCTTTACGGAATATGTCAGATTTTCAATGTAGTACATTCAGAAAGTTCAGGTCAAAAGAATCTTCTACATTACAATGATCGGCACAAAACTAACACCATGGTATCGCTAATAAGAACTCAATAATGCATAATGACAAATGTGAAATGGTATTTGATGAGGATGACAAGAAGAAACCTGGTTTGTGACTAATAGCATGACATATCCACAAGCAAAGGCCAAATTTCCAAAGGTTTTGTCCTTTGTATTTCTACTCTTGACAATTGAAATAATCTGCAAAGGTTGGTTATGTGAGTCAATAAATATTAAGCATAATAATTTCATAATGCAAGAAAAAACAAATGGTAGGATTATAAAGTGCAATTGGTAAGGCCAAGAAATCCTAATGAGTAGGTAAAGATGTTTAAGCCTCTAGGCCCTAATGGCAACTAAATGGGAAGGTACACTCAATAGTAGAATACCCTTTGAATAACTGATGAAGTGATGCTGCTAGCTACCACTCCCTTCAATCAAATATACAAGACATTTAGCCTTGTGCAAAAGAAATACAAGTCTGCTAAATGACCATGCGAATCATTGATCCTTCAATAAGCCATGGGAAATGGAGACGCTCCTACAAGAGAACATTTACTGTGCCGAACTAAAGATGGAAAAATGCTTCAAAAGTGTAGCACAACTTATAATTTCGTGAAGAGCGACTGGTCAAGGCAACTTATATTTTGGAACAGAACAGTACAGATGCTTACACCCACATTATTCAAAATGTTCACTCTTGATAATATGTGCTTGTATGCCACAAGCAATAAGACAGGCTGTAAGACTATAACCATGCATGAACACAAGTCACTAAAAAATCGAGCTACAAAAATAGATTCACACATTTGCCCAACATTCCACATCACAAACACTGACTGTGCTACTAATTTAATGAAAAATGTTATAATAAATATCGAGCATCTACCTTGTTTGCGAATAGACAACAAGAGATTGGACGGGGACAGTCCTGTCCATCTAAAGCTTTAATAAGCTCACTGGCCCTTGCTCTGCACCGAAATTATATACAATTGGAAAAATCAAATTACACTCAAAGAAATTATCCATATCAAAATTCCTGAAGAACAGGCAGATCATGATGTGTAACAAATGGTGATAAAAAGGAAGATGAGTGAAAAGAAAGCAGAAAAAGAAACGTGGAAGTATGCCCATGCACTGGTGGCACTAGGTCCAGGCAGTAGCCAAAAAACGATCTAGCTTATTGTTTCAAGAAAAGACCTGCTTCATTGCTATTGGGCTGCAAGACAAAAAGTGCACATAACAAAAATCATGATGTCTAGCAAGTTAACTTTAATGACTTAATCCTCAAGGCACGATGCATGAGGAGGCACCTGCTAAGTTTGAATTTAGATTCAAAATTAAGTATTACATTACAAAGGTATATTGTTAAACTGACTGTTTATCATACTACAAACAAGTCATGAATTTAAAATTTCCATAATCAACTCAGTTTACAATTATCACAGTACCATAGCTTTAAGATAGTTTATGTAACCATATTCAAGTTAAGCTATTGAACTCACCTGACACTGTCAGTAGTTGGCATAAGTTTACTTATAGATTTGGCAATTTGTCGGTCATATTTGCTGAATTCCTGCATGATATGATGTCAGCCAGAGTACAAGTTTATACATCAAATGGTACATGGAGCAGTCATTATTCATCAGGATTGTCAAAACAACAAAATTACAGGAACTAAATATTAAGCTTCAGCAGAAAATAAGACCTTGCTGAGAAGAATGTTTTCTGGTACTTGATTCTGTACTAATGCACGCCTCCGTGACTCTGCTTCTAATGCATATTTATCGGCAAAAACTTTGATACCTACCATGAAATACCAAGTTATTATAATTATACAACAGACAAATAGTATAGCTGGGGGAAATAACAACATGCGCAGATAATACTTCATACAAATACAGAATTGTTAGTGTACTATAAGTGTAGAGAGATTGTGCAAATAGCACCAGAATTTCCAGTTCTCTTTCTGGTTATGTGCTTGCATAATGAGTGTTCGACATTAGTGCAGCAGAATCGTTAGCATGATTTCATAGATTATGGGAAATTGTACCTTTGATAGAACAAGCTTGCATTTTGCATATTTATCTTGTGGCTAGATCCTAGAACAATAAACAATATGACTGAATGATTGATGCCAGTGGCCCAGTACATAACTCATCTTAATTGTAAATAAAATAGGGTAAGGTTGGTAAATGCAGGGGTTGAAGATATGCTTGACACTGTAGAAGATAAGTTAAATGAGTTTTAAAATAGGAGTTAAATGTTCGAGACAATAACTGGAAGTTAGATGAATGGACTATCAGATGATCATAGGCATTGCACAATTGCAACTCCAGTATCTGTAACTAAGTGCCAACCCAACATATACTAAACCTTATTCATGAAAAGCACAAAGTGGTACTGATTTCCTTTCAAATGATTTCAGCATGAACGAGATTGGATATGGTGCAAATGAATTCTATCTATTAGGAAAATCAGTACAAGAACTTTAGAACAGTACCACAAATATTAAGTTTGTGAATCAGTTCTTTAAACAAAGAGTACCTGCAATATTATTCTGGGAATTTGAACTAGATTGGGAATCTGCTGCATCTCTCGATTTAGCCTCCTTTTCCGCTGCTTCCTTTTTAGCAGCCTCAAATGCTGTTTTTCGTGCTTCAGCTGCTAGTTTTGCAGCTTCCTTCTGCCTAGCCTGCATCATAGTTGATAAGCTTTCTTATTAGATATACAAGGGCCTTTAAGAGACTACTTGACTACAGTGAAGTAAAGCAAGACTGGTGGTAACAAATCTTCAAAATGAAAAGCAACAGGAATAGCTGAGGGGGAGACAATAGGTGCAATCAAAACTGATGGAACTCAAAACATTTACTCTGGTTAATATCAAACCCACTCCAATGTTACAACAGTGAACTAGTCTCAAAGATCCTAAGCCCCCAAATCCAAATTGTGTGTAATTATGTGCAGAAAAAAGATCATGTGATACAACGAATCTGAGCAATCAAACCTCTGCTTCTTGCCGGGCTCTTTCCTGCCTCAACTTTTCTTCCTTGACAGCTTGCTCTTTTCTTTTAGCTTCTTCAAGAGCTGCATCATCTCTAATTCGACGTTCAACAATCTGGGATTTTTGTTCATGATCCCTTTGTACCATAGATAAGTGTTTATCGAGTACTTCTGCACTACAAGAAAGCAATATGATAATATAATACTAAGTCAATAAAAAATTGTCAATAAATAAAGTACTACAAAGTTGCAGGTATACAACATATAATTGCTTTTACAAGTTATAACCCATCTTTTAGAGACAATATACATGGTAAGATTTCCTGTCATTTTTTCCACTTCGATTATTTTTTGTAGCTAATGCCTAATAGAATGGTACATTCTCATGAATGAACCATATTTTGTAATGCATAATTAGAAGGAACTATGGTCCTTTAGTACATACACAAGCCCAGTATCAGTGTATCACAAGTATTTGCAACTGGAGGGAGTATATTATGACCTCTCAACAAAAAAGTTTCAAAAGAAAAGTAAGCATAGTCTAAAAGGTTAATTTAGGAATCTGAAGAATCAATGGTTAACTTTAAAGAATGCAATAGACACAAATGCCACATCAGTGCACAAAGCTAAGGAATCAATATGACCAAATGTTTCATAATACATCAAAGATAATTTCATAAAAACGGCTCCAAAAAACAAAAACATAATTACTGTATAGTGCACTTGGGAAAAAAAAGTAAATGGCACTTATCTCTTATAACTCAAACACACATAACCTGGTTATGAGGGATAGAGTAATAGAAGTATTCAACAAAACAATGAACTCAAAACTTGAGCGATCTTATCACTTATCAGAGTTAAGCCTTCAATCAATCTAATAAACATAACGTATAAGAATTTTGCATGTAAGTACAACTTATTTTCAGATTGTAATATACTTGTCCCTTTGAAACAGAAATAATTTGAATTTGCAACCCGTAAGGCCATGAATGTCATTTACCATGAAACAGATTTGCATACAACAAATGGAAATAGAGTAACTTTAAAGGGCAATCAGTACTCTAAAACAATGGAGCAAGCGATTAGCTCAATACTGACAACAACAGGTACTAACAAAAAGAGAAACTACTACTATGAAGCTATATTTCTTTGGTATTAAAAAGAAACTATGGAAATTGCAATGAATATCGAATACTTCAAGAAATGAAGAGACATCTAGAAAGGTACATACATTCTTCTCTGGAAGTGTACATCGAGTCTTCTGTCTATCTCTTTTCTTGATTCTGCATATATCTGAAGTCGTGCAATTGCAGAAATTGTTCTCTGAATTTCATTTTGGTGGCATACCTCCAATGAAGCTAGCTTATTTCTAACTTCTTCCTGAAGAACAAATATCATACATTCATTATGAAGACAGGTATTTAAGGGTCCAAGAACGGTCCTTCGTTATTAAATCAAGAGTGGAAGAGAATGATGTAATGTGTGAGATGTTTTAAAATTCAATGTCATAAGAATAACCACTGGTATTAAATCATCCTATAAAAACAATGTCATCAGTGAACGTAGTTCCCTGCCCTTTCATACTTTCAAGTTTCAACAGTTGTATGACCTGTTTTGCCTAGCTAGAAAATACTTTTTATAAATCCTAGAGAAATTAAAACCAACACCATTGTTTAGATCAATATAAAATAATATTATCAAATGCTAAGCATAAAGAGAACCTTATTATGAACCTAAACTTCATTGAGGACACAACAAAGTCCCATGGTTTAGCACAAAACATGCAGTTAAAACACTATAAAATGCTCAGTACACACTTGAACTTTTAGATGATGCCCGCGTTCCAGCTCAAGAAGAATGCTCTTCGCTAGGTCCCTTTTCTCCATTAAGTGGTATGGGGCAACCTGGCCATCTGATTCATCCTCTGAATCACTGCAAAGAAATGGGAGGAACATAAGCTTCTACAGTTTTGGAAAGGGGGAAAACACATGCTCCAGAGCATACTTAATGGTCCAACGGGATCCTTATGCTTCATAGTTTGTCCTAAGACAGAAGTTGCCTTCCTTACAATTATCCCTCCCTCTACAGGAAGTTAATCCAGAAACCATGACACAAATTCGATGGAAAATTGCAATTACATTGTACCCAGATGTGGATAAAAATTCACCTTGATTCGAGATCATTACACGAGAACCTTGCTCCTTTGGCCACGAGAGCCCGGGACTTCCCATGACTGGCACTATCGTCTTCATCTTCCGTGTCGTCTTCGTCACCATCATCAACCCGCATCACAAAGGCCTTCGCCCTCGCGCTGCTGCCATTAGCCCTAAATTGACCAAACAAAACCAATTGAACCTCATGACGGCAAATCACTAGAGCCAGACGCAAGCGAGAGATTACAAATCCGGGGGCTGCTTCAGGGGCGTGGGCGGCGCAGCGCGGCGGGTGGCATCCATCGTGTCAAGCTCGGCGAACACATCCCCGAGCGTCCAGCTCGGGCGCGGGTCCAGGTCCCTGGGACACCGCAGCTCCACACGCTCGAAGCCCCTGCGGGGAGGCAAAACAGAGAGGGGGAACCAGGTCAGCCACGACGAACAACCAACGGAAGGGAGGATGCAAGCTGAGGAGACGGCAGGGCGGGATTACATCGCGGTCGTCCCCGTCGCCGCCGCTGCCCGGTCGCCAGGAAGGTGGCCCTATGTGGCCAGGGCTCCGGCCTTCTGGAGGTGTATAGGGTTCGTCCCTGTGCGTTTCGCGTGAGATGCACGCAGGCTTTGGCACAAGCCGGATTCCGGGACCCAAGCGGTGCAGGAGAGGAGCAGGTGCCGGGTGCGCTTTCAAACGAAGCAAACCTCTTCTGCGTCAAAACGTCGAAAAGCTAGCGCGCGCGCAATGTCCGAAACCGCCCGCGTTTCCCTCGTCGTCGCCGATGCCGTCCGGAGCGGAGATCAAATATAGCCAGGCATCCGAGAACCTGGCCTGGGCCTCGGAGACGGAGTCGGACCTCGGAGGGCCGACGGCGGGAGCTGTAGGCGGGGACGACGCGTCCGACGCCGACGCCGACGCCGCTAGCGCTCGCCCGCCGCCGCGAAAAGCTCACCGGCGGCCGCGACTGCTGGCCCGTGCCACCGCAACGCGCGCTCCCCGGCCGCCGCCAGCGCTCGCACGCGCCGCTGCCTGTGGACTGTGGAGGGGAGCAGAGGGTAGCGCCAGCGGTGTAGGTACCTCCGAGCGTCACGGTGGCCGGTCGGGACCGAGCGGCGGCGGCGGAGCGCGGAGGGGCGGAAGCGAACGAGTCGCACCCAGGAGTCGCTACGCTGAGCTGATGTGGGCCGTCTATAGGCCCATGAGATTGGTTTGTTTCCGTATTTTGTTAGGCCTACTGTTGGATCTGATTCCCGTGCCTCTGGTGGCTGGTGCGGTGACGGGCTGCCTTGAGTGAGACTGCCAGAACCAAAGGCCGGAAAGTTTGAGCCTAAAAAATAGGCCGAAATCTCATCATATTCAGTGTGTAGCGACACTGATTTTGATGGTGCATTGAAATGCCCCGATCCATGTCCACGTAATACCGGCACAAAAATGATAGAAGACCACACAAATTAAGGACCTGCTGGCATGGCTAACACCCAACAATTAGGTTCGTACTGTATAGTTAGTTGTCCGGTACAGTACAATTCAGACATTGAGTGATCAACAAATTAGAGTCTATGAAGAAATGACAATGATCGACAGCCACAATTCTCCTTATTTTTGTTGATGACACCGAATCACCGATCGACTACTGAGTACTGACATCTCCCAAAGTCCCAAGAAGCCAGCAGCTAGCCCAACAAAGCTAATCTCAACCTCATGCAGGCAGCAGATCTGATCTCTCGAGCACAAGGTGAGTGCGCGTGCGCGTGCGCCATACACACAGTACATCTCGATGCATGCGAGCAGCGTTCTTCTTCTTCCCTGCCGTACTTAATTACCTGTCGTTGTTTGCGGTTGCCGGGCAGGATCGCCGTGGTGACCGGCGGGAACAAAGGCTTCGGGCTGGAGGTGTGCCGGCAGCGGCATCGCCGTCGTCTTGACAGCCAGGGACGAGACGAGGGGCGCAGCTGCCGTCGAGAAGCTCAGAGGCCTGGGGCTCTCCGTCGTCTTCCACCAGCTCGGCTGGCCGATTTCTTGAAGGCCCGTTTTGGGAAGCTCGACATCCTGGTAATAATGAGTTGTGCTCGGTGCTCGATCGTGCTGAAATACTGCGTCTCGGGCTGCAGCCCTTGTTTGGTTTGAGGTCTCCAAAATTCAGTGACTAAAGTTCAGGAGTAACTGATTCCATATTGTCCTAAGGGGTGACTGAAATTAACTAGGAGTGATCAAAGGAACCAAACATGTCGGTTATTGTTTTTGGCCGTTGATCAACGGTTAGTTGGCTTTTTTTTTTTTCTTTGTTGATGTTTTAGTTAGTTGCTACCGTCCATGTTTCAGTGTCCTATTTCAAAAGTTTTGGTTTTATGAGTGCTATTGTATATCTTTTTGTCGGGTGAATAATGTCGGGTTTGTTGGCCTTGAGTACATCCAAGATCATATCGATGGCACTTCAACGACAAGCGAGAAGGTGAGGAGGTTCTTATATATCTTCAGATCATCAAAACGCATGGTGGTCTAAGCTTTGGTCTTCATGTCAGCAGAATCTGACAACCTTTTGTTTTTTGATGCTGTGCGGCAGTTTGATGGCATGGATATGAATCAGAGGCTCGAACTGTTGATGAAATGGTGCCTCCGGGAGACTTGCGATGCTGGGAAGAAATGCATGAGAATAAACTACCACGGCACAAAGCAAGTCATCCAAGCATTTCTACCTCTGCTTCTGGCCTCTGACGATGGAAGGATCGTCAATGTCTCATCAGTGCTTGGCCAGCTCAGGGTACCCAAAGCTATCCAGTCGTTGCCTTCTTCTCTACCTCGTGACATGATCTGAAACCAGCAAAGCTCTTTCAGTAGGCTACTGATGGGTTGAATTCATGTAGTTTTTCAGCAGCGAGGCGCTGAAGCGGGAGCTGGACGACGTGGAGAGCCTGACCGAGAGGCTGGACGAGATGGCGGCCATGTTCGTCGTGGACCTGGAGGCCGGCGCCGCGGAGGCGCGGGGGTGGCCCGTCGCGTTCTCGCCGGCGTACATGGTGTCCAAGGCGGCGCTGAACGCCTACTCGCGGATCCTGGCGCGGAGGCACCCCACGCTGCGCGTCAACTGCGTGCACCCCGGCTTCGTCAAGACCGACATGACCGTCAACTTCGGCATGCTCACGCCCGAGGAAGGCGGGAGCAGGGTGGTGGCCGTGGCGATGCTCCCCGCCGGTGGGCCGACTGGCGCCTACTTCCAGGACCGCCACCAGGCGCCGTTCGTGTGACACGTACTTAAATACTCTGCTTCGTTCACCAGCGGTGTTTGGTTGCCGAGATATAGCGTTGGCACACGTTCAAGTTCAATCTTATAACAGATTGAGGAAATGTAGTAGCGCCCGGAAACACTTGGCTTGTGTCTGGCACGTTTTCCAAAGTATAGCATGCAAGCATGTTAGTCCTTGGTATTCTGTGTGGCGGCTGCCGTTGATCCGGCCGGCCCGGCTGGTGGATGCTGCCGTACTGTACGTGCATGTCCCGCTTCTAGACGACGCACCTACGCAGGTCGGCAGGTGCTTGGAACTGTTGCACGCGCTTTGCACACTAAGTACTGCAATTTGCGTGGCTTCCTCTGTTGCTGAGGCCCCATTTCAGTTTCTCGTGCTGATCTGATCCTCCTTTCCATCCATTTTTCTCCCATCCAGTCCCTTCTCCCGCTGTTTGAGCCGTGACGTCGTGCGACGCGACACCCGCACCGGTGCGCGGCGCTGCTGCCGCCGTACGTCGTCCTCTCAACGCAACGCAAGCAAGTCTCGGCTCAGCACTTTGGTGCTGTTGGCTCTTTTCCGCAGGCGTAGGCTCCAGCGCCGAGCCTCCTCGTCCTGACTTGACCGGCTGGCCGGGCCGCCACTGGCTGCTCCCGCCCCGGATGCGGCGGCGGCGGCACTACTGCACTATTCCTCGTCTCCTCCTACACCTAGCAGGCTAGCGGCTAGGCCGTGGTACCGGCCGAACCGTCAGATTGGAGTTGGATTGGACGGAGGCGGGCGCGCACGCACCGCGCGTGTCCTCCAACCAGGCGACGAAACGACGACTCCGCCCTCCACTCGGCCGCAGCCAGCAGCCGTCCCCGCGTGTATAGGCCGTAGCCCAATATGATTGCACGCGCGGGCTCGGCCAGGCACAGGCCGGCGGCCGCCCCCGCCCACCACCACCCAGGCGCCAGCCGCCAGCGAGAAGAACCAGCACGTCGGTTCGGCGCGCTCTCCTATCCACTCCACCACGCTTCCACCACGCACCACCCGTCCCGATCACACTACGGGAAACTCAAACTTTACAGGGAGCCAAAACGCGGGCACTCGGCAAAGATTTTCTTTACCGAGTGTTGCACTCGGCAAATATTTGCACTCGGCAAATCAGGCCTTTGCCAAGTGCCAAATGGTGCACGACACTCGGCAAAGGGCGACACTCGGCAACAAGGTACTCGGGAAAAAAATCGTCCCACTTGACGGCCAAGTCCATGCATGCCGTTACAATTTTTTTAAAAAAAATTTGTCAAGTGCCAAGTCTTTGCCGACAGCTGGGCCGAGGCACTCGGCAAAGCAAGCATCTTTGCCGACACTCGGCAAAGGCCGCAAAGGGCCTCTTTGCCGAGTGTCAAACCTGACACTCGGCAAAGATTTATTTTTTTTTGGAATTTTAATTTTCAACTTTTTCTATAGTCCTAGTATATTGTTTACAAGCACATATTCAAATTTGAAAGTTTTTTATAAATTTTTGCTATATTTTTTGAATTATTTTTGTTTACTTGAATTTTTTTTAAAAAGTAATTTTAAACTGCAGGTGCATGAAATAATGAAATATAATCATCCAAAAAATGATATTCATGGTGGAGAGTGTATTTTAAGGCCTTATCCAGTAACTAGCCCAAAATTTTGAAAGTCTTATTCACGAAACATGATCATCTAGTTGTGCGAGAAGAGTTTTTTAATTATATAAAATACAAACGAAGTCTGAAAATCACGAAACTTGTCGAGGTGTCATGTTATCACATGTAGAGGTTGTGAAAAAAATTGAGGATGTTTCTAGCAAGTTATAACGTCGGATGTTTAAAACCCAGATATCTCCACATGTGATGATAGTGATGACATGGGAAGATGTCTGGGTTTTAAACATCCGACGTCACAACTTGCTCGAAACATCCTCAATTTTTTTTCACAGCCTCTACATGTGATAACATGACACCTCGACAAATTTTGTGATTTTCGGACTTCGTTTGCATTTTATATAATTAAAAAACCCTTCTCGTGCAATCGGATGGTCATGTTTTGTGAATAAGACTTTCAGAATTTTGGGTGAGTTCTTGGATAAGGCCTTAAAATACACTCTGCACCATGAATATTATTTTTTGGATGGCTATATTTCATTATTTCATGCACCTGCAGTTCAAAATTACTTTTTCAAGAAAAATTCAAGTAAACAAAATTAATTCAAAAAATATAGCAAAAAGTTAGAAAAAACTTTTAAATTCGAACATGTGCTTGTAAACAATATACTAGGACTACAGAAAAAGTTTAAAATCAAAATTCTAAAAGAAAACAAATATTTACCGAATGCCAAGCCTATCACTCGGCAAAGAGCTTGCTTTGCCAAGTGCTATTGCCCAGCTCTCGGCAAACAATTTTGAAAAAAAATTGTGTAACAAGTCAAGGCCCAGTCACTCCCATACCTATGTCCCAGAATTTCAGCCCCCCGCCCCCTTTGCGCGCTCGCGCCTGCCTCTTCCCCGCCGCCGCCGCCTTAGGCCCCGCCGGAGCGCCGCCGCTCGGCCCGCCGCCGACGCCGCGCCTCCCCGCCGCTTCGGCCTCTTTCCCCCGGCTCCCCGCATCTCGGCGCACCGTCCCACCGCCGCGGCTGGACCGACGCCGCCCGGACGCCGCCGCCACCTTGGGCCCTACCGGAGCGCCGTCGCTCTGCCCGCCGCCGACGCCGACGCCTCGCCTCCCCGCCGTCTCGGCCCCCTTCCCCCCGGCTCCCTGCGCGGCGGCGCGCCGTCCCGTCGCCGCGGCTCGCCAGCCGCCCCCGGCCGTCCCCGGCCGCGCGCCCAGGCCTCGCGCTCTGGCCGGTCCTCGCCGCCCAAGCCTGGTGTGCCGTCCCCGGCCGCGCCTCCTCGTCGCCCAAGCCCGGTCCGCCGTCCCCGTCCGCGGCCTGCCTTCCTCGGTGCTGCCGTCGTCACCCCAGCAGCTTGCCCACGCCGCCGCCGCCGCCCCTCCACCCTCGCCTCGACTCTACTCTTTCCATCCCGTCCGCTTCCGATCCGTCGTCTCGATCTGGTATGCACCCGCTCGATTCGCCCCCTTTTCTATGGTTCTGTTATATAGAGTCGAATTCAAGTTACCATTGTCTTCATCTGTGATGTGCTTGTTTCATGGTTGATCCACTTTGCTTGCCCTCCGATCCGGTTGATCTAGGGTTCACAGGTGCCTAGATTGTTGATTCACTGGTATATGGGTCTAGGGTTGTATATGGGTCTGTTTTTTACCTCTTCAAGCTTGAAGAGGCATTATCGATCTTGAGATGGAATAGCAGTAGTATTGTAGTACTAGCATCCATCATTTTACTTTTCTGAACTCAAACTGAGCACTAGCTGTTGCTTTACGATTTGTGAATTGCTAGCGTCAGTTGCTAGCTGTGGTTGATGTATTAATTCTTCTGAACTGTACTGCTGTGGTTGATATAAAAAAGGCTTGAACTTATTAATTCAAATGTGGAGCAGGTGCAGACATATTAATCCAAGCAGGGCCAATGGTCAATAGCAGTACTCATTATTCTGTGATTAGTGAACATCGATTTTTTCTGTGATTAGTAGTTGTGACTCAAATGCCTGTTTCTCCCTTTACTCTTATTCAATTGGTTACTTAGACATAACAAACTGTGGTGCTGTGCATAAGGTGGGCAATTGTGGTACCTGTTTCTAATTCCTTCATGTTACTTAATTTTTTTGCAGGTCATTGCTGACCAAAAAAAGGAGATACAACCTGACATGCTTAAGAAAGAAGAAAGTTACATGTGTTGTGTAGCGGAGGTATGTTGGTTGTGAGATAGCAGCTACCTACTGTAGCAGATTGCTTCCTCAAGGGTCAAAGCTGATGGCAATTTTGCTTGTTTCCAAAAAA